>JADWQK010001414.1:1200000-1813847 GCA_017933935.1 Sesamia nonagrioides | reverse complement strand
TACCATCAACGATTGCGTCACTGCTTACCATCAGGCAGGATTGCGGTCAAGCGCTAGTTTATAATATACAGTATGTTAAATAACAGAGGGCGTTCCCTTATACTCGTTAATATATATCATTAATAGATTAAAATAAAAATATCAGCATAGAAAAATAAGCATAAAAAAATCCGAATACAAAAAAAATCTAATTGGAAATAAATTTGAAACCTCCTGTTTTAAATCAAAATAGTAGTCGTCATGTATAAATAAATTGCGACGTTGCCGTCTTTCATGTTCGCGTGTACAGTGTGTTTCTTTTACATGTCAATTTAAAATTTTTATTGAATATTTTCATATTGGAAAAAATTTTAAAACATTTTGTTTTCGAATGGAAATATTTTTTTAGCATGTATGTAGGTATGCTATACTATTTCGGGTTAACGGGAACGCCCTCTGTTAGTTAACATACTATATATATAAAAAAAAAATCCTCATTAGAAAAGGGAGGATTCTCTGACCAGACAGTAGTGTCTCTGACAGGCAAATGCCCGATGATTCATGTCGGGTCGTTGGATATGTGCTAACTGCGCGGTAAACTTTGCTTGCGAGATACGAAATTTTGCGCGTCGTCGGCACCTCACCGAAACTCACACTACGCGACACCTTACTGTAATGCTTGAATTAAAACGTGCTATTAGGGTTTCAGCTCTTAAGACTTAGTGCCTAGAGTGGAAAATTCAACGTGCAGTCATGCTAATGAAAACGGGCATTTGTGTGTAAAACGGTTGTAAGCACAAACTCTTTGACGTCACGATAAGGGACATAATTGGGTGTATTTTCTCTGAAAATACTTTGAAGAAAATGTTATGAAATAGGAGTTGACAGAATACACTATAATCGACTATGCTCCATTTTAGTTATGCTTCGTTTATAAGTAGACGTATATTTTCTTGTCATGTTGAGGATGCTTTAAAGAGTTACTCGACCTGCTGTTTAGTTTTAGTTTTTCGATAGAAAACCTCATGGAATCCCTCCAACGTGAGAGTGCCAGGTGGTTTTAGCTAAAATCAACGCGTTGTTCCAACTTTACTGCTTCCCAACAGGCCTCGTGCAAAAAGTTTGTACCTATTTGGAATATTCTACGGGTTTCAAACACAATAATCATAATATCGGCTGCCGGCAGAAGTTAACCCACCAGACAAAGTCTTGCCGCCAAGTGATTCGACGTGTTCCGGCATGATGTCTGGTAAAGCTGTATGGAGGACGTGTCTTAAGCAGTTGAGGTGCGATGTGTACCGGGTACGGTGCGCCAAATGTTGTTGTGTCGGGAGTTTCGTCGTCGTGGAAAGTCTCCAGATCAATCTCCCTCTGGCGCAGCATCGTTGGCCGTGTTTTTGGGTTTAATATTGCAGCACCTCGCTCAACTGCCGTCTTCCTTTCTATTCACTCAGCTTTTTTTTTCAGTGAATAGGCTCTAAATAAACTAGCGCGCTTTACCATCAACGATTGCATCACTGCTTACCATCAGGCGGGATTGCGCTTAAGCACTTGTTTATAATTATTTAAAAAAGCCAAATTGGAGATGAAATTCTAAATAAATTTCCGTCTTACGGATATCATTTGGTCCTATAAAGAGGACCATCAAAACGTTCTGTTATTTGTCCCTTAATATCATTTGTCAAACTTCCCTTTTGTAATTAATAACTCCGCGGTTTTCAACCCTTACAGATAACTCACAGGGTAACAATTACAGAGGCGGCCATTGTCGAAATGATTTTCTGCGTACAATTAAACAAAGCGATTTTCTGTATAAAACGAAGATTGAGTTTGTATAAACATACTTAGTTATTTTGAATCGAAAGAAGCCAGACGCGAATGTTTTGAACTGTTTGCTGAACTGAAAAGCTAATGTTTATTATGTTATTTATTGAAGTTTATATTTGAACAATGAAAGAGATAAATAAATGTGGGATGCTAATGTAAATAAAATTTCGGGTTTGTGTTGTAAGCATAATTAGAGAGAGTAAGCAGAGAGTATGTCGTGGTGGCCTAGTGGTTAAAATACCAGCTTCTCAGGTATGAGTGTGCGGGTTCGATTCCAGGTCAGAAGGCCAGGACCTTTCTAAGTTATATTTACTTTCTAAGTATATCTTGGACAACAATGACTGATTATAAGGCGAAGGAAAACATCTTGAGGAAACCTGAACTTTAATCCTGAAAAAGCCAACCCGCATTGAGCAACCGTGGTGATTACGCGAATATCCTTCTCTGTATGAGAGGAGACCTGTGCCAAGCAGTGGGACGATAAAAGGCTGATGATGAAGCAGAGATTGAGGGTTGTTCGAAATCGATACCGTGACCCTGGCGCACAGGCAAGTGAAGGAACACGGGTGGGTTTTAGTCAGTAAAAGTTTGATTCGCGGTTCCACTCCGCCCGGAGCGGGAGAAGTCATTTGATGAGTTCTCATCCGCAAAAAAAGTGTGGTCGTGGCCATTGCGTATTTCGTCATTTAAAACACGTGTAAACTTGTCAAAGTAAAAATTTTAAAGAAACACAAAACCATCTTAAACAAAATATCATCACTGCACAACGAACACCAAACCAGAATTGCACATTCATGACTGTATTTTCTGGCTCGCCAGTTAAAACCGCAAACTCATAATAGCGTTAATATTATAAATTTTCGAGCTTAAGCGAGAGCTTGAAATAAAGCGAATGAACTGGGAAACTTTTGGCTTAAGTAGACTTAGTAAAGAATACCTCGCTAAGGCGATAAGACTAAAAGTCACTTAGTATCTAAGTAAGTAGTTGGCAAAAAGCTATTTAAGTAAAAATGAAGTTTATACTTAAATAAATTTTATTTATTGGTCTCTGTAAATTTGTATTTTCCTTTTTTGCTAACTAACCGACCCTTATTTTAAAGAAAAAGGAGCCTTAATTAGTTGGTTAGCAATTACGGTTATTTATTGTCGTTTTTATAAACAGGCTTTCAGAAATTTCTTCTCTCTCAATTTTCAGAAGTCTCATAAATATTGTTTTATAATACTAATATTTTCCTAACTAAAACCAAACAGAAGTGTTTGGTTTTAATATTTACAATTATCAAATCAAGATTTGGCAATTGTTTCATCGTCTCAGCGTTAATCCCAGTCGCATCCACAGCTTTTTCAGCTTTGGAGCTTGGGATCCGCTTTACCAGTCTAACTGCTGATTTTGGCTTAACTTCGATATTTTCCGTGAAGCGACTGCCGTTTGACCTCCACAACCCGAAGGCGATATTGAAGCATTGCAGTTAAACCAATTTTTGGACTTTTATGGGCTCCAACAACCCGTAACGACATCCATTAGATGTTCGTATAGCAACTGGGACCAACGGCTAATGTGCTTTCCGAGACATGACCAGACCAGTGCAAATATTCATGCATACAAATATTTGCACTGCGCGGGGATCGAACCCGCGCCTCCTTGCGCAGCGGCTGCGCCACAAAGGCTATCAATTTGGCAACAGTTTATTATTTATTTATTTTACTTAACGATGGACTTCCTAAATTAGACAAAATAAAATAATAATAGAAACAAAAATAATAAATAGCTGAGGCATGAAATATAATAATGAAAACCGGCCAAGAGTATGTCTGCCCACGCTCAGTGTAGAGTTCCGTGGTTCCCGTCCATCACAATTAACGTCCGCACTTGAAAATTAAAAAAAATAAGACATTGCCTTGACATATTATTAAGTTCAGAATCCTAAAAACGGGTCAATGAAGGACGGTGATAACTAAAAAAAAGATTCCAAGTAACTCATATCCGTCCCGAATCTATCAACTCAGGGAAAATCTTAACAGTGCGGAGTAACCAAAAGTAAAGCGTTATCTCTTGGGGAATTGGGTTACTTACGAATTTATACAAATGAGACGAGTTATGTATGTCGGATGTGTAGTGGTAATTTTGGATTGCGTGAAATGATTTTAATCATTCTTTTTTACTTAAAGGAAAATACGTTCAGAATAAAATAAAAATAAATATAAAATAAAAATATAATATGTAATCTAACATAAAAAAGTATTGCGTGTACGGTTAAAGTACAATCTTAGTTCAAATATTAACATTATGAAAAAATTATTATGGTAAAACCCTATTCATTTTTATACTTATCCAACAACAAAACAATCTTTTTGTTTTATAAATTATAAACTAGCGCTTGACCGCAATCCCGCCTGATGGTAAGCAGTGATGCAATCGTTGATGGTATAGCGCGCTAGTTTATTAAGAGCCTATTCACTCTAGCCTTCAAGACACTCAAATTGTAGTCCGATGGAAACACTGCCGTTGGCAAATTGTCAATGTACGGTACGTTATAAAAGATGAAGCGAAACGCTTCGTTCGGATCGTTGTGGTGTCAACAACGTAAGGGTGGAAACTCGCCGTACGACGGGTCGTCTGATGGTGGAACGGAGATGGGGGAATTAAATCATGCAATTCCCTCGCACTCTCTAAAACGCATCCTATATAGATCATGGATAGGCTGGCTACTCTTCGCCTGTGCTCCAGGCTTTGGAGATCGTCTTGAGCTAAATGTGGGTCGCCAATTAGCGTCTTCGCACGCCTCTCCATGGAATCCAAAGTAGCCAGGTGGCATTTTGCTGCACCAGCTCAAATGTGGCTGCAGTACTCCACACACGAATGGACCTGTGCTTTGTATAACATTAGAAGCTGGCCTGGTGTGAAGACCTTTGCAATAACGGTAAGTTTCCTGGCAGCCCCACTTTGCGTGCGTGTGTTGGACCTCCTTCCCCCAATAAAACATTTTTGTTACACTTTTTATTTTGTCTTTTTATCGTAGTAATTGATTTACACCAAATGTCACCTTTCTAGTGTAAACAGCCAGACATGGAGAAACTATAAGGGTTCCTAGTTTACTACGGAACTCTAAAAATCTATGGATTAAGCTAAATAAATGGATGGAGTGAAATAATATATTTTGTTATACCCACTGTTCATATTGAGCTTAACCTTGTATTACAAGTACTTAATCAAAAATAATCCATCCATAAAATATCTGAAAATGTCACCAAAAATACCGTAACCGACGCCGATATCGAACAAAGTGAACGCCATAATCCGAATTTTATGCCTTTTACGAGCTTATTCGATGTCCAATAAAATTCGAAGTTACAAACGAAACATTCTCTATAACTGGTTGGAAATGTACTTTATATTATTTGTGCCTTTTTAGTAATAATAACACTTGCCTTGGAACGTTGCCGCAATGGCGTCAGGCTACATATCACCATGCAATTTAGCGCTGATTGGTTGGAGGAACTACACGATATTTTTAAATTGTCACTGGAAATGGAGTCCGAATGCAATTCTGCTTTATTAATAGCAGCTTTCGTTGTTAATGAAGACTGCTTTATTGGTCTGGGAGTTGTGATGCAGAGCTAAGGGACTCTGATAAATAGCTCCAGTAAAGTGCAAGTAAGTTGTTTTGTTAGACAATTTTCAGCTTTTAACCGTTTCTATGGAAACCTTGACTGAGTTAGTGGTATTATACGACCCACATTTTTATTTAAGTATACATTCAGAAAATGTATAAATGCAATACAATAGAAATGAATAGAATCCTGTTTATTATGTAGGTACCCCATATAGATTACAGAAACATAAATATAATTTTTTCATATAAACAAAAAATTAAGACGACACAGTGCGTTGAAAACTCGTGTGACGTCACTGCAAGCTACACTTTTTAGGGCGCAGAGACGTCACCAGCCACCACTCCTGATTTTTGATGCCTTTTATATATGTATTTTTTATTGATTTGATAAAACAAAATATACGTATCCAATATTTTTCTATAATCTGAATGACGGACTAAATAGAATATTTTTTTTTTTACCCAGGAAACATCCCTATTGGCAGTCTTATCGCTAAGAGTGATCTTTTACAGATATCCTTTGGATAGAATACTAAAGGGAAGGAGGAAATCCAAACAATAAAAAGTACTATCCCCTTTTTTAAAGTCAAACACAAGCCATTCGTTAGAACACGTGAAACTTCCCTAAAAATAAAATATGAATGTTCAAAGTTTTAGCTATCAAAAGAGCTGTTCTTTTACTCGAATATGTATTTATATACCGCGCTACTCGCGCCTCACCTCATAGAACAAAGGTTCTGTTTGAAGCGCGCTGTCAGAGACAATGGCGCCTCTGTAATGATGGTGACTCTACACATAAATTGGCAAGTATTGCTGCAAGGGTGAAAAATTAGTTTTTAAGGTGATTTTTTAGAAGATTGAATTGATTATTTAGAAGATAATAAAGCCTGGGACTGAGCTGCTCGCTCTGCTAAGCATTGTTATTAAGCTATATGCGTAATTATGACATTTTAAACACTCGTTTTTTTTTAAAAAAAATCACGTAAATTAATGTAAACGTTTTCATTTTTAATGTCTGGACTTGAAAAAAACCAACGGACTTCCAAAAAAAAAAAAAAAAAACTCTACAAAGTAAAAGTAAATAATTTCGGAAGTCGGTGGCAAAAATGAATATACAGTATAACCCGTTTAATACGCAGTCCCTGCAACTTGGGACCTATTTCCATACATTTCTTAACGCTTAATACGATTCGTCATCCCGTTTAATACGTCCGCGCTCAGGCCATTGATGCCAGATAAATCCTATGTTTTCAAGGGAGAATCTTGTCATGGTGGTAAATTAAATAAAGAGAGACTGACTGTCCTGGTCTGTGTTAATTCTGATTATTCCGAAAAGCTACGTTTGCTAGTGATTGGCAAAGCAAAAAATCCGCGTTGTTTCAAAAATGTAAGATCGCTTCCCGTAACATATGATACACAATCTCGAGCTAGGATGACCGGCATTTAGTTCATTGAATGCGGAAAACTTTTAGATGATCACTTGCCGATTAAATACAGACGCATAATTCTGTTATTTATATGAGTCAACTCCGGTTTTGTCAAACGCCCAGGCATTATCAGCTGTTAATCGACTCTACTCGACTGTACGTGACCATAGGGTCTTTATTATCAGATCTACTGCAGACTTTCGTTATAACCCACATTTTACCCAGATTCCAAACACAAGGTAGGTAATTACTCTAAATTGTTGAGGAGTTCCCTGAACGGGCCTTTGTCTTTATCATCAGCTCCCTAATGACAGTCACAACCTATCTAGACGTAAGGTTCTGATCAATACAAATTAATCAAGCACAAACAAGGTTGCTGCTGTGAATTGTTGAGGAGTTCCGTCGCCTGTCTCCCGGTTCCATCATCAGATCTCCAGACTCTTATTAAATTGTAGTGCTTTAAAATACAACTAAATAACGAAAAAACATACAAATTCACTAGCCGTTCCTACAATTTTTGAAAGTTTCCCTTGATTTCTCTGGTCTTCCACCATCAAACCCTAATGTCCTTACCATGAACCCCCTTGGGAATGTCTTCTTGCCAACAGAAAAATAATTATCAAAATCGGTTAATATACGACGAAGTTATGCGTAACAAACATAAAAAAAATAAATAAAAAAAAACATATACTTATACGGTCGAATTGAGTAACCTCCTCCTTTTTGAAGTCGGTTAAAAAGACGATGTTGATGATCCCTGAGTTTGTTTCGGCTATTTCTTCTCAGAGGTAGTCAGTTAGGAAATGCCGGCTTCATCTAGTTAAAAAAAAAGACGTGTAAAAGTTTATTACATTTCAAGGCATTTTTACGAGAAATATTCGATTCCGTGGCATTCTTAGTCTTATTACATGTGATAAATTTGGATGAACAGGTAAAATCAAAGTCAGTTAAATCATTCATTTTTAAATTACATAAACATTTAGAGGTATGAGATAAAGGGCGTAAAGTTCATCTCATCCTCCATAGTAAAGGGAGGACCCTCCGACTAGACGGGTGTTATGTCTGGCGGGCACTTGCCGAATGGTTGATTTTTGGGAAATAGGGATGTTTCCTAGGTAAACAACAAATGATTCTATTTAGTCCGTCATTCAGATTATAGAAAAATATTGGATACGTATATTTTGTTTTATCAAATCAATAAAAATTGACAAATATAAAAGGCATCAAAGATCAGGAGTTGTGGCTGGTGACGTCACTGGCCGCTAAAAATTGTAGCGTGCAGTGACGTCACACGAGTTTTCAACGTGCTTTGTCGTCTTCATTTTTTGTTTATATGAAAAAAGAAAAATACCTGTCTAGTATTTTTTTGGAAATCTGACTGACGGGATAATTAGTTTTTTTTAGTCAAATACCCATGGTACCATGGTACCCATGGTATGTATGCTAGTTGCACGGTAAACTCTGCTTGCGAGATGTAGAATTCGTGTAGCGTCAGTAGGTATGCCGTGTTGTTTTACAGTATGTGGCGTTTGTAGATACCGCTACAATACACGTGAGAACGATGAAGATAGACGTGTACGTTAGAAACATTCGTAAAAAAAATATACAGGGTTATTTTTTCTTCATACGTAACCTGAATATAGTTTGTTCAGAATAAGCAACTGAATCGATTCCAATAATTTTTACACCATGTTTTCCCATTTTTCCCAAATACATTTAGAAACTGTTGCGGTGTGGTTACCGAGCGCGCAGTACAGATGACAGTAGATGATCGTAGTACTAGCACAGTGAGTCAGGCCCCAGGCGTCGCGCCGAGCGGGCGCGGGCGAACGAGTGCGGCGGTGCGTTGACCATATTTTTGTAGGGACAACCAAGTAAGATGACAAGCTCATACCTTTGTGGTTTTTGTGCATAGATTCTTTACTTAAAAATACTGGACACGTGTTTCGGGTTTCGCATAAACAAAAAATAACGTTAAAAAAAAAAAAAACAAAAATTAAAACCACAAAAAGTATCTCAATTAAAATGCTGGTACAATATAAGCTAAGTCGTAAATAAAAGCGACAGGGAAATCTCGCACAAAGAACTCCAGACAATAGCGTTTCCATCCGATTTACTTTGTCATACTTATAATTGTTGGGTACCTACGTCAAAATAAAAACAGGGGCATTCGTTGAAAGAGAGATAATGCAGGAGACGTCGGAAAATTATCTAATTACATGAAAGAGACAAAGACGTTTATTCTCCTGTTTACTAACTATACTAATGAAGTTCAGTGCGACTTTTTCTTACTATTTCTGTGAGAAAAGGACAGAAGATAAACATGAGTGTCTTTTTAGTTGAAGCGTTTTTAATCACGACTAAAATAGTTACGCCTAGTATCTTATTTTGACAGATGGGACTTTGTAAGCGACGCGATTGTCACTGGCATAGGAACCCTTTACTGTTTTATATTTTTTAATGCCTGTCATCGATTTGATCTGTCTTGTTGAGTTTTCTCTCTGAGTGTGCTGTCATCTTTAATAAAAACGAAACGTTTAAGAAAATACATATTTTATTTTTGCTTCTTCGAGCCTGTTTGGACCATCATATCTGTCAAAATAAGATACTAGGCGTAACTACTTTGTTTGTTGTATAGCAAACGTGTTTTTTATTTCTTGTTTTGTATGTTTTGTAGTACGAAACCTTTTGTGTTCGTGATCAATTCGCTATTGACAGGTTTTTCAGTTGCTCTGTGGTAGGCCATAACATCGGCTGCCGGCAGTAGTTTCCATCCACCAGACAAAGTCTTGCCGCCAAGCATTGATAAAATATTAAACTAAGGTAGGTATGTCATTAGCGCACTGAAAATGAAGCGTACAAAAGGAAGGAAAGTCCTGCATCTCGCCTTATTCACTCTCGATACACTCGTAAAAACAAACGACAAACACTAACAGCGCAAATGACAAACACTAGCCATCTTTTTCTTCTCTATGCTTTAGATTGTGCCCCATCTCACTCACACTGTATCAATGTATGCCGAATAAAAATATGCATATGTGCTGCTGCTGTGTTCGGCACATTTTTTTTGGTCAGTTTGTTAGAATATATCGTATCTGTTTAATATTTTATCAATGCCGTCAAGCCATTCGTCGTGTTCCGGAATGATGTCTGGTGAAGCCGCACGGAGGACGGGTCTGAGCAGTTGTGTTGCGATGTGTGGCGGGCACGATGGACCAAATGTTGTTGTGTCGGGAGTTTCGTCGTGGAGAGTCTCCAGATCAATCTCCCTCTGGCACAACATCGTTGGACGTGTTGTTGGGTTTAACATTGCATCACCTCGCTCAACTGCCGTCATCCTTCCTATTCACTCACACTTTTTTTAAGTCAATAGGCTTAATAAACTAGTGCGCTTTACCATCAACGATTGCATCACTGCTTACCATCAGGCGGCATTGCGGTCAAGCACTAGTTTATAATTATTAAAAAAAACATTTATGCAAATAAAAGATTTATTTTAGTTTACCTGAAAGGCGTATTAGAACTGCGAGTTCATTTTTGAAGTAGTAAACAAAGTATAAAAATGAACACTATAAAATATAATTCAGTTATTTTTTCAACATACGATCTATACAACGTGTAACATAAAGGGTATATACATAACAAAGGCATGGCATCTTTACATGATATCAAACGATATTGGAAGGATTTTTTAATCATATCTCTTTATGTTAGGAAGTTATGAGGAAAAACACCGCCTGTGATAGGCTACTATTATACTAGTCGCAGAGAGATATTGAAGACATTTATCGGATTTTGGCAAGTAACGTGACGGGTAACGAGTAGTTATTAACGTTTGTAGTGTGCTGCCACGTTTATTATGACTTTATTTTAAGAAACACACGAAACCGAAAATTTTGTACCAATTTTTTGAGTATTTTATTTTGAGTTGAAACCCTTCCGATATCGTTTGATATCATCTAAAGATGCCATGCCCTTGGTATGTATATACCCTTTTTGTTACACGTTGTATATAAACTTCTTTCGTAGTATAAATATTTTATTTGATATAAACCTGTTATAAAGTAAGGTAACTCGACGATGAACTCAATTCGATTAATTCATTCGGATAATCCGAGTAAGTCACTGTTTCACGCCCGTTTAAATTTTATCGATTCCTATAAATAAATCGAGCAATTAAAATCATTCGCTTTAATTTAAGTACTGAAAGAGAATGGTAGTCGTCGTAGTGTTGGTGCAGATTGAGTTATTAATGAGTTTTGAGTGACTGCCAGTAACAGTTTCGTTTACCATACTACGACATTGAGCGGTTTGAGGAAATAATTTTTAGTGTTTAATTCGTAATCGGGAGAGGCACAGGTGGATCGAAGGAGATGTTATGCTTATTCATCATCGTTATCATCATTTCAGACGAAAGACATCCACTGATGGACATAGGCTAGCCCCAAGGATCTTCACGACGATCGGTCCTGCGCCTCCCGCATCCAGCGGTTTTCCGCGACCTTCACCAGTGGGCCCAGTATGAGTTTTGATGGTTTTCGAAAACTATGATCGTCTTGTTTCCATACATTTCACACTCGGAGCGCCTGTAGTGGGAACAATTACTAACTAAAAATGCCAGTATGAGTTCAATCGTATTAAACTGTTCGATAATTTTGTAAGTTTTGTTTTTTGTTGTTATGTTTTTTATAATTTTGTAAGTTGAGTTACTACTTTGACATTATGTTTTTAGCAGTTCTCACCTACTAAAAACATAATGTCAAAGTATGTGTGTGAAGGATGATATGGCTAAGAAGGGGGTGACTGCCGAGATGGCTTCTGATAGGGATGTATGGAAGAAAAAGACATGTTGCGCCGACCCCAAATAAATTGGGACAAGGGCAGGAGAATGATGATAGTTCTCACCTACAAATTTTTAGTGACTTGATAACATTTATAAAAAAAGGTATGTCCGTCCTTTGGTATTTTTTTTTTAATAATTATAAACTAGTGCTTGATTGCAATCCCGCCTGATGGTGAGTAGGGATTCAATCGTTGATGGTAAAGCGCACTAGTTTAAATAAGCCCATTCACTCAAAAAGCTGAGTGAATAGGAAGGAAGACGGCAGTTGAGCGAGTTGATGGGATGTTTAACCCAGAGTGAGATTGATCTGGAGACCCTCCACGACCAAACTCCCGACATAACAACATTTGGCGCATCGTACCCGGCACACATCACAACATAACTGCTCAGACCCGTCCTCCGTACGGCTTCACTAGACATCATGCCGGAACACGACGAATCGCTTGGCGGCAAGACTTTGTCTGGTGGGTGGTAACTTCTGCCGGCAGCCGATCTTATGGCCTACCACCGAGTATTTTTCGTGGCAAGCAACGTAGGACAAAATAGCGAACGAAGAAAGGCGTGACAACATTCGTTAAAGAGTTTCTTCTGAATTTTCTGTCAGCCGTATTTCCGATACCCACATGTTAAGCCTATACCTTCAAAATGCTATTTATATCTAATTGTATATTGAATTATAAAGCCTTAGTAATTCAACTTTAGATAATTATATTAATTATTAATACTAACTTGTCATTTAAACTTGTCTAATAACCGTTTGATGTTAGTTTTAATTGATAAATCGGCTGGGAATTCAGATTCAACTAATTGAAATGGAAGTGCTTTTGAAGATTTCAACAAAGCGATGCTATTCACTATGAATAAAAGCCACTTGTAGTCCCTGTAGGCAGTAGGTAGGTTGTGTGGGTGGCGGTAGTCTATCGATATGATTAATCATATTTATATTTCTTTTAAGTCAAGCTCTTTATGCTTTTATTTAAGTTTAAAATTTTGTCTTCATTTTTAGTTTAAAATATTTAGGTTTTTTTTTCTTGAGCAATACTTTTTATTAATTGGTACAGTAAATTACTTTTGATTTTGAATCGCACAACGCTGTACTCGTCGCTTCATATGGAGTGTTATACGTGTCTATGGTCTATGAGTGTAATGCTTTTGTTAGTACGTCAAGACATTGATGTCTATTGAAGCCTATTGTAATCTAGTTGGCCATAACATCAGTTGGATGGGTCTGAGCAGTTGTGTTGCGATATGCGCCGGGACCAAAGCGCGCCAAACGTTGTTCTGTCGGGAGTTTGGTCGTGGAGGGTCTCCAGACCAATCTCCCTCTGGCACAGCATCGTTGGTCGTGTTGTAACTGCCATCTTCCTTCCTTATCACTCAGTTTTTATGAGTGAATACGCTCTTCATAAACTAGCGCGCTTTCCCATCAACGATAGCATCACTGCTTACCATCAGGTGGGATTGCAGTCAAGCACTAAATTTTGATAATAAAAAAAACATTGTTCCTCGAGGTAGAAACCTGGTGTCCTGAAAAAAGGACATTATATTTTGATTCAATATTCTAATCAAAATCAAAAGTCATTTATTCAACTTAGGCTGTTATAAACGTCAATATTAGATAAGATAGACCCGCAAAACGCCCGCTCTTCAACACTAATGTATAATTAATAGATTAATTATTAATAAACGGCACTTATTAACTTTTTTGTTAAAAAGTAAATATTATGGCAAGAAAATAAACTGTACCTATTTATTACTTAGCACTTGCTTCTCTTATCACATTAGATATAAAACAATTGTATTGTTGTCATCAAAATAATGATTTCTATAGAATTGGAGTGTTCCCAATATCCATTCAATTCAGAGAACCATTGTACCTAATTATTTACAGTAACGATTTTTGGAAAATTAATTCTTGTCTAATAAATTGTTACCAATTTTATTTAGCTATTTTGTAATAGGTACAATATAATTACATTAATACTCCATATTATTATGATTAAAAAAATAGAAAATGTGGATGCAGTACCTGCTGATGCCCGGTATCTATGGGTATGCAGATGACAGCACAGTTGTGGAGAGATATCTGCCGGAAGCTCGGGCTAGTAAGGAGGCAATCTGGTCCGAAAGAGAGGCTATGGTCGAGCGTACGAGTGCTGCACTACAGGCAGTCTCCGAATGGGGCAAAGCCAATCTTGTAGCATTCAATGCCGCCAAAACACAGGCGTGTCTTTTCACCGCCAAAAGGAGCCCGTTCACCTTGGCTCCTACTTTTCAGAATGTATCCTTGGAGTGCACCAACCGCCTTCAGCTTTTGGGAGTAGAGATTTCCTCGAACCTTAACTTTGGGCGGTTCATTGAGTCCAAGGCCAGGGTGGCTGCTAGAAAACTTGGCGTTATCGCAAAGGTCCGCCGGTACTTCACACCGGGGCAGCTTCTAATGTTGTACAAAGCACAGGTCCGCTCGTGTGTGGAGTACTGCAGCCACATTTGGGCTGGTGCTGCGAAATGTCACCTGGATACTTTGGATTCAGTGGAGAGGCGTGCGAAGAGGCTGATTGGCGACCCAGACTTAACTCGAAACGGTCTCCAAAGCCTGGAGCACAGGCGTAGAGTAGCCAGCCTTTCGGTCTTCTATAGGTTGCATTCTGGTGAGTGTGCAAGGGAATTGCATGATTTAATTCCCCCATCACCGTTCCACCATCGGACGACCCGTCGTACGGCGAGTTCCCACCCTTACGTTGTTGATACCGCTGCGACCCGGACGAAGCGTTTCGCTTCCTCTTTTATACCGCGTACATCGAGGGACTGGAACAATTTGCCAGCGACGGTGTTTCCGTCACATTACAATTTGAGTGTCTTCAAGGCTAGAGTGAATAGGTTCTTAATAAACTAGCGCGCTTTACCATCAATGATCGCATCACTGCTTACCATCAGGCGGGATTGCGGTCAAGCGCTTGTTTATGACTTATAAAAAAAAAAAAAACCTTCTGGGATCCTTTACATTGTAAATCACTTCAAAAATTAAAAGGCCATCACTAAATCACTTCATTCTTTTAATTCATACTTTAAAACACCAAAAAATAAACTCTATATAAACATTACAATCCATCCCTATAAAGTGCGTATGTTTGTATGTCTGTCTGTATGTATGTGCCCGAAGTTGCTCAAAACCCTCACCACTATAGATAATCATATAGATCTGGATGCGCTGAGTTAAAAAAAAATATTTTCCGATTTTTTTTTTTTGAGATCCGCGCCGAAGCCGCGGAATCTCGGTCCTATTATATAAATTTACATTATAACTTTTCCGTTGACTGCTGTCTTACCACTGACTGATGCTACCGAAACACGACTGCACAGAAACAATAAAACATTTTTACATGTCTCCCTAATCTTCCAAACTCAAATATATATTTCTTTATAAATATCATCAGTCAGAGACAATAATGAAATTCAACCTCAATACTCCATAGACAAATAGAAATTACGTAAACCATGGCTGTTACAGATACGTCAATTTACGTCATCAATTTGACCTGTCAAATTGCAGCAGTTAAAACAGTGTAGTCCTGACTACACTGTTTTAACTGCTGACCTTTTTAACCGACTTCAAAAAGGAGGAGGTTACTCAATTCGACCGTATATATGCTTTTTTTTATGTTTGCTCGCGCATAACTTCGTTGTTTATGAACCGATTTTGATAATTCTTTTCCTGTTGGAAAGAAGACGTTCCCAAGGTGGCTCCATGATAAGGATATCAGGGTTTGATGGTGGAAGACCAGAGAAAACAAGAAAAACTTTCAAAAATTGCAGGGGCGACTAGTGCATTTCTTAGCATTTTCATTAAGTATTTTAAAGCACTACAATTTAATAAAGGTCTGTAGTAGATCTGATGATGGAGCCGAGAGACAGTCGAAGGAACTCCTCAACAATTCACAGCAGCTACCTTGTGGTTGTGCTTGAATAATTTGTATTGACAAGAACCTTACACCTAGATGGGTGGTGACTGTCATTAGGGAGCTGATGATGATGACAAAGGTCAGTTCAGGGAACTCCTAAACGATTTACAGTAGCTACCTTGTATTTGGACTCAATTCATTTATATTGATGAGACCTTTTGGTATATTGATGGGACCATTGGGTTAAAATAATGGTCTGCAGTAAATTTGATGATGAAGACCATAGGCAGTTGAGGGAATACTTATGGGTAAAAATTAAAGTAAACAAAATTCGTTTCCCAACTATATTTGCGTCAGTTTCCAGTCTGACCGGATGCAACTGAATGCATAGTACTTTTAACAACTAAAAGAGTAAAATAAAAACTTTTTTACAAAAAAACAATCGACTCCCAAAAACGACTACAAAGTGAAAAATAACTAATTTCGGAAGTCGGTGTCAAAAATGAATATACAAAGCCAAAGACACCGACTTCCGAAATTAGTTATTTTTCACTTTGTAGTGGTTTTTGGAAGTCGGTTGTTTTTTTGTAAAAAAGTTTTTCCTTAATTAAATAGAAAGGAAAATATTCACTGAACTTGAATTAATTTTGTTTATTATTTTAATTAATTGATTATCGGCGCCAACACTTGGATGTGCGGTGCATACTGTTAATATAAATTGGTTATTAATAAATTACTAAAAATGAATACCCTTTCCAAAAGGCAGTTAAGTTAAAGTAAGTATTTATTTAAGGATCGTTACGATTAAGGATTATTCCTTACATATTCAATCCTTACATAGGCACTTTTGAAATGTTAGAATCTAGGTGCATGGTTTCAACAGTTACTTTTCTTTTTTTTTTTATAAATTATAAACTAGCGCTTGACAGCAACCCCGCCTGATGGTAAGCAGTGACGCAATCGTTGATGGTAAAGCGCACTAGTTTATTAAGAGCCTATCCACTCTAGCCTTGAAGACACTCAAATTGTAGTCCGACGGAAACACCGCCGCTGGCAAATTGTTCCAGTCCCGCGATGTACGCGTATAAAGGAGGAGCCGAAACGCTTCGTCCGGATCGTAGTGGTGTTAACAACGTAAGGGTGGAAACTAGCCGTACGACGGGTCGTCCGAGACGGAGACGGGGGAATTAAATCATGCAATTCCCTCGCACACTCCCCAAAATGCATCCTATAGAACACCGAAAGGCTGGCTACTCTACGCCTATGCTCTAGGCTTTGGGGACCATCTCGAGTTAAATCAGGGTCACCAATCAGCCTCTACGCATGCCTCTCCACACACACCACACACGCCACACGACACTAGACACGCCTGTATTTTGGCGGCATTGAATGCTACAAGATTGGCATTACCCCATTCGGAGACTACCTGTAGTGCAACACTCGTTCGCTCAACCATGGCCTCTCTTTCGGACCGGATTGATTCCATACTAGCCCGAGCGTCCGGTAGGTATCTCTTTACAATTGTGCTGTCATCTGCATACCCATAAATACCGGGCATCAGCAGATCGTTAATATGAGGCAGGAATAGAGTTGCAGAGAGAACAGACCCCTGAGGAACACCAGCATTAGTCGACATGGGCTCAGATGAGCATCCATCGACAACAACTCGGAGCTATCACGTTCAGGCGTTTCAGCACGAAAGGCTAGCAAACTACTTTACCTATAAAGTAAAATTACATCATTTCAAAAGTGCCTATATACCTATGTAGGTTTTTAGTGAAGTATTTTTTTCGTATGTGTAAAGTAGCGGTACGTAGCTAGGGTATTTTTTATAATCTAATCCCAATGAAATCGTACACGAAAGCTGAGATATATAGGTACATATACTCATATATAAATCAAGACTGAGCGTTTGTTTTCAACTCAGCCACAGAGATGAATGATGTAACTGTACAAATGTTATGTGATTTTTATCTCCGAGTTCAATCCAGACGGATGATAACCCGGTTAGAGACGAGTCATAATCCGTATAAATATTTATCAATAGAATGGATAGGAACTCTGTATACCTACAATTATTATTCCTGTGTAGATTGAGCAGGAGTAATGGTAGACTGCGAAATCAGCCGGCGGAGTAATTGAGTAACAGACTAACAAATGCTTTTTAACTTAAATAAATTAGATATTGGTTTAATACAATCTATTTTGTCAGTACCATTATCGGAGATGACGAAAAAGTTGTGTCGCTTATTGAAGGTTTTATATGAATAGCTCTAGTTTTTTTTATTAATTTGTCAAATTGTGGCTATTACAATCCCAGAAAATTGATTTACAAAATCCTTGCCTTGATTAGGTCCCCTTTTAACACCTTCCTTAATTACAATTATCCACAGTCTTTAGTCACACTTCACTCATTGCTGCTTCTGTTTTTTTGTACCAATATTCACACTCCTTTCTTTTTTCCTTCAGGCTGGAAAATCCTCATGGATGCTTTCCGCTCTGGGGCGGGCGGTGTGGCCTGTCAGACTCTTATTGACTAAAAATATTCGGTGTTCCATCTCACACGTATGCCGGGGGTTGCCAGAACGAACACTACTTGCCTCTGGAGTGAAGTGTTAGACTCCCCCGCGACGCCTAGGAGTGGCGCGTGGAACACTTCGGACCGCCACCTCGTTCCTTGATGTTTGGTAGGCGACAGACATCCCCGATTCCCTCCGCCTACACCCGGTGCACCTGCTGCAGGCCGGGTGTATGGCCAAGATCTCCCTCTCCCTTTTCGCAGCCTCCTTCTGTGAGACGACAGCTGTTTCGCAGAAGGAAACCACCGCATCCCAGGAGTCTTCGTTGTCGATCATCGACTCGATTACAGCCGGCAGCGACAGGTCCCTGTCTACTTCAGAGATGAGGGCACGGCGCGGCTCCTCTCAAGCGGTCCTCCCACATTCTACCAACGTGCTGTGCCGTGTCCTCCCGACAGTCGACGCAATGGTGACACTGGGCGTCCGGCTCCCTGTTTATGCGACATTGCCAACCTCATCAAGATTATGCCCGCGATAAATAATTTTAACACATATTACTAATAAAAATATAGACTCATAACTGAGTTAATTGGATTGCTCTAACCTCTAGCTCTTTAACTATTTCCGTAGATACTATCTAGGTCTCCAATTTCCTCTGAACTACGTACCTAATTATCGGATGGATGACGTATCCAGGTCAAGTATTGTGGTACCACCGATGTAATGGATTCAATCGGTACTATCCCAGAGCACAGAATATTATCCCACCAAGTATGATTTATGTTTTTCTATACAATACAGTATATAACTACACACAACAAAAGTGTCTAGGGATCAACATATATTTTTGCAATAACTTTTCTCCTGATTGATATTAATTAAAATTTTCTTTAAGGATTCATCAAATAAAGTGTTTTCGTTTGTCACAGTAACGATAAACCAAGTCACCTTTGCATTAATAAAGAAATTTGCCATTTTCCTAATAAAGGGATATTTGACATTTGAACCACTAACACAAAAGTTCGAAAAAAAGACTGAAATAACAGTTTTCTCTAAAATTTTATTGGGTAACTTAAACAATTAATAATCCGTGTTTCTACCGCGAACACTAACAACACAAGAACATCGGTTTGGCATACTCAAAATGAGTTCATCCAAATCACGCTGTGGAATGGCCGCCCATGTTCGTTGCAACAACAAAAAAAGGTCTTCTTGCGACTGGATACCCTCCATATTCGGCAGAGCTCTTCTCTGTAGCATATCCCATGCATGCTC
This sequence comes from Sesamia nonagrioides, assembly GCA_017933935.1. NCBI lineage: Eukaryota > Metazoa > Arthropoda > Insecta > Lepidoptera > Noctuidae > Sesamia > Sesamia nonagrioides. Next base: position 1,794,461 of record JADWQK010001414.1, on the reverse strand, counting down.
AATCGGGTTCAAGTCTGGCGACTGAGCAGGCCAGGGCAGGACATTGATGTTAGCTGCGGCGAGAGTCTGTCTTACAACTCTTGCGGTGTGCGGTCGTGCATTATCATGCATTAACTGAAATAAGGGACCGATTTGCACTTGTAGAGGAACGATGACGTCTGATACAATCGTTTCAGCATAAATTTGAGCGTTGAGGTTGCCTCTGATCCAAATCAACTCAGTTCTTCCGCCGATCCAAATACCCGCCCATACCATGATGGTTCCACCACTATAAGGATGGACTTCCTGGCAGGATTTTAATCGCTGTTGGCGTCCAGTGGTTCTCCAGTGTCGTATACGTCTTGTATCCGGTCTCATACCAAAACGAGACTCATCAGAAAAGCACACGAAACGCCATTGTTCTTCTGCCCAATTTCTGTGTTCAAGAGCCCATTGATATCGAATCCTACGATTGTGCATTGCTATAGGTGGTACCCGTAGCGGTCTTCGGGAATGAAGGTTCACTTCATGCAAGCGGTTTCTGACTGTTTGGTCGCTAATTAAGTTCCCTGAAGAGTGATGAAGCCTCACGGCTAACATCATGGCGGTTATTGTTGGAGCTCTTCGAGTTAAGATTTGAATGTATCGGTCTTGTCTCCGTGTGGTGCAGCGATACCGTCCTCCATGGCGCTCAGCCACGGTACCAGTGCTTCGGTAACGTGTCCAAAGTCGACTGATAACACTCTGACTTGTATTCAGAGCTAAAGCCACAGTACGTTGCCGGGAACCAGCTTCTATCATTCCCACGGCTCTGAGCATTTCTTCCCTGCTTAAATGACGTCGCCGCTCCATAATAACGTTGGTTTTAATCAGTAGTAGGGAAACAGTAGCACTAATAATGTCTTCAATGCGTTGTATGTTTTTATAGGGAAAATATTGACAGCTGATTTTCATCTTTTACTCGAATTTGATTCACAGTTCCTGATTCAAATTATGAAATGCACCAAAAAGGATCCATATAAATTTATAAAATCATAAATTTATTACAAAGCCACATCTCAATCTCAAGAAATCCGCATAAAAATGCTTGATCCCTAGACACTTTTGATGTGTGTATATTACTTCTCTCTGAAACACAATTGTAGGTAATATAAATACTCAATTTTGAAATGTTAATAATTAATAGGTAATTATCAATTTTAATTGCGATTTATTATATTTAATCATTAATTTTGATATTTAAGCTTATAAAATGTTATTTTTTTCGCCTTTTATTTATGTCCTACATCATTTGTAATAGGAATGCTTAAATATTTGATTTTATTATTTGTCTTAATAATTCGTTTACATTTCCATTTACACCAATTTACATTTTTAAATATTTATAAAAAACATAAAAAACATTTAAAAATATAAAAAATAGTGTTCCACCGATGGCGGGAGCAGGGTCCAAGCTACCGGTGGTTAGGGCTCCAGAGACAGGAACCTCCTCACGATGCGGGCCGTATCGAGGAGTACTGCCTTTTGAATCAGGCCTTTGATCTAACTGCCTAACGAGAGCCTCAATAGATGTTGGTCGAGGCTCTTGGCTATCAAACCATTGGCCGATACGACAATCGGTACAATGACAGCCGAGTTAAATAATAATAATTAGTTAATAATTTATTATTAACGTATTTCCATCTATGTTAATATTCCAAAAGAAAAAACGGGGTCGAAAAAATAATTCTTCTTTATACCCTATTTTTGTTCAGAGGGTAGGTACACAATGTCATCCAGTGTATGTTCCGTTCACGACAAGTTTATACATTTAGGTATAACGTAGACGTATTGCCATCCATGTTATGAACGCGGACATCCAAACTGTGAAAGCGAAAAAAGATTTTCTGGAAATAATGTTTTTAAATGAAATCTAAATGTTTTTGAATGAGTTAGTTATTTGAACATTTTATTTTAATCCCAAAGCATAGCAGCATACAATTTAATTTTTTGTAATGCTCGGCTCCTATTGGTCGCAGCGTGATGTTATATAGCCTAAAGCCTTCCTGGATTGATGGACTATCTAATGCAAATAGAATTTTTCAAACTGGACCAGCAGTTCCTGAGATTAGCGCGTTTAAAGAAACAAACTATACTCTACTACATCTACATCTATACTTCTATAATAATCCATAAAGCTTCAAGATTTTCAGGCAACCGTAGAACACTTCAGTGGTCTACGGTTGCCTGAAAATCTGTCAACCTGTCTTACTTAGGGATATCGTTTTACCCAGTAACTGGGTTGAGGAGATGAATAGGAAGTCACGCCGTGTTAGGGCTTCCAATCCCGTACCCCATGCTCGATCCTGGTATTGGCGGGAGTTGGAATTCAAATCCCGCGGGATCCCGGTATTAGCGGGATCCCGCATATAATTATGAAAAATATTATGTGAGGCAAAAAAAAAAAAAACGTTAATCAAATTAAATCAACGTAATTTCACTTTAATTAACGTTAAATGAGATCAATCACATTAGACTTCATTTACTAAGATCAAATATAAAAATACAATCAAGTACAATAGAAAAAAACAGTTTCAGCTGAATGGTAAGGAATTATTTAGTTGCTTTCATATGTTTTTTTATCATTCAATTGGAAATATTTGCGAAGAAAACATAGCATGTCTAAAGTGTCGTCTGCCAAACTGACGCTGATCGCGGTCGCGAAATGGTCGTGCGCATGTTTCTTTTCAGTCCCGCAAATCCCGCGGGATACTGCACCCATAATCCCGCAGTACGCGGGACTAAAATACGATGCGGGATACTGGGATACCGAGATCTCGGTATTGCGGGATTGGAAACCCTACGCTGTGTAAAATACTGGTATGGAGCTGTATCCGGTTAAACTGGAGACAGACCCCAATATAGTTGAGCAAACGTTGATAGAAAGAAAGAAAGAAACGAAGAAAGAACAAAAGAAAAAAAAAAGAACGAAAGAAAGAAACAAACAAACAAAGAAAGTTAAAGTATTTATTGTGACTCGCATAGGAAGTCTTGCCGCCAAGCGATTCGTCGTGTTCCGGCAGGACGGGTCTGGGCAGTTGTGTTGCGGTGTGTGCCGGGAAGGATACGCCAAATGCTGTTTTATCGGGAGTTTGGTCGTGGAGAGTCTCCAGATCAATCCTCTGGCGCAGCGTCATTGGTCGTGTTGTTGGGTTTAACAGTGCATCACCTCGCCCAACTGCCGTCTTCCTTCCTATTCACTAAGGGTTTTTGAGTGAATAGGCTCTTAATTAACTAGTGCGCTTTACCATCAACGACTGCATCACTTCTTACTACCAGGCGGGATTGCGGTCAAGCATTAGTTTCTAATTATAAAAACAAAAAAAAGAAACACAACACCCTGTACAAGGGTAAAAAAGGTGATAAAAGATATTATAATATTTTAATATCCCAAACATTAGTGTAGTCTTAGACGATTTTTCAATTAACAAAGCAATGGATTAGAAATTTCTAAGAGTGTTAAATCCATGGAATCATGAAATATCACGATACTCGTACAAGGGTAAAAAAGGTGATAAAAGATATTATAATATTTTAATATTCCAAACATTAGTGTAGTCTTAGACGATTTTTCAATTAACAAAGCAATGGATTAGAAATTTCTAAGAGTGTTAAATCCATGGAATCATGAAATATCACGATACTCGTACAAGGGTAAAAAAGGTGATAAAAGATATTATAATATTTTAATATTCCAAACATTAGTGTAGTCTTAGACGATTTTTCAATTAACAAAGCAATGGATTAGAAATTTCTAAGAGTGTTAAATCCATGGAATCATGAAATATCACGATACTCGTACAAGGGTAAAAAAGGTGATAAAAGATATTATAATATTTTAATATTCCAAACATTAGTGTAGTCTTAGACGATTTTTCAATTAACAAAGCAATGGATTAGAAATTTCTAAGAGTGTTAAATCCATGGAATCATGAAATATCATGATACTCGTGTACTCTTGTGTTACACAAATGAGATGCAGAATTATTTGATTTATCTTCATTTTGATTACCTAGGCTCTGGGCTTTGTGTGTGTGTCTGTCAAGTGTCTTCAAGACTAGAATGAATAAGCTCATAATAAACTAGCGCGCTTTACTATCAACGATTGCATCACTACTTATAACCAGGCGGGATTGCGGTCAAGTTTATAATTATAAACACAAAAAAATCACAAAATCCTATAAAAGGTCGATAGGTTCCTTCCTATCTGAGCAATCCATTAGGTAATCAAAGACACTATAACATTTTAATATCCCAAACATTAGTGTAGTTTTCCACTATATCTCATTCTGTAAACAAACACGTTACGAAATTCACTACGTTTGAGTTTACGACGTCATTCATAAATTTTAAATATAGGTTTAAGATACTTATTTTTTATGATACGATATTTATTTTTTAAATTGTCGAAGCATCGTTTTGAGATAGAAGCCTTTTGGGCTCGTATAAGACTTCTTGATTCATTTTAATTTTTATTGTATGTCTTCTTCTTCTTCAGCCTATAGATGTCCACTGCTGGACAAAGGCCTCCCTCAAGGCTTTCCACGCCGACCGATCTTGTGCTGTCCGCATCCATCGGCTTCCCGCGACCTCCACTAGGTCATCGGTCCACCTTGTTGGGGGCCTCCGTACGCTGCGTCTTCCAGTACGTGGCTACCACTCCAGAACCTTACTGCCCCATCGGCCATCGGTTCTACGAACAATGTGCCCTGCCCACTGCCACTTAAGTTTAGCGACTTGCAGAGCTATGTCGGTGACTTTGGTTCTTCTGCGGATCTCCTCATTTCTGATTCGATCACGCAGAGAAACTCCGAGCATAGCTCTTTCCATTACCCTTTGTGTGACTCTGAGCCTTCGTATGAGGCCCATTGTGAGCGACCACGTTTCAGTTCCGTAAGTCATCACTGGCAACTGGCAAGGTCATATGGCTTTTATGTTTGACTGTGTTTGGTTTACATAAAGATTACTTTATTTGTCAAAAATTTGTATGCATGCTAATTAAGCATGCAGGATGTCACATATGATTCTTTCGTCCGAATATATTTCACACACTAAGCGTATTGTAGTACGCCTATATGAGATTTACAAAAATAAAATTACAAAAAAAAAAAAAAAACGAAATTACCAAAATCACATCCAAATAGATGGTTTTGTACATACATATTATATTATATTTATTTATTTATATTATATACTTATCAATATATATTGATAAGTATATAATATAAATTAATTTTAAACTGTCAAAAAGTAAAAAAAACTAAAACCCAACTACGACAAAAAACGACGCTGAAAAAGTATAAAACAAGATTTTCAGAATACTGAACTGAACAAAGTTGCTAATGTAGTTGCAAGTAAATGGACACAGTAGTAATGTCATACAATACTATTCTGAAGATAAAGAGATAAATTTTCATGTTTGGAAAGGCGTAATCACACGTTGTCAAGGGGCTACGGTAGGTAGGTATATGTGACGTGTGACTACGCCTTTCTAAACATGAAAATTTATCTCTACATAGTGAATATTGCATATTGCATATTTATCTTAACTTTTTTTTTTTACTCTGTATGTTTTGTCCGCTAGAGGGCGCCACAGTAGATTTTGTGAAACCCCATATAGCCTATAACCAGCGGACAATTAAGACGCTTCTAATGATATGTCATTTATCGAATTCTGATAAGTAGTTTGGAAGTTACGAGGGAACAGATGAACATACATACATACATACATACATACATACATACATACATACATAGCCTGTCAAAATCATAACCCTCCTTTTGCTTTGCCGTAGTCGGGTAATAAAATATAAAGATTAATAAATAAAAATGTCGTGTAGTGTTATTCATAAAAAAAAGTTAAAAAACTAAAACCCAACTACGACAAAAAACGACGCCGAAAAAGTATAAAACAAGATTTTCAGAATACTGAACTGAACAAAGTTGCTAATGTAGTTGCAAGTAAATGGACACAGTAGTAATATCATACAATAGGTACTATTCTGAAGTATGCAATATTCACTATGTAGAGATAAATTTTCATGTTTGGAAAGGCGTAGTCACACGTTGTCAAGGTGCTACGGTAGGTAGGTATATGTAACGTGTGACTACGCCTTTCCAAACATGAAAATTTATCTCTACATAGTGAGTATTGCATACTTCAGAATAGTATTGTATGACATTACTACTGTGTCCATTTACTTGCAACTACATTAGCAACTTTGTTCAGTTCAGTATTCTGAAAATCTTGTTTTATAAGCGTCGTTTTTGTCGTAGTTGGGTTTTAGTTTTTTTTATTTGTACTATTTTGGTGTTAAAGTGTATTTGTGGCGCATATTATTAACAAAAGTTAAACTGATGAACTAAAAACTAGGTACTTGACATATTACATCTACACGCACATATAACAACATAAGCCCGAAGGCATATAGTGCAGAGGCCTTTTTATGGGAGATTTAGCCAGTTATAAAACTGTTTCCACCTTCACCGCGTGGAGTTACTCCCAGCTTATGTCGTTTTCATTAGTGCATTACATATTCTAACAATGTTCACACTGCTCTACATTGCATAAAGCGATTCACAGTTCCCGTGATCCGCGCTTTACTCTTATCGCTCATATTTAACATCATTAAAGCATTCTTGTAATTATGTACAAGCATAAAGCATTCGTGAAGCTCTTTCACTTGATACCAAACACGGTACATTTATTTTAATTTTATATTAACATAGAACTTTTTGTCCGCTAGAGGGCGCAATACTAAATTTTGTGACAAGCTTTATAGCTCATAACTAACACAATATCAAGGCCCTTTGAATGGTACTGCAGTGGTCTTATTCTGATAAGCAGTAAAGAAGCTATGAACGAAAAGATGTGAATTATATGCAACCAGCCCATGAATACAGGTAAAGTCACACGCAAATGCTAGCAATATATATATATTCAAAAGGTACAAGTAAAGGGCTTTCAAATGATACCAAACACGGCATATTTATCTTAACTTTAGTTTTTTACTCTGTATGTTTTGTCCGCTAGAGGGCGCCACAGTAAATTTTGTGAAACCCCATATAGCCTATAACCAGCGGACAATTAAGACGCTTCTAATGATATATCATTTGTCGAATTCTGATAAGTAGTTTAGAAGTTACGAGGGAACAGATGAACATACATACATACATACATACATACATACATACATACATACATACATACATACATAGCCTGTCAAAATCATAACCCTCCTTTTGCTTTGCCGTAGTCGGGTAAAAAGGTCATTTATATTGTAATAACACGTGTCTGTTAATAAACCTCGAATCTTATTTTTTTTAAAGTCTACCGACAATGCTTTATATGACTGTGGTACTTATATTATATATACAACTAGCTGACCCGGCGAACTTCGTTCCGCCTTAAAGGCAATATCACATGACTGCTTTTTAAATTAGGATAATTTTAAATAAATGAATATTATTATTCAATGATTCTTTATTTGGGAGCACAATCCTGGCGATTCTCCGGAAATCTTTAATGTGCTACAATACTCGCAAACAACATCCATTGGCCCAATGCGAACGCCATTGCGCTATATTATATGCGTAGAAACGCTGTCCGATTCAAATCAGTATTTGATGAATTTCTTCTTGTGCTTCGTAAATTATTATCTAGCGCTTGATCTCTGAGGTTTGCTCGACGATTTCACATTGCCAACTGAGCCGTTTCATGGGCTGCCTCCCTTTGCTCTGGTGAGTGAGTAGCACGAAGTCGAGCCATACTAAGGCTGCGCTTTTCAAGTGCAATTTCTTGCTCTTCTTCACTTTTTTTTTGTTTTGGATGGGAAATCATCAAATGACCTCTCCCGCTCTGGGCGGAGCGGAAGGGTGTGTCAGACATTTACCTAGACTAAAACCCACCCGTGTTCCTTCACTTGCCTGTGCAACGGCCAGTGCCATGGTTTCTTTTTTAACCAACCCGCAACCCTGTGGACCAGTCCTCGTGGACCCCGTCAAGGTGTGCTGACATCTCTTTGAGGCGCGTGTGAAACACAAAGCGCCGTCAACTCGGGCCTGGTTCTTACCAGGAGGTAAGAACCAGTGCGCCCGCAAGCCCGCGCCTACGGTGGTCGGAAGTCCGATGCACCCGACCAGGGCGCTTCCTGCGGCGATTTGAGGCGTAAGAGTAGTGGGATTTCCGCTCCCTCACGCGCTATGCCTCCTCCTTTGCCAGCATCACTGCTTCACAGAAGGAGGTGAAAGCTTGCCATCATGCACTCTTGCTCCGGACTATGGCCCGGACCAGGGTCGGACGCGAGAGATCGCCGCCGTTCGCCGCCACGAGGACACGGCTGTGCTCTACCCAAGCCGGGCAGACCTCCACCATATGCTTCACCGTGTCCTCAGGGCGATGCACACAGTGGTCACCCTGGCGTTTCCTCCCGCCTTATACGGAACAGGAACCTCCCGAAACAGCCGTGTCCGGTGAGGACCTACGTCAGTCGGAAGGTGAGGATGCCGTGGCGCCTCTCTAGCTACTCCTCAAAGAGAGGACTTACCGCCGCTGTTACGGCGTGCTCTGTGCTGGATTGCGACAATCACACTTTCCATGTCGCCATGAGATCCCGCCGGAGCTCTGTCCGCTGTACTGCGATTTTATGGATTGGATATGGACACAATTTAATGGATGTTATTATACATATAAACGTTTCTTTTTAATTACTCTATCTATTAATAGAAACCTCATCATACAAAGGGACATAGGGAAAGAGAAAGTAACTTTGTTTTATAGTATGTTTTGAAGTGGTAAATGGCACAGCAATACAATATTAGAAATTTTGAAGTTGAAGTTTGCTTTGGGGCTTTTATTAAAAAAATTAAACCGGCAGAGAATATTTATATTCCTTGCTTTAAACGAATGCATCAACATTCAATCGGTAAGATTTTTTTTTTTTTAATATGCTGAGTAGTGCAGCAGTGTGTTCGTACCATTTTTAACAAATGATCCGCTAACTTATATTTTGACCGAGTTGTTTTGTTATTCCATGTCACGTCACACGGGAACGACGGAAACAACGGGAACGGGATAAAAAGTATCCTATGTGATATGTCCTTCTCCCAGTTCTTATCTACCTTTCTACCAATTTTGAGCCATACTGGTTAAGCGGTTCCTGAGTTATAAATAGGGTAACTAACACGACTTTCATTTATATACATAGACTTCATTCAAATCGGACCAGCCCTTTAGGAGGAATTCAGTGACGTACACAGGTACAGCAGATTTAGGAATATACCCATAGAAAGCATTGTCATCTACATTTTTGTAACAAAGATATCATACCTCTCTCTTGTTTCAGTCTCTTAAAGTTAAATAAAAAATCTTAAATATTTATTTATTTCTATTTATTTTTTTCTCTTTTAGTTCATAAGTACAATTTTAGTTAAATAAAAAAAAAATGAAAATATTTTTTTTATTTTTTCCCCTTTTAGTTCTTATGTACAATTTTCTTTTTAAGTAACTACAAAAATTAAAAAAATAACTATAAACTTGTCTAAAACAAAAAAAAAAACTTGTGATTGCCCAGGTTTGAACCGAGGAACACCAGCCATCGCGAGTAGACCACTATCGCCTACGCCACAGCCGCTATGTCAAACCGCGCGAAATTAGCGCCCATATTATGCGTGAAATATTGCGAAAGAGAAAACTCGAAAATATGCGCTTCCCCAGACATAAAACTGAGTTAGATCAATTTCTCGTCCCCGAAAACCCCCACATATTAAATTTCAGCGAAATCGTTAGGGTCGTTTCCGAGATCACATGCTTCTTCAAGCGATCAGCGCCATCTGCCGGGCTGATTTGTGAATCTAAACCATCCAGGTCGCCAGTCAAACGCATACAGAAAAAATCATTAAAATCGGTCAAGCCGTTTAGGAGGAGTTCAATGACATACACACGTACAGCAGAATTATATATATAAAGATATGTAAAGAAAACCCTGTCCGACCCGTGAAGGTATTGTTAGGAATCGATAACTGATTCTACTAATGTCGACAAAGCTGGACTAAAGTTTAAAAAAAATCCCCCTAAAAAATAAATATTATTTTGCAAAACGAGGTAACTTAATACATGTGCGGTAAGACACCCTTTCGCGGGCGACGGGGGGCAGGGCACGCGACGCGTGGTCGAATCGCAAAGACGTACCGCCAAAATGGTGTTGTCAGTTTCTTAAAAATTACCAAATATCGGGGAAGTTGGAATGAATTCGCGGGAAAAAAACATTATTTTAAAATTCATTAGTATCGTTACTAGGATGACTACGTAAAATTTTATATTATATTTGTTCATGTGTTTACCGAACCTTTATTATCCTTATGGGTCTGACAGGGTTTTCTTTACATATTGTATATTATTATAGATATAAATTCAGTTTTATGATCTTCCTTTACGAGTACACACTACATACCTTTCCTTTTTTGTTACTCAATCTCGTTAAAATGGGAGGACGGGTTTAAATTAAATGCGCACAGATAGTTAATAACCAAAACCGCTATAAAATATTTTATGTAACACGTAAGGTACTACACACATATTATGTCTTACATAAAATGTTCTTTTTTATGGCGGTTATGTGCTCCCTCGGGATAATTCCCGACCGCCACGAGGGCGAAGCTGCGGACAAAAGATTGATTTTATTTTCAAGAATTAATAAATACATATATACGGACAAATCACACAGATTGAGCTAGCCCCAAAGTAAGTTCGAGACTTGTGTTATGGGATACTAACTCAACGATACTATATTTTATAATAGAGACATATATAGATAAACATCCAAGACCCAGGCCAATCAGGAAAAGATCGTTTCCCATCATGACCTGGCCGGGGATCGAACTCGGGGCCTCCACGTCGCAGGCAGGCGTGTTGACCGCTGCGCCACGGAGGACCACAAATTTTCAAGAATTCAGTTCAAACCACTGAGGTATTACTATACGTTAGTAATAAAGTTCAATGGTTCAAACATATTTTCAAGAATTCAGTTACTTACAACCTAAAAGTTGTTCACTATAATATGTTTATTACTTACTAGCTTTCCGCCCGCGGCTTCGCCCGCGTGGAGTTCGGTTATATCGCGCTTTTTAGATATCCCTTGGGAATATCAAAGTTTTCCGGGATAAAAGGTAGCCTATGTTCTTTCTCAGGGTCTAAAGATTGTCTATGCCAAATTTCATCAAAATCGGTTGAGAGGTTTAAGCGGGAAAGCGTAACAGACAGACAGATAGACAGACAGACCGACAGACAGACAGACAGAGTTACTTTCGCATTTATAATATTAGTATGGATTAGGCACGAGTTTTATTTACTTTCCTGCCACATTTTCCACGATTTTTTTAACCTAGAATCTACACGAGTTTGTTGATCAAAGTTTCTGGGTCAGGGATATCTTTGGTCGGTTACATTTTATCTGCCGAAGCACTCGCATTGAGAGCCCCATTTCAAGATGTTTTCATACTATATAAAAAGATGAATGTATGTGTAGTTGGGTCAATGATGGTAAAAAAACATCACGCCCCTAATCCCTGTAGGGAAAGGTAGAAAAGTATGACAAGCACTATTGGAAAACGTAGATTTTATTTTAATTGTCCCGTAAACGGATTTTTATTATCAATCAATCAATCATTTATTTTGTTAAACATAGATATGGTTGCTTATAAGTAGATTAATGTCTAAAAATAAGTGCTCTATCTTTGACAATTCATATGATGTAAAAAATAAACATAAAGAGGCATATTTTACAACTTTAGATGTTTTGTGAAAATACAAATTACATCATCATCATCATCATCATCATCCCAGCGTTTATCCCGGTTGCATCCGCGGCTTTCGCGTTGGAGCCCGGGGTCCGCTTTCCTGCACATTCTCCTCCATCTCGCACGATTTTTAGCATCCTGTGGTAAGAGTTTGTTGGCACGCATGTCATCTTTTACAACGTCAAGCCAGCACTTCTTTGGTCTACCCCGCTTGTTCCGGCCCGGCGGAGGCGCCATGGCAAGACATTTGTTACCCACGTAACATGCCGGTTTGCGTAAGACGTGGCCGTACCAGCGTAGGCGACCCTCCTGTAGTTTGTCTGCAATGTCACGGACACGAAGGCTGCCCCGGATGCGGGAGTTCCTGATGCGGTCTTTCCGTGTAACTCCACACATCCACCGCAGCATATTCATCTCCGTGACACGCAGCTCCTGCTTGTGTCGCTCAAGCACAGGCCACGCCTCACTGCCATAGAGGAGAACAGGTCTAATGATGGTTTTATAGACCTGCCCCTTAAGCTTAACCGGCATTTTGGGGTCACAAATGACACCTGTCACCTCACGCCATTTCGCCCAAGCTGCGGAAATACGTGCCTTGACGTCGCAATCAATGGCGCCGTACGTGAAGCACAGACCCCAAGTATTTAAACTGGTCCGTGCACTCGACCATGTCTCCGCCTATGCCCACAGACATGGGGTCTGTCGTGTTGCTGGCCAAGTATGCGGTCTTCGACACGTTGAGTTTCAGACCTCCGTTCTTAAGCGAGTCCTTCCACGCATTCACGTGCCGCACCAACCGTTCCCTGTCCGCGTCCGCCAGCGCGATATCGTCAGCATACATGAGTAGCCAGGGAGGCTGCTCATGTGAGTCCTTGATGCTGTCCGACAAAACGTCTAATATCACGCTGAACAGAAACGGACTAAGGACGGATCCCTGGTGGACTCCGACGGTGATGGGGAAGGGTTTAGTGTCGCCAACAGCGGTCCTGACAACGGAATCGGGATTGAGGTACATGTCTCGAATTATGTCGACATAGGCTTCAGGTACCCCTTTGGACCTCAGTGCCCACCAGATCACCCCGCGAGGGACACAGTCGAAGGCCTTCTGCATATCTAGAAAGAGCATATGCAGAGGCGTGTTCTTCGATCTGTATCTCCCCATGGCGATCCTTAGTGCGAAGATAGGGTCCATGGTTCCGTACCCTGGCCGAAACCCATATTGACACCCCGAGACAGCACACTCCTGCCGGATTCGGGAGTCTACGATCCTCTCAAAGATTTTCATGGTGTGGGACATGACCTTGATACCGCGATAGTTGCCACACTCCTGAACCGAGCCCTTGCCTTTAAAGACTGGAGTAATTATACCCAGCCTCCATTGGCTCGGGATTTTGCCGGTCAGGAGCACGCGATTGAAAAAGTTAGTTAGCATGCCCACACCGCGAGGACCCATCGCCTTCCAGGCCTCAATGGGGACTCCGTCAGCTCCGACAGCTTTCCGATTCCCCATACGACGAAGAGCCGTTTGGACTTCCTCAGGCGTTATCAGAGGCACTAGTCCAAGGTTCGGAGGGAGTTCCGGTGTCTGCACTTCTTGATGCTGCTTGTTCAGCAGCTCGTGAAAGTACGAGCGCCATCTCTCCTTCACCGCGAGGCCCTCGCATAGCAGGTTGTCATTTGGGTCTTTTACACAACGGCACTTGGATATATCCTGTGCCGCTTTGACCCTGGAACGTGCCAACTTGTAAATGAGCTTTTGCCCCTCAGACGATTCCAACTTCTCGTAGAGAGGTTGCAAGTGGTCTCGTCTGGCTCTGGCTACAGCTCTTTTGGTGGCACGTTTGGCAACCTTGTATGCGTCGCGATCTTCAGGAGATCCGGTCGCTTGCCATGTTTTGAAGAGGGCTTTCTTCACCTTAGTCTCCCTCTGGACTGTGTCGTCCCACCACCAGGTTTCCTTGTCACGTTTGCGGCCGCCCTTAGAGACGCCGAGTACCACCCGCGCCGCCCCCGTAATAGCTGCCTGGATCCTGTCCCAGTGGTCTTGCACAGGTTCTCCGTCGGTACCGACGCACTTGTGGCCAATAACCGACGCAAAATCCTGGGACCTGTTTTCATCAAGCAGCCACCACCGGATCTGGCGCCGACAGTCCTCTACACGTCTACGTTGGGCCTTTACGCAGAGGTCCATGACAAGAAGACGGTGTTGTGCAGTGAGACTCTCACCGGGTATGACTTTGCAGTTGGCTACTTTGCCGATGTGGTGCCTCCTAGTTAATAGAAAATCGATCTGGGTAGCGCTTCGCCCGCTCCGGTAGGTGACAAGGTGCTCCAGCTTCTTTTTGAAGTAGGTGTTCACGATTGCAAGGTCCGCAGCCGCACACATTCGGAGAATGCTGTCTTCTTCCGCGTTGCGGCTACCGTACCCAAAGCCACCGTGAACACGCTCAAACTCGCCACACCTCTCACCCAAATGACCGTTCAAATCACCACCCAGAACGATTCCCTGGGATAACGGAATCCCGCGAAGCAATCCTTCGAGCAGGGTCCAGAACAGCGTCCTTTCGGCTTCACCGCACCCGGCCTGTGGAGCGTAGGCACTTATCAAGTGGGTTATAACCCCATTGACAAGCACCCGCACCGACATTAGCCGATCACTGATGCGATTCACCTCCAAGACGTCGTCCTGGAGCTCGTCAGACAACACCACGGCGACCCCATTTCTCCCACTAGGTGCACCCGTGTAGATCAGCTTGTAGCCATTCCCAATAAGCCGGGATCTGCTGCCTTTCCACCGAGTCTCCTGCAGGAACGCCACGGCCACCCTCCGCCTGTGGAGAGTTTCGGCCAGCTCTCTAGCGCGTCCAGTTAGCGTGCCAACGTTCCACGACGCGAAACGGATTTTCATGGATTGGGCTCGCTTCTTCAGCCGTGTCCGCCTCTGACACGGTAGCCCTAGCCCACAGGTCACAGGAGTCGGGCGAGGCTCCTGCGTGCCGTTTTGCGGCGGCGCCCTAGCTGTGACATGTGCATTTCTTATTTTCCTCTCCATGATTGATTCGCTTGTTTGGCTTTTACGAGTGCGACTGCCGTCTGACCACTCAACCCCGAAGGGAAAGCCGGCATCAGAGCCCCGTTCGTGAGTCAGCAGGTGCACCGTCTGGCAGGTGGGGTTGACTTGGGTCCCAGAGATGGAGGTGGGACCCCAAAGCACCCAACAAATTACATTAACATAACGTTGTGAATATACAAATTACATTAACAAATAATCAATTTAATGATGTCCGTTATGTAAACTGGTCATTACAGTTATGAATAAATAGTACATAATCACTAAATAAATTCATGAATGTGTTTAACTAGCAAGTCGGAATCATCATAATATGTTTGTATATGTGAGGTAACATGAATAATAATAATATAATAATCTTTATACAGAGTGGTGCTGACAATACGACAATAAATTAAACATCGTGTACCTCAACACATTCTCAGTCTACCCATAAAAAACTATATAAATATATCCATTAGTTTAGTCACAGGAAATTATTTTTCGTTTTTCACATTTTCTACATGATGTACATGTTGATAAGGAAGCACTTACAGGTTGATGACCGCCGCATCCAGCGGTACTAAACTTTAATAATAATGGCTCGAAAAAGCAAGTCGATACAGGAACGCGCTGTCGCCCGCTGATCGGAGGTCATTGAACCAATATTTTAAAGGATGTTCTATTCCGTTTGCAATTTTATGCGATTTGGTTTGTTTGAAATTTTCATTTTTTTATTTTTGATGCTAGGTTTTTTTCTGTGGTTCAGGATTATTCCTACGAACCAGCATGGTCTGTGTTTTCATTTATTGTCGTATTGTCAGCACCACTCTGTATAAAAACTTACACAACATTGTAAAATAAAAGTTATAAAAATATTCTTATGTAAATACATACATATCTAATTACCTAAATAACAGCTAGATATTATATTATAGAGAGAATCATTTAAATTTAGCGACATGCCCGAGCTAGGTTTATTAAACCTGTGTTTCAGGAATGGTAATGGCGAGAGCTTAGTTACTCCACCCTATATCTGGATCTTACTAAACTGGTCTCCAAAGCCTAGGGCACAGGCGTAGAGTAGCCAGCCTTTCGGTGTTCTATAGGATGCATTTTGGGGAGTGTGCGAGGGAATTGCATGATTTAATTCCCCACATCTCCGTTCCACTAGGGTTGCCATTTTTTTTTACAAGGAATAAAGTATATTCAGGTCTGTGAAGAATATTAAACAGTATTTTAGAAAAATGAACAGTATTTTATTTATTTAATTTTTTACATACATATTTTTTGGAACTCCTCACACAACTTACTAAATTTTAGTCATAAAAGAAACAAGAGGAAATCATGGAAGCAAGATGCAAACCAAAGACACAAACCTGCCCAACACCTGCGTGAGAAATGGTAAATGTTACAACACATATTTTGCATTTAGCATTAAATTCGCATAGACGATCACTCGTTAACCAGTCAAATTGGCATTCCTATTCGTGCTTTTATTTTTGTTGTACCTTCAATAGCTTGGCTTTCTTTCTTGGCGTTGTAGAAGGAGAAGGTGATTCCATCTTTTGTACACTTAACTTATCACAGTTATTTTATAAAAGTTGAATAACAAAAATTGGACCTTATTTTTGTTATTCAACTTTTATAAAATCCACCGTCCACGTGAAAGTAGGCAAAGAAAATGTAATCAGTTAATCACTACGTAAAAATGTTTTGAATTGTTCCGACTGAGAACGCCTCTGACTAAATAAAAATGTGTGAGCGCATAAGTATATCACATAATGTGTTTGCATGCTGAAAATAGTATTTTTTATACTTACTTTACTTTTGTTCAACAGTAAAAAGTATAATTTAGTGAAAAACAGTATAATACTGTTCAAAACAGTGTAGTTAGCAACCCGTTCCACCAGCGGACGACCCGTCGTACGGCTGGTTTCCACCCTTACGTTGTTAACACCATTACGATCCGGACGAAGCGTTTCGCCTCCTCCTTTATACCACGTACATCGAGGGACTGGAACGATTTGCCAGCGGAGGTGTTTACTGTAACTAGCGCTTGACCGCAATCCTGTCTGATGGTAAGCAGTGACGCAATCGTTGATGGAAAAGCGCACTAGTTTATTAAGAGCCTATTCATTCTAGCCTTGAAGACACTCAAATTGTAGTCCGACGGAAACACCGCCGCTGGCAAATTGTTCCAGTCCCTCGATGTACGCAGGTTATCACGAACATATACTCCCATTTCATACAATATGTAAAGAAAACCCTGTACGAACCGTGAATGTATTGTTAGGTATAGATAACTGATTCTATTAATGTCTACAAAGCCGGGCTAAACTTAAAAAAAACCCCCTAAAAAAATAAATATTATTTCGCAAAAAGAGGTAACTTAATACATGTGCGGTAAGCAACCCTACCGCGGGCGGCGGGGGGCAGGGCACGCGGCACGTGCTCGCGTCGCTATTCGCTCATAATAAAACCGGTGTTGTCACTTTTTTAAAAATTACCAAATTTCGGGGAAATTGGAATTATTTCCCGGGAAAAAAAGATTATTTCAAAATTCATTAGTATTGTTACTATGATGATTACCTATGTAAAATTTTATATTATGTTTGGTCAAGTGTTTACCTAACCTTTATTACCCTTATGGGTCGGACAGGGTTTTCTTTACATAATGTATATGTACATAGACTGTATAGTGAGCAAACTAAGTTCCTTAAACAATGTTTAACAACTCTCAATCGACTGTTATTTGGTAAACGTTATGAAAGAGTTAAAGATGTTTTTTCCTTTAATTCATATTTTAGGATAAGCGCTGTTATATTTTCTCTTGCAGCAGTCGAAAAGAGAATCGGATAAATAGTTTTTCCAAGCTTTTATGTCACAACCAAATGACAAAGCTACAATACGATTATTGTCGAAATATTTGGGTCAATCGAAACCCCAACTCAATGTACTATCGTGATCATCACTTACAAACTAATGGATGGATTTCAAGGAATATCGATGTTACGGAGATATGACAATATTTTTCCATAATCGAACGAACATATTTCACGATATTCCCATTGCGGTGAATGATATTAATATTCCATCCCCTAATCCCCCTCGATCCACGAGTTAGATAAGTTTTTAAGCACTTGTGTGAGTACCCAATATATGTTTTATTTCATTTGTTTACAAGTCTGTCAAGTCTACGAAACTTTGGGAAAGACTCGAGATTGTTTGCTGTTTGTAGTACTTTTGTCCCTAATACGTTGGATATTGGGGATTATCTATACACGTTAACAGAGATTTTGTAAGAAGGTGGGTTGTTTCTGATGTAATGTAAGTCAGTGGGGAATATTCTTACCGCATATATCTATCGTGGTCGAAGTCGTGGTGGCCTAGTGGTTAAAACACCAGCCTCTCAAGTATGAGTGTGTGGGTTCGATTCCAGGTCAGGCAAGTAACAATGTAACTTTTCTAAAGTTATATGTACTTTCTAAGTATATCTTGGACACCAATAACTGAAGGTGAAAGAAAACATCTTTAGGAAACCTGGACTTTATAAGTCTAAAATCGCCAACCCGCATTAAGCAAGCGTGGTGATTACGCTCAATCCTTCTCTGTATGAGAGGAGACCCGTGCCCAGCAGTGGGACGATAAAAGGTTGATGATGATGATGATGATGATATATCTATCTGTACCAAACATAATTGAAGAAGGACAATAATTTATTTGATATTTTAAATTTTCTGTCGTTTCAGAAATATGTACTACTTAAGTATTTATCGTTGTGAGAAATAGCATTAACTGTTTAAGTAGGTACGGTCACCAAAGATGTAGTTTAAAAAACTAAAAAAAAACATGCTTTTAAAGAACATCAAACTAAAACAGTTAAAAACAATTTAAAAAAAAAGCATGAGGCGCTTAATATACAAAAATTATGGCACAAAGCGCCTCACGCTTTTTAAAATTATTCTTATATTTATTTTCAACTTTTTAGTTCGATATTATTTAAAAAAGAATATCGAACTAAAAAGAAACACGGATGAAATCCAGGTATTAAATACATTTTGTGGAATTCAACTACTGAATAAAGTTGAGGCATTTGTCAATGTAATTTTGCTTTAATTACTTTCAAATCAACTGCATAACCCATGAAAATCAAAATCAAAGCATTTATTTCAAATAAACATGTGTAAGCATTAACTATCCTAATAATTTATCCATGCATTTCCATTTTCCATCCTTGTTACGTCAACGACGATTTGGATCCAGCGCGGGCTTCTCTTAACTCGTGCTGGTGGCGCCTCTCTCAAGAGTGCCAAGAAAAAGAACTAATAAAACAAGTATGGCGACCTCAGCGCATACGACGCCGCGTGTATTCTAAATAATTCCGAATATCTGATTTTCTAAGGGATTCACTGGCCTAATAAACCCTCAGTTTCCATATTGGTGGTGTGTCTGTGCTTGACGAGTGTAGGCAGTGAGCAAGCAGCATCAAGTCCACATAAAGAAGATAACTGACCGGCTGGCGTCTGCCCCGTCGTTGGTGACTCCTCTTTCCTGTCCTGTTGGATCCAGGTTAGTGCTTTGCATGTTTGTTTTCCCTGCCTTGAGACCCGGGGGTTGATAGGAGAATGCAGTGACCCTTCCAGAAAGCGTCAACATTAATTATGGTGCCTCCTGTGAGGTATCTTCCTCGCGTAATTATTTCAAAAATACCTACTATCGGAAATTAAATCTTTCCATTCTCGTTATTACGTTAAATACGTAATTCCAATTATAATTTATTTGTATACTTACCTACTTAAGGCAATTTCAATTTGCCTTTCAAGTTCTAAGTGTCTAAATAAAACCTAGGTCATTCCATGATACCTAGTTATTGTTTCCTATTTGAGACCGATTGACTATTCAATCGTACATTCATACCTCGTTAATTCCCTTGTAATAAGCTGCATTTATTTGTATTAAATAACAAATTGCATAAATTACTTAAAAAAAAAAAAACGTGAGTTCGAAGTTTCTCGAATTTAGTACCGAGGTACCTACAATCGTAGTACTTGTCTCCGGCGGGAGACGGACTAGCTTTGAACTACCTCAAAGTCAAAACTTATATTCTAACAAATAACTTTGAGACGTGTGTGCTTGTATTTCATTCAATACGTTCGCGCGTGCATTGCTGCCTACCTACCGGCTTACGTTTTTTCCGTTTTACCTACTTTTATAACTTTTATCTTTTGAGCGTGCGGATATCGTATACCAAGTGAACTATGAGCGAAGTGGAATTAATAACCGCTATTAAAAGGCGGGAATATGAGTTTACAAGTATGCAGATACTTTACGATTTAGCCAAAACAGTTAAAGAAACTAAAACTAAATTTGCAGCTTTTCGAGCTAGGTACAAAAAGATTGACGAGATTCGTAATAGATTTTTGGAATGCAACGATGATGTTAACCAGTTGTTGTTTGTTAACCTTCGTTTGTTATCGATCATAAAGTGTTACTGTCATTCGATGAATTGTATTACTGTGTTATTGAGTTTGCGGATTCTCTCGATGCGAGCGCAGGTAGCGACTGTCGCCCGGAATTAGGTCAAGGTCACGTGCGTTCGCAAGTGAGGTTGCCCAAGCTGGAACTTCCAAAGTTTGATGGTAATCTAGAGAAGTGGCAAACATTTAAAGATAGTTATACAGCACTTGTTCATAATAATAGTTCATTGCCGACACTGAGAAATTTCACTATTTGCTGTCATGTTTATCTGGTTATGCACTGACATTAGCGAAGGGCGTGCCTGTGACATCGGCAAATTATTCAGTGGTTTTTGCAACTTTACTGGACAGATATGACAACAAGCGTATTCTTGCAACAGCTTATTTAGAAAAATAATTAAAATTAATCCCATACAAAAACCATCTTTGTCTAACTTATCTGAGTTATCTAACACACTTTATGAATGCGTTAGTGCCTTGCGCGGTTTGTGTATTGATGATTTATGCGAATTTATTTTATTCTACATTGCGTCTAGGCCTTTAGATACAGAAACAAAAAAAAAGTTTGAATTACAAAACACTGAAGAAATTCCGAAATTTAATAACTTCATTACTTATTTACAAAATTACATAAAAGTATTAGAAGTTAGCCAACCAGTTAATATTCCATCATCAAATTCTACAAGTACACAAAATCGGCCTAATACGAATAAAGATTATTTATCGCGTCAACCAAAATCATCTCTAATTTCTTCCAACAATAATAATAAAGTTAGTCAGTTTGTTTGTGTGTGTTGTAATGAAAATCATTCAATCTACCGTTGTAGTAAATTGCGTTCTATGAATATGACACAGCGACAACAATTAGTTAAAGATTTAAAATTATGTCAAAACTGCTTAAGGCCGGGTCACACTGTTACCGATTGTAAATCTAAGTCAACATGTCTCATTTGTAATGCAAAGCATAATACTTTGTTACATGAAGAGCATAAGAGTTTACTGTCTCATACTAGTGAACTGGATTCATCCCAGCATCCCGATATGAACACTACTCTAACTGGTGCTACCCAGTCAAACATTTCAAATCAACCTATTAGCACAAAAATGCTTGGTACAGCAGTAGTTCGTTTGAAGCGATCGGATGGTTCGTGGCAGTATGTCCGTACAATTATTGACAGTGGCTCGATGGATTCATTTATTACAAGTAGCTGTGCGCGACAATTAGGTTTACATATCAAGAAATGTAAATTAAATGTAAGTGGCATCGGTCAAAATTATGTGTGTAGCATTAAAGGTCACACCTTCGGTTCAATAATACCCCGATTGAGTGACACTCCTCAGTTTGATATTCAATTAGTGGTTCTACCTAAAATCACATCCCTGATTCCTTCGGTGTCGTTGCCGACAATCGTCAAGGATAAGTTTACACATCTGGATCTCACCGACCAGGACTTTGATAAATCCGGTCCGATCGATCTGTTGTTAGGAGTAGACTGTTTTGACCAGATATATACTGGCTCACGTTTCAGTCCAGGCCCGGGCTTTCCATGCGCACTCTCTAGTGTATTCGGCTGGGTGATAAGTGGTCAGTTTCTTCAAAACGGGGTAGCTAAAACTCCGGCTACACCCGTTACGCTCCTCGTCGCGTCTTCTAGTGCGCTCGACGAGATCGTTCAACGGTTTTGGGAGTCCGAGGAGCCGCCGAAATGTAAAATTTCCGGCCCCGAGGATGAAATATGCGAACAAAAATATAAAGAAGGCACGTATCGCACCTCCGATGGGCGTTATGGTGTCCCAATTATGCTTAAAGATGATGCTCCAGCCTTAGGAAAATCATATAAACAAGCGTTTAATCGTTTTCTAAATTTGGAAAAAAGACTTGCTAGTCAAAATGAGTTAAAAACTGAATATAAAGAATTCATGCAACAGTACGAGGATCTCGGACATATGCAGCCAGTGCAGTCCTCGTCTACTGACTGTTATATAATTCCCCACCATTGTGTAATCCGACCTGAGAGTACCACGACACGGTTACGAGTGGTCTTCGATGCTAGTAGTCGGACTTCGAGTGACCTGTCACTAAATAATATTGTTCATGTGGGTCCAAAACTTCAAGTAGACATCGTTGATCTAATCACAAAATTCAGAATTCACAAAGTTGTTTTTACTGCGGACATTCGTCGCATGTATAGACAAATATTGATAAGACCGCAAGAAAGATGTTATCAACACGTTCTTTGGCGTAATGACCCAACTGAGGTTTTAAAGGAATACGAACTCAATACCGTTACGTACGGAGTTAGTAGTTCTCCTTACTTAGCCATTCGAACATTTCATCAACTTGCTGAAGACCACGGTGCTGAGTATTCTAGTCGTGCAGCACAGGTTATCCGAGAGGAGACATTTATGGACGATATCACCTCTGGCGGATCTTCTCTCGAAGAAACTATTGCATTAAAAAACGATATTATATCGTTACTATCAAAGGCTCATAATGAACCCGGTAATGTAACCACGACCAGTTTGTTAATAGGGAAATCTAGAGTTGCCCCCTTAAAACCAATAACGGTGAATCGACTTGAGCTAAGCGCAGCTGTGCTTCTAGCAAAGGTCTATCACACATGTATAATTTACTTAAAGATAAAATTTCCATCGATTCCATTCGAGCTTATTCAGACAGCAGCACTACCTTGTCTTGGCTTAACACTGACCCTCATTTACTAAAAATGTATGTAGCCAATCGTGCGGTTCAGACAACTGATTTAATTAGTCGAGATCGCTGGTACTATGTATCAACAAATGATAACCCCGCCGACTGCTGTAGCCGCGGAGTATCATGTCCAGAGATTCTAGATCACCCGCTTTGGTGGACAGGGCCTTCTTGGCTGAAAGAATCACCTGAGCAATGGCCTATAAGGCAGGTATTACTTCCGAAGGAGAACTTGCCTGAACTTAAATCAATAGAAAGTAAAAGTCTTCTTGTTACGGATGAGAATCCACTGTTGAACTTAATGTCTAAACATTCTTCATTTACAAAAATTCAAAGAATGGTAGCATGGTGAAATCGTTTTGTTTCTAACTCTAAAACGGCCAGGCAAGACCGAAATCTCTCTCCTCTTAGTGGTGCTGAGCTTGAAAAAGCAACGAAAGTGCTGGTTAAATTCCGTCAAGATAATTACATGACTTCGGAAGTTGACCGGGTGCGTAAAAATGAACCTTGTGTAAAATCTATTCAAAGCTGTCACCTTTCCTAGACGATGATGGTATTTTGCGAGTAGGTGGACGCATCGATGAGGCTCAACTGTCGCCATCTGCGTTACACCCTTTCTTGTTACTTAAACAATGTCCTATCTCTCGAAAGATAGTCGAATATTTCCATATAAAATATTTGTATTGTGGCCCTCGCGCTTTACAATCTTTTATTCAAAGAAAATTTTGGATAACCGGATTAAGGCTCCTGATACGGACCGTGTTATCCAAATGTGTCAAATGTTTTAAAGTGAATCCAGTTGCTTGTCAACCAATGATGGGCAAGCTACCTGCAGCCAGGATTCAACCAGCTCGCTGCTTTAGTACCACGGGAATAGATCTGGGGGGTCCCTTTATCATTAAAGAGAGTCGCCGTCGTGGCGCAAAAACTCAAAGCTTTTGGCGCGTATGGCAACGCGATTATCTTCACACATTGCAACAAAAGAGCAAATGGTTCTTGCCTGAACCAAATATCAAAGTCAATGACATAGTTATAGTTAACGAACCTAATACCCCGCCGATGTTTTGGAAAATGGCTCGTATCGTGCAAGTGCATGCAGGTTCAGACCAGGTAGTTAGAGTCGTTACTCTCCAAACTGCTAACGGAAAGACGTTTCGTAGGCCGGTGGTAAAGGTTTGTCCCTTACCAATTAATTAGTTTATTTTCCTTTTATATACCTAACTAGAGTATAAGTACACACTGTCTTTCGGTTATTTAAAATAAGCCACCAATTATTTACACTTCTTAACTAGATTTTTATGCATTTTTTCGGCAGTAGCTCATAGTCCAGCTATTGCTGATTTCACTCTTAATTTTTCGCATTCTTCTTGAAACCCTTGTGGATTTCAGGTGGGGGGAAATGTGTAAGCATTAACTATCCTAATAATTTATCCATGCATTTCCATTTTCCATCCTTGTTACGTCAACGACGATTTAAATAAGCGCAGGCTTCTCTTAACTCGTGCTGGTGGCGCCTCTCTCAAGAGTGCCAAGAAAAAGAACAAATAAAAGAAGTATGGCGACCTCAGCGCATACGACGCCGCGTGTATTCTAAATAATTCCGAATATCTGATTTTCTAAGGGATTCACTGGCCTAATAAACCCTCAGTTTCCATATTGGTGGTGTGTCTGTGCTTGACGAGTGTAGGCAGTAAGCAAGCAGCATCAAGTCCACATAAAGAAGATAACTGACCGGCCGGCGTCTGCCCCGTCGTTGGTGATTCCTCTTTCCTGTCCTGTTGGATCCAGGTTAGTGCTTTGCATGTTTGTTTTCCCTGCCTTGAGACCCGGGGGTTGATAGGAGAATGCAGTGACCCTTCCAGAAAGCGTCAACAAAACCAGTTACAAGCATTTTTGAATTGCCAGAAGGTCGGTCAGTCAATAAGATGAAGCTAGTCGGTATAGTGACTTTTGCATCAAAATTTTATAAAACGTTCAGAATGCTCCTGCACTCATATGTTCAAGATAACATTGACAGAATATCAACTTAAGTTTTGTGTTTATATAGTACTAAGGGATTAATGTAAAATTAAATGTGAAAAGGAGATGTTTCAGAAATGGCCTGGGCCAACACATTGTACACTTAACGCTAGGTATAGTTACGCTATAGTCAACTGTTTTTAATGTTAATTTCCTATATTTTGGCTTAGTTTTTGTACAGATTCAATTTAACTCGGCCAAGGAGTGCAGCGCAACTACTAATAAATATGGTGGTCAGCAATAAGCGAAATAAGATTTTGACAGTGGCATTTGATTGGCGTGTCATGTATCTAAGGCTATCATATACAATATGTAAAGAAAACCCTGTCCGACCCATAAGGATAATAAAGGTTAGGTAAACACTTGACCAAATATAATATAAAATTTTACATAATCATCATAGTAACAATACTAATGAATTTTGAAATAATCCTTTTTTCCCGGGAATTAATTCCAATTTCCCCGAAATTTGGTAATTTTTAAAAAGTGACAACACCGGTATTATTATAAGCGAATACGCCACACGTCACAGGTGCCGCGTGCCCTGCCCCCCGCCCCCCGCCCTGCGCCCGCGGAAGGGGTTGCATAACGCACATGTATTAAGTTACCTCTTTTTGCGAAATAATATTTATTTTTTTAGGGGGATTTTTTTTAAGTTTAGCCCGTCTTTTTATCCATTGGTAGAATCAGTTATCGATACCTAACAATACCTTCACGGATCGGACAGGGTTTTCTTTACATATTGTATAGATTATCTACCATATGACTGCGAAAAAGCAAAACATGAATTCCAAACATACGGTCCATTAAATAAACACAATCAACTCAAATCAAGACTCGACACGAACACAACGGGAAAATAGAACTGTCAAAAGCGCCTATAATTCAATCAAAAAAAAAAGGGGGTTATCTCACTAAAAAACGTTTCAAATAATTAATTATATGTACTTGTATTTTTATTCAAATAACTTAGTAGTATTTCTATGAAAACCTTTTAGTTTTTTCCTTTTTATCTATATAGCGTAGATACACAGTGGAGGCCCAAAATGAAACATCTCCTATGTATATTTATTAAAAAATTTAAAATATAAATAAATTCACTGAATAGTGAATAATTATGTACCTACATCAGAACGTTCGGCCAGTCGTTGTAGGGAGCTGGCTTCTAATCCAGGTTACAGTGACGATTATGTGATGCATAAAGATGCCAGTCAAATAATCTATGACAGAACATTTCGAAAGTTAGAAGCATTTATTTATGGCCAAACGACCAGCGGCCCTAGCCAATGTAACATCGCTTCGTAGCGAAGCGAAATCAAATACCAAACCAACCAATGGCGGGACCGATTGACCACGCGACGCGATAAATCACATGGTCAATCGTTCCCGCCATTGGTTGGTTTGGTATTCAATTTCGCTTTATTTCGATTTATGAAGCGATGTTACATTGGCTACAGGCCCTGATATCAGAACGTTTGGTCAACCTGAATCTACATATCTGAGGGCCTTAGAGAAACTGTTATTAAATAAAGTTTTAGTGACGATTTGGTGACAAACAACCAATGCTTTATTTTTACGCGTAATGCTACCGATTGAAACTAAAATGAATTTTGGTTCCTGGAACATCAGGCCAACGTAATCTCCATAACTGAGGACCCGATTCTATTCTGACTATTCATTCTTACCTGATTATACAAACACTCCAATGATCGATATCCACGTGCGAGTGGGCAGATTTTTTGTTTGCAAGACCCGTCTTTCGGCCCATTGTTCATATTAGGTACGCCCACAACCTACGTCATGACATCCTTCGCGGCATGATATTGGGGATCCCGAATTAGAGGGTTATTCTTGTAGCGTAATATGATTAAGGGAAAGCTCCCTTAATATTCTTGAGTCTATGCAAAGTGTCATGTGTTGTAAAATAAACTCTATGCATGGATTTTAACCAATTGGTGGAGAATTCAATGCTGTTACCGCCACAATATTGTCTGCTTAACGTCAATGTCACTTGATAGTTATGACGTAGCAAAAAAATCGTACATCTATGGTTATGACACAGAAGTAACGGAACGTCAGAACGCGCGCCATGAAAAAGCAACTGTATTTTTTTCCTCTTGCGGCGCGGACGTTGCAGGAGCAACAGACTTCAACCATTTTCATTTTCAAAAATACTTTTCTGGAAAATTCAAGTAGTTAAGACCGTTTTCAATTTATTATACTCTTAAATACATGCTCTGGATGTATTTGAAATATTCGAGTCGTATTTTATTTAATCCGGTCTAACGAAATGTAAACTTAGGAGAGTTAGTTTGAAGACATTTCCTATGTATGTATTATATTAATTAAGCTTACCGTTCAAACATAGTCCTAAAATGTAGTTCTTAGAACTAGACGTAGAACTTAAGTATCATAAAGTGTCATTAAACTTTATCATAGTTAAGTCCAAAGATTTTCTTAAAAACACCTAAGGGTTTTGTTTCTACTACTTTGATGCATGCTAATATATGGAATTAGGAGAATTAAAATCCACGTAATGTCAAAATAGTCTTTATTTACTCCATCACCAATATACACACGTTCAACTTCAATACTACAGTATTCTTCTTTTTTATGTAAAAAAAGAATAATGTTACCTAAGTTTCCTTACAACTGGAAATTTCTTCTGTATAGTGGGACGTTTAAAAATATTTAACTGACATGCATTCCCCGTGTGGTACCGGGCTTAGAATAGTACTATCCCATATCCTTCCGTGGGTGTGGGTGGGTGTTGCTTCTCCTGTGGAATACCAAACTACTACGATCCCGCCTTCTCCAAGGATGACCAGTCTTTTCTAGATTTGGCTATTTCAAACCAATCTACACCGGCGACTTTAATTACGTCATTTTCCTATCTTGCACAGGGTCTTCATCTTCTCCTCTTGCCAAGTGGGCTTTTCCAGGCTGTGTAAGTCAGTTATAGTTACGGACAATTCAATAAATAACCACTCATCATCTTTTCAGCTTTGGAGTCTGAGGTCCGCTTTACCAGTCCAACTGCTGATATGGCTAAACTTCGACATTTTCCGTGAAGCGACTGCCGTCTGACCCCCACAACCCGAAGGCGATATCGAAGCATTGCAGTTAGACCAATTGTTCGACTTTTGAGGGCTCCAACAACCCGTAATGACTACCACTAGATGCTTGTATGGCAACCGGGACCAACGGCTTAACGTGCTTTCCGAGGCACGACCAAACCAGTGCAAATATTCATATTCATGCATACAAATACTTACAATGTGCGGCGCTTGACCCCCCGCCACCTTGCGCAGCGGCCGCGTCCGCTACCGCTACGCCACGGAGGCTGTCCACTAAATAACCACTGACACGTTACATTTAACGTAAAATCGATCTATTTTAGTAAAATATTAATTAGCCATACGCTCTAGCCATGATATAGAAACAGGACAGAGTACCAACTCCTAACAAAATCAACATTAAAATCCTCATTCGTTTTTCTAAATATGTTGTGGTCGCAGTCAGGGCTTAAAGTCTAACCTGATTTAGTTGAATTATCAGTGTTTTACAGCTACTGACTCAATAGTTAATCGTTTCACCGCTCCATCTTGCTACAGTGATTTTTAAAATTATATGATATGTAAAAACTGAACCAAACTTTTTTTGTCAAGGTCTGACATTCAAAAGCAATGTTTCATCATCATCATCTCCATTTTAGTCAAAAGATGTCCACTACTGGACATGAGCCTCCCCAAGGATCTCCACGACCACCGGTCGTATGCCTCCCGCATCTAGCGGTCGAATCCAATTCGGCTGAGCTGCTTTCGGGAAGCTACGTAGAATCTATAGAATCTACTCGTCTGAAATACCGCAGTTTCTCAAAGCAGTGTTTAAACTATTATAACCAGACCTCTACTCAATAGAATACTATTAAAATTCCAATGAACGCAAACCCAACTGAGCCTAAAGAAGTTATCGCATAGGTAACGAATCAGCCATAAAATCGGCTGCCAGTCGCTGAGCTTACCATCAGGCGGGATTGCGGTCAAGCGCTAGTATATAATTTAAAGAAAAAAACAGCCTTAATTTAGAAAATAATCCAAGTTATCATTTTGAGATCATTTGAAAAAGAAATTTATTGGAATCTTGAATTTTATAGAAATTGGACCTTCTCCATTCATTTCGTGATACATTATGGAAGTCGTTAGAGTGAAATTTATGAAGGCAATCATTAATATCGTATCAATCAACTCCTTTATAACGTCTTATTCATAATGCAACAAAAGTTAGCGGGTCGATGATTATGAACTTTTACTACTATTAGCACGCCCTTTTATTTGAGCGGAAGGGCGTGTCAGACTTTTACTGACTAAAACCCAACCGTGTTCCTTCACCCACATATGCGCCAAGGCCACGGTTTCTCTTTCGAATAACTCGCAGCCCTGCCAGACATCGGTCTTTGTGGACCCACACACTAATTTCTCCTGTATCGTGGGTGCGTTTACAATCATATAAACTCACATACACAAAAAACCAGGCCCAGAATTACTACTTGTAGGCCATATAATGTTCCGTGCGGGAATCGAACCAGAGTCACGCAGTGCAGCAATCAAACATATAACCATTATGTCAACCGTGCCATTATCTCTGAGGCACTCGTGAGTTAAAACGCGCCTTCGATCTGGGTCTGGTTCTAACCGAACGGCGAACTGACTATTTACACGCCCTGCCTTGAAAATACTTTAAGGATAATCCATACTAATATTATAAATGCGAAAGTAACTCTGTCTGTCTGTCTGTTACGCTTTCCCGCCTAAACCTCTTAACCAATTTTGATGAAATTTGGCATTGACAATCTTTAGACTCTAAGAAAGAACATAGGCTACCTTTTATCCCGAAAAAATGTGATGTTCCCGTGGGAAATCTAAAAAGCGCGATATAACCGAACTCCACGCGGGCGAAGCCGTGGGCGGAAAGCTAGTAATAAATATTTAAGGTTTACACAATACATGGTACCGTGTGGCACCGGGCTTAGAATAGTACCGTCCCTTATCCTAACGTGGGTGTCGTAAGAGGCGACTAAGGGAACTCTCACCAAGGAAACGGGCAGCAGCGCTTCTCCCGTGGAATATTAAATTACTGCGATCCCCAACCCGCCTGCCAAGCGTGGGGATTATGGCAAACTTCCCCAATGTAATGAATGCCTAGGGGGAGCCTTTGTCCAGCAGTGGACCTCTATAGGCTGATGAAGACACAGTACATGCTGCTACTGTAGATATTATATTAGTGAAAGGAATTGAGAAATACAATACTGTGATAAGCAATTCTCTATGAGACTACCAGTTACATAATGTTGTTGGTCTCTTTTGAGGAGGCTGGGTCTCCAGCTCCTCAAGAAACACAATGTCAATACGCGTTTGGACGTTCAGTTATAGATACCATATAATCGTCAGTAGGAGAGACATGAAAGAAAGTTACATTAAGCTTTTAAATGAAATATAAATAAAACATAAATAGATATATTTATATAAATATGTATGTAACAATTTATATTTATTACAAAGATTGTTACAAACAGATTTAGATACATCAGGCAATATTCGCACATGCTTCTCCACAGCGTTTCGTCTTCACGAAATCAAGCTATCCACACATACAACTTAATTTTCATACAAACCGGTATTGTAAGCGCCCAGATGCCATATTGCGCGGACATTTCAGCAAGTTGTTAGAACCCAGCGGCTTGTGGGACTAACCTGGCTGAACTAACGAGATTGGCTTCCGCCAGTTACGAGTACGCTCAAAATCGACATACACGTTGCATATTGTCCCGGAAGGCTATATCATAGAATAAAGAGAGGGAAGTACGTTATCTTCATACAAACGGACCGCGCGCGGCTTGTATGTTTGCGCCATAGTATCTATATAGTATCTATGCGTCGCCGCACGCACACCTAAACACAATATTAGAGTGCCTATGACTGCGCTAGTCGCGGCTAGCACGGAACGAGGTTCGCGCGTCACGGCTTTTCGGCACATTCGCTTTTAAAAAATGATCACATAAACTTTACTGCAAAGTTGGTATGTCTATTTATGAACAAATAAAAGACTTATATTTTTCAAATTATATTTCTAAAAGTTATTTACAAGGATTCGGATATATTACACATTAAAGTTTAATAACAACGCGTTTCGTAATAGTCGAAACCGAAGAAAGTAGGTATTTTTCTGTAGCTAATTTGTAATTTTGTATTAAATGTGTGATTCAATAGATGTTATATTTGTATTATTTATATTTGTATTAATTAAAAATAAAAATAAATATGGTTCTTTATGTGTACAAAACTAAAAATAAAAATTACAAAAAAAAAAACTGACTAGTATATGTAAACTAAATACTAAGCAAATAATTGAAACATAAGCTCTTAGTCTATAAATATTTGTTAGCGGTTTGGGCGAAAACCGTAACCGACGAAGCGCGGACAGTCGTCAACCCTAAGACAGTAGGCAATTAAATCGCGGATTGGGTCGCAGATAACCTACTTCCCTTCTTTATTCTATGGCTATATGTTCCACGCATATTGCCTACTGGGATATCTATGTGGCCTATTACACTGCCTCGGAACTTAATATCGTACCAGCGTAGTTGCTAATGGTCCCGTAAAGTTTACAATACCGTAAATATGGGATCCATATATGCTGCTAGGATAGAACTTAGTGGATTATTAGTATTGATAATCTCACGGGTTTTAAATCTGTTACAGGAATGTGAAACATTCTACTTTAGTTATAAGGTCGACTACAGCATGCGGTGGTTTTCTTCTTCATAACGTGCTAAATATATCGTGTCGTCTCAATATCTTTATAAAAATCTTTTATATACTCATAAAAATACAGTAATGTCCATAATCTAAATACTAGGAACAGGCACAAATTTATTGTACCTATAATTAGGCTCAAGAAAATAGGTGGCTCGTTCAGATGACAATGTATACATTTCTACAATAGACTTCCAGAGGTGGTTCATGATCTGAGCCTGAATAAATTCAAATCATTCATTAAACGAAAGTTGTGTCAGAAAGCGTTTTATAGTGTTAAGGTTTATATTGAGGACAAAAAGGCTTGGGCTTGAGCTGCGTCCGATTTCTATACACTGATTGTTCTTTGATTTTTCCTCTTGTAGTTTTAATTTGTATTTGTTTATGTTTTTTACTCAAAGCCAGTACCCGTAAGCCAGTATTACACACTATGTCGCCAACCATATTGTACGTTACGGAATTGCATTGCTGACAGGGGCGTTCGGCACTGGTACAGCTACGCAGGAGCTAAACTTAGCATTCGGGAACACTGTTGGAGATGCTGAACCTTGGACAAAACTATCTTTGCATTTTGTAGATTCAATTTCTTAGTATTGTATAATTGCATGGCACATGTGTGAGCACAATGTACTTGCTGTAAAGCATCTATTTGTTGGGTTAGTCTTTTTTCCATAATGGACGCTCTCAGCGTACAATTTTTTTTTAATAGTTATAAACTAGTGCTTGACTGCAATCCCGCCTGACGGTAAGCAGTGATGCAATCGTTGATGGTAAAGCGCACTAGTTTATTAAGCCTATTCACTTAAAAAACTTAGGAATAGGAAGGACGACGGCAGTTGCTTGAGGTGATGCAATGTACACCCAAGAACAACACGACCAACGATGTTGCGCCAGAGGGAGATTGATCTGGAGACTCTCCACGACCAAACACCCGACACAACACCATATAGCGCATCGTACCCGGCACACATTGCAACACAACTGCTCAGACCCGTTCTCCGTACGGCTTCACCAGACATCATGCCGAAACACGACATCATCACGGCATCGTTCTCACACGATTGATTTCAATATGAATGATGTAATCAAATATTTGTGTGAATAGCTTGATAATTTAAAAAAGTTTCCATGGAGTTTCTTGCCCGTTCTTCTGCATGGGCAACCTACTCTTTGGAATGGGTGACTAACTTCATCTTACTTACTGACCGACCTTCTGACAATTCAAAAGTGCCTGTAACTGGTTTATTTGAAATAAATGATTTGATTTTGTCTTTAAATTTATTTGGCTCTAAATTCAACAACGCCATTAATTTTTCACGTGTGCAGATAACAGGGCATGTGGTGCGACTTGCGAGATGCGACGTGGTCTATTATCTGTGGAGAGACCCTGCATACACAGTGGAGGTCAGAGCCTTTCAAGAACCCCCGCTTGTGGAGGGTGTCCTTGTTGCGGCTTACTTGTGTGCCAAGTCTATTTAAAGTTTCCTAAGTGGGCCACTATAACTTGCGCCCGGATGGGGCTTTCTGATGGTTTAATAAAGAGATCAAGAGATTTAAGTACTAACATAAGCGGCAGTAATGAATTTCGTCGTTAGTTTGTCGTTTAACTCGTGGTGGCCTAGTGGTTAAATCAGTCTCTCAAGAATGAGTGTGCGGTTCGATTCCAGGTTAGGCAAGAACCAATGTATTTTTTCTTAGTTATATGTACTTTCTAAGTAGATATATCTTGGACACCAATGACTGATTACATGGTGAAGGAAAACATCTTGTGGAAACCTGGACTTAAAGTCTGAAATCGCCAATCGCCAAGAGCAACCGTGGTGATTAGGCTCAATCCTTCTCTGTATGAGAGGAGGCTGCCCAGCAATGGGGCGATAAAAAGGTTGATGATGAATGAATTTCCATCAAATGCGATTGTTCTCAAACTACCCACACTCCATCGATTTAGGTAGTTAAATGAAGGTAGATCACTTATTGTAGTTGTCATTATATGTCACAGTTGTACTCTTCAATTTCATTATCATCAGCATCAACATTTTTATCGTCCCACTGCTGGGCACAGGTCTCCTCTCATACAGAGAAGGATTGAGAGAAATCACCACGAGTGCTCAATGCGGGTTGGTGACTTCACACTTAAAGGCCAGGTTTCCTTAAGATGTTTTCCTTCACCTTTCAATCAGTCACCAATGACTGATTAAAAGGTGATCCAAGATATTTATAAAAGTTCAATTGATACTTGCCTGACCTGAAATCTACGCCCTACGCACTACGCCTGACTCTTCAATTTATCAACGATGTAACTCAAATTGTAACTGAAGTGTATTAAGTTTTATTTTGTTTACCTTTAATCAACTACCGCGATGGATGAAGTATAGCGTTTTATATCGCAACCTCTTCTATTCGCATATTAAGAAAGCACTTGATCTGAAAAAGCTCTTAGCGTTAAGAATACAAGTGCAATAGTGCATGTATAACTGAAGCTAGCGTTTACGAGTTCTCCTCGCACTGAACTATTTTTCTTGATTTATTATTCGCGTGGGTTGTTGAGAAGCAGATAAACTATGCTGAGTTTATTTAGCTTCTTACTTCACGAATTCTGAATAAACTTCTAAATTGCGTTTGTTTGCTTTAGTGCATTTCTTATTTGAGGTGACGATGGAATTATTTGTGAATCACCTGATGCTTAGACATAACTACTGCCTGTTTAAATATCACATTACAGACTTAGAGGTTATTGGAGGTAGGAAGAGCTGATGTCGACTAATAAATACCTTGACAAAAGACCCTTTGTTTTTTTGAACAATGACAGTAGTTCTTCAGCCAAGGATTTATTTTATCAGTTACACACATTGTTAAAAATAATCTGGATTAAGTTTTGTTATTTATATTTTCAATAAAACTGCAACTTGTAAAGACCAATACAATAGTTTTTATTCTTCACGACAGGTAACAGCCAATATATTATACTTAAATCGAATACAAATACATAACTGCCAGACTCCAATATTCCTTAACTACTTATTATGTCCGAGTGATTCGGATGACCAACAAGAATTGAGTGTACTCGCTCTAAAAATGCTTATTTATAATTTCATTCCCGCCACCACTCTGACGAACTAAACGAGGGTACTAGAGAGTTGGCGCGATTTCCGGTTTGGCTATTTCTAGATAACAAAAATTATGAAATGTAAACAAAAACTGATCGTTAAAATACAAATAAATGTTCTTAATAATTTAGAAAGAATCATTACATTACATTCGGCCATCCTACATAGTGCAGGCTCCTGGCGCACTACAGCTAATATCAAGAATTCATAAATTACATAATATAGAAGTACACAACTTAGATTCTATCGGACTTCCTACTTCAATAACATACAACAATAGCAAATACTATTCAACAATATAATACTCAAAATCTCAGTTGATTATCAAATCAAGAAAAAGAATCATTACATTAAATTGGGTACCTTATTTAATTAATCATAATATAGAACACCTACTTCAGAATCACACAGTTAATTTTTTTTGTAATCTGGCTTAATAATCAGAATTTAATTAATAAAGCAAACATTTTTTTTAATGGCAATATTAAATATATCAAAAGACAATTTGGATACCAGAAAGGCGTTGGTTGTTCTGATGCAATAAACCCTTATATATGACATCATTAATAAATTAAATGACAAAATGGAAGTGGCTGGACTATTTATTGACCTCAGCTCGGCTTTTGATAGTATCGACTAAATAAGAACATTACGGTATCAGAGGAAATTCCTTAATAATCTTAAGATCCTACTTACATAATAGAAGAACGGCTGTAGAAATAAAAAGTATCGATTGAAACAATCACGAAGTTGTATACACTTCTAAAATCACAAAGATATAACGTGGGTACCTCAAGGCTCAATTTTGGGGCCTATGCTAAATATCATATTTACAAATCACTTGCTGAACTTTATGCATCACACTCAACCTAATGTAAAACTTCCCAAGCTATAAACGAAACGCTTAAAAATCTTTACGATTAGTTTACAGCTAACCTTTTGCTAAATACAAGTTTAACCAACATTACTTTATTCAAGAAAACAACTATTAACAATAACAATCTAGACGTACAAAGTAATGGAGACAAAATTTATTTAGTGGACTAAGTCAAATTCTTAGGTATTAAACTGCTATTGACTCTTCTATTTCATCAACATGCTATGCACTCAGGAGCCTTAAAGATATTTTAGATTTAAAGCATATAAAAGCTCCATATTATGGCGCTTATCGAAGCTAGATTGAGGTATAGCGTCATACTTTGGGGTAACAGCTACAACTATGATTGTCAGAAAGCGTTCATCTTACAGAAACGTGCTATAAGGACTTTAGTAAGGAATCTTGTAGGGAGCATTTTAAAAAGTTGAATATTTTGACAGTACCAAGTTTATATATATTGGTTATTCTTTGTTACTTTGCTAAGTATATTCATCAGCATGAATAATAAAAGGAACGTAAGGTAAGCGAAAGCACATGAAGAAAGGAGTTTAAACACAAGTTGTCACCAATTTTTAACGTGGTCAGGCATTGCTCCACCAACTGATTTGAAATTGTTAATATACAATATGTTAAGAAAACCCTGTCCGACCCGTAAGGATAATAAAGGTTAGGTAAACACATGGCCAAATAAAATATGAAATTTTACCTAATCATCATAGTAACAATATTATTGAATTTTGAAATTATCTTTTTTTCCCGCGAACTTCCCCAAAATTAGGTAAATTTTTAAAATGTGACAACACCATTTTCGGCGGTATCATCGTTTGATTTATTGTTGGATATTAAATGTATAAATTTATGTTCAATATTTGGCGGTCTCGTTTGTGATGCCGGCGCGCGGCGCGTTTGTCGGTGTCCGCAAAGGAAAAAAGTAGGTGAAACTAGGGATGTACTATTTTTTGCGTAATAACGTTTTTTATCGCTATTAATCGAAACTTGTATCTGGTTGAAGGATTTGTTGTAAAAACACAGATTACCCAATGGTAAAAGTACTTTTGTTTGTTTATCGATCAATTACTAATAACATTATTATAACACAAGTATTAGTAAACAGAAACGAGAAAGACTTATGAAACACAATTTTAGTAAAGTTTTACAAATATTTTATCGGTCAATATCATCGATATTGAGACAGAAACTGAAATTAAAACTGGCATGATTTTCATTTACAGCAGTGTACCTCGCTAATTTGAGTTTTGTAAAAGTTCTAAACAATTCCATGCGATGTTGAATCGAGAATAAGAATGAGAAACTACAATACTAAATCGATACCAAAAATAGACGAGTATCAATCGATAAAAAAAAAAAACAATATTTTGATTACTTACACATCTCTATCAAAGCATGAAGCCGCCAGCCGCGTAGATACCTATGTTTAAAAAATAAAAATAATTTTTACTTTAAATTATTAGTTGCTCGTAAACATTGCTGGTGTACACACTATTCGTGTATTGTGTGATCATGTCGTTTTCTAACGTAGAGTAATGTAACATGCTGATGGAGGTAGTAACTGCAATTAGCTGTGTTGTGATCAGGTGTTTTGGAAGTGGGTCTTACTTATCGGTCAATGCTGCACGAGGGTTCCAGCATGACGGTGCCTAACGATATTTTTTCCGACCTGTACGTGAGTACATTATCATTATTGTCCATTATCAGTTCGGCGAGCAGTGGATTGGTAGGGGCCAACTGTGGCCAGCGCAGATTTGACACCACTTGATTTTTATTTGTGTGCATGTCCGTGCTAATCTCGTGCGACGAAATATGGAACATCTCCGCCTGCAATCCCCAGCAATCCAATCCCTCCGCAATGAAATAATACATTCGGAGAGTCAGACGACCTTCCTCCTTAAAAAAAATTCTTTTCTCAAGCTGCCTAAGTATCATTGTTTCTTTCGAGAGTCGATAAACGTGAACAAGCTACCTATACCTACAAGCATGAGGTCAACTGCGGTCATGACCTGTGCCTGTGTTGCCATGAAATTACCTATTTATTTTATTTAAGTTATTTATTTTTTTGGGGGTATTTTTTTAAGTTTAGCCAGGTTTTGCAGGCATTAGTAGAATCAGTTATCGATACCTAACAATACCTTCACGGATCGGACAGGGTTTTCTTAACATATTGTATAATAGTCATTTATTTAAAAATAGATTAAAACCTTGTTGGAAAGATGTTTATAATCAGTATCAGAATTCATGTAAAATGATACAAAATAATTAAAGCACCAGTGAACACTCTTTCGACTGAATTCCTTTGACTGTAACAATATGCTTTGACTGTAACTACGCATTTGACATTTATTTATTATTATTATTTCTTTTATTTTTTTCTTGTAATCGTATCTGACATTTGTTTATATATCTATTGACATACTTATGTATAATTGAATTTCAATTCCACATTTTTAATTTTGTTTTAGCCGCATGTGGTATTTCTATTTTAATTTTATATGCAATGTTCAACACAATTTTAATTTTTTATGAATGAATAAATGCAGATGATGAATAGAATCTATTGTTCAATTGGGTAATTGACGAAAATGAAATAATGACAACATGTTTGTCTTGTCGTTCTCGTTTTCACTACCCGAACTACTGAGTCACTGTCATGAATTTCTAATGCTTTTACATGAATCCATGGCCCTAAATCTATCCGTGGCTACGATCGAGTCATAAGGTTTGCCTTTCTTTGTCTGATTTGGTCTAGTGGTTCCATAGTAGCAACGTCGGTATTTTTTTTTTTTAATGTAACAGGATCCTAGCTCGTTAACTGGCAATGCCCTCGCTAACAAGATATCAGATTCTAACGTTGTGTTTGTTGCTAAACTAGTAACAACAATATTACCCTTCCCATTCGATAACCGATAAATACCTTGTAGTAAACTAAATTCCCTTTTAGGCCCAACAGAGTAGTAATCTTCTATATAAATATTGCCCGAGAAGTTACAGTCCCTGGCATGAATTAGTACAACACTCGTTTGTGTAAACTTAGTGGGAACCGTAGTTTAAAGTTTCATTTGTGAAGACTCCGTGTCAAAGGTATCGTAAGTAGGACTCCTATACAATGTTAGTCTGCAACTTTATAAAATTCTGTCCAATGATCAATAGAGTAGGTATGTATGAATTCGTCGTTGACTATTAACACATCGATAGAAGTCTCAATTTCGTCAACCTTCAGAGTCACAGACGATTTATAAATAAAGGCTGTACAGCAGAGTTACCAAAACCCCGTACTATTGGAATTGAAGTCAATATAAGTTTTAAAAACTTTCATCATTGAAATTAGTACTACCCTGACCAGTGGTCGTTACATTATTTGAATTACGAAATGTACGAGCTTTACGATCACGGAACCTTGGTTGAGTAGGAAAACTAGTCTGCGAACGTCGAGAGCATAGAAAATTTAAAATATCTTCAGGTTCAGAACAATTAAAGAGTTTGAGCGCCATTCCTAACCTACCGACAATCAGTCAACCCATGAACAATACAGTCTACCGCCTTCTTACCATTAATTTCGCATCTGTTCAATAAACTTAATTTACCGTAAAATAGTCGCGAAGACCTTTTTCATTCATCGTGAAGTCCTATTAAGCATCAGTTAAGAATCAGCAGTTCAGAGAACGCCGTTCGAAAGTTTGCTTGCTATTCGTCCCATGTATATAGGTACTACAGTCGCTAGGTCTCAAACCATCTTTTAGCTAGTTCCGTAAGTTTTAGAAGGGAAAAATGGACTATTTGTTTTTTTTTTTTATCCCAGCTATAAATGCCTGCGAACTCGTTCACTTTCCTAAGCCAGCTGTCAATGGTTTGAACCCTATTGGCCGGGTCGAATTCGGTAACTACATTAATTTAAAATTGGATCTATAATTAAAAACCGAACTTCTACTTGGTTCTTCTTTGAAGTCTGAAAGCAGCTTCAACAAGCCTTCTGCGGCCAACCGACTCGATGCCCTGAGCCTTCCTTGGTGTGGCCTCTCCGCTAGAAGTAGAAGTCGTTGTCCTTCTTTTCTTCTTTGATTGCCTCCTAGGCGGAGTAGTTGGAAGTGCCCCTCCTTTTTATCATCCTCGCTTGGTACCATGGCTGAAAAATAAATGGAGCCGAGTAGAAATCCATACCCTCATTATCCAAATCAGAACACAAATTTTCATTGCTAATAGTTTCATAAGCTTTAAGCCTACTCATTAATTTTATCCAAGCAACTACTGAAAATAATCCACTCAGTCCTCGCAATAATCCGGTAGACAAACATAGTCCACTTAATCCTAATAATAATACAGCGAACATAGATACAGGCATAGTCCACGCAATCCTGACATTAATCCCGTGGACAAACCTAGTCCACGCAATCCTGACATTAATCCCGTGGACAAACCTAGTCCACGCAATCCTGACATTGATCCCGTGGACAAACCTAGTCCACGCAATCCTGACATTAATCCCATGGACAAACCTAGTCCACGCAATCCTGACATTAATCCCATGGACAAACCTAGTCCACGCAATCCTGACATTAATCCCGTGGACAAACCTAGTCCACGCAATCCTGACATTAATCCCGTGGACAAACCTAGTCCACGCAATCCTGACATTAATCCCGTGGACAAACCTAGTCCACGCAATCCTAGCATTAATGCAGTGAACAAACCTAGTCCACGCAATCCTGACATTAATCTCGTGGACAAACCTAGTCCACGCAATCCTGACATTAATCCCGTGGACAAACCTAGTCCACGCAATCCTGATATTAATCCCGTGGACAAACCTAGTCCACGCAATCCTGACATTAATCCCGTGGACAAACCTAGTCCACGCAATCCTGACATTAATCCCGTGGACAAACCTAGTCCACGCAATCCTGACATTTACATTTTATTGTATTGCAATTCATAATTCTTTGACATTTATATTTTTATTCTTGATTCGTAGATTAAGTAGTTCATTTTATTTTAATTTTATTGTTAAATTTAAATTTTGTACTTGAATTGTAATTCTGTTTTAAATTTGATTTTATTTTTATTGTTAATATTATTTCTTCTACAATTTTACTTTTAAGTTTGGATGAATCTTTTTCATGTTGTTGTTATTTTATATGCTATTTCTATGGACCATGGTCTGACAATAAAATTTATTATTATTATTAATCTAGTGGACAAACCTAGTCCACGAAATCATTTAAATAATTTAATGTTCGATTCATCAGTTCGTGTGGGGTATCTATCGATAGGTCGACAAAAACGATAGACGTTTCTAAAATATTTTTTTTTGTTTAACAGAATAGTTTCCGTGACAGAAGATTCCAAAGCGGAAAAAAAAAGTTGGTCCCCCCCTCTAACTTCTAAAATAAGAAAATGAAAAATCTAAAAAAAAAACATAAATCCTTTAAATTCATAAATCAATGGTACGGAACCCTTTATGAGTGAGTCCGACACGCACTTGGCCGGTTTTTTTCTTTAAATTAGTAATAATAAATTTATTTTCAAAAATAAAAACATTTCAAGGTACACAAATAATATTTTAACTAAAAAATCAAAAAGTACAGAAAATAATGTGGCGTTGGTGCCTGTACTAATGAATTAAATCGCTGTATCACAGCCACCAGAAACCAGTCTGTTTTATTTTTTAATTATTTTTTTAAACTAACATTTTTTTTCATACCTTATCCTTATCCTAGTAATAATCCAGTGAACAAGCACAGTTACTGTATCTGATCAGTGTCTAAAAATGTGTTTTCAAACCATACCCTCATAATATAATTATTATGTCCATAAAAATAATAATTCTAAACATCTAGGTACCCAAATTACATACAGCTTCCTGTAGCCACCACGTTCCAACAATATTAAGGAGTAGCCTTAACCAAATGTTCGCCGTGACAATCTACAAAATGTGAACAAATAGCATTGTCAAGGAGTTGCCCTGACCGAACGCTGCCCATTCATGATTAGAAACTGTACGAACTTTGAATCCAAAATTTCAACGTTGGCATATTATCACCAAAACACCATGAGGGAGTTGCCCTCACCAGATGAATCAACGACAATAAAACCACAGATTCGATTTGGTTCCCGGAAAATTAATATTTAAATTAGTACATGGCATGGTTTGAAATAACGATAAATTATATATATTATATATTATTTTTTATTATTATTAATAAAAGAATGAATATTGCTTTCACATACCTTTATTTACTACATGGGCTGAATCCTCTTCTCACTTCTGAGATTTCAATAAAACTGCAACTTGTAAAGACCAATACAATAGTTTTTATTCTTCACGACAGGTAACAGCCAATATATTATACTTAAATCGAATACAAATACATAACTGCCAGACTCCAATATTCCTTAACTACTTATTATGTCCGAGTGATTCGGATGACCACCAAGAACTGACGTACTCGCTCTAAAAATGCTTATTTATAATTTCATTCCCGCCACCACTCTGACGAACTAAACGAGGGTACTAGAGAGTTGGCGCGATTTCCGGTTTGGCTATTTCTAGATAACAAAAATTATGAAATGTAAACAAAAACTGATCGTTAAAATACAAATAAATGTTCTTAATAATTTAGAAAGAATCATTACATTACAATATGTATAAGTTTGTTCCAGTCTTTAAACAGTGATGGCATATGGCACTGATACGTGGCCGCTCACAATGGGCTTATTAGGAGGTTTAAACTCACCCAAAGGATAATGGAGACGGCTATGTTTGGAGTTTCTCTGCATGATTGAATCAGAAATGAAGAGATCTGCAGGAGAATCAAAGTGAGCGATATAGCCCGAGGAAAAAAATAAAGTGGCAGTGGGCATATTAAACGCAGAACTGATGATCGATGGGCCTGAAAGGTTCTGGAGTGGTGATCGCGTACTGATAGATGCAGCGTTGGAAGGCCTCCCACAAGGTGAGCCGTCGACATTGGTAAAGCCGCAGGAACTTGTTGGATGAGAGAAGCACGGAACCAACGAAATGGAGGTGTTTGAGGTCGACTAAGGCCATTAGTGGACGACTTTCGGCAGAAATGACGATGATGACGATGGCTATATTATTATATAGCATACTAGCGGCCGCCAGCGACTTCGTCCGCGTGGAGTTAATTATGCTCCGCTCCTATTAGTCGTAGCGTGATGTTATATAGCCTTCCTGGATTAATGGGCTATCCAACGCCAAAAGATTTTTTTAAATCGGACCAGTAGTTCCTGAGATTAGCGCGTTCAAACAAACAAACATACAAACAAACTCTTTAGCTTTATATATTAAGACAACCAATGGAATGAAATGAGGGAGCAAAATTGGAATAACTCTAAATATGTCACGAAATAGAAGAGGCACAAAGACATCAATAGAATTGAAATAAAAACATGGGTTTGGTAAATGCCGATCACGTAGTATTGATATCGTGATAGACATCAATGGACAAACGTGTCAAACTCAGTCTCTGTGATGTAGGGCAGGACATATGAGTATTTTTAACAGATATCGATTTAGCCGGGAAAACTCACTTGCGTATGTAGGTTGATTTTTAACACTGCTGTGACATTCTCTGCGTTCGCTTATCGAACATATTTCTTACGTTTAAAACCACAAACAGTCCTTAGTTTTCTGAATAAATTGAGACGGAATTGTCTGTAACGATCGAAGCATTATATTCGAGGCTACCCATGTAGTTTAAAGATTGTTACAATAGCATATAAAGATTCATTGTTGGCTCTGTCATAATTCATTGTAGTTACAGCTTGAACATAGGGATTCTTATATAGTGTATTGATATCTATTTTTGCACATGGGATTGATCATAGACAAATATAGACAGACATGAAGAGGTACTGCGAGTAATATTAGCGCTTCGAGAATAAATCAGTCATCGAATTGTATTTTTGCATATACTTGTTATGTTTGGTTATGGTATACTGATATTTCTTCAATAGCTGGACTGCGTTTCTTAGGCGCGTCTTCTAGGAAATTCGGTGAAATCCCCTCGAACCCCAAGCACATACAAATAAGACAAGGGTGGACTTACGCAATTCCCAGCGCTGCTCTGTCCGGGTTGTGATGGAGGCCTCCACAAATGTTCACTTTTTTGTTGGTTTCAAGGGGTAAGTATCGATTTATAGAATTTTTATGATAACCGGCCGGCGCGCCTTGATGAACGTTTTTCGATGTTGTTGAAGAGAGATATTGTTTTTTTTTTGTACGTTTTTGGCTTGAATTCTAGACCTTTAAGCCAGAAATATATTGAGCGACAAACTTAATGTTGTCAAGTGAATAAACAGTTGAATGTGGATGGATGGGAAGGAACAGGGAAATTTGAATGTGCTCGATATAAGAATGGTTGCATGCTTTAACATGTTATATTCGCAGACTTTGCGTCGTTGGTCTGGTGAACTGTTTTTTGTGGATGGTGTTAATGCACCTAACAATGAGATACAACAATAAGCAAGCGTATTCAAATATTCCCGCATTTTTTTCCATCAACCTCATTCCTTGGCGGAGTATCCAATCAGCATTAAGGAATAGAGAACGAACGGAGCGCAAGCAGTTTTTCCATTCACCAGTCAGTACAACGTGGTTCTCTCTATGTAACCCTGGTTTGTACAACATCAAGTAACAGAAATCCAAACCGCCACTGGCCGGTGAGCTTATCAGCAAGTTAGCGCTAAGTGAAAATTTGGTGGAGGGCTCCATCCACTCCAGTACACCAGGAGTACATCGCCGGAAGACCCCCGTAAGC
Source organism: Sesamia nonagrioides (assembly GCA_017933935.1). Lineage (NCBI taxonomy): Eukaryota > Metazoa > Arthropoda > Insecta > Lepidoptera > Noctuidae > Sesamia > Sesamia nonagrioides. Next base: position 1,749,798 of record JADWQK010001414.1, on the reverse strand, counting down.
TCAACCTCTTAATTATTTGTGAGTTACTCACAGTTTCCCTCCGTATTTCAATTTCAATATACCTAACGGAATATAAACCAAAACAGATGGGAAATCAAAAGACCTCGCCATCTCTCTGGGTGGCTCCAGATTCCTTCTACTTATTACTTCTGCTATTCGGTATCTATGTATGTTCCACTTGCATGTGCCCCAGGGGCCACGGAATCTTTTTTTTATAACTATAAACTAGCGCTTGACCGCAATCCCGCCTGATGGTAAGCAGCCATGCAATCGTTGATGGTAAAGCGTGTTAGTTAATTAAGAGGCTATTCACTAAAAAAAACTGAGTGAAGAAGAAAGACGGAAGTTGAGCGAAGTGATGCAATGTTAAACCCAACAAAACGACCAATGATGCTGCGCCAGAGGGAGATTGATCTAAAGACCCTCCACGATCGTGTGATCGTGAGTTTTCCCGACACAACAACATTTGGCGCATCGTACCCGGCACACATCGCAACACAACTGCTTAGACCCGTCCTCCGTACGGCTTCACCAGATATCTCTTTCGAACTAACCGCTGTTGGTCTGGTGAGCCTCGACTGCTAAGCGTGGTCTCATGGTTTTGGTTCCTGGTCGGATCAAAGTGTTATTAGGTTTTTCTATCTAAAAATTTAAAAGAAGAAAAAAAAAAAGTTGAAAAGTTAGCGGAATGATGATAAGCCGTTGTCTCGGCACCAGCACCCTAATTGCGTAACACCTTAATACTATCAATCGCAATGTTTTTGTAGCATATTGCTAGTCCATTGCTCCATGTATTAGAAAAATGTGTCTGCTTAACAAGTTAGTTAACGCAATGAATGTCGTTGAACTGTCAAAATGAAACCCATTGCTACTAATACTGTGTTACGCAATTACCCTGATGGTCTCTCTCCAGTCGCGTCGGATTACATGAGAATGAGGGAAGAGTAAGTGCGCCCTTGTCTGCGCTGAGATTGGTCACCGTTGTCTATTTATTTACAAAGGGTAACTCGACAATGTTCGGGCTCATATCATTCTTATCGTGTTCATGATACCTATAGGGTTAAAAATATGTAACTATAAGTTCTGCCAAATCACCATGTTCAATTTTATTAGGTTCAGATTCGGAGTTGTGTGTACCTACATTAATACTGTTATCAGTGGCATTTTTAAGGGCATTACATTGCTCGATAACTTTTGACCTTTGTAACAGTATCTATAAGTAAAGCGCCATCTACTGACAGAGAATCATACTATAATAAAATTTACTGATGATTAGATAAGACCACAGATGCGACGAATATTGTTATAGTATTTGCCTAATTCGTTCGCTCTCTGGGAGGCAGTAGGTACGGTGGCATTAAAACTTACACACACCGTAGTAAGAACACGCACAAAAAACTATTTCAAAAATTTACTACTCACATATTTTCTTGAATTGCCCACAGTTCTGTGTACGCTGCCAAATTACGTCGAAAACAAATTGCTGTACATAACTATTAATATCTCTGTTATGATGTTTCATCATAACAGAGATATTCATAGTTATTAGATATTCGACGTAATAAATTATTATTTTCAAACTATAATATTTCATTTATTATTTATTTATACATTTATTCAAATTCTCGTACATTCGATAAATGTGTCACAATAAACGCTCAGTGATATTCCTCTTCTCCCCTACTTGATCTATGGCTATCATCATGAACCTTTTTATCGTCCCACTGCGGGCCACAGGTCTCCTCTCATACAGAGAAGGATTGAGCGTAATCACCACGCTTGCTCAATGCGGGTTGGCGATTTCAGACTTAAAGTCCAGGTTTCCTCAAGATGTTTTCCTTCACCTTGTAATCAGTCATTGGTGTATGCCGGATCTATGGTTGTAAAATCAAAATTCATTTATTCAAATTAGGCTTACCCACAAACAACCACCACCAGACAAAGTCTTGCCGCCAAGCGATTCGTCGTGTTCCGGCATGATGTCTGGTGAAGCCGTTCGGAGGACGGGTCTGAGCAGTTGTGTTGCGATGTGTGGCGGGTACCATGCGCCAAATGTTGTTGTGTCGGGAGTTTGGTCGTGGAGAGTCTCCAGATCAATCTCCCTCTAGCGCAGAATTGTTTGGTTGTGTTGGACTTGGGTTTAACATTGCATTACCTCGCTCAACTGCCGTCATCCTTCCTATTCTTTAGTTTTTTAAGTGAATAGGCTTAATTAACTAGTACGCTTTACCAACAACGATTGCATCACTGCTTACCATCAGGCGGGATTGCAGTCAAGCACTAGTTTATAATTATTAAAAGAAAAAAAATGCTGAGCTGCAGTCCCCCCAAAACGCCCGCCCTTCGGCAAGATCCATAATTGTGATTAATACAATTATTTCCCTGCCAACTTTATACATGGTACGCAATAAAGAATTGAGATAAATATAGATTTATATTTTTTATCCATTACTAAGGTATTTCAGAAATTTCGCAGTCTGGCGCCGCGTTCGTTTTCGTTTGCTTTGATGGTCTGGCGAGTTCTATTAGAAAATTTATGGTTTTTATATGGTGACTTTAATGTTTTCATTACGTGCGTTTTCTCTTATTTTTAGTTAAGTATGTTCAATATTTAGAATGTAATTAAGCACTTATTGCTCGTCGCCAGTTGTATTTAATATAATAACGCGAAGCGTGGAGTTAAACTGCGATTCCAAGTGACAACTGATTTATTTGCACATACCTACATACATTACTTATTAACATACCCTATAATTCTCTACTATTTTTACGATTTTATTTTGTAATACTTTATTTTGTTTAGCCTGAAACGTGAAAGTAGTAAAATATACAGAAATTATGATATTTCTGTGGGAAAGTTTAAGTTTAAATTTATTTTATTATTTATGTACGCGTTATAGATGACTCGGTTGACGTTGGCAGTGGTTAAATGATTAACTGTTGCGCTGCGTGTCGCGAGTTCGATTCCCGTACGGAACAAATATTTGCATGACCTGCAAGTAGTTGTTCCGGGTCTGGCAATGTTTGTGTATTTGAGTTTATATGTTTGTAAACGCACCTACTATACAGGAGAAGTTCCTAATGAGGGGCAAGCTTATCCATACTAATATTATAAATGCGAAAGTAACTCTGTCTGTCTGTCTGTCTGTTACGCTTTCCCGCCTAAACCTCGCAACCGATTTTGATGAAATTTGACACAGACAATCTTTAGACCCTGAAAAAAAACATAGGCTATATTTTATCCCGGAAAAATTTGATGTTTCCGAGGGAAATTTAAAATGCGCGATATAACCGAACCCCACGCGGGCGAAGCCGCGGGCGTAAAGCTAGTTAAAAATAAAAGTAACAAACAAACGTAGTGTAATACATAGGATATGATAAAATGAAATCTGAGTATTTGTATTTGGGTGCTGCTTATTTCTTAAGAAATTCGTTTTAGCTTTATTGTAACCATTTAAGAACCTCAACTCGCGGTTTTGGAAATTACCCCATGGGAACTTACATTCAGAACAAGATTTAATCTCTTTCCCTTTATCGAAATCCGCTCTGTGGTTTAAGCGTAAAAAGTTTCGATACTTTCAAATTTATAATATGTATTAGTATGAGTTTGCAAGAAAATTTTAATAAAGTCGCAATGTAAATATTGATATCCGAGAGCTAACAACAACAATTTTCCAGCAGCAGTGTTTTCGTCGGACTACAATTTAATTGTCTTCAAGGCTAGAGTGAATAGGCTCTTAATAAAATAGTGCGCTTTACCATCAACGATTGCATCACTGCTTACCATCAGGCGGGATTGCGGCCAAGAACTAGTTTATAATTTACAAAAAAGCTGTATAATTTGTAAAAAGGAAACAAAATCACTAACCAGTTATTGATCGTCCTGAAGCCAAAGTTCAGACAAATAATACACACAAAAATCACGCTAAAATTGAGCTCCAGAGGAAGCGAAAAACGCTTTACTAAAACACGCTTTGACGGCCAGGATTCCACAATCGAAAAAATAAGTAAAAAGTTTGGTTTAAGCAATAGCAAAAGTCGGGACCTGCTCCGAAGTGAAACCGTGTAAGTCTGATCAAACATTTTATAACGAGATTTTTAATTAAACCTACTCTGAAATTTTGTTTACCTTAGGAGTAAACATTATGTCTTTTACAAGGAGTTAAAAAGTAACACCTAGAATCATTATTACCATTAAGGGCAGTTATGAAAGTCAACAACGGAAAATGTGGAAAAAAATTGAATAATTTAGTCGCATCTTCCAAATAGTTGTGCGGGATGAAGAGGAATGGTCAAGGAATCCAATCGTCAAAATATAGATTCATGTTCATAAGTCACCAATAAAGAAGTTGTTTCATCATCAAATCAAATCAAATCATCATCAACCTTTTATCGTCCTACTGCTGGGCACAGGTCTCCTCTCATACAGAGAAGGATTGAGCATAATCACCACGCTTGCTCAATGGGGGTTGGCGATTTCAGACTTAAAGTTCATGTTTCCTCAAGATGATTTCCTTCACCTTGTAATCAGTCCTTGGTGTCCAAGATATACTTAGAACACTACAGGAAGGACTTCTTACAGGAAGTTGTTTACTAAATAAAATACTGTTAAGAATTTTTTTCTTATAATATACATAATCAGCCTATAATGTTTCCACTCCTGGGACACAGACCTCCTCTCGGTGAGAGGTTGTGAGCCGTAATCTACCACGTGGGCCCAGTGCGGGTTGGTAGATGTCAAATGTCTTCGAAGTTTTTGCCTCTAGGACATGTCGGTTTCCTCACAATGCCGGTTTCTTCACCATTTTGAGAGCAGTGTTAAAGAAATATTTAATTTAACAAAGTAAAGCACCTGACGGGGTTCAAACCTACGACCTACTACTTGAAGTCGCGGCATATATATACCACGAGGGCACGATGCTTTCTGCTCTCTTTTCTTATAATACTTTATCACAATTATTAGAAAACGACGTTAACAATTAATGATGTTTTATGAAATCTATCGAAATTCTAGTAGGTTTCTATCAGTTGGTGTCACTGCTAGCATCTCAGTGGTAAATTGGTTAGTGGGTCGTTTGGTAGGCCTACAATAAAAACATCTTCTTTTTTCAAGGTGAGATTCAACATCAACTCTTGATCATGATCTTGTCATGCTCACTCAAATGTCTCGCTGGTGGTGGCGTGTGTATTGGGTCATTAGGTTCCCTTTAATATGGTTGAGCTGAATGATGCCGATCCATATGTCATGTTCGTGAACGGATGCCGTCAGAGGGGACTGGTCATCTCTTAGCTGCCACGGCGTATTTTAATTTCTGAATTGTGTTTTTTTTTTGTGTGTTTTCCATAATGGACGCTCTTAGCGTACAATATACTTCTGCATCGTTCTCACACGGTTGATTTCAAAACGAATGATGTAATCATATAGTTCTATTAATAGCTTGACAATTTAAAAGAGTGTCCATGGAGTTTCTTGCCAGTTCTTCTCTATAGGTACCTACTCTTTGGAATGGGCGACTAGCTTCACCTTACTGACTGACCGACCTTCTGACAATTCAAAAGTGCATGTAACTGGTTGATTTGAAATAAATGCTTTGATTTGATTTGATCAATGGCCTCTGTGGAATCATCATCATCATCATCCCAGCGTTAATCGACTGCCGTCTGACCTTCACAACCCGAAGGTGACATTGAAGCATTGCAGTTAGACCAATTGTTGGACTTTTGAGGGCTTCAACAACCCGTGACGACTGCCAATGCCTCTGTGGAATATATACCACAATTTTGCCAATAACACGTGTAACAATTTATAGAAGTACGGTGGACGGGTCTGAGTAGTTGTGTTGCGATGTGTGCCGGGTACGATGTGCCTAATGTTGTTGTGTCGGGAGTTTGGTCGTGGAGGGTCTCCAGATTATCCTCTGGCGCAGCATCGTTGGTCGTGTTGTTGGGTTAAACATTGCATCACCTCGCTCAACTGCCGTCTTCCTTCCTATTCACTCAGTTTTTTTGAGTGAATAGGCATAATAAGCTAGTGCGCTTTACCATCAACGATTGCATCACTGCTTACCATCAGGCGGGATTGCAGTCAAGCACTAATTTTATTTCACAATAATGGCGGATATCTCCAATGACAGTTGAAAAAGACGGCCGCTTGAACCGTCTGTGAGGAAGGATTGATGCAAAGTCATGATGGGGCCACTATGCTGCGATATTTCAATGTTCTTTATGAATTATTTACTGAATGCACTTTTTACTACCTAAATCACGCGCTTTTATTTAGTAACCGACACCATAAACACTTTTAAAAGTCTAATGAAAAATGCGCGTGACACTCATCTTAGCCTTCCCGTCAAAACTCCGCCTATAAAACAGTTTCATTGATATAATATTAAACTAAGGTAGATACGTCACTAGCGCACTGAAAATGAAGCGTACAAAAGGAGGTATGTCCAGCAAGTCGCTTTAGTTTTCGTCGATTCTGTTTAAGCGCAAACGACAAACACTAGCCATCTTTTTCTTCTCATGCTTTAGATTGCGCCCCATCTCAGTCACACTGTGCCAACGTGTGAAATGTACGCAGAATAAAAAAATTGCATGTGTGTGCTGCTGCTCCGATCGGCACATTTATTTTGGTTAATTTGTTAGAGCATATCATATCTGTTTAATAGTATTTTTTTTTTATTAGTTATAAACTAGTGCTTGACTGCAATCCCGCCTGATGGTAAGCAGTGATGCAATCGTTGATGGTAAAACGCACTAGCTTATTAAGCCTATTCACTCAAAAAAAAACTGAGTGAATAGGAAGGATGACGGCAGTTGAGCGAGGGGCTGCAATGTTTAACCCAACAACACGACCAACGATGCTGCGCCAGAGGATGATCTGGAGACCGTCTACGACCAAACTCCCGACACAACAACATTAGGCACATCGTACCCGGTACATATCGCAACACAACTGCTCAGACCCGTCCTCCGTACGGCTTCACTAGACATCATGCCGGAACACGACAAATCGCTTGGCGGCAAGACTTTGTCTGGTAGCTCTTTTTCTTCCACACATTCTCACGTCCGACGCTGAATATATATGAACTAGCGACCCGCCCCGGCTTCGCATGGGTGCAATGTTGATACTAAATACACTACTATAGGGTCATAGGGAAAGAGAAAGCGACTTTGTTTTTTACTATGTAGTGATATGTAATATCATCTGACGTGAGAAAGTGACATTTTAAAGTCAGTATATTTAAACATGTCAAATTGATCGTCCCCAGCCGTCACGGTAGTTAATTTTATTTTGTTTTTGGCGGCCATTTTTTATTTCGTCTTTTATGTTGTGATACTTAAAGGCCCGTGATTGCCATGCCGCAAATCTGAAACCCGAAGTGGTCTGCGAGAATAAAGACCAGTTTCATGTAATCTTCTTCTTACAGGTTTGTCCAAACAACAATTGGTGGTCAGATTTGTGCCTTTGGACATGTGGATAGCTCCTAGCGATATTAAAAAAAAAAAAAATGTATCGGGGTCTTGCCTAGGAGTGGTGATGCGATTTCTGCCTGATTCAATATCGCCTGTAGCACAATAACGTGATCATAACCTGAAGATTACATTTTGGCCGATTTGCAGAGTTTCAGCATCCACGCGTTGTAAACTCGCTATAGCGCAGCTTCCAACATGCCTAATCTATGATCTACTCTATCCCTCCGTGCGATGCTCTAATCTGCTTTTCTCTTGTCAAAATTGTCGACATTACATGACAATAAATATCACGTAATACGTTTAAACTACAATAAAGGAAGTGTGTGATCGCTTTTAATTTTTCAGAATTACACTGATATATTATTTGATTTTGATTGATTATGTTATACATATGTATTTATAGTATTTTAAGTTTTTATGTTAATACAGTATTGTACATACATATTTATATGGGCCTTGATGCCTGAAATAAATGGATAAAAAAAGAAATAAAAATGTTGTAACATGAACTATCTTATCGACAGCCAAATTCGAATAATCGATATTCTTTTGTTTCAGAATGATTGTGAATGTTTTTTTTTATTTTTTTGGTTTCGAGAGAGGTGATGGAGAAGATTTTTTTTTTTATAAACTAGCGCTTGACGGCAATCCTGCCTGATGGTAAGCAGTGATGCGATCGTTGATGGTAAAGCGCGCTAGTTTAAACACACACAAACAAACTTTTTTATACTTTAAATAGTTTTTAATTTAGCTAAGACATATTTTATGTAATATGCCTAGACATTGTTGATGTGTGCATATGTATAATAATTTTTTTTCAGATTACTAGAATACAGAGGCTTCGCAGATCCGTTGTCGTTCCAGAGACAAAATGGGTATGTTTCATGTACCTGTATCTATAGGTAATTACATCGGCATTGACGCCATTCAAACCAAAATAAAGCAATTCTAGTTGGTGTCATGCATAGGTAAATTTGTACGGGGAGGCCCGTATAAGCTTATTCACGAAGTGCCCTAGATAGATTTCACATGTCATGAATATGAATAAACTGTCAACCTTCAAAGCGCCTAGTAACGCTTGTCCCGTCGCTTTTCATCAGACAAGGTCAAAATCTAGCAGTCATCAATGAATTTAAAAATGTAAATAATTTAATAACTTACTTGATAAATAAAAGAATGCCCGTCTTCTCAATTTGTCTGAAGATTCCCTTCCAGGATGCTAGCATGCAGTACTGCTGCTTGAGGGTCAGGGGTGACCGAGGGTCTGAAGGTGGCGGCGGTCGGTCTATGGCATCATGGTTGTTGAACTCCGAAGATGTCAACTTGGTTAGTTCACAACCCATTGTAGAAACTTTTTAAATTCACAGTGTTTAAAATGGTAATTAATGTTTTCACTACTTTTTTTTATTTTAAATTTATTTTTTCACTATTCTTTTTTTGAATATTTGAATTTAGATTAATTTACCACACAGTATTATTTTTTGTTGTCTATAATAATGTTTCACGTCACTTTTGACACTTTATTTTTATTTTTTCAAACAATTGTTTTTTTTTTTTCACAAAAGCACAGTAATTATCAACCAATCAACTCTTAGTCAATAAAGGAAGTAGGAAGACTACCGGATACCGACACCGGTGCGAGTATTCGAAATCGCTCTTCGATATCAAATGCAATAAATTGTTTGTCGGTTCTAAAATTAGAAAAAAAATATCGTTCTGTTCGTCTGTACGTAGGTACTCAATACGGCGATTTGCGTTGTGATCTATTCGCTTTAATATTACGTTATATAAATAAATAAAATAGTCAAATTGTGACAGGTTTTTACTGGTTAATGTGAATTAACACTAACAATAAAAACAGAACTGATATATCTAATGTTAATTTATTAATTTTCTTTAGGCAAATAAAATATCAAATATGAATTAATGTTTCCAGTAATTAATAAAACATAAAATATCAATAAATGCGCACAACACTATTAAATATCATTTAGGATCACCACTATAACTCATTATATTGATAATAACGACGTTTAGTTATTTTCCATCACAAAGTAAACTAAATGATATAAATAAAAAGCATATTTATTTGACTAGTTTCAACGAGGACTAAACTTTTTCAAACTGAGGCTAAGGAACTAAGTTGTAGTGATGGGACAAATAACAGTTATTTTTATATAAAATTATCGGTAGTAACGTATATACTGTTGAATGAATTTTTTTATAAGTAAGTTTATGATTGACTGTAGTAAAAGCAATAATAAATAAATAATGAAATGCAAGATGTGTTAAAATTGTGGTAAAAGTATGTAAGCCCCTTTACGCTTACTTTACGATACTAAGTTTATTTTGTTGTATACAGGTACGGCCAACGGGCGTGGCATATTGCTCGTAGAACTGATATCCGATGGGGCAGTAAGGTTCTGGAGTGGCGGCCACGTACCGGTAGACGCAGCGTAGGGAGGCATCCAACAAGGTGGACCGATGACCTGGTGATGCAGACAGCACAAGACCGGTCATTATGGAAAGCATTGGGGGAGGCCTTTGAACAGCAACGGACCTCTATAAGCTGAAGAAGAAGTACGGGTACGGTCATCAATGTAGTGTGGATCATTATATAAGCATGTTGGGCCACACGTTTTTTTACTGCGCGGTTTACACGTCGTGCCTGATACAAACCGTGTCGTGTATAAGCTCTGTAGTAGGTCACGTCCTGTAGTTTCTTCCCCCATGGGAGGAAAACGTGAGTTTAGGAGTCTCTGTGATAGGTGTAATGGAACCTTAGTGTACTCCCAGGCTTTCCCGTAGGTACTACTGGCAAATGTTGGTATGTACAGGGTGCCGGAAGTTATACTAGCAAATGTTTTGTTTCTTTTTGTTGTCAAACAAATGACGAGTGTGGCAATAATTAATAGAAATTGCGACACAAATAGGATACAAATAACCGTCCATATAACATGGACTGCGAGTTATTTTACTCATCTAAGGAGTAATTATCATAGTAAATCACAAATCTTCTCGTCGCTTGTACCCCTCAAAATACTACATTTGTCCTAAATAAGTCTCTTTATTATACCTGTCAGTAGTCAACAGTTTCGTAAAAAGAATCTTCGAAAAAAAAAAAAATGGATACCCAAAATTAATTCAGAACCCAAGAATCAAGGACTACAAAGTTCTTGTCAATAAGTTAAGGCTACTTTTCATCCTCACAAATCTAATTTGAAGAAGATGAAATCGGAAACGGCATTTGTACAACGCGATGACGATTCCAGACCAAATAACCTTATGTAATACGAAAATATAACTCTTATGAGCCGGTTTCGGTAACGGTTTTCTCGTAAGCATGAAATCTATTGCTAACGAACCGTGGAAGGTGGAATTGAGTAAAGGTCACAATTTGTGGTGGGTTTTATTGGAATTTTTAGGCCTGTTATTCTGATTTTCAGCTTCAGAAAATTTTGATGTTAACAATTTTGGATAACGATTTATTTGTTTAAGAATATAATTATTCTGTGATTGGGTTGGTTCAAGAAATAATACATATGTACTTAACAGACCACAGAGTTAGTAACCTCTTGAAGTTATTTAAGTGGCACCTATTCTGGACATGTTTGTCGAAAGACCAGGGGAGCAGACGAGTCTTGGAATAGCGACCACCAATGACGAGCGGTTTGTGGCAAGGACTTCAAAAGAGTAACTAAAATATGGAATTTGAGATTCTCTTTTTTACATATGTTTAATTTAATAATAATTAAACAAATCGGCGTCCATGAGCAAGGGAATAGCAATCAGATGTCTATGTAATACATAACTGCCCAATTTAGCTGTCCAATACCTCGACATCACAATACAAATTGTCGAATAAACCGGAATGGCATTCAAAATTTGCATACCCAATATATCCGGAACCAATTTTAAAAATGTATTCATGTCAAAGTTTGGAATAAATAACACATTAAAATAACAGTTCTCTAGTTTCATTATCGAGAAAATAATTGCCCATCACTATTCAAACGAGTTGCCCATACAATTCTGTCTGTGCAATTGTATGATAATGTTACTCCCATAAACGTAATTATGGTAAGTGGACGTCACTATTTTTACTTAAATATTGTCAAAGAATTATCAACCTTATTTCCCACTGATAAAGGTCGCGTATTGATGATGCTATCGTATGAGTGGTCATGAATGATCTTCTAAAGGTATGGTGACGATATTCTCTATGTAGTGCAGGTTATGTATTTCTTTTGTTTTAGTGATGAATGCAAGCGATAAGGCTTTGTCTTTTTGGTTGCGCATTGCTCTATATGTGTTTGTATGACGAGCAGACAATGGTTTTGCAATGTTTGACTTACCTATCTTCAAGCTATTGTAGTGTTTATGTTGAAGTAACACAGGTTGTTTTTGGTGTGAATGTTTTTCGGTTCGTGACCTGATTAAAATCTTCACGCGGATGATCATTGAAAAAAAAAACTAGAAAAAAAAAAAAAACTAGCGCTTGGCCACAATCCCGCCTGATGGTAAGCAGTGATGCGATCATTGATGGTAAAGCGCGCTAGTTTATTAAGAGCCTATTCACTCTAGCCTTGAAGACACTCAAATTGTAATGTGACGGAAACACCGTCGCTGGCAAATTGTTCCAGTCCCTCGATGTACGCGGTATAAAAGAGGAAGCGAATCGCTTCGTCCGGGTCGCAGTGGTGTCAACAACGTAAGGGTGGAAACTCGCCGTACGGCGGGCCGTCCGATGGTGGAACGGAGATGGGGGAATTAAATCATGCAATTCCCTTGCACACTCACCAGAATGCATCCTATAGAAGACCGAAAAGCTGGCTACTCTACGCCTGTGCTCCAGGCTTTGGAGACCGTTTCGAGTTAAGTCTGGGTCGCCAATCAGCCTCTTCGCACGCCTCTCCACTGAATCCAAAGTAGCCAGGTGACATTTCGCAGCACCAGCCCAAATGTGGCTGCAGTACTCCACACACGAGTGGACCTGTGCTTTGTACAACATTAGAAGCGTACACTGTTGTACTTTGTACAACGTTAGATTTTGATAGAAGTGTAAGCTAAATATCACAATATTGTAGTATAATAAAGCTGATTTACATCCGTCACCACCACAGTTACCACTTGAAAACAAGCATCAGTCACTATTTGTCTGGCATTTTTGCTGAAATGGATCTTGTTGGCACAATCATTAGGCACATAATTCAGCCTACAGTGTTCCCACTGTTGGGAAGCAGGCCTCCTCTCGATGAAAGGGAGTGGGCCGTAAACTACCACGCTGACCCAGTGCGGGTTGCTAGATGTCACATGTCTTCGAAGTTTTCGGCTCTAGATATGCTGGGCGTTTCTCGGAGGAAACTGTATGCCGGTTTCCTCCTCCTTCCTTTATCGTTTCAACAGGAGTGGTTATTAAAGAAACACGAGTTAATGGAATAATAACTTCATTCCTACACATTAAAGTTCAATTTCCGCTACATCTTCAAACATTTATGTAACTTTTTCAGGAGATCTAGTTACTCTGAAATCAACTTAATCGTCATCATCATCAGTATCGTTGAAATCAAATTGATATTTATTTAACTTGGAATAGGATGGGGTGGCAGCACTGCGCACTTTTACAATAGTTAGTAACTAGTGTCAGTGTACTATTTTTCAAATCGAGTGGACACGGATCCCAATACACTAAGGACATACATCACATCATCATGGTCATTTCAGCCACATGAAATCCACTGCTGGACATAGGCCTTCCCCAAGAATTACCAAAAAGAATGCTTGGACGCGGCCTGCATCCAGCGCTTTCCTGCGATTTTGGGTAAGATCATCCGACCACCTAGTCGGTAGGTGTCCGGCGCTGCGCTTTCCGGTACGTGGTCGCCATTCAAGAGCCTTTCTGCCCCATCGGCCATCAGCTCTACGATTTACAAAACTAAATCGCCTGATGGGGTTCGACACTACAACCTTGGAAGTCGCGGCCGATACCGCTAGGCCACCGCGCTGCTCTCGTTAGGTACACTTTCCTGCTAATTGCATACACCAGAGGTTACACATTTTTATTTGTTTTTATGTGTAGAATAACGAATGTTGCCGACATAACCCAGCGAATTAGCCCTTTGAAGTGGCAGTGGGCGGGCACATAGCACGTAGAGCTGATGGCCGATGGCGCAGAAAGGCTCTTGAATGGCGACCACGTACCGGAAAGCGCAGCGCCGGACACCTACCGACTAGGTGGTCGGATGACCTGACCCAGAATCGCAGGAAAGCGCTGGATGCAGGCCGCGTCCAACCATTCTTCGGTTGGCGCGTTTGGTAATTCTTGGGGAAGGCCTATGTCCAGCAGTGGATTTTATGTGGCTGAGATGACCATGATGATGTGATGTATGTCCTTAGTGTATTGGGGTCCGTGGCCACTCGACCTGAAAAATAGTACACTGACACTAGTTACTATTGTAAAAGTGCGCAGTGCTGCCACCCCATCCTATTCCAAGTTAAATATTTTTTTTTTTTTTTTTTATAAATTATAAACCAGCGCTTGACCGCAATCCTGCCTGATGGTAAGCAGTGACGCAATCGTTGATGGTAAAGCGCACTAGTTTATTAAAAGCCTATTCACTCTAGCCTTGAAGACACTCAAATTGTAGTCCGACGGAAACACCGCCGCGGGCAAATTGTTCCAGTCCCTCGATGTACGCGGTTTAAAGGAGGAGGCGAAGCGCTTCGTCCGGATCGTAGTGGTGTTAACAACGTAAGGGTGGAAACCAGCCGTACGACGGGTCGTCCGCTGGTGGAACGGAGATGGGGGAATTAAATCATGCAATTCCCTCGCACACTCCCCGAAATGCATCCTATAGAACACCGAAAGGCTGGCTACTCTACGCCTGTGCTCTAGGCTTTGGAGACCAACTCGAGTTAGATCAGGGTCACCAATCAGCCTCTTTGCACGTCTCTCCACTGAATCCAAAGTGGCCAGGTGACACTTGGCAGCACCAGCCCAAATGTGGCTGCAGTACTCCACACACGAACGGACCTGTGCTTTGTATAACATTAGAAGCTGCCCAGGTGTGAAGTACTGCCGGACCCTTGCGATAACGCCAAGTTTCCTGGCAGCCACCCTGGCCTTGGACTCAATGAACCGCCCAAAGTTAAGGTTCGAGGAAATCTCAACTCCCAAGAGCTGAAGGCGGTCGGAACACTCCAAGGACACATTCCGAAAAGTAGGGGCCAAGGTGAACGGGCTCCTTTTGGCGGTGAAAAGACACGCCTGTGTTTTGGCGGCATTGAATGCTACAAGATTGGCATTGCCCCATTCGGAGACTGCCTGCAGTGCAACACTCGTTCGCACAACCATGGCCTCTCTTTCGGACCGGATTGATTCCCTACTAGCCCGAGCATCCGGCAGGTATCTCTCTACAACTGTGCTGTCATCTGCATACCCATAGATACCGGGCATCAGCAGATCGTTAATATGCAGCAGAAACAGAGTTGCAGAGAGAACAGACCCCTGAGGAACACCGGCATTAGTTGACATGGGCTCAGAAGAGCATCCGTCGACAACAACTCGGAGGGACCGTTCAGTCAGGAAGTCTTTTACCCAGCCAGTCAGGCTAGGGGAAATGCCGTATATCAATTTGATTTCAACGATAGTGATGATGATGACGATTAAGTTGATTTCAGAGTAACTAGGTCTCCTGAAAAAGTTACAAAAATGTTTGAAGATGTAGCGGAAATTGAACTTTAATGTGTAGTAATGAAGTTATTATTCCATTAACTCGTGTTTCTTTAAATTTTGGCTAACAAGCGCAAATGCAGATTAAATGTGTGTCTTATTCATCATCATCATCCCAGCGTTAATCCCAGTCGCATCCGAAGCCTTTTCAGCTTTGGAGTCTGGGGTCCGCTTTACCAGTCCAACTGCTGATATGGCTAAACTTCGACGTTTTCCATGAAGCGACTGCCGTTTGACCTCTACAACCTGAAGGCGACACCGAAGCATTGCAGTTAGACCAATTGTTGGACTTTTGAGGGCTCCAACAACCCGTAACGACTGCCACTAGATGTTCGTATGGCAACCGGGACCAACGGCTTAACATGTTTTCCGAGGCACGACCAGACCAATGCAAATATTCATATTCATGCAAACAAATACTTGCACTGTGCGGGGATCGAACCCGCGCCACCTTGCGCAGCGGCCGCGTCCGCTACCGCTACGCCACGGAGGCTGTCAGTGTGCAAATGTGTGTCTTATTGTCTGTGTTAAATATAATTTATTTTTTCTTTCTTGCTAAAAAGGTGTAGTAGCGGTATCTGCAAAAGCCACAAAAAAAAAATCTCGCAATCAGAGTTTACTGTGCAATTAGATCCGTCTGGTCGGAGGATCCTTCATTTTCTATGGAGGATAGGAGAACTTTACTCCCTGTTCCTCTTACCTCCACAAAGGTGTTGTTTCAAAATATGATCCTTGCACGAAAGTTTTGGTTTCGGTCGGACGCTAATTTATGTTATTGAGCAGACAATTTTTTTGACCAGCAATGGATATGCGAAATGCATATCCATTGCTGGTCAACAAACCTCAAAAGTCCTTCAAAGTTTTTTAGATGGAGGTAGATAGCGTGTTACGCAATTAGGGATATGATTACGCAAGTACTACATAGGTACCTTACCTTTATGAAGAACTTTATCACTATTCCATTCGGAATAAGGTCGACATTTAAATAAACCTTTTTTGCAGTCCACCCAACCGTCTTCGACTTCGGCAGGTATAGAGGCCGTCCTTAAATCGCATGATGTTCGAACGGGGGAAGGGGCTTCGGCAAAAATAACGAAATATTACAAGGGATGGAAGGGAGTAGTAAAGTATTACAAGTAATATATATATATTTTTTAATAATTATAAACTAGTGCTTGACTGCAATCCCGCCTGATGGTAAGCAGTGATGCAATCGTTGATGGTAAAGCACACTAGCTTATTAAGCCTATTCACTCAAAAAACTGAGTGAATAGGAAGGAAGACGGCAGTTGAGCGAGGTGATGCAATGTTTAACCCAACAACACGACCAACGATGCTGCGCCAGAGGATGATCTGGAGAGCCTTCACGACCAAACTCCCGACACAACAACATTAGGCGCATCGTACCCGCCACACATCGCAACACAACTGCTCAGACCCCTTCTCCGTACGGCTTCACCAGACATCATGCCGGAACACGACGAATCGCTTGGCGGCAAGACTTTGTCTGGTGGGTGGTAACTTATGCCGGCGGCTGATGTTGTTGCCTACCACCGAGAAAATTTGATCTTTATGTGGGTTATATCTCAACCGAAGAGCAGCGTAAAGTGCGAGCTTGACCCGCCGTTTTATAACCGACTTCAAAAAGGAGAAGGTTACTCAATTTGACCTTATACACCGTAATGTTTTGTTTATGCGAAACCTGAATATACTTTATTCAGAACTAGCTTTCCGCTCGCGGCTTCACTCGTGTGGAGTTCGGTTATATCGCGCTTTTTAGATTTCTCTCGGGAATATTCCGGGATAAAAAGTAGCCTATTATTTAATGCGGACTTCTAACTTTATGTATGCAACAATTCAAAGCAATCGGTTTAGTAGTTACGGCGTGAAAGCGGAACAAACATACAAACAAACTCACTTTCGCATATATAATATTAGTAAGGACACAGATTACAGAATACTACGTAAGGATAAACAACTGAATCGATTCCAATAAATTTTACACCATGAAAAAATTTCAGAAATACATTTAGAAATTATTACAGTATGGTTAGTGAGCGCGCTACGCAGCTTACGCGTGCATCCGCTCAGCTGACGCCACAGGTCAATGCACCCGGCTCGCCTGTACAAACGGAGCGTGGACCATATTTTTGCTGGGATAACAAAGTAGGATAACAAGCTCATAACTTTGTGATTTTTCATGATATCTTTTTGAAATTTTGTACACAGATTCTTTACTTAAAAATAATGTTGTATATCTTTTTTATGTTTGTTCGCGAATAACTTCGTCGTTTGTGAACGGATTTTTCGTGTAATGATTGAAATCCATGCATGCATAAATTGAGGTAATCATCATCATCAACCTTTTTATCGTCCCACTGCTGGGCACAGGTCTCCTTTCACACAGAGAAGGATTGAGCTGATTTTAGGACTCATTGATTGAAAATTGAGATGATGCTTTGTACCTTTAGACGCAGGCTTTGCAAATAAATTATGTTATGTGGTACCTAGAATTACTAAGCGTGAAGTATGAGCACCCGCTTGTTCTACACAGAGCAATGTAGAACAAATGCTGGGGAGAGGGCTCCTCTTCGCCGATTATTAGAAACTTACAATTCATATTTTGCAAATCTAGATATTTTCGCTCTTAACCAGAACAAATTTAGAAAATCATCATTCTCCTGCCCTTATCCCAATTTATTTGGGGTCGGCGCAACATGTCTTTTTCTTCCATGCATCCCTATCAGAAACCATCTCGGCAGTCACCCCCTTCTTAGCCATATCATCCTTCACACATTCCATCCATCGTTTCTTTGGTCTTCCCCTACTCTTATAGCCATCAACATTCATAATTAAGACTCTCCTCACGACATTCTCCTCAGTTCTCCGTAACACATGCCCGTACCATGACAACCGATTTCCACACAACTTTTCAGCTACCGGTGCCACTTTCAGACTTCCTCTTATGTACTCATTTCTTATTCTATCCATTCGTGTAACACCACACATCCCTCTTAGCATTCTCATCTCGGCTGCATGCAATTGCCTTTCATTCATCCCTTTCGTAGCCCAACATTCTGATCCATACAAGACAGCAGGTCGGATCATGGTTTTATATATTTTCCCCTTAAGTTTAAGGGGAATGCGGGAGTCGCAAATTGTTCCCGTGACCTGCCGCCATTTCATCCACCCAGTGTTAATTATGTGCTTAAAAAAAAATTTAGAAAAATGGCTATTAATTTACTTTCTGGTAATCCTTAACTATTACTGCATTGTTAAGGATTACCAGAAAATAAATTTCTTGCTGATATTATGGTGTGACGTGATTGTGCCCACAGACCATATCTGGACGGAGCACGTTATCTTGAGTTGGTTTGTGTGATTGTTAAGGTTTACTTTTATCATTCGTTATTTTCTTACAGTCCCCTTCTGTATACGTCCGTTTACTTATTTCTTGTAAAATCGATATGATTCCGTGGACATTGGTGTGGGTTGTATGTTTGTTTCTTCTTCAGCCTATAGATGTCCACTGCTGGACAAAGGCCTCCCCCAAGGCTTTCCACGTTGACCGGTCTTGTGCTGCCCGCATCCATCGGCTTCCCGCGACCTTCACCAGGTCATCGGTCCACCTTGTTGGGGGCCTCCCTACGCTGCGTCATCCAGTACGTGGCCGCCACTCCTGAACCTTACTGCCCCATCGGCCATCGGTTCTACGAGCAATGTGCCCTGCCCACTGCCACTTAAGTTTAGCGACTCGCAGAGTTATGTCGGTGACTTTGGTTCTTCTGCAGATACCCTCATTTCTGATTCGATCACGCAGAGAAACCCCGAGCATAGCTCTTTCCATTGCCCTTTTATGTTTGTTTACCATGTATTATACCTTAGCCAACTATTAATATTGTAACATATAACTGTTTTTTGTCCCAAAAAAATTAAATAATAAGCATTCTTTTTTAAGGTTAGAAACATACACGTGTTTTGGCTGGGGTAGTCTTAAACCTGACCAGGTGTCACCAAGGAGGAGTGGGGATTAAAAAATGTTAAAAAACATCACGTGATTAATGGACGGCCCCTAATATCGATAATATAAATGGGGACAAAATAAATATATCATCATCATCAACCATTTTTTTATCGTCCCACTGCTGGGCACAGGCCTCCTCTCATACAGAGAAGGAATAAATATATAATCATCAACCTTTTTATCGTCCCACTGCTGGGCACAGATCTCCTCTCATACAGAGAAGGATTGAGCGTAATCGCCACGCTTGCTCAATGCGGGTTGGCGATTTTAGACTTAAAGTCCAGGTTTCCTCAAGATGTTTTCCTTCACCTTTTAAATCAGTCACTGATATCCAAGATATACAGTTTAGAAATTACATATAACTTAGAAAAGTTACATTGCTACTTGCCTGACCTGGAATCGAACCCGCACACTCATATTTGAGAGGCTGGTGTTTTAACCACTAGACCGCCACGACTAAATAAATAAATAAATAAATAACGTTATTAATTTTCAAATAATATTTATTTCAAATCAAATTAACACTTGATTACACTGATCTTATACATTTTATTACATACAACACATTCATAGCTTACTTCAATTCTTTTATAAATACTACTTATTTACTTAAGTAAGTACTTATTACAATAATAACGACCGTACATACAATACTTATAATGTTTCTAACAATAATAACTTAGAAAAAAATGTTGTCCGTTTATTTCAACTTTAAGTTTAAAGGAGATATTTCATTTTGGGCCACCAATATGTACACTATATAGTTAAAAGGAAAAAAATAAAAGATTTTCATAAAAATACTATTATAATAATTTGAATATAAATACAAGTATATATAATTAATTATTTGAAAATTTTTTTAGTGAGATAACCCTTTATTAAGGTAGCCATGACGTTTGATTGGCGACTTTGACAGTTTTATTTTCCCGTTGTGTTCGTGTCGAGTGTTGATTTGAGTTGATTGTGTTTATTTAATGGACTGTATGATCGGAATTCATGTTTTGTTTTTTTCGCAGTCATATGGTAGACAATACCTAAGCCTTAGATACACACGTTAATCAAATATCACTGTCAAAATCTTATTTCGCTTATTGCTGACCACCATATTTACTAGTAGTTGTGTTGCACTCCTTGGCCGAGTTAAATTGACTCTGTATAAAAACTAAGCCAAAATATAGGAAATTAACATTAAAAACAGTTAACTATAGCGTAACTATACCTAGCATTAAGTGTACAATGTGCTGGCCCAGGCTCCATACATTTCTGAAACATCTCCTTTATAGTAATTGTATTATAGTATAACTAGCGGTCACCCGCGACTTCGTTCGCATGCAGTTCGTTATTTCAATATTTTCCCCCTTATTCATAAACGTTGCTTAATGTTAACTAGTGATTAGGGATTGTTTAAACATACATTTTAGACGTTAGCACGTCACTTAACTTTAATCGTCGTTTATGAATAAACCCCTTAAACTCTGCGGTGTTTATTCATAAAGGATGATTAAAGTTAAGTGATGTTTAAAGGTCAAAAATGTATGGTTAAAGAATCGCTAATCAATAGTTAACTTTAAGCAGCGTTTATGAATAAGGGGCTTTATTTTAACCCCAAAATATACAGCATACATTTTATTTTAGTTCGGCTCCGCTCTTATAGGTCGCAGCGTAATGTTACATAGCATAAAGCCTTCCTGAATTAATGGGCTATCCAACTAAAAAGAATTTATCATATCGGACCAGAAGTTCCTGAGATAAGCGCGTTCAAACAAACAAAGACTCTCTTCAGCTTTATATATTAAAGGTGTTGAGCAGTGGTTCTTAACCTTTTCAAGAGCACTACCCCTGTGAACAAGTATGGGAATTGAGTTTGCCCCTAGTTAATTTAAAATCTATTTACTAATATATAAAGCTGAAGAGTTTGTTTGTTTGTGCGCGCTAATCTCGGGAACTACTGATTTGAAAAATTCTTTTTGCGTTGGATAGCCCATTAATCCAGTAAGGCTTTAGGCTATATAACATCACGCTACGACCAATAGGAGCGGAGCATAACTAAACCACGCGAACGAAGTCGCTGGCGGCCGCTAGTAATTAATAATTATTATTAATCTCGGAGTTAACTAATGTGAAGGTTGAAATTACTTTGCATTCGTAAGTTTGATAATATTAGGTTCGGTTTCACTCAACGCACATCTCATGTCATGCTCAACATTTCGACGATTTCTGGCTTTTGTGCGATTGTGGCGGCTTGCCTTCCTGTGTAACTCCCCCGAAATCTCCGTTTTACCCCTGCGGGGGTAATTACCCCCAGGTTAGGAACCACTGGTATAGAGTATACATAGACAAATAAGTACATTATAGTCAATTTACTATAACTGTATTTTAATTTTGTTTGCTATTTCGGGACTAAGTAATAAAGGCCGTACGGGAAGATGAAGTTATGCTTGCCTCGGCCGGTCTACGGATGGGTGACCATCTTTACTGTATACTGACACCCCTCGGGACAGCACAAGACCGGTCATCACGGACAGCCTTGGGATTATTGTGTCGGGAGTTTGGTGGTGGAGGGTCTTCAGATCAACCTCCCTCTGGCGCAGTATCGTTGGTAGCATTGTTTAGTTTAACATTGCATCATTTCGCTCAACTGCCGTCTTCCTTCCTATTCACTCAGTTTATTGATAAACTAGCGCGCTTTACCATCAACGATTGCATCACTGATTACCACCAGGCAGAATTGCAGTTAAGCTCTAATTTATAATTATATAAAAACATGATATTTTCAATGACTAGGTTTATTCATCGGATACACTGACCATTTCACAATACCCGTACTACAGTATTATGCACAAAACCTCTTTAAGAAATTAAAAGGGATTGGCTGGAACAATAGCATTTTGAGACAAGTCTCAAGCTTTTTAAATCGCAATACACATTCAATATCTCATAAAACATTATATGCTATATGTTTCTAGATTTGTTAATACTCCCCAGGGAATAGAGAATATTCTCAACAACTCAAACCCGAATACAGAAACAGACGGATGAAAGTTCGATCCCCTTTTATCAATTTCATGTGTTTAGTGGAATCAGATAGTAACATCTATAAGTACGTACGTATACATACCTATAGTATGTAGAAAACTTCGTTTACTTTGCTTAAACAACTAAAGCCACAACATGGATTTGATTTATATGTTGGCCAAATTCGATATAGAATAGAGGTAAACATACCTTTGCTAGGCAACGAGTAGTTTACGCCTAAAAGACAGATGTTCACAACCTTTTCTAGATAGATCATTTTCATACAAGAAATAATTCTGATTAATGATTATTGTGCACCTAACCATTAGGTATAGAAATGCAGATCTTTATATAAATATGTCAGTTTAGTTCGGCGCTAAGTTGTCACTTTTGTATTAAGAATTTTGACTTAACCTCAATAAAGTCACACAAAAAGTGACATAATCTTTGAGTCGGTATTTGTATTTCGAATACAAATACCGACTCAAAGATTAAGTCT
Organism: Sesamia nonagrioides; assembly: GCA_017933935.1. Taxonomy (NCBI): domain Eukaryota; kingdom Metazoa; phylum Arthropoda; class Insecta; order Lepidoptera; family Noctuidae; genus Sesamia; species Sesamia nonagrioides. The sequence continues at coordinate 1,727,052 of JADWQK010001414.1, read as the reverse complement.
GTAATTATGTTTGTACTGATTTGATCGTTTGCTTTCAAGCAGGTAACATTACACACAGTAGTTGGGAAATTATATGAGAATTCATATAATTTCAGGATCAAACCAGGCGACTTTTAGTGGCGGTAAAATTGCGTGTTACAGACACGCAATTTTACCGCCACTATTACACTAAATTATATTAGATCAATAATAGATTCATCATCATCATCATCAGGGTAAATATTCAAAATGTACCAAATTCACAAGTTCCACTGCGTAATAAATTCAACTTTTGGTTTAAACCCTATTTAATATATCTATGTCATGTATACCTACGATTTTTAATGAATGCTTGATTTTTTTTTTGGATTTTTTTATGTGAAACATATTTAAAAAAAATGTAAATAACAACAAAACTCATTACAGGGGCCTGTTCCGATGCTAGACTTCATTATATTTTTAGTATACTTGTAAATTTAGCGCAAATATCGTAAGTTTGGCGAATGTGTTGAATAACTTAATTATCATTTGTTACTTGATAACAAAGTAAAACGTAGTTTTATGATTAAATAAGGAACAAATGTGTTTTTAAAGTTTTGTAACAACAAAAAATTCATTACCAAAACCATGGCGAGTTTTCGATTTTACGCGACAAAAACCTTTAATCATGTCGCCATGTAGCGAGCGGCAGCTCCCCCGTTCTTCAGTCGACCGGCAAACGTAACAAGGGAAGGATCTACGCAAGATCTCGTGCCAAAAATTGATTGATGTTCAAGTATTACAGTGTTTAGTCCATTTTGTGTTTCATTACAAGTCCACTTACATCTTGATACGTAAATAAACTTGGTATCTAGTTGTTACATCAATTCATTAAGTTCTGTGTCAATTTCATTGTTGAATGTGTAGATGGTAAGTAAAGTTTATAGAAAAATATATATTAACCTAAAAGTGCATATTATTCATTACCGTGTCCTTCATTACAGTCGTTTACCGTAACCTTTTTGGGGTTACGGTAATAAATGGAAAATTACGGTAATGAATAAATTTCTGTTTATTTATTTTATTAAATAAATAATAACATATAGGCTATTAACACTGTTGCTTAATAAATGCTTTCTATTTCAGCTAAAAATGGCACTTGCTAAGAAGACGAAAGAGGAAATTTTAGCGAGAAGAAGATTGGCTAAGCAGAAACGCTACGCTGCTTTAAAAAATAATGAAGAATTATATAATATTGAAAAAGAAAAGGAAAAAGCAAGGTACTTAAAAAGAAAATCCGAAAAAAAAAATTGTTGACATTAAAGATTTAACACCACGTGCTCAAAGAGAAAGACGTAGAAGATGGAGACAAGCAAGCAACAGCAAGAAATATATACAAAAAAAAAAGAAAAGAAAAAGAAATTGAAAATGTTGAACTTCTGGACATTGAAACATCACAAGACGATCCCCTTGATGATAATAATCCGCTTCAAGAATCAATTCCTTCAAATTCTGTAAAAGAAACTGAGACCAAAGAAACTGATAAAACTTTTAAGTTAAGAGCAACAATAAGACATATACGTTATCAAAGAGATAGGGATATGAAAAAAATGAAAAATGAGCTTTGCAACATAAAACAAGAAAACAAGAAATTGAAGAGACTTTTAAACATATATAAAGAGAAGATAAAAGACAATACAATGAATAATAAAAAACTACCGACTAGAAAAATAGGCAAAAAAAGATCCAATATAATTTTAACAAAAAAAAAGGAAAAGATGTTGTTAACAAAGTTCAGTGCTTTTATAATGAAGACGAGAATACGAGAGTAGCACCAGGCAAAAAAGAATATATCACGAGAAAGAAAAACAGAAAACAAAAAAGGTACTTAAATGATACTCTTATAAATTTGTACAAAAAGTTCTGCGTTGAGAATCCAAATACATCTGTGTCTTACACGTTCTTCTGTAAATTAAGGCCATTTTGGGTTTTATTTCCCAAACGAAACAGAAACACATGCGAATGTATTTATCATTGCAATTCAGAGTTACTAATAAAGGCTCTAAATAGGGCAGAAATCATAAATATTAAAACAAATCATGATCTTTTAAACATCCTTTGTCGTGATAGATATAACGAGGCATGCTTGGATCGTAAATGTTCTAATTGTGAACCAAAGGTTGTTGAATATTTAGAATTTAGTAACAATATACACATCAAATATTTTGAATGGCGTAAGACTTCTAACACCTATGAGAAGGATGGAAAAGTAAAACATAACATTCTTTGGGCTAAAACTGATAATTATGCACCTCCTTTAGATGTTATTTATAAATTTGAAAATCATATTAATTTTTTTTTGCCGCATTGCGCATTCAGATAAACGAAGCTGTGGTACATTTAGATTTTAGCGAAAACTACTCTTTTAAACATCACACGGAGATTCAGTCTTTTCATTTTGGCGGCAGTAGAAAGGAAGTGTCTATTCACACTGTAGTAATATATATCAAAGACTTCGAAACGTCCCAGTTAAAAACTCACTCAGTTTGCACCATATCCGACAATTTGAAACACACAGCCGTTGCAATTTGGGCACACTTGAACCCGATTTTGAGTCAAATTTCCGAAATTTCACCTTTTATTGATACCCTACACTTTTATAGCGACAGCCCCAGCAGTCAATACAGGAACCGAAACATGTTTTATATTTTGACCCAATTGGAAAAACAGTTTTAGCACTTCGTAAGTTAACCTGGAATTACATGGAAGTGGGTCACGGAAAAGGTGCTCCGGATGGCCTAGGAGCGGTAGTCAAAAGGACCGCCGATAGAATTGTCAACACAGGAACAGACGTCGGGACATTTTTCAAATTTGTTGAAATTACAAGAGCAAACCTGCCAAATATCAAAATTGTGGAGATCACAAATGCAGACATAGATGAAAAGCAAGCCATGATGCCTAATTGCATTCCATCTTTTAAAGGAACTATGGCCGTTCATCAGGTCATTTGGAGGTGTGGCTCAAGAGATCATTTAGAGATGCGTAGCCGAAGCTGTTTCAGGTATCAGGAGGAAATGTGTCAACATTACAGTCTCGGTATTCACAGCGTCGAAAAAGTGATTTCCCAATTTTGCAAAGAACCAACCCTTGAAGATAATTTACCCATACCGGTTCCCATTCCGGAAACCTATGAAGCACCAACTTTTGATGAACCTAAAATCTATGATGTACAATCAGGCAGTTATAGTCCAGAGCTCATACGAACCTCATACCCGCGTAAACGCAGTAAGAAGTTGCATTCAAATATAATAAAACAGGAAGGACCAGCTAGTGACATAATAATATTTCCTGCTATGGCTTCCATATCAAAAGAATTTAAATCACCAGAAAAGGTGCACCTTTTATCTAACATTAGAAAACTTGGCGATTGGCAGAACTCAACTTTTGTTGGTTCTGAAAGTAAGACATATTGTAATAAATTTGAGCAATTTATATCTGATTTCGGTAAATTTGAGGACTACCCAGACACTGACATAGAAAAGAGAGAAAATAAAGAAAATATTATTGATCAACATCAAGACAAAAGCAAATATAGAGGAAAAGGAGTAGGAAAAAAGACCGGCAAAAAAATGTAGCATTAATAAAGTAAAAAGTTGTCTTGTAAATTCGCAAATATAAAAAATAAATACAAAAAAAAACAACAAAACCAAATAAAAAAAAAACAACGAAAATAAATAAAAAAGAAATATAAACAAAAAAATAAACACTTAAAACAAAAACAGTATAAAAAAGTACTTTATGATTACATACATATTATTATGTTTAAAATAATTTATCTTGTTGATTTTTTATATATTTTATTTGCATTGGTTGTTCTCATTGACAAAGTTTGATTGATATTTTCTAATTTTAAATTTTTAGGAAAAATTTAATTATTATTTGTTACTGCTTTTTACATTACTTGTGCATTTTGCGGTCCGAATATCAAAATCGGATTAGTTTACTAAGACATTGGAAGGCTGATTGTTACCAAAACTTCAATTATGGAAGAATTATTAATTAGGTACCTATTTTGTTATGTTGATTTTAAAATAAATTATAATCTACAACATCTTTGTTTTTTTTAAATATCCCATCATTTTATATCATTACCTTGGCTCTATATTTCATCACCGTATACTTAAAATTTCATTACCAAGGGTGGCGTTCATTACCGTAGCTTGTCACGTATTTTAAGAGGCAATAACTCTTTCAATGTTTGATGTATAAGAGTGCCTTTCACTAATTTAGTAAATTAAATAATGCCAAATATCATAAACCAATCAAATTTTAAAAAAAATGAAATTGAGATGTTTTTACCAAAAATGCGCAAATAATGTCGAAACTGAAGAAATACCCATCATCATTCTCCTGCCCTTATCCCAATTTATTTGGGGTCGGCGCAACATGTCTTTTTCTTCCATACATCCCTATCAGAAGCCATCTCGGCAGTCACCCCCTTCTTAGCCATATCATCCTTCACACATTCCATCCATCGTTTCTTTGGTCTTCCCCTACTCTTATAGCCATCAACATTCATAATTAAAACTCTCCTCACGACATTCTCCTCATTTCTCCGTAACACATGCCCGTACCCTGACAACCGCTTTCCACACAACTTTTCAGCTACCGGTGCCGGCTTTGTAAATAGTTTCTAGTGTCATGAATGGTCTGGTAGTGAAAGCAGACTGGTTTCAATAATAAAGTGCTGTAAATGCAACAAAATCCAAACATTTCGTACTTTGAAAGACAGGGAAGCGCATGTGAGCATCTACTAAGATTCAAGTACAATTAATCAGTAAAGACAGTGTCCTACTGTCAAAAAATTATATCTGACAGTAGGTACCTACGCCTCAGTCAATTCAGTAGTGCGGCTGAAACGTTGCGTGAGGGCATCGCAACGCAATCGACTACCAAATGGTGTCTAGGACGCACCACCGAATTGATTTTGTATTACGACACCGATTTATACAACATGTAACGAAAACCCTGTCCGACCCATAAGGATAATAAAGGTTAGGTAAACACCTGACCAAACGTAATATAAAATTTTACGTAATCATCATAGTAACAATACTAATGAATTTTAAAATAATCTTTTTTTCCCGCGAATTAATTGCAACTTCCCCGAAATTTGGTAATTTTTAAAAAAGTGACAACACCATTTTGTCGGTGCGCTTATGTGATTTGACCACGCGTCGCGTGCCGTGCCCCCCGTCGCTCGCTGAAGGGTGTCCTACCGCACATGTATTAAGTTACCTCTTATTGCAAAATAATATTTATTTCTTTAGGGGGATTTTTTTTAAACTTTAGTCGGGCTTTGTCGGCATTATTAGAATCAGTTATCGATTCCTAACAATACCTTCACGGATCGGACAGGATTTTCTTTACATATTGTATAGAGGATTAACATCTACTGCCGGCACAAGTTTCCACCCACCAGACAAAGTCTTGTCGCCAAGCGATTCAATTTCGATGAGCAGTTGTGTTGCCATGTTTGGCAAGTACGATGCACTAAATGTTGTTGTGTCGGGAGCTTGGTCGTGGAGGGTCTCAAGATCAATCTCCCTCTGGTGCAGCATGGTTGTTGGTTGTGTAGGTTTAATATAGCATCACTCCGCTCAACTGCCGTCTTCCTTCCTATTCACTTAGTTGTTTTAAGTGAACAGGCTTAATAAACTAGCAGGCTTTACCATCAGCGATTGCATCACTGCTTACCATCAGGCAGGATTGCGGACAAGCACTAGTTTATAATTATTAAAAAAAAAAACAACTGTATCAATCTATGCCATTTAGAGTAAATACTGGATACAGTATTGTCTATGTATTGTATATGTGTTTTGTGTTATTGTATAGTGGCTTTGTAAAGCCAGTCTAGAACAGTGACCCTGTACTTTCGGTTGGTCATAAAGAGTACATTTTACCCTTGTATGGTAGAAAATTATGTTGTTTATAACTAAAAGAAGGTCTCTTACCAATTGCGTATAAATATACATATAGACAGAGTTACTAGTCAGTGTTACGCAACTGTGGTCGAAGGTCGCCGAGTAAGGCCTTTATATTTCGAACTCCTATTTCGGCAGATATACAATATGTAAAGAAAACCCTGTCCGATCCGTGAAGGTATTGTTAGGTATCGATAACCGATTCTACTAATGACTACAAAGCCGGGCTAAACTTAAAAAAAATCCCCTAAAAAAACTAATATTATTTCACAAACAGAGGTAACTTAAAACATGTGCGGTAGGCCATCCAGGCGCGGGCGAAGAGGGGCGGGGCACGCGGCACGCGGTCGCATCGCTATTCGCTCAGAATTATACCGTCAAAAATAATGTTGTCACTTTTTAAAAATTACCAAATTTTGGGGAAGTTGGAATTAATTCGCGGGAAAAAAAGATAATTTCAAAATTCACTAGTATTGTTACTATGATGATTATGTAAAATTTCATATGTTATTTGGTCATGTGTTTACCTAACCTTTACTATCCTTACGGGTCGGACAGGGTTTTCTTAACATATTGTATATTATAATATCAGTTATAGTTAGATTAGATTCTTTTATTTCCTAAAAGTTCAAAATAACTTTTCCATTCAAAATTCTATTTTAATTCTGGCAGCTGATAAATAGTTATTTTCCTGAGTAATTTTTCTTAAAATATTTATTTTGGCAATTATGTAAATATTTTTCTGAAATAGATGTATATGTACACATGGGATTTGTTGAGTGCTATATTAGTTGACGTCATAATATAAAAATAATTAACGTCGTAGTGCTTAGCAAAACGTTTTTTTTTTTAACATATTAACGTAAATCACGTTAAATCAAGTCGGGCAAACAGTCTTACTTGAGTTATGAAGGTCAGACAGGCTGTAGCTTCATGTTAAAAATTATTGTTCAGCTATATCCAGTTAGCAGGCAAGTCGATCCCAACTTAGATAGAGGCTAGGCAGAATGACTACGTTTGTAGTAAAAACGACAGCAAGTCAAGCATCATCCCGAAACTGTCAGATATTCGCAATCAACCTTGAGCCTTAACTCTATAGCCATAAAGTTGAAGATCTAACAAAGAAAAGTAACAGATTGTAGTAGCTTAATGTGCTGTCGTCTGTATTATTAAAATGTAATTAATATAATAGTTGAATATTGCGTTCGAATTTTCTTATATGATCCTTTGTTTTACTCATTTTCTTTATGATTTGAAGAGCATAGTTATCTTGTTGGTAATATTAGTTCAGTGGCCAGTTAATGGAAATGTTTTCTTTTTTGTATTTTTGGGTCATGTTTAAAGCAAACTAACGTCTTTTCTTTCTTTCTAGATCTTTTTTGGAGTTGTTTTAAGATTATGTTTCAGGAACACGTCTTTTGCAGTGTATGAACCGAAATATATTAATAACTAGCTTTCCGCCCACGTGGAATTCGGTTATGTCGCGCTTTTTAGATTTCCCTCGGGAATATCCAATTTTTAAATAAAAGGTAGCCTATGTCCTTTCTCAGGGTCTAAAGTTTGTGTCAAATTTCATCAAAATCGGTTGATAGGTTTAAGCGGGAAAGCGTAACAGACAGACAGATAGAGTTACTTTCGCATTTATAATATTAGTTTGGATACAACTTCTAATTATTATGAAGGCTATATAGTTCGAATCATTTAGTTTAATTATTGAACCCAATAAACCGGGGTCGTCATAATTGACTTACAATGAAACAGTCAAATTAATTGAATCAGTAACCAAATTGACGAGGTTGTAAGGTACGCATCGCTACGTCATCTTCAAGCCACGCATCGCATAGTAATCAAGACCGCCGGCTCTGCGAACGCGTTATATTTACATTATTTTCGTTAGTGCTATCTCGCTCGCGCGCGCATCTGTCTCGTTTCTTGTAGCTACTTACAGAGTTTTGTAGGCGCGTTCCTATTGGAAGATCGCGACGACTTCATAGCAGTACTGGCACTACTTCAGCCCCAGAGGTTTTGCACTTAAGCATGTTGTATGCATCGAAAATATAAGTTCTTGTTTTTACACTGCTACCTTTGCTTTTATTTCAACACTACCTTCATCGCCGCTACATTTTGGTGACCCCGAGAAAAAAATGGAGAACAAGCAAGCAATTAGTGAGCCTACAGACCTCGCTGCCATCTCCGTGCAGTCACGTCTCCTTCCCTTCTGGCGCGAATATCCACGCATGTGGTTTATTCAATTTGAAGCTATCGTCGAACCTCAGAAGACCAGCGACGAAAACAAATATCGTTACGTCCTCGGCCAACTACAACCGACAGACCTTCAACATATCACAGACATCGTGATCAAGCCACCAGAAACTAAGAAGTATGAAGCCATCAAACAACGCCTTCTCTCCGTGTACGAACAGTCCGAGGTGAAAAATTTCAAGAACCTCATTAGCGGATTGGAGCTTGGCAACCAGAAACCATCTCAGTTGCTACGGCGCATGCGCGAACTCGGCGGCAACATGATCACCGAAGATGGCATCAAAATAGAATGGATGAACCACCTTCCGGCGCAAGTTCGAGTTGTGCTGTCAGTGAACACAGACTCGTCACTTGACATGCTCGCGGCAATGGCAGACAAGATGATGGAATATTCCGAGTCGAGTAATATCGCAGCTGTCTCCACATCACAACCAGATTCTACAGCTGTCAACCAACAAGTCATGTACGCGCAAATACAAGTTCTTTCAAAACAACTTGAGAAGCTGACACTGGAAATCTCCGAACTTCGCAGCCGTGAAAGACCACGCCATCGCCGTTACCAGCGCTCCCGCTCAAGATCAAAATCTACCACGAAATATCAAAACGATCCCAATCGAGTATGCTACTTCCACTACCGATTTGGAGATCATGCGAGGCGCTGCGTATCACCTTGCGCGAGGCGAAATCAAAACAAGTCGGAAAACTAAAAGAGGCACCGACCGTAGCGGACGTCGGTGCAACTACAGCAAGCAACCGCCTATGTGTCTTCGATCGCAACACTAATCACCGTTTCCTCGTTGACACCGGTGCGGAGATCTCCGTCCTAGCCGCCACCCCGATACATAAGAAGAAATGTTCGCCAACTTCGTACAAACTATACGCCGCGAACAGTTCACCAATAAATACCTACGGAGAGAAAGACCTGCAAATCGACCTAGGCCTCAGAAGACGATTTCGTTGGGCATTTGTAGTCGCAGACGTTAAAACATCGATACTCGGAGCTGACTTCCTTCGCCACTTTAAACTCCTCGTCGACCTGCATCAAAAGAAGCTAATCGACAAGTAACAGCGGACGGTATAAAACCAACTGAAGAACGAATAAAAGTTATATCCAGTTACCCTCAACCTAAAACTATCATCGAGCTTCGTCGTTTCCTGGGCATGTTGAACTTCTATAGAGATTGTTTACCAAATCAAGCCGACATGCAGAGCGAACTCAATAAATATCTGCACAATGGTAAAAAGAATGACAAGACACCTATCAAGTGGACGCCGACCGCCGAACAAGCATTTCAAAAATGCCGACAAAGCATATTGGAATGTGTGACGCTAACGCACCCTATCGCCGGCACCCCACTCTGCATCATGACGGACGCCTCAGACCACGGCATTGGCGCGGTGTTGCAACAGCGCCACAACGGAGCTTGGAAACCGCTAGCATTCTTTTCGAAAACAATGAGTGCTTCACAATCCCGATATAGCACTTATGATCGTGAACTCCTAGCGATCTATATGTCTGTGAAGCATTTTAGAAGACTCATCGAGGGCTGTGACGTCATCGTCTACACTGATCACAAACCATTGTCTTACGCGCTCTCAAGGCCGCAGAGTAGCAGCGACACCCCGCGACGCGAACGGCAACTACACTTTATCAGTCAATTCTGCAATAACATCGCGTACGTAAAGGGAGACAAAAACTCAGTCGCTGACGCCTTATCACGCATTGAGGAAATACAGTGTCCCTCAAACATTAACTACGATAAATTATCACGTGATCAAGAACAAGATGAAGAATTAAAGCAGTTAAAACTACAGCCAAACTTAAAATTCATCACCGTTACTTTGCCCGGCACGCAGCGACCAATCACGTGCGAGATATCAACATCTACGCTCCGCCCATATCTACCACCGGAACATCGTTTTGCAGCATTCCAAGCGCAACATGATCTCTGCCACCCTGGTATCAAGACGACTAGAAAGCAAGTAACATCAAAGTTCTTCTGGTCATCTATGAACAAAGATGTAACAACGTGGACAAGAAACTGCGTCGGCTGTCAGCGAGCAAAAGTGCATCGTCACGTCGTCACGCCGCTAGGAAGTTTCCCGCCATCGCAACGCTTCGAACACATCCATATCGATATAGTCGGCCCACTTCGACTATCTTACGATTATCGATATTGTGTTACTATAATAGACAGATTCACAAAATGGCCTGAAGCGGTTCCAGTGCGCGAGATAACAGCTGAGATCGTCGCAAAAGCACTGTATGAAAACTGGATTGCTAGATTCGGCTGCCCATTACGTATATCGACTGATCAAGGCAGGCAGTTTGAATCGTCGTTGTTCAACGCGCTAATGAAAACATTCGGAATTACACGCATACGCACGACCGCATACCATCCACAATCAAATGGGCAAATAGAACGATGGCATCGTACCTTAAAAGCTGCGTTAATGGCTAGAGGCGCAAATACCAACTGGCGAGATGAACTTCACACCGTACTGCTTGGCCTCCGAACAGCGTTGCGTGAAGACAACAACCTAAGTCCCGCGCTAATGACCTACGGTTCTACACTACGTGTGCCATCGGATTTCTTCGAACCGGCTACCACGACTAACATGTCGGACGAAGATTACGTACGCCGCCTCACACAAACAATGACGTCACTCTCACCGTCGTGCACTACCGCTAGAAGATCAGCCAGTCCCTTCATACACAAGGACCTCGGTACGTGTACACACGTCTTTGTGAGGAATGATACCGTGCGAGCGCCGCTGACACCACCTTACGATGGACCGTATCTAGTGCTACAGAGACACGAAAAATACTTTAAAATTCAGCTACCGCATCGAGAGACAGTTGTATCGCTGGATAGACTCAAACCGGCATACATCTGCAATGAAACACCAAACGCTATAAGCCCTACCAACACAGCAAGAACGCCGAGCATCGGGAATCCTGTATCTTCACACCAACCATACATCACCAGGACCGGCAGAGTATGCAAGCCAAATGTACGCTTCGCTAAGGAGGGGGTACTGTAAGGTACGCATCGCTACGTCATCTTCAAGCCACGCATCGCATAGTAATCAAGACCGCCGGCTCTGCGAACGCGTTATATTTACATTATTTTCGTTAGTGCTATCTCGCTCGCGCGCGCATCTGTCTCGTTTCTTGTAGCTACTTACAGAGTTTTGTAGGCGCGTTCCTATTGGATGATCGCGACGCCTTTATAGCAGTACTGGCACTACTTCAGCCCCAGAGGTTTTGCACTTAAGCATGTTGTATGCATCGAAAATATAAGTTCTTGTTTTTACACTGCTACCTTTGCTTTTATTTCAACACTACCTTCATCGCCGCTACAAGGTGTTTCAGTATAATCAATTGTCCAAACAAACCCACTAATTGAAATTATGATCGGTTTCAATACAGGTGGCGCCGGAATAATTAGGTTAATAAGGAAGTTATACCTGTATAAAAGGGTAACCATATTTTAGCTAGCGAAACCCCGCAATTTCCTTTTTTAACCGACTTCAAAAAAAAGGAGGTTATCAATTCGACCCGTATGTATGTCAGCCAAATTTCAAGTGTATTTATTTATTTATTAAAACTTCATGCACAATGAAAAAATTGCACAATGGCGGACTTAATGCCTTAGGCATTTTCTACCAGTCTACCTTAAGGTGATGCAGAGACAAAACATGGTAGGTGCAAAGATATAAAAGAGAAGTTAAAAGAGAAACACAAAAAAAAAGAATATAATAAATACATAAATACATACATACAAAATATAAACAGTAGAGAGAGATAAAAAAATATAGATAGAGAAAAAGAATAAATTATTTGTTTGATGAATCTGCCAATTTCTTGCGTAAGTATTCCCGAGCTTTAATTTTAAAAGTGTACCGACTGGTCAACGTCCTGATGTTCTGAGGAAGATCATTCCAAAGGAAACCCGCTTGGACAAGAAATGAAGACTTAAGAAAACCAGAGTGGTGAGAAGGACATCGTAGAAGACAATTATTGGAAGAACGAAGATTCCTATTATGCGCAGAGCATAAATATTGAAAATGAGAAGTAAGATAAGAAGGAGAACAGGGTTTGTGTAGGAGTGAAAACAAGGTCGTCAAAGCTCTTAGAGCTCTGCGTTGCCTGATGGGTAGCCATTTCAAGATGGACCGGTGGGAAGATACATGATCGTACTTACGAAGATTAAATACGAATCGAATGCAGTTATTTAGAAGTCGGTCAAGTTTATTGAGTAGATCTGCATTCAGGTCGTAATAACACACATCATCATAATCAATAATGGGGAATATAAGGGATTGAACAAGCATTGCCTTTATGTGTGATGGAAGAACATTTTTTAGCCTATAAAGCGACCGCAATGTCCCGGTGACTTTTTTGCTTACACTTGCAACCTGCTTACGCCAGTCCAGGCAAGTGTCAACATACAGACCCAGATCCTTGACATCAGAGCTGAACGGAATGACTTTGTCATCATAGAAAACTGGTGGTACCACTAAGCCACCGTTATGTATGTTTTTATGTTTGTGCGCGCATATTTCCGAAACTACAAGTCCGATTTGAGTAATTCTTTTTTTGTTGTACTATGTATTGTTCAACTTAGGGAATACTATAAGTTTCATGAAAATCGGTTCAGTGGTTTATGAGATAGGGATTTTTTCGTATTGATGAGAACTTATTCTAACATGGGTTATGGCTGCCACTATTGTAAAGGAAAGGAAATTGATGTGCGGATGAAAGAGCTGGACGTAGCTAGTAAGTCTACTTATACTTGTATTAATGATTCAATCTCGTGGAAATATCGGGATAAAAAGAATAAGCCTTTGTCTTATTCCTGGTTATAAACTGTGGGCCAAATTTCATTTAAATCCGTTCATAAGTTTTTGCACCCATACATACACAAACACACAAACTTTTCCATTTATAATCTTCTTCTTCTTCAGCCTATAGAGTTCCACTGCAGGACAAAGGCCTCCCCAAGGCTTTCCACGATGACCGGTCTTGTCTCACAGCGATATTATTTTCAGCCATTTTATTTTATATCTTTTTGTTATGTAAATAAAATACTTGTTAAAAGTTAAACTATCGCTTTTAGTTGTAGACTTGCAACTAAACGGTGCAAAATTAGATCTCGGTCTCCGGATCAATCTCCTTCTGACGCAGCATCGTTGGTCGTGTTGTTGGGTTTAACATTGCATCACCTCGCTCAATTGCCGTCTTCCTTCCTATTCACTCAGATTTTTTGAGTGAATAGGCTTTTAATAAACTAGCGAGCGCCCTTTACCATCAACGTTTCCATCACTGCTTACCTTCCGGCGGGTTTGCGGTCAAGTAGTACCTAATTAGTTACGTAGTTAATAATAATAATAAAAAAAAATACAGAGTGTCACTTTTAAAAGTTAGTCCTTCTCCTTGTATTTATATACTTTTATACTCAAGTTGAAATAAACGGACAATCCTGTTTGAGTCTCAAAGAAAACTTTTTAATGTAGCTCATTATTTACGTAAAACAATGTTTCAAACTGTTTTTTTAAACATTATATCATTGAATTTTTCTCGCTCTAGTCAAAATAACTTTGCGCAACTTTTATGCATACTTTAGAGGCGTACAAAATACTGTTTCTGTATATCTAAGATTAATAAGTGAAAAATTCAAGTACTATAATGTACTGCTTAATTTCTTTTTATAAGTTTGTTTCAGAAAATATACATTTCGAGTGGGATTGTATATTATATTATTATGTTATATACTATATATATATATATACTATTATATTATAATGTTTGTTTACATTTTGTGCATAGAGGTATTCTGATAATTCTTAAGAATTTAGTACAAAATATATAAGCTAGTAAATACACTGTTAATACGTGCTCAATATTTGCGGTTTCAAATAATTTACAGAAAATAAATATTCCGTATAACCAACCAGTTGATTAAATAATAAATATAAGAAATTCTTGAATTTATAACTTATGCTAATTGTTACAACATTCACGCACGGAAGACGCAATTTAACAATAATTATGCCGAATTATTAATTTTTTAAACAATAAAACATACAATAGTTGGTCCAGCCAACATTAAGGACGTTAATAAGAATATCATTAGAAATAAATAATGATTATCATTAAATTAGTACTAACAAGCGTTTTGCGACATTTAAAAAAGTTATTTGGTTTAAAATCCCTTAATTTAACACACATGTTTTTTACTATTTTTATCTACATTTTGTTCCTATTATTAAAATTATGTTTCTATTCGAAAAAGCGCTCTAATACTCAGTTAATGTTCCCTTACTGAACTGTTAGTCCCATTTTATACTAAACCAGTCTAAATACAGACGAGCGAAAAAGAACAGTGACAACTATACACAATTATAGAATTATTCACATTATACACATAATTCACGATGCATTTAAAAACGTCTGTACACTTTTTTAAAATCTCCTTAAAATTGACATTCATTTTTTTTTTGTAGCAGTTTTTTTTTACAATATTTGAATTTGGAATGAAAGTTCCTACTTTAAATTTTCCATCATGGCTGCTCGTCGGTATTTTTTTTCCAACAGACGACTAACGTTTGAGTTGTGGTTTTGTTTAAATTTCTCACTTCTAATATGTGTTATTCATTACTGTACATGGCTGAGCTCACGTGGCATGCTTTCCAGCGGCCTCGAAGCCTTCTATGAGCGTTTCTAGTATGAACTTGATGGTAATTTTATAGATATTTTCCACGTTTGGTGTGTAACGGTCGCCCAAAGTCGACTCCACGGCTGCTAGGAACGGTGCTTCGATTTTCTGTGAAAAAGAGAAACAATGTTAATCTAAAGTTAGTACAAAAATATGAAATACCGCAGATAAATAAAACAGACATCCAGATACAATTCTCTCTAATGGCCTACAAAACTCCATTGTTCAATAATAGAAACACTTTATCTTCATTTTATTATACTGACTTTTTAAATAATACATAATTTTAAAAGTTTAAAAATAATTTTAGATATGTACAAATCTATAAGCACAGGAACACTAGGAAACAACAACAATAGATATAGGAACGGTCAGGTGGTCAATTTTTATGCCAATAAAACAATCAAGGACACAGCGAAAGAAAGATGAATAGATAAGAGGACTTATCATATGTCGACCTATGCAAAGAACAAAGTTTTATTTGAATATATTACCAAAGTACTTTTATTGTATTTTTTACTGTTAACGGACCTCTACATTTTACCAAAAAAATAATAATTCAAAAATGTTACGTAGTTACGAAGATAGCAATCGAACAAAAGCCTATTTAGTTTGGCTCTCCAAAAAACAAGGTCCCTGCTCCATATGTGTCGTTAACCGCTGTCCGGTGCGACGCAAACGCACCGTGCGAGGTGGGCGACATCGACAGTCGTCTTCATGTTCTACGGAACTAGGGCCCCGAAGACGCTTCACCGCAAATTAGTCTACTTACGTATTTTTTTCATTAATGTATCTATATTTATCTATTTAAAATGAAACCGACACGCTCGAAACGCATGCTAAATGTGCTATTAAATTCGTATAATGAAAATTTTGATTGTGATACGACCGACTCCAATGGGATAAATAATGAAGAAATGAATTTTCCTGGTAAGTAAATTAAACTTTAGTTATTTAAATTAATAGTTGTGTTACATACAAATAAATAGATTACTTTTAAATGGTTTTTTGTAATATATCTTGAGTAGATATTAGTTTAACGCCAAAGTAGTGAGATGAACGGTTTCATATTCAAATACACCTTTGTTCTATAAAAATGTTAGCTTTTATTGCAAAAGCGTAAAAAAAGAAATTTCGATTCATTCAATCTTTAAAAAAAATATATAAAATATCATGATAATCAATAAGTTTTGTGTATTTTTTATACTTGTTACTTTATTAGTCGAAAGTTGTGTATAAAATATAGGGTCTATATGCAAATGTTACTTTGTTTGAGGGAATTCGTTCTGAAATCGTGAGGTCTATTTGTAAATAAAGTCTTGTTCTTGGTTATCACATTAAGATAAACCTTTTTTCTACTTAAAAACTATTTAAATATCAATAAATACATATTTTTTTTTAATATTTAATATTAATATATATAAATTTATATCTATTTGAACTTTTATTGTTTTGTTATTTGTAACGATGTTTTATTTTAATTAGTTTTTGTTTTCAGAAAATGTGGATGATTCTGAAGCTATTACCACGTCGTGTCCACTACCATCTCATGAAATTCGGTCATTTGCTGTATCACCGCTACCACAGGGGGTTGAAAATATTGATCAAGAGATACCTGCAGTATGGGACGACGACATATACTTGATGGAACAGTTCAAGACAATCAATTATCTTCACTAGGGCCTGCATGTAATACTGAAGTACCAACTAGCCTAATACTGCTTTAGGATAATACTGAAAACCCATTAAATAATCAGTTATTTCCATCAACGGCAACGTCTGCAATAATTAACGAACCAATAACACCATTGACAATCGATGCACCATCTAGCTTTCAACAATTCACCCGTTGTTAGTTCTAGAAATATACAATCTATTTAAACTACAAATATTTTTACTTCTATGCCTTTTCGTTAAATCAACATATTTTAAAATATAATGACACTTTTTGTGCTGTCCATGATGATGACCTTTCGACACAGTCACCATCAAGTACTCATACATACATGTAGGTAGTTAACAAAACAGTGAAGATGAATACCCTGCTACACCTAAAAAAAAATGCAAGAAACGTTTATGCCGGAAGCTGAGTGGTCAAAAATATTGGTAAGAAGTATGTGACCGTGACCAAAAGGGTAGGGGTAGGTATAGGATAGAGAGATAGGATAAAGTCATCATCATCATCCCAGCATCCCAGTCGCATCCGAAGCCTTTTTCAGCTTTGGAGTCTGGGGTCTGCTTTACCAGTCCAACTGCTGATATGGCTAAACTTCGACATTTTCCGTGAAGCGACTGCCGTCTGACCTCCACAACGACATCGAAGCATTGCAGTTAGACCAATTGTTGTAGAGATAGGATAAAGTAATCGATAATAAAATCTTGGGAGCTCCGTGTCACTGTCGGTCTCGCAGTCTTGCTGTTTTGAAAAACATATATATATATACGATACGATGGCTGCACTGTTATGGAAGAGGACATGAGAGGACGCTACGCAAAGCACCATCGCGTAATAAAGCTTGGTACCTGTAGTGTGTATGACGATGTTCTATCTTTTGTCCCGGTGGAATCCCATTGTATTCGGAACACAGAAAAGAACACGGAAGGAGTTAAAGTGTCGTGGAATAGTTTAAGAGAAGTATTCGTGGATAATTCAGAACTTAACAAGCTGTTGTATAAATATGATCCTAACGAAATAGACTACAAAAAGATTTTAATAATATGTTCTAATACCCGCAGTAATGCCGTTTCTTCTATACCAATCTTAGAACAAGCTTACAAAAAGCCATTTAATTTATCTAAAGATAGACTTATGGATCTATTTTACTTGATTCGGGAATTATACCTTCTCAATATACGAATTGTTTCAGATCTCTCCCTTGTTCAGGCAACTAATTTCTCGGTCTTAATTTTATACCTAATTATGTTGTGAAGAAACACTCTCTTATTTGTATTTTTAACTATAAATTATTAAAATACAATCTATAGATGACACAGCTGAGGTCAATCAGCTCATCAGCTGTGTCATCTATTGATTTTATTTACGAAAAAGGAGTTATAAGTAATAATCATGTAAACGTTTTGATCTCATTAAGTTTGATCTCATAAAATAATGTTAATTAGTTAAGAGTTTTTGACAATTTAAATAATTTTTGTACCATTTTCATGCTACCCTAACCTTACCTACCCTATTTTACCTACCCTACCCAGCCTACCTACCCTATTACTAATAATATTATTATACGTACGATTCAGTGTTATTTGGTTTATTATATTATTATATAATTTTTATGTAACATAGGGTTACAAAAACGATTAAAAAATTATTAATTACCTAAGATTACTAAGTTGCATACTGTGATTACTCAATAAATAATGTTTATTTTTTTAATTATTCATTATCATTGTGATTTTTTGTACCCTTTCACAAAATAGAACCGTTTGGCTATTAGAATTTACATAAAATAAAGTTTCAATTAGACTTGGTACCAGCACTCTGTCCAAGAACAAAGTTTCATTTGTATATATGACACACATTTGTTCAGTGATTTCCACAATAAATCGTCATATGTGCATATAAATACTACTAATTTTTAAAATAAAGGGTTTCAGTTTAATGTTTTGATAAGAATCAATGCATAATATTTTATATGTATATTAAAAGAATGAAGTATGAAGAATCCTAAAAAAAATGTTACAACTAAATTTGAATGAGACAAACTTTATATCGCTCTCCTGAAAAGTAGAGATTTTGCAAATGTGACTTTGTTCTTTGCATAGGTCGATTTGTATGCATGAATATGATTATTTGCACAGGTCTGGTCGTGCCTCGGAAAGCACGTTAAACCGTTGGTCCCGGTTGCCATACGAACATCTAGTGGCAGTCGTTACGGGTTGTTGGAGCCTTCAAAAGTTCAACAATTAGTCTAACTGCAATGCTTAGATATCGCCTTCAGGTTGTGGAGGTAAGACAGCAGTCGCTTCACGGAAAATATCGAAGTTTAGCCAAAATCAGCAGTTATGCGCCCTACACACCTTCAGTTTTATCTGTACGATTTATCTGTACAGTCGAACTGTACCGATAAGTCGTTAGGTGTGTAGAACAAACAGTTGAACTGTACAGTTAAACTGTGATCTAATCAAAATATGAATAGATAAATCTGTACAGATAGAACTGTACAGTTAAAACTGAGAGTGTGTAGTCAAAAACTGCGCAGTTTTGTCAGTTTTGTCGCAGCGAGCGTGAAGTGAACACGACATAAAAGTATTTTTCCTTGCTCTCCGCCTCAACGAAAACTCGTCGACCATGGCCCAAGGCGAATGGCTGGAAGAGTTTATACAACTATACCAATCGGAGCCTTCATTATGGTAAATCAAAAGCAAGGAATACCATAAACGAGTAAAAAAAAGATTCAGCTTATGAGAAGCTTATTTTGAAACTACGTGAAAGTTGCCGTTAATCTCTCATGAGGCGTTATAGCATTTCTCAATATGATATCTTGCCTTTTTACCCGACTGCCAGAAGGGTTATGTTTTTAGCGCCTATCTTGTATGTATTATTCTTTATTACCTAGTATCTCCAGAACGGCTGAACGGATTTTCACATTTGAGATATCGTTAGATTTGCCTTAATTGCCCAACTGCTACTAGATAGGTGACATTTTGAAAAAAACAAAATGGCGGATGTATGACGGCATATTGTGAGATATAAAGAAATAAATTTCTACCAAGCATATCGATTGGGATATCAAAATGAAGGATTTTAAACACTGATTCTAAATACGAGGTATATATCTTAATATTAAATGGAACAAAAATAAAGAATTACTGTGACTGATATATATATATTGTGGCTGACATAGGCAGCTAGCGACCTCTGTTGTCGAAAGGAGGTGACAGCGTCAATGAACGAGTTACGCACAATATTAGTAGTACCACTTTTCGACACTGGAGGCGCTGTATTATGAATGAAAACGGTCGCCATATTGACCTTGAGAACTGTAGTACCGCTATTGGACCCCAGAGGTGCTGGGTTTATGAATGAATCACGATTATTTGTCAATGAAAATTGTAGTTTCCCGCCTCTCGACACTTGGGGGCGGTAAGGTAAACACGTTTCGAATGTTCTAGAAACTCTCAGATCCGGAAGTTAAGAAAATATCGGTTTCTTCCGCCCACATACTGTGGTTACCACAGTATGTGGGCGGAAGAAACCGATACCCCCCGAAAAGGGGCCGTTACCACAGTGTGGTAACGGCCCCTTTTCGCTTCAAGACGTCGTAGAGTGCGGGTGAGTTAGTTTAGTCTCGTAAAATGTAATCGTGTTTTAGATTTTAAGACTACACCGTGTCTATACTTGACCGAATCCAGAGATTGTATACCTGAGGATATTAAAACCTGTGGAAATACCGATAATAAATCTGGTAGTAGCATCCGCCTGTTTTTTCATTACTATTCAGTATTTATTCCTATTTTATAATAGGGGAGAGCCCACTCTGTGCTCTATAATTACATATATTTTTCTGCCAAGCATATCGAGTTGGGTATCAAAATTAAGGATTTTAATCACTGATTATAATAAATATATTGATTCTAAATATATTTTATATAAAAAAGTCTTTAAATATAAAATTTCGGTTTAATAGGAAAAAATCTTTTGTATTAATTGAAGTAATAACCCATGCAGTCAATGTATTTTTGCCAACACAGTGGCAGTTTATTGGTTCTTAAAGAAATCAGTTAGACGAGAGGCAAGTGGCAGTCTCCGAATGGGGCAATGCCAAACTTGTAGCATTCAATACCGCCTAAACACGCGCCGACGTGTGTCTTTTCACCCCCAAAAAGAGCCCGTTCACCTTGGCTCCTACTTTTCGAAATGTATCCTTGGAGTGTACCGGCCCCCTCAAGCTTTTGGGAGTTGAGAATTCCTCCAACCTAAACTTAGGGCGGTTCGTTGAGTCCAAGGCCAAGGTGGCTGCCAAGAAACTTGGCGTTATCGCAAAGGTCCGGCGGTACTTCACACCAGGGCAGCTTTTAATGTTGTACAAAGCACAGGTCGGTTCGTGTGTGGAGTACTGCAGCCACATTTGGGCTGGTGCTGCTAAGTGTCACCTGGCCACTTTGGATTTTTCTACCTTTTCAGTTCGTTAGAGTTTTACGCAGGCGGGTTTTTTGTTTTTAAATAATATTTTTTTATTATTAATGGTGTCACTAAAGAGAGCAGCTGCAAATAAATTTCCTCATTCATTCTCAAATAATTATTGTAGTCTTTTGGAGTAATTCTCAATTCGTTTATCAAAGATGTATGTGAATACGATTTTCTCAACAGAAGCCAGTGTTTACACCACAATTCCCGTTTTTTTCGTTTTCGTCTATTTTCTTGTAACACACAAATTAGTCCTACGGTCGCTAAAGCGTCGTCTATGGAGGCCATGATGATAAAAACTGAAAGATCGTGCAGTTTACTTGAAAGTGTGTAGGCTGTATGGACCTACGATTTATCTGTACAGTTTGACCGTACAGATAAATCGTACAGATAAAACTGAAGGTGTGTAGTGCGCATTAGACTGCTAAAGCGGACCCCAGGCTCTACAGCTGAAAAAAAAGCTTCGGATGCGACTGGGATTAACGCTGAGATGATGATGAGGAGTTCGGTGTATGATTCCCCCCGTGACGTCTAAGAGGGGAGCGCGTGGAACACTTCGCCGCCACCTCGCCACCCGGTCCTGATGCCTGGGGGGCGACAGACGTTCCATTCTCCTGGCTTTATCCCAACAAAATAAATCATTTTCTTCCACACTTCTTTATTAGACGTCATTTCCTTAGTCAAATCAAATCAAATCAAAGCATTTATTTCAAATAAACCAGTTACAGGCACTTTTGAATTGTCAGAAGGTAGGTCAGTCAATAAGATGAAGCTAGTCACCCATTCCAAAAAGTATGTACGTATGGAGAAGAACGGGCAAGAATCTCCATGGACACTCTTTTAAATTTTCAAGATAGTGTTACAAATATTTGATTACATCATTCATGTTGTCAACCGTGTGAGAACGATGCAGAAATATATTGTACGCTGAGAGCGTCCATTATGGAAAACACACAAAAATCAATTCAAAAATTAAAATACGCCGTGGCAGCTAAGAGATGACCAATCCCCTCTGAAGGCCGTTCACGAACATGACTTATGGATCAGCCACCCCCCTCTTAACCATATCATCATTTACACATTACATCCATCGTTGATTTGGTCTTCCCCTACTCTTATAGACATCGACATTCATACTTAAAACTCTCCTCACAATATTTTCCTCATTTCTCGCTAATACATATTGTTACGGGCTAAGGCTATTAAAATGCCGATTAAGGATTTCAAATTTTATTGGCAACGAAGGTACAGTCGATCGTAGGGAATGACAAGTAGAACGTAGCTGATGCCGCACTGAAGTCTTTCCTTACGTCCACGAAGTCCGTGTCGTAAACACACAATAACACTACAGATGTTACTTCACGCAGTCCTCAAAGTTCTCTTTACAGTTGTCGCAGTATGTATTCTCAAAGATCGCTTCTTAACTGTCGATTGTTTCGTCTCGGTAGTCGAATACTGTGGTCTGGCGTCACGGGGCTTTATATAGATCAGCTGATCGAACATTCCAGATGTGTCCAGAATCAATAATAATAATGCATAATTTCGAGTACGTTCGGTAGGTACCTATCCGGAGGGGAGTTCCTAGAAATTTCGATGTCGATACTTCGTTGACAAAATTGATGAAACCTGTATCATTCGATAGGCCACTAGGTCTAGCAATGCGTTTTTATATTGTACCTTTACAATGCCTAGGTCTCGTGTTATAGGGCTTATAAGTAAGGTACTGCATATCACGCAATATTGAACCTTATGCCATCGTCATAAGGTGCATTCGTAACAATATACATATGTCCATCCCATAACAACATACCACACAACATTTCAACTATCGGTGTCAGTTTCAGTCTTCCTCTTATGGACTCATTTCTTATTCTAAACATTAGTGTAACACCACAAAATCCTCTTAGCTACAGGACTGTAGATAATATAAACAAAACCTTTCGCCTTTTGCAGAGGACACCCATCAATTCAAAAACTATCCAAAATACAACACCGCCTGTGCCGGGAGTTAGACAGTTGATTATAAATTTAATCAACTATACAATATTACTGGGGCATTTCACTTCAACAATTTAAATTTATGTTATATCCGAATTTGATACATGGTTTATCCTTGGAGTTAACTAATAATTTATTCGAAGATTATAGCGTAGTGGAAATTTGGGGAAATCTACTGTTTTGTGGGAACGCTCACTATCTATAATGATGCCCATTAGCAAATATATTGAAGTCGAAATTATTGATATAATTTCCTGACCCATATTGTGATCTAAAAGAAAAAGTTCGGCGAGGCAAATACCTACATTTTTATTTTCATAATTGTTTTTCAGTATCATATCTATACTAATATATAAAGCTGAAGAGTTTCTTTGTATGTTTATTTGTTTGTTTGTTCGCGCTAATCTCGGGAACTGCTGGTCCGATTTGAAAAATTCTTTTTGCGTTGGATAGCCCATTAATCCAGAAAGGCTTTAGGCTACATTCACGCTGCGACCAATAGGAGCTGAGCATAACTAATTCCACGCGAACGAAATCGCTGGCGGCCGCTAGTAGTTTATACAACGTTATTTTTCTTTATACCTAATATAGAATACCTAATATAGAAACCTGAATATAGTGTGTTCAGAATAGGCAACTGAATCGATACCAATGACTCTGTCCATGACAGAGTCATTTTGGAAAGTGGGGATTGTCGAACGGTCACTTCGGATTGAGACGCGGTCTAAGGCACTTCTCCGGACCAAAACGGTCGGTTTGCCTATTTAAATTGTTATTGTCAAGACTGAAGGGTATATTTACACTTCGTGCTTTAATTCTTGGCAAAACGTCACCTACGAAATGAAGACCTTACCATCACACCAAGATGCGGACGACCCTATTGCTCCGCCGTCGCTGACTCCGACATATAAAATGCTTTTCGCATGTTTACATCATTTACTATTATTTTTACACCTATTAAAACAACCTTCTTTAACCTTGCTGAATTTTCAAACATTTCTATCATGCTTGTGAGTAGAGCGAGATATATCTCGCTCTATCAAAAACTACAACCAAACAATTCTTTTCTTTCAACACAGAACCGTCCTAATGATCAAGAATAGGAAAAGGCGGAAAGCTGCTATCAAGTAAACAATATACTTCACTACCTACACGAATACAGACAATTACTTAAGGACATTATCCTAAGAACGGTTTTCTTGGTATAATGGTTAAGGTAGCTTCCCTTATTGCTTCGTCTCAACTCTCACCCTGTATTAGTCAGATTGGACAGGGGTCATTGGGATTCTTCTACTGAGCCTTGATACCTTTTCCTATAATTTATATTATACATAATTTATTTATATTGAAACGGGTATCAGCTTACATAAATGTTGCGCCCTCTTACTTTGTCAGTACAATTAATAATTACAAATTGATTATTACCGTCGTGTTATTTTTTTGGAGGATTATTATGGGAGGCAACATTATTTTTGCAATAGGATACACCACATCACATCACCATTGACATGATTTGACATAACACTGACACTAGATACGCGTTGAATAAGCGTTGCGTCGGGGTTTTTTGGCGGGAAGCTAGATGAGTGCCACGCTCATTTTTCATTGGACTTTTACATTATTTGTAGTATCGTTTACTAAATAAAAATGCCTGATTTATGTAGTAAAAAGTGCATTCAGTGAATAATTCATAAAGAACAGTGAGATAATGTACCATAGTGCTTTGTACCAAATCTTCCTCCGTGTTCGGTTCGCGCGGCCGTCTTTTTCGACATGAATAATTCATTTCATTACGTGACATTGGCTAAATGCACAAACCGTGCGAAGCCATAAGAGAAAGAAAGAAGAACTTTTGAATATTTTTATT
Source organism: Sesamia nonagrioides (assembly GCA_017933935.1). NCBI lineage: Eukaryota > Metazoa > Arthropoda > Insecta > Lepidoptera > Noctuidae > Sesamia > Sesamia nonagrioides. Next base: position 1,702,119 of record JADWQK010001414.1, on the reverse strand, counting down.
TTATTTGAAATTGGCACAAAGTCATAGTCTAGACTAGTGCCACACTACAAAAAAAAAGTGTTGCGTCGTACTGTCATTGGCGAGAGGTTTGGCGGGAATGTCAAGATGAGTGTCACGCTCATTTTTCATTGGACTTTTAAAATTATTTATAGTGTCGTTTACTAAATAAAAACGCGTGATTTATGTAGTAAAAAGTGCATTCAGTGAATAATTCAAAAAGAACAGTGAAATATTGTAGCATAGTGGCCTCATCATGTATTTACGCTAAAGCGCTCCTTATCGTCCATACGCGTAAAACGAAAGGAGTTAGTTTAGGTTAAGTTATGCTAGGATAAGTTAGGATAAATTAGGTTAAGTTAGGATAGATATTTAATGAAGAAAAAAAAATTACTGAAGACTTGGCTGTATGGCGTACTATGCCTTTGCCTTTTCCATTCGCCCGAATGAAAGAAACGAACCAAAAAAAAAAAATGTCATTGGCGATATCCGCCATTATTGTGAAATAAATTTTTTAAAGAATTTCTATTACTTGTTACACGTGTTATTGGCAAAATTGTGGTATCTAACCACAGAAGCCATTAAAGAGTTGAAGTAGTATTCACTCTAAAGAAAAGAAAGAAAGCGTTGCGTCTGCATTGAGTAAGTTTTTGGTGTAAGACCAGCTTTAAAAGAGACAAAATTTTATAGGTTCTATTTTTGCGCCTCAAGCCAAAGTTTTGGTAATTTCAGGCCCCCACGTGGGGTCGGCTTATCGGTCCTCCACAAATCACCACCACAAGCTTGTTATGACTGGTGATCATATTCTGGTGTGATAACGTACTTTCTGACGTATGGAAAGATGTCAGTACACAAAGATGATCAATAAACCACCGAACGACCGCGGAGAGCATAGCTAAACCTGATCGGTTACTTGGTTTGGTTTGATTTGATTTTAATTTTTTTTTTATTTATCCGAAAAATTTAGAGTTGAATAGTGAGAAACTCTGTAGCATGATAAGGGGAATAGAATTACTGCTTAATCAAAATCAATCAATTTTAAAGCCCGCTGAAGATAAGGCTTAATCCGGCCTTTGCATAGTCGAGAACGTTTCATAGCTAATCTTTGCCCATTTCCTCCCAAATGAAAAGCTATAAGATATTGTAATTTAAACTAACATGGTACGGTTATTCTGTTTGTTAATTTATATTAGACGTTGCCAGAAAGGCTCGTCAGTAACTAATGACAGCTGTAAGTGTCGATCAATCAGGTAAAGCTACGCTTTCCACGGTCGTTCTGTTGATTCATCATCATCATCAACCTTTTTTATTGTCCCACTGCTGGGCACAGGTCTCCTCTCATACAGAGAAGGATTGAGCGTAATCACCACGCTTGTTCAATGCGGGTTGGCGATTTCAGACTTATAAAGTCCAGGTTTCCTCAAGATGTTTTCCTTCACCTTCAGTCATTGGTGTCCAAGATATACTTAGAAAGTACATATAACTTTAGAAAAGTTACATTGGTACTTACTTGCCTGACCTGAAATCGAACCCGCACACTCATACTTGAGAGGCTAGTGCTTTAACCACTAGGCCACCACGACTTCTGTTCTGTTGATTGGTGACTATATATGCATACTGAAATCTCTTTAGGTCTCGGAAGACACGGTCTACGCGCTCCGTCTTACCTGCGAGCATACCTATGCAAACGAGACGCAAGACGGCAAGACGGTAGCGCGCGCAGTCCCAAATGTTCCGTCTTTTCGTACAGTCATGACTGCACAGGCCTAGACTGCGCAGGCAAGACGGAGGGTGTAGACGGGACATTAAGCCGTTTGACAGTTTGTACGAATGTAGCCACCAGTCTTACCATGCAGTTACGTAATACCGAGTAACTAGTTTGTGGAGGTCAGATAAGCCCGCCCCAAAGTAGGCGGGAAAAGGGTAGGCAAATGATATTGCCGGAAATTTGATGGTTAAGCAAAACAAAAGGATGATGATAATAAGTATATTAAACCTAAAAAAAATTGTTTGCCTATAATGTAATCAATATTATAAAAAACTATGTATTCGATTAAATATTTAAAAAATCGACCGCTAGTGAAGCGTGTAGCTACCCCATATTTCCATCTCCATATCTCGATTTTATGGATTTTTCTATCCTCCATATCTAATACTAGCGCCGCCAGCAACTTCGTTCGCGTGGAGTTAGTTATGCTCCGCTCCTATTGGTCGCAGCATGATGTTATAATTTATATTATAAGATTATAGCCTAAAGCCTTTCTGGCTTAATGGGCTATCCAACGCAAAAATAATTTTTCAAATCGGACCAGTAGTTCCTGAGATTACTGCGTTCAAACAAACAAACTCTTCAGTTTTATATATTAAGTATAGATAAGTATAGATTAGCAGTAAGCGCAACTGCATAGAATGTTGGCGTCGATACTTTCTGCAGGTATAAACAACACCCATCTTTAATAATATCCAACACAACAAAACAAGCTAAAGTGGCTCAAAAGGCAACCCGCCGATAAGAGGCTGGGCAGAACATGTCTGCCGCATGCTGGAAAACCCTTGCGCCCATTTAAGTGTTAGTAGTTCTAGTTTATCCTAGAACTACTAACACATTGAAACTGGGTTAAGGGAGAAATGCCAAGTTCAGTTGGATAAGTTCGAAAGATGAAAGGAGTGGAGGGATGCCTTTACCAAAGAGTAGGATAGGAAACGCTAATGAAATTTAAAAAAAAATAGTCATCATCATCTCAGCAATCCCAGCCGCATCCGAAGCTTTGCCACAACCCGAAGGCAATATCGAAGCATTGCAGTTAGACCAATTGTTGGACTTTTCGGGGCTCCAACCACCCGTAACGACTGTCACTAGATGTTCATATGCCAACCGGGACCAACTACTTAACGTGCTTTCCGAGGCACGATCAGACCAATGCAAATATTCATATTCATACATGCAAATATTTGCACCGCGCGGGGATTGTTCGCGCCTCCTTGCGCAGCGGCCGCGTTCGCTAGCACTACGCCACTGAGACTGTCAAACTAACACTAAAAAAAATAGTACCCACCCAAAAATACTCGACTTTAAATCCAGGTATTCTTCTATGGCTGGCCCCAACTTGGTGTATGTACCCGAAGAAGTTGTCCAGGTCATCTAGACCTTTGATGCCTTCATCCAGCGTGTTCATGACGTTATTAGCGTGTTCTGCTAGCTCCATCGAGTTGATTTGTTCTTCCTTCGTTCGGCATTGGCGGAATTTCTCGAACATATTTAGCAGATCTTGGTTTTCTTCAAATAATCTGGGAAGGAGAAGGGAAATCTGTGAGTAAAGCAGTTTGTTGCAGTGATGAAGGGCGAAAGTGTTTGTAATCCTGGTTCAAATGTTTTGATGGAACGGAATCGTTAGTAAAAATTAAAGATTCTAGATTTTAGAAGTACCTTTTGCGGTAGGCCACAGATCTACAATCTAGAGATCAAGGGAAAAATAAAGTCGCGTATCTATGATCTCGAATCACCACCCACTTTGAGAATCAATTTTTCTAAAGCTTCCCAAGAAGTTTTTCCTTACCATAGTCAAGTCGCGAATTTGAAACAGCTATTGCCACGATTATATTTTGATTGAAAACTTTTATACACACATCAAAAGTGTCTAGGGATCAAGCATTTTTATGCGGATTTCTTGAGATTGAGATGTGGCTTTGTAATAAATTTATGATTTTATAAATTTATATGGATCCTTTTTGGTGCATTTCATAATTTGAATCAGGAACTGTGAATCAAATTCGAGTAAAAGATGAAAATCAGCTGTCAATATTTTCCCTATAAAAACATACAACGCATTGAAGACATTATTAGTGCTACTGTTTCCCTACTACTGATTAAAACCAACGTTATTATGGAGCGGCGACGTCATTTAAGCAGGGAAGAAATGCTCAGAGCCGTGGGAATGATAGAAGCTGGTTCCCGGCAACGTACTGTGGCTTTAGCTCTGAATACAAGTCAGAGTGTTATCAGTCGACTTTGGACACGTTACCGAAGCACTGGTACCGTGGCTGAGCGCCATGGAGGACGGTATCGCTGCACCACACGGAGACAAGACCGATACATTCAAATCTTAACTCGAAGAGCTCCAACAATAACCGCCATGATGTTAGCCGTGAGGCTTCATCACTCTTCAGGGAACTTAATTAGCGACCAAACAGTCAGAAACCGCTTGCATGAAGTGAACCTTCATTCCCGAAGACCGCTACGGGTACCACCTATAGCAATGCACAATCGTAGGATTCGATATCAATGGGCTCTTGAACACAGAAATTGGGCAGAAGAACAATGGCGTTTCGTGTGCTTTTCTGATGAGTCTCGTTTTGGTATGAGACCGGATACAAGACGTATACGACACTGGAGAACCCCTGGACGCCAACAGCGATTAAAATCCTGCCAGGAAGTCCATCCTTATAGTGGTGGAACCATCATGGTATGGGCGGGTATTTGGATCGGCGGAAGAACTGAGTTGATTTGGATCAGAGGCAACCTCAACGCTCAAATTTATGCTGAAACGATTGTATCAGACGTCATCGTTCCTCTACAAGTGCAAATCGGTCCCTTATTTCAGTTAATGCATGATAATGCACGACCGCACACCGCAAGAGTTGTAAGACAGACTCTCGCCGCAGCTAACATCAATGTCCTGCCCTGGCCTGCTCAGTCGCCAGACTTGAACCCGATTGAGCATGCATGGGATATGCTACAGAGAAGAGCTCTGCCGAATATGGAGGGTATCCAGTCGCAAGAAGACCTTTTTTTGTTGTTGCAACGAACATGGGCGGCCATTCCACAGCGTGATTTGGATGAACTCATTTTGAGTATGCCAAACCGATGTTCTTGTGTTGTTAGTGTTCGCGGTAGAAACACGGATTATTAATTGTTTAAGTTACCCAATAAAATTTAAGAGAAAACTATTATTTCAGTCTTTTTTTCGAACTTTTGTGTTAGTGGTTCAAATGTCAAATATCCCTTTATTAGGAAAATGGCAAATTTCTTTATTAATGCAAAGGTGACTTGGTTTATCGTTACTGTGACAAACGAAAACACTTTATTTAATGAATCCTTAAAGAAAATTTTAATTAATATCAATCAGGAGAAAAGTTATTGCAAAAATATATGTTGATCCCTAGACACTTTTGATGTGTGTATTATCGTTGTGATTTGAAAGTCGAAACGAAGTGAGAGCGAAAAGAGACGGACACTGAAATTCATTAGATTTGCCGTGGGAAAAAATAAGATAGGAAGCATTATACATTTTATATACGTCTCATTATCTAGAAATATTTTTTTGAAGATTTCACTTCTACCACGTATTCTTTTTTAATTGAACACTATACAATCATCGTTATCATCATCATCTCAGCGTTAATCCCAGTCGCATCCGAAGCTTTTTCAGCTTTGGAGTCTGGGGTCCGCTTTACCAGTCTAACTGCTGATTTTGGCTAAACTTCGATATTTTCCGTGAAGCGACTGCAGTCTGACCTCCACAACCCGAAGGCGATAACGGAGCATTGCACCTAAACCAATTGTTCGACTTTTGAGGGCTCCAACAACCCGTAACGACTGCCATTAGATGTTCGTATGGCAACCGGGACCAATGGCTTAACGTGCTTTCCGAGGCACGACCAGACCAGTGCAAATATTCATATTCATGCACACAAATATTTGCACTGCGTGGGGATCGAACCCGCGCCTACTTGCGTAACGGCCGCGTTCACTACCACTACGCCACGGAGGCTGTCGTGAACACAATCCCGTCCAACCCAGGTATACTAAAGGTTAGGTAAACACATGAAAAAAAAAAATATGAAATTTTACGAAATCATTGTACTAATGAATTTTTAAATAATCTTTTTTCCGCGAATTAATTCTAACTTCCACATAATTTGTTTTTTTTTTTTTTTTTAAACTGACAACACCATTTTCGATGGTATTATTATGAGCGCTGCGACCGCCTGCCGCCTGCCGTGCCCTCCTGCGCATGTATTGCCTACCTCACATGTATTAAGTTACCTCATTTTGCGAAATAATATTTATTTCTTTAAGTTTAGCCCGGCTTTGTAGGTATTAGTAGAATCAGTTATCGATACCTAACAATACCTTTACGGACCGAACAGGGTTTTTTTTACATATTGTATATTTTAAGGACAGGATAGGAAATTTTCTCTGGGTTTTCTACTTTCATTAAAGTTTCCTACGAGGCCCGCAAGGAGACTCTCCCCCTTTATTCATAAACTAGTGATTAGCGACTGTTTATCCATACATTTTCGATGTTTGCCTTTGCACGTCACTTAACTTTAATCATCGTTTATGAATATAGGTGTTTATTCATAAACAATGTTTACAGTTAAGTGATGCTAAAACGTCAAAACTGTGTTAATAAAAGTCACTAATCACTAGTTTAAACTTTAGGCAAACTTTATAAATAAAGGGGCTTATCGTCCAGATTGAGATCTGGTAGCTCTAGATTTTAACCAACCACAGTTGGCTGTCGACAGTGTTTTCGACAGTTTCTCCAATTTTACATTTAATTAACTATTTGATTTGGAAGTAGATTTATGTAATTCTATCTCGGTAATCAAACTAAGGGTTAAATATTTCAAAGGATAATTTAATTATCGAGGGAAATAAATGAATCAGACTCAACACTCGCTCTCTAGAATAATATTGTAAGCATTAATTTCACCTCAATTCCTCTTAGAGGGCCAATAGTATAGAACAGAATAGAAAGGAACAGAACAGAACGAAACAGAACACTCCTATAATAGATACTCCTTATTTCGTACGCTATACAAATAAAACAAAACTAAAATTGTGGAGGAGTAAGTAAAACTGACATGACTTTAAGTTTTTTGAATATTTGCAACTATTCCTAATGGTACGCTAAGACGCTTATTCCTTCAATAATCTTGTAAAGAAAATAAAGAGCAATATCCTATTCTGGAAGACAACTAACAAACAGGAAGTGGGAATAAACAATTAGCCTAGATACTAGAATCGAATAATGGTCTGAAGAAGCGACTGTGAAATTGGCTCCATCCACTTCTAAAGGTAGACAGGCATTAAACGTAGTCTATTAAAAATAAAAATCTTTTATGCAATAACCGTGTGCAGATTACCTTAGGCTGGTTACATACGAGGTAATCGCCTTCATTTTTGTAATTTTTAGCAATCAATCCATCACGCCAAAACTACTGAACCGATTGTAATGAAATTTGGTAGGTACACAGATAGTCTAGAGCCTGAGAAAGGACATAGGCTATATAACATCCCGCTATGAACAATAGGAGCAGAGCAGGAACAAAAAATGTTGCGAAAACGGGAGCAAACGCGGACGTACATATTGCTCCCATTATTTTAACAGGCACCTATATTATATCAACTGAGCTCTCTCGGTTCGAAGCTTACGCGGGTAAAACCGAGGGACACAGCTAATCTATACTAATATATAAAGCTGAAGAGTTTGTTTGTATATCTGTTTATTTGTGCGCGCTAATCTCGGGAACTACTGGTTTGACTTGAAAAAATCGTATTGCGTTGAATAGCCCATCAATCCAGGAAGGCTTTAGGCTATATAACATCACGCTGCGACCAATAGGAGCGGAGCATAACTAAACCACGCGAACGAAGTCGCTGGCGGCCGCTAGTGTTCTATAAAGGTGAAATGTGCAAATTTGTTTACATGAATTCAGCATATGATTCTAACCCAACTTGATTAAAAACTTTACGTCTTTACTCGAGTAACGAGTTGGTTGTACTAAGTATCAAACGGGAGTTATTTTTCCTAAAATCATACTGCATATTTTTATTGACGTACTGGTTTTTTACTATGAGTCATTATCAGTCTCTAGTCGCTTTGCTGTTATTTTGGCGTGGTAGCTGGCATATGGTAAATAATTTCATTGTTGTTGTATTTTCTTGCCATGTCATCACTATATTTAGTAGGTACTAGCGGCCGCCAGCGACTTCGTTCGCGTGGAGTTAGTTATGCTCCGCTCCTATTGGTCGCAGCGTGATGTTATATAGCCTAAAGCCTTCCTGAATTAATGGGCTATCCAACGCAAAAATAATTTTTCAAATCGGACCAGTAGTTTCCGAGATTAGCGCGAACAAACAAACTCTTCAGCTTTATATAATTATAAGTATAGAGTATAGATTGTATAAAGTCTTGTGTTTTTTTTAAATGAACAGACAGCTGTGATGCTGGGGAGTTTGTCCCGCGTTTCTTCTTCCCAGCGAAAGCACTAGGAAATGTCGATGGGTGGGCATTTTGGGGGACTGTCTTATATAATATTGACGTTCAAAAAGTGCTGATTCTCAGCCTAATCTGAATAAATGACTTTTGATTTTGATTTTAAAATAAAATAAAATGTATCTATATGCAATATGAAATTTTATTTTGAAAAAATAGAATATCAAGTTACTGCGATCCCTAACCCAGCTGCCAAGCGTAGGGATTAAGGCAACACTGTCCCAACCAAAGCAATGAAAGTCTTGGGGGAGGCCTTTGTCCAGCAGTGGACCTCTATAGGCTGAAGAAGAAGAATAGTGGTTAAATAAGATACACACGCGACCCGATGGTTTCAACAACACGTCACATGTTTAATGATTTCGAAAGGTGTGAATTCCTCAGACGCTGATGTAGGTCGAGTACAGTCAGTCGCGTAAATCAGCCAGAAGTACATAATACAATACCGTACAGCGTAGTCAGTCAATCAGATTTTTAATATAGACCCGTTTATAAGTTGATATGTCTAGAGTTACGGATTACCAGAACATTTTTGTTGTATATGGCACCGGGCGCTTGAAAAGCACGGCACCATGCTCGTCGGTCGGCTGACGAAAGCCATGCTGATGAGCGAGCGACGTGCGTGATTCGCTGCACGTAGCAACTTACGTGCCATTGACAATAGCATCGCAGTATGATGTTATATCTAATATAATGTAAATTCACACGCGAGACCGACGTACGACGAATGCAGGTTTAGAGCAGAGTCTGCCAAATGTATGTATGTAGGTATATACCTAACGTTATTTTTTATATAGGTATTCGAAACCCGAAACACTTGTCCAATATTTTTTAGTAAAGAATCTATGTACAAAATTTCAAAAAGATAATTATCATGAAAAACTACAAAGTTATGGGTTTGTTATCTTAACTGGTTGTCCCAACAAAAATATGGTCAACGCACCGCTCGCCCGCCCTCGCCTACAGCGGCGCGGGGCGGGAAGGGGACGTGTCTCACGCGCCTAGTACTATGGCCTACCGTCAGCTGTCTTGCGTGCTCGGTAACCACACTGCAGCTATTTCTAAATATATTTGGGAAAAAATATAACAGGGTGTAAAATTGATTAGGTTTCTTATTCTGAACAAACTATATTCAGGTTTGGTATAAAGAAAAAATAACGTTGTATGTACAATTATATTTGTGACAGCCTCGGTGGCGTACCGGGAACGAAAGCGGCCGCTACGCAAGGAGGCGCGTGTTCGATCCCCGCTCAATTTATATTAATTTATATGCATGAATATGAATATTTGCACTGGTCTGGTCGTGACTCAGAGAGCACGTTAAGCCGTTGATCCCGGTTGCCATACGAACATCTAATCGCAGTCGTTACGGGTTATTGGAACCCTCAAAAGTCCAATAATTGGTCTCACTGCAATGCTTCGATATCGCCTTCGGGTTGTGAAGGTCAGACGACAGACGTTTCACGGAAAATATCGAAGTTTAGCCAATATCAGCAGTTGGACTGGTAAAGCGGACCCCAGACTCCAGAGCTGAAAAAGCTTCGGATGTGACTGGGATTAACGCTGAGATGATGATACAATTATATTTCTACTAGAGAATACTATTACAGATATTAGTGCGTTTTGGGGTACAGAATCAGGTAGAAAGCATGAAATCAATTATTAAAGTGATTAATAGATAATTTGTTCGTGCTACTTAAATATTGAAAGACTAATCCACGCTAGAAAGGTTGCAATAAAATGTATATTGGCTATTACACGTAGTGCGAGAAATACCCACGAGTATTTCAGGCGGTCGATCGACAGCCTCCGTGGCCTAGCGGTAGCGGACGCGGCCGCTGCGCAAGGTGGCGCGGGTTCGATCCCCGCACAGTGCAAGTATTTGTATGCATGAATATGAATATTTGTACTGGTCTGGTCGTGCCTCGGAAAGCGGACGTTAAGCCGTTGGTCCCGGTTGCCCTACGAACATCTAGTGGCAGTCGTTACGGGTTGTTGGAGCCCTCAAAAAGTCCTACAATTTGTTTAACTGCAATGCTTCGATGTCGCCTTCGGGTTGTGGAGGTCAGACGGCAGTCGCTTCATAGAAAATGTCGAAGTTTAGCCATATCAGCAGTTGGACTGGTAAGACGAACCCCAGACTCTAAAGCTGAAAAGGCTTCGGATGCGACTGGGATTAACGCTGGGATGATGATGATTTCAGGCGGTCGATTCGAGTGATTGGTGAAGTGAGTTTAGAGTGAGCTGTCAATATTGTCAGTCCCTTAGGGCTATTATTTCACCGGGACACTATAGCGGCACAACCAGTCGCCGCTACCACCAAAATTCATACAGCTCTATAGTCAGTTTTGTGTATTTCGATAGTAAACCTTTCTGTATCGAAATTATCCATCACATGCAATTAACAAACAACTCCTCCTCCTCAAGTCGTTCTCCTCATTACTGAGGGTCGTAATGTCCCTGTGGAATTATCCGCTTCTTCACAATAGTTCGCCATTTGTTACGATCCCTGGCCGCGAGTATAGCATCATGCAGGCCCGTGTACAGAGAGGAATGAATTTAGTCAGTCCACCTTATTGGACTGCTACCTCTGGAACATCGTCCATCCACCTTCCCAGTAACCATCAGATGTTCCAGGTTGTGTCCATCCTTTCTGGCAATATGGTCAAAATACTCCAAAATTCTTCGAAGGCAGATAGAGGAGAGTCTTATTGTGACACCCAGCACTCGAAGGATTGATGCATTTGTGCGGAATCAAGGAATCAGAAGAATCTTCCTCCAGCACCACATCTCGAAAGCGTCAATGCGGTCTCGATCGGATTTCTTGATTGTCCACGTTTTCGAACCAAAGCTGAAGATAGAGAAGATGAGAGATCTGACGAGTTTAATCTTAGTTTTCCGTGAAATGTTGCGGTCACGCCACAATTCGTGAAGCTGAGACATAGCATTTTTAACCATTCCTATTCGTCTCCTTATTTCCAATTCACATAATCCATTGTTACTTATAATAGACCCCAGATAGATGAAATTGTCGACTATTTCTAGACTCAGCGCCCCAGTGATCACCAACTTATTTGCAACAAACAACAAAAATATTAAAATAAGCAGTAAATAAGTAAAACATAGTCGATACTTGAGTCGTAGTGACCTAGTGGTTAAAACACCAGCCTCTCAAGTATGAGTGTGCGGGTTCGATTCCAGGTCAGGCAAGTACCAATGTAACTTTTCTAAAGTTATATGTACTTTCTAAGTATATCTTGGACACCAATGACTGAAGGTGAAGGAAAACATCTTGAGCAAACCTGGACTTTAAGTCTGAAATCGCCAACCCGCATTGAGCAAGCGTGTTGATTATGCTCAATCCTTCTCTGTATGAGAGGAGACCTGTGCCCAGCAGTGGGACGATAAAAGGTTGATGATGATGAAGTAAAACACAACAGGGCACACGTGCTGCATGCAATGAGGTGGAGGCGTCACTGGCGGCCAGAGTGGCGGCCGAGTGAGTGCATGAGGCACCATACAGCGCTATAGTAATTAGTGGTGGCGCGACCAGCGTAACGGCGCAACCAGTAACATTCTGTGGAGGCGTCCGAGTTGGTCACGCCGCCAAATTGGTTGTGCAACCAAACGGACACCAGGTGAATTACTGGCTATAGAGCTGTATACATTTTGTTGGTAGCGGTGAATGGTTACGCCGCCATGGTGTCCCGGTGAACTATAGCCCTTAGCATTAGTTCCAACGACAGCACACTCCATGTTCACTTTACCTTGTTTTCACAGTCAGGTGGTCACAAAATCGGACTGTAAACGTTATACAATACTTTGGGTGGTTCATTGAGTCCAAGGCCAGGGTGGCTGCCAGGAAACTTGGCGTTATCGCAAAAGTATGGCGGTACTTCACACCAAGGCAGCTTCTTATGTTGTACAAAGCACAGGTCGTGTATGGAGTACTGCAGGCACATTTTGCCTGGTACTGCGAAATGTCACCTGGCTACTTTGGTTTCAGTGGAGAGGCGTGCGAAGTGGCTGATTGGCGACCCAGAACTAACTCAAAACGGTCTCCAAAGCCATAGGCTTAGAGTATAGCCTGCCTTTCGGTGTTCTATAGGATGAATTTTGGTGAGAATGCAAGGGGATTGCATGATTTAATTCCCCCATCTCCGTTCTACCATCGGACAACCCGTTGTACGGCGAGTTTCCACCCTTCCGTTGTTAACACCACTACGATCCGGATGAAGCGTTTCGCTTCCTCTTTAACACCAAGTACATTGAGGAACTGGAACAATTTGCCAGCGGCGGTGTTGCGTCGGAATACAATTTGAGTGTCTTCAAGGCTAGAGTGTACTTCATATCCTTGCGGATATTCGTCATCCATGTAGTTGGGGGCCTTCCCCTCCCTCTCATCTTTGTAGCCATGGAAAGGCACTTCTTCACGACATGGTCGTCCGGCCTTCGCTGTACATGACCGTACCATCTCAGTCTAGCCTCCGTGATTTTATCTGCAATTGGTGTAACCTTAAAGGTACCTCTCACATATTCATTGCGCACCTTGTCTCTAAGCGTAACTCCGCCCGCCCAGCGCAGCATTCGCATCTCGGCTGTGTGTAGCTTCTGTACGTGACTTTTCTTCGCAGCCCATACCTCGCTACCGTAGAGGAGAGCCGGTCTAACAGCTGCTTTATAGACCTTGCCTTTTGTTCGAATTGGCATTTTGTTATCACACAGTACTCCTGTAAGAGTTCGTCATTTACTCCACCGACAGGTTGTCCGATGAGCTTATCCGCTTCAATGGATCCATCCGCCGAAATAACGGAATCCAAGTACTTAAAGGTGTTTACTTTAGGCAGAGCTGTGCCATCCAACCTGAAGTCCGCGTGCTCTGAGTTGTCCGGATCGAAATTAAAGAACATGTATTCTGTCATAATTCTACTGATGCGCAACCCATTTGACTCAAGTGCCTCCCTCCACTGCTCTAAACTGTCTTGTACATCTTGGAAGTTATCAGATATTAGTGCTACGTCGTCCGCATATGAAAGGTTCCACGGAGTGGGTTTTTGTATTTTTGCGGTAAGGAAATCCATTACGATGTTGAATATCAAAGGGCTCATGGCGCTGCCTTGATGAACACCCACTCCAATAACGAAGCTGTCTGATAGCCCAGCTGTACTTCGCACACTAGTTTATAATTTATAAATATAAAAAAAAGTGAAACATGAATAAACACTACCGAAAATCTTGGTCATTTCCATGCTTTACCTGCTCTATGACGGTGAACAGAGACTGAAGAATGTCAACTGCTACTGTATTTGTCGATCCTTATCTAACCCTATAAGTTCCAAAATATGGTTGGCGTACTAATCGAGTCCTGTGATACACAAACTGAGCATTAATTCACTAGTACCAATTCTTCCAATTCAAGCCTAACCTGATTTGTTCTACATTCTCATCACATCGGCACATCAGGAGCACCGCGATCCCCTTCGGACCGAGGTTACCTACCCCTGCCAAGGGGGAACGCTGGAGGCAACCAAAACATGTACATTCTATTACCTACCCTACATTGAATAATCAAGTTATTTTCCCCTTATACCGTGAATATTTTTTTCAATATAATAAGCAAACGAAAATTCGTTTATTCGGGAGGTGGGGATTGGAATGTATTTTATAACTTACTTTGTGAGATTTGGCTAGTAGGTATTACCTTTCAGCTTTGAATTCTCAAAAGTCAGAGGTATAACTGTTTGACAGCTTCTGTGGCGTAGCGGTAGCGAACGCGGCCGTTGCGCAAGGAGGCGCGGGTTCGATCCCCGCACAGTGCAAATATTTGTATGCATGGATATGAATATTTGCACTGGTCTGGTCGTGCCTCGGAAAGCACGTTAAGCCGTTGGTTCCGGTTGCCATACGAACATCTAATGGCAGTCGTTACGGGTTGTTGGAGCCCTCCAAAGTCTAACAATTGGTCTAACTGCCTTCGGGTTGTGGAGGTCAGACGGCTGTCGCTTCACGGAAAATGTCGAAGTTTAGCCAAAATCAGCAGTTAAACTGGTAAAGCGGACCCCAGACTCCAAAGCTGAAAAAGCTGCGGATGCGACTGGGATTAACGCAGAGATGATGATGATGAGAGGTATAACTGTTTGAGGCTTTTTGTAGACTGTATAAAAGCATTCGTATAGTTACAGCAGAAAAAAAAAGTTTTTAAGGACAAAGAGATAAGCGAGACATTCATTTTTGACGAACAATTCTTTTTCCTTTTTTCTGAGGTGACGCTATAATGAATTGTAAACCCCTGAAATAAATTGAATAGCAAATTGACACTGGGCGGTGTATACAATATAAGGTGTCGAAACGAACTTTTCAATAGGCTCGTAAGATATTTTAAGTCAAATGATTTCCGAGAGTTTTAAGACAATTCCCAAAATACTTTTAATAATCCATACTAATATTATGAATGCGAAAGTATCTCTGTCTGTCTGTCCGGCTTTCACGCCAAAACTACTGAACCGATTGTAATGAAATTTGGAACACAGAAAGTCTAGAGCCTGAGAAAGGACATAGGCTATTAAACATCCCGCTATGACCAATAGGAGCAGAGCAGGAACAAAAAATGTTGCGAAAACGGGAACAAACGCGGTCGTACATATTGCTCCCATTATTTTAACAGGCGCTTATTTTATATAGCTCTTTCGGTTCGAAGCTTACGCGGATGAAACCGCGGGGCACAGCTAGTAACATATAAAAGTATAAATCCCTCTCACCTACAGGAGGCTTACATTCCAATAGTGGGAACATTATGGCTGATTATGTAAGGTAGAAATGCGTTTTGATACCTTGCCTAGATTGGGCAAAACCTTTATAATCATTTGTGCAATAACGTTGAATTGATATATTAATTATTTTAAAACATCTTACACATATCTAGAGACCCATGCTGCTGTCAATATCATGGTTACGGAAGTACGCAAGTACGCTCTAGACGGTATTAAGAAAAACGTGGTTAAAGTTTTTGTGCGAAAGTCTTCCATAAAACCTTTATTTGTAATCAGATCATGATAGTTAATAGTTCAAATTAAAGAGTGCTTTAGGACCCATCTACTACTTAATTGGAAAACAACACTAATTGATTGAAAGAAAGACAAAATAAACCCGATTTACTGTGACTATAGTATTGATGGCGGCATGGGCCCCGGACCTTTTTGGAAGGTGTGTAAGAAGCCCATGCCAACTCGTAGAGGACCCTTAGACAATTTAAAAAAAAAAGAGAAGGCACCATACGGCTATCATCCTTGTATGCTCAATGCAAGTAGGTACATCCAAAGACAACCCACAGATGGTGCAGTACAAATGCAGAACATGGAAATAAAACCCATTGAACTGTGGGTTTGGGTGCTAATGATAAAATAGTTAGCTAGAACTATGGTATAACTATATCCCCTGCATGTTCAATGTCATATAAGGAATCGGATAACATGAAAGATGGCAGAAATGGCAAGTGGTGGATCCTATAAATTAGATTTAAGTTTAAACAGTTTCCCAATGATTCAGTTCATTAAGTTTTTCCTAAATAATTCAAGAACGTCACAATAAAATGCTACACGTACCACTAGCATTCATATGTATTTAATTTATACTTAAGAATATAAATTTCAAGGTGCGTTAAGCGCCTTGAAATATATTCTTAGTAACTTATTATACGATCTATCTTGCAAGGCTTATGATATAACGAGCAGGCGCTTTCAAACTCTTTATACAATAATTATGTTTATATTTTTTTATAAATTGTTCATAGAATTATTTATTTATAGAAGACAAGTAATGTAATAAAGGCGGGGTAATTTTTATACAAGTCAAGTTTAGTTTAGTACCTTTTCTGTAGCCTATTTGGTGTCTAACTGCTGAGCAAAGGCCTCCCTGTTTTTCCTTCCGAACCTCTCTGTCTTGTGCTATCTCTGTGTATTGTTCAATGAGGTTTTAATTCTATCGATCCCACAAGCAAATTGTATTATGTAGTCCCACTGTTAACATACGTAGTACCCGAGCAGATGCCTTTGCTGTCAATAGCTTATCGAAATAATTCTGGGTTGCGCTGCCCTATCCGTCGTATGGTTGAATCCTATAATTTTGAAACTTTCTAAAATACCTACTGTAATTTTGTAAAAATTGATATCTTCGTATGTTCAAAATCTAAATTTAAATGCACTGTTATGAAAATTATAATTGATAACCATAAGAATGTCATATAATTGTTATTAATGTTTATTATTTTCTAATTGCCAAGCCATCGAATTTGAAATTTCTATTTTGCATAACGTTATTAATATTTTTAATTATTTATTTAATGACTGTTAATTGATTTTTCCATACATTGTTTTTTTATTATTAATGTGATGTAATTAATTATGTACTTATTACCTTTCTAGTGGCACTCGTCATATTTCCTTTTGTTAATATGTGGATAATGTAGTGGGGTACAATATTGCTAATATTATGAATTATCCTTCCTGTGTGTGTTTATATTGTTGCCCAGAAGTAAATAAAATAAAATCTCTGTCCATGTTGGCTCTACGAACGTTACCAGATCGTCATACCACTTTCGTCGTGGTCTACCGCTACGACGATTTGCCAACGGGCAATAGAGCGCACCATATTAGGTGTTAAGTGTGTAGAAACACGACGCTGAGCTCTATTACTCAAGTAGCGGATGTAGGAGAAAAATACAGCTAGGTTGAAGGGAATTGGCTGGACACGTCTGGCGAATGCACACCGAGAGATGGGCAAAGATCGTCACTCACTGGATACCTGATGGATTTTAGTACCCAATCTCATCATCATCATCATCTCAGCGTTAATCACAATCGCATCGGAAGCTTTTTCAGCTTTGGAGTTTGTGGTCCGCTTTACCAGTCTAACTGCAAACTTTGCCTAAATTTCGATATTTTCTATGAAGCGACTACCGTCTGACCTCCACAACCCGAAGGCGATATCGAAGCATTGCAGTTAGACCAATTGTGGGACTTTTGAGGGCCCCAACAACCCGTAACTACTGTTTATCACCAAGTCTGTTATATGAATTCTCATGTTTATTCTTATCACAGACTGACACGCCGATGTTTGACTACTAGATATCTAGTAACCCTATGAATTGTAATAAAAACTTGTATAACCTTCTCGAAACCCTTTAAAAACAAGGACCGTTTTATGTCGTCTATAAATTCGAGCTCAAATAGCAAAGTTTTAGAGACTAAATTGGCTTGGAAGGCTAGTGCTCTAGGACTGTTTAGTGGCCTATAAAGTGTTTTATGGCGAAATGGACAGAGTGAGACAAGGAACACAGTAAAATGAAGTTGTTTTAGTTACTTAAGGTTTATGTTGAAATTGAATGAAGCATAAAAGATATCAATTGCGTGACCTCGTCGTGTCGCGTGTTTTAGAATCGTGTACCGAGAAATTTGCGTGAGGTACAGTTTTGATAGCTTACATAAAATTTTCAGGCATTTAACAAACACTGAAATTGAGCTGTTGAGAATGTGAATGTGTCTTGTGAATGATTAGGTTAGAATGGGGATGACTACCACCAACTGCAAACTGTCGTTAAGTTCAGAAGAATGATAAATCCTGGTCTAGATGGGATGCAAGAAAGGCGGGGGGGGGGATGGACAAGTAATTTTTAGGGTCGAATCGTCAAATAAAATAAATGCTACTACCACCTAAACTCGCAACTCCCTACCGAAGATTATCGCAGAGCGCAGGCGTAGAAACGCTCGAATAGACGTTATTACCTACCCTGTACATTTTGCCAGTGTCTACTGCGTAATTAGGGGAGATCATACATGTACTGCAAGATTTCCCGTGGGGTTCCACGACTGGGTACGCCCATGTTTAGTATGTATTATCTTTGGTATTTCCTACAAAGAATAAAATGCATTTCTTCTATCTGTTAATCCTATGATTTGTTTTTTAATGGGGATTCATAAAATGACCTCTCCCGCTCTGGGCATAAGAGCGTGTCAAACTTTAACTGAGTAAAACCCACCCGTTTTCATTAAATAGCATGTGGGCCACGGTATCTTTTTCGAACAACCGCGGATTACTCCTTCCTCGCATTTCAATTAATGTTGTGTTAGAATTTATTCAAACGTAAATTCTACCGAAAATCTCTTTAACCTTTCAGGAAGAATTTTGTAGCTGGTTTAAAAACATTCCAGGAAGCCTGCAAGAGAATTAATTTAGAGAGAGAGATTAGATATGATTAATCCTTTGAGACCGCTAGGTCACACGACCTTTGTGAGGTATGCCGTAAAGTTAATCCTAGCTGGCGGGACCTCTGTATTGGCCGGTTTTTTTATCCCTTTTTTCATTCAATTGCTGAAAATTTTATTGGTCAAATAATTAACAATGAGTTACAAAAACCAACCTCATTCAAGATAAAAATGAATATACCTAATATTAAGAAAAAATCAATGGCATGTCCACAACTGAACCCAATTACTTAGCCATTTAATAAATCTGTACGACAAAAAAGGTACATCGGCGGACTTCATGCATTAGGCATTCTACGTCAGTCCACTAAGGATGTTGAAGGTATTAATTACATGGTAAGTGCTACCACATCTCATCTCTGCCACCAAAATGCCAAAACTGGTGAATTTTGGCGGCAGAAACACCTATCTATTTCTGGTTTTAACGACGGTATATAATTCATAACAGTAGGGACGTACATTTTTATATTATACTTTTCTTTCTTCTTCCTCAGCCTATAGATATCCACTGCTGGACAAAGGCCTCCCCCAAGGCTTTCCACGATGACCGGTCTTGTGCTGCCTGCATCCATCGGCTTCCCGCGACCTTCACCAGGTCATCGGTCCACCTTGTTGGGGGTCTCCCTACGCTGCGTCTTCCAGTACGTGGCCGCCATTCCAGAACCTTGCTGCCCCATCGGCCATCGGTTCTACGAGCAATGTGCCCTGCCCACTGCCACTTAAGTTTAGCGACTCGCAGAGCTATGTCGGTGACTTTGGTTCTTCTGCGGATCTCCTCATTTCTGATTCGATCATGCAGAGAAACTCCTAGCATAGCTCTTTCCATTGCCCTTTGTGTGACTCTGAGCCTTCGTATGAGGCCCATTGTGAGCGACCACGTTTCAGTTCCGTAAGTCATCACTGGCAACACACACTGGTCAAAGACTTTAGTCTTGAGACACTGTGGTATCTTGGACGACGAGAAGATGTAGCGTAGCTTCCCGAACGCTGCCCGACCGAGCTGGATTCGCCGAGACACCTCTTTCTCGAAATTGGACCTACCTAGTTGGACTGTCTGTCCCAGGTATATATATTCGTCAACAACTTCGAGTGTAGAGCCATCAACTACAATTGGAGTGGGTGCGACATGAGAGTTCGACATGATCTTCGTCTTATCCATGTTCATTTTTAGACCCACTTGTTGGGAAGCTCTGCTGAGGTCATTGAGCATTTTGCCCAAGTCTTCCAGGGTCTCAGCCATGACCACGATATCGTCTGCGAAACGGAGATTAGTGATGTACTCGCCGTTGATGTTGATGCCAAGTCCTTTCCAGTCCAGGAGCTTGAAGACATCTTCCAACGCAGCAGTGAACAATTTAGGAGATATGACATCTCTTTGTCTCACTCCACGCTGCAGTTGGATCGGTTTCGAGTCCTGATTCTGGAGACGGACTGACATGGTGGCGTTTTTGTACAAACACTTTATCACCTCAATGTATCGATGGTCAATTTGGCACCGCTGGAGAGACTGTAGCACCGCCCAAGTCTCAATTGAATCGAAGGCCTTCTCATAGTCCACAAACGCCAAGCATAGTGGTTTGTTATACTCCTCGGACTTCTGTATAACTTGCCGCAGCGTATGAATGTGGTCTATGGTGCTAAAGCCTTTTCGGAAGCCTGCTTGTTCGGGAGGCTGGAAGTCGTCGAACCTGCGAGCGAGACGATTCGTGATGACCCTAGAAAACAGCTTGTAGACATGGCTCAGGAGGGATATCGGTCTGTAGTTTTCAGGAGGGTATTGTCACCTTTTTTGAAAAACAAAACCACCACGCTCCTGTGCCACGCCTTAGGCGTTTCGCCTTTAAGAATGACGGAATTAAATAGCTTCTGAAGCGCTTTAAGAACCGGTTTGCCACCCGCTTTCAGAAGCTCAGCCATAATTCCATCATCTCCAGCCGCCTTATCGTTCTTGAGCTGTTTCAGGGCCATACCAATCTCGTACAGGCTGACGTCCGGGATATCGTCGGTGTAGTGTCGGGTTAGTCTGGCTCTAGGATCATTAGCCAGGCTTACAACAGGTGCGTGTGTTGATGTGTATAACTCTCCGTAGAATTTCTCCATCTCACCCAAAAGCTCGGGCTTGGAAGTGACGATCCTACCATCCCCAGTCTTCAGCTTCGCAAGTAGACTCTGTCCAACAGACAATTCTCGTGCGAACACTTTGGAGCCTTTGTTCCGCTGGATAGCCTCTTTAATACAATTTGTATTAAATTGGCGTAAATCGCGAGTCAGAGACTTTGAGATCTGTCTGTTAAGGCATCTGATGCGCGAAGCGTCATCAGGGGATTTTAAGATCACCTCCCGTCTTTCTTCCATTAGCCGGCGGGTGGGACCGGAGATATTCTTCTGTCTTTTTGAACGGAGGGTTTTGTAGAACTTAGACCCTTCCGTTTGGAGAGTTTCCACAAACCTGTTGTTGTAGTCGTCCACATCTACGCAATCACCGAGGCATTCGAAGCGGTTTTGTAGTTCGATCTGAAAGCTCTCGGGGTTTTGGAGTTGTGTTGACGCTGGACGGAGCGTAGACTTCATAAGTCGAGAGCGTTCGAGCCTAATGTTGAGGTTCAAGATGCCTCTAACAATACGGTGATCACTCCCGGTTTTTACCGCATGGATCACGGAGACATCGTTGAACACTTGCCTTCTCGTTGACATTATGAAGTCTATCTCGTTTTGGTCTGACCATCGGGGCTGAGCCAGGTCCACTTGCGGTGCAATGGTTTCCTGAAAAAAGAATTCATCGCAAAGAGTCCTTCCCTTTCCATGAAATCCATTAGCATCTGACCTCTAGGATTCCGATTTCCAACTCCAAATTGCCCCACTTTCGTCTCGTCCGCCTCTCGCATGCCCAGTTTTGCGTTAAAGTCCCCCATGACAACGGTGTAGTGGGTTTTGGAGGAATGTATGGCTCTACAGCTCTATATTATACTGGCAGTTATAAATTATACAGAGTATCACCAGTAGCGATCGATTAATAGGTTATTGAATTCGTCCCGTAGGTATTAGGTAGATTTATTTTATAGCAAACTGTTTTGAAGCAGGTTGCTCTTATAAATTTGACAGGCGGACTATTTGTTCATTATTTTATTATTGAGAAAAAAAGAAAGAAAAAACTTATTCATTTAGTTTCACTAATACAAGATCTTACCAGTTATAAAAGCCTAGCCTTTTGCCAATTATGGTGGGGTCTGCTTCAGTGTAAGTGGATGCACCTGAGTGACTAATACCTATTTTACATGGTACGGCTTCCTATCTCACCTCCATAACTCAGTAGCTGGGTAATCTGAAGTCCCTTGACAATTCTGGTCGTCAGACTTACGTGCTTCTGACGATCAGTAAGATAATTAAAAATCCACGAGAGGCAGCTGGGACCCATGGTAATGGGGTAACGAACTTTCTGAAGCGCGGAGGTGTCTTGGTATGTTAAGATATTCACGCATCTTTAGACCAACCGTAACTTAACCTGACTGACCGACCCGTGCAGCTGTTGTTACTAGCCACCAGCTCTTTTATCTGGAACATAAACCAATGTGTAAGTAATAACCTAGCTTACAGCATTGTTTTTTGTTTCAGCGAAACCCGAAACACGTGTCCAGTATTTGTAAGTAAATAAACTATGTACAAAATTTCAAAAATATATCATGAAAAACCACAAAGTTATGAGCTCGTTATCCTACGTGTATAATATATTGTAATAATAGCTTAGTTAAGTTGTCGTAATAGCTTGTTATCTTTCGGCTATAATGATGATTATGATGAACCAATCATCATCATCATTTCAGCCGAAAGACTTCCACTGCTGGACATAGGCCTCCCCCAAGGTTCTCCACCATGACCGGTCCTGTGCCTCCCGCATCCAGCGGTTTCCCGCGACCTTCACCAGGTCGTCGGTCCACCTTGTCGGGGGCCTACCCACGCTGCGTCTTCCGGTGCGTGGTCACCACTCGAGAACCCGTCGGCCCCACGGGCAATGTGATTCTACGTAGCTTCCTAAAAGCATCCCTGCCAAGTTGGATTCGACGATCGACCTCTTTCTCAAAGTTGGACCTTCCTAACTGGATAATTTGTCCCAAGTATAACTGTCAACAACTTCGAGAACAGAGTCTCCATTCTTTATAGGAGTCGGTACAACATGGGCATTAGACATGACTTTCGTCTTGTCCATGTTCATTTTAAGACCGACTCGCTCGGAAGCTCTACTTAGGTCTTCGAGCATTGTACTCAGGTCCTCCGCGGTCTCAGCCATGACTACGATATCATCAGCAAACCGAAGCTAGGTAATGTTATCGCCATTGATGTTGATGCCCAGTTCTTTCCAGTCCAGAACCTTGAAGACATGCTCCAATGCAACAGTGAACAGTTTTGGGGAGATGACATCTCCCTGTCTGACATCACGTTGCAGAGGTATTGGTTTCAAGGTCTGGTCCTGTATTCGGACTGACATGGTGGCGTTTTCGTACAAACCAGTCAGCGCTTGAATATACCGATAGTTTGGCACCGCTGGAGAGACTGCAGTAATCAAAGGCTTTTTCGTAGTCCACAAATGCCAAGCAAAGGGGTAAGTTATACTCCTCGGTCTTCTGTATAACCTGCGGCAGCGTATGTATGTGGTCTACTGTGCTGAAGCCTTTCAGCTTATACGGGAGTCTGGAAGTCGTCAAACCTGCAGGCGAGACGATTCGTGACGAACTCTCGAAAACAACTTATGACATGACTCAGAAGTGAGATGGGTGTGTAGTTTTTCAAAAGAGTGTTGTCACCCTTTTTGAAATAGAGAACCACCACACTTCTGTGCCATGCCTGTTGGATTTTCCCTTGACTATGACGGAATTAAATATCTTCTGAAGGGCCCTAAGCATCGATTCAGCACCCACCTTCAGTAGCTCAGCCGTTATTCCGTCATTGCCCAGCGTCTTGTTGTTTTTAAGCTGTTTGTGAGCCAATCAAATCCTACTTGGTTGTCCCTATAAAAATATGGTTAACGTTACACTCGGGCGGGCGAGCGGGGCATTGACTTGTGGCGTCAGCTGTTGTGCGTACTATGATCTACCGTAATCTGCGTGGCGCGCTCGGTAACCACACTGCAACCATTTCTAAATGTATTTGGGAAAAAATATAACATGTTGTAATAATTATTGGATTAACGTTGTATATGCTAACTGCCAAAAAATTTGAGTGGAACTTATACAAGCTTCCTGTACTAACATGAGCTGTGAAAATTCTTGTTTCCCCGATCCACCCGGTAGCATCGCATCATCCAATTATCGCTTTCCTCCCGGGTAAAACAAAAAGAACGCTTACGCCCCAACGTGATATGAAGTCTTTCTCAAAATTGGTCTAACAAAGGCAAAAAGGTTTATTCAAACTAGATTGTTAGTTTTTCAGTTTAACGCGTTGAAAATCTTTAAAATCAATATCAGAACTCATTTATTCAAATTAGCATGAGAATCAGCACTTTTTTACACATCATCATCATCAACCTTTTTATCGTTCCACTGCTGGGCACAGGCCTCCTCATTTTTTTTTATTTGTTATAAACCAGCGCTTGACCGCAATCCCGCCTGATGGTAAGCAGTGATGCGATCGTTGATGGTAAAGCGCGCTAGTTCGTAATCACCACGCTTGCTCAATGCGAATTGACCATTTCAGACTTAAAGTCCAGATTTCCTCAAGATGTTTTCCTTCACCTTGTAATCAGCCATTGGTATACAAGATATACTTAGAAAGTACATATAACTTCGAAAAGTTACAGTTGGTACTTGCCTCTCTCTACTCATACTTGAGAGACTGGTGTTTTAAGGGGCGCAATACCTAAACTCCCCAGCAAATTTGTCATTCAAATGTAATCAGAATCACTGAAGCAAGCAATTACTTACTTGAACTTCCTGATGTTGTTAATCCTAATCATACTTTGGATATAAGTTCTCACCAGAGAATATCGATTAACCTTCAGATATTTATATAAGTACAAAATACTACTATAGACTCCGTGACGAAACGGGTGACTCCCGATCCTACTCAATCATGGTGCAAAGGCTAGCCATCATTACTGGTACCTTTGCACCGGGAACAGTTAGGGGTGGATTATATAATTTGACAGCACTTGACTGACATTTGTTTTTGGATTTTATATTTTCAGTAAATAAGACTGAGAGTATGGAATCTGGAAGTAAATGTCAGTCCATCATTTTATTGTTTAAATTTTATTTTGATCTTATTTTGACTGGATTGATTTTGAATGTATTTAAGAGGGGATTCTAGTGCCGAGGAATTTGGAAAATAGGTATTTGAAGAAACTATTGCCATCGCGGTGCTTCCAAACTCTCCGGATAAAGTGTGAAAAGGACAGTTGCAGCTCTGGCTGATTTTTCCTACAAAAACGCTGACCAAAAGACGTTTATATCAAATATATTATTAAATAATTATTTTCATATCAAATATATCAATTTAGAGATTAAGTAGACCTATGCTTCGATTATTTTCTTAACCGACTTCAAAAAGGAGGAGGTTACTCAATTCGACCGTATATATGTTTCTTTTTTTTTTTTCTATGTTTGTTCGCCCATAACTTCGTCGTTTATGAACCGATTTTGATAATTCTTTTTCTTTTGGAGAGAAGACGTTCCCAAGGTGGTCCCATGATAAGGATATCAGGGTTTGATGGTGGAAGACCAGAGAAAACAAGGGGAACTTTCAAAAATTGCAGGGGCGACAGTGCATTTCTTAGCATTTTCATTAAGTATTTTAAAGCATTACAATTTAATAAAGGTCTGGAGTAGATCTGATGATGGAGCCGGGAGACAGTCGAAGGAACTCCTCAACAATTCACAGTAGCTACCTTGTGTTTGGGCTCGATTAATTTGTACTGATAAGAACTTTACACCTAGATGGGTTGTGACTGTCATAAGAGCTCTCATGATGAAGACAAAGGCCAGTTCCGGGAATTCCTCAACGGTTTACAGTAGCTACTTTGTAGTTGGACTTCATTCATTTATATTGATGAGACCTTTGTACCCATTGGGTTAAAATAATGGTCTGCAGTAAATTTGATGATGAAGACCACAGGCAGTTGAGAGAATACTTACGGGTAAAAATTAAAGTAAACAAAATTACGTCGTACTATATTTGCGTCAGCTTCCAGTCTGACCGGATGCAACTGAATACATAGTACTTTTAACAACTAAAAAGTGTAAAATAAAAACTTTTTTACAAAAAAAAAACAACCGACTTCCAA
Organism: Sesamia nonagrioides; assembly: GCA_017933935.1. NCBI lineage: Eukaryota > Metazoa > Arthropoda > Insecta > Lepidoptera > Noctuidae > Sesamia > Sesamia nonagrioides. The sequence goes on along the minus strand of JADWQK010001414.1, from coordinate 1,676,308 downwards.
AAACCACTACAAAGAGAAAAATAACTAATTTCGGAAGTCGGTGTCTTTGGTTTTTGTATATTAGTTTTTGACACCGACTTCCGAAATTAGTTATTTTTCTCTTTGTAGTGGTTTTTGGAAGTCGGTTGTTTTTTTTGTAAAAACGTTTTTATATTAATTAAGTTTCGGTAAAAATCAAATGACAGAGGCACTTAAAATCACGGTGTTAAATTGTAGAAAAAATAATTGCTCTAAAAGCATTATCCACAAAGATATGTATTGATATGTATGTGAATACGTTTGTATAGAGAAAGCACCACTAGAGTTCCCTCTTAACTGTAATTTTTAGTACAAAATAAATATAAATATTCGTCAATTTTGTAATAAGGGCACAAAATATAAAAACATGATTTTTGAAGATATATATACAATATGTAAGGAAAACCCCGTCCGACCCAAAAGGATAATAATTGTTACGTATATACATGACCAAATAAAATATGAATTTTTAAGTAATCTTTATAGTGACAATACTAATGAATTTTTAAATAATCTTTATTTTCCGCGAATTAGTTCCAACTTTCCCAAAATTTGGTATTTTTATAAAAAGTGGCAACACCATTTGTGACGGAGCGAATAGCGATGCGACCACGTGCCGCCTGCCCTGCCCCCCTTCACCCGCGCATGTATGCCTAACGTGTTGCCTACCGCTCATGCATTAAGTTACCTCGCTTTTTCGAAATAATATTTATTTTTGTAGGGGGATTTTTTTAAGTTTAGCTCGGCTTTGTAGGCATTATTAGAATCAGTTAACAATACCTAAACAATACCTTCACGGATCGGACAGGGTTTTCTTTACATATTGTATATGTCGGCGCAAGGCTAACTTAAACCTTTAAAATATTAACCTTAAGTTTAGACTTCACAGTTAATATGACTGGCTAGCTGTAAATTGGTTTAGATTTATTTGTTGTCGTCAGTTTGACCCTTTTCAATGTAAAAATTCAGGTTAGGATTTCCGGTTGCTTTGATAGCAACCCATAATTGAAGGTTTATCCAAACTGATGTCCAAGAAAATAGTTATCTATTCATTTCATGATTAATAAGCGACATGCGTATTCTAAAGCATGTCGCTGGATTAATTTGGATTAACATTTGCTTAATAGAAATAGACTCTTGATAAAAGGCAAAAGGATGGCGCATGTTTTAAATAAAAGTTTAAACGTGTTAAGCAATGAATAATTAAGTCAATGTTAAAATCGAATGTTAGAAATGGTAAAAGGAATTAGCAAATTATAGTTTGTAACACTAATTATTGTTACCTGCAAATATATTTTAAAAGGACTTGTAACAATGACGCCATGACGTTTTTCATAAAAGAATTGCCTAGCGGTTGTGAACACAGATTGTCAACGAGAATTTTGATGAATATGTTGTTTTTCACTAAAATATCTTATATGTACTATTTCTATAATTAAATGAAACGTTCAGGTTTATTTTATTGTGTTTGTGATCGCTGTTAAGTGAGAATAATAAAAATTTACGTAAAAACAATTAGTTGTATTCATTTTTGCTACATCTGAGCCTAGTTTTTGAGATAATGGCGTCAACCCTGTTGACGTCACACTTTCTACGAATTCCAATGACCATGTTAATTCATTAAAAAAATGTACTGCTGGTATTAAGTAGCCACGGTTTCACCTACTTAAATGTCGATCCTGTGGGAATATCTAGATCAAAAACATCCCATGTGTTATTTTGATGTGTAAAATATATATTATTTTAAACTTTAATCAAAGTCCATTGTGTAGTTTTTGAGTGAAACAGTAACAAACGTCCGTCCATTCATCCTTACAAACTTTCGTATTTATAATATTAATTTACGATGAAACCTCTCACTATATTTCCAAGAACTACTAAAAGATGAATAACAAGAAAAACAGAAAACAGCTTATCAACACTCTCAAGAAACCCTAAAACCCAGAGATCCAGTACTCTAGCCACCCGTAGTGGCTATTTACCTGGCTGGTAACTGGGTCAAGACCACTCCACGCTCAATAGGCGTACCGTCCGCAAATCATTGAGTTCCCCGCGAAAATACCGTCGGCAAAAACAGGGACATAACATAAGCCTCAATTACTGTGAGTACTTGTACAAAATTCCAAAGGACGTTGGACAATATTCGTGGAACTATCTTGGAGAGTGTTTTTGCTATCTGTATGAATGTTTTGCAGGGATTCTCAACCTTTTTTGCTTATATATGAATAAGATGGGAACTTAGTAGTTTATCCGGGCTTCTGATGACGACCCTTTTTAAGGAAGGTTTAATAAATGCTAACCGCAGGTTCAGCCTGCGGTGTAGAGATACGGAATGTTTACTAAACTGTTATACATTTAAATTATAGGTCTAGACATAATTCCTATTTTTACACCCCATTTGCGTAGATCGTGGTGTGCTACGCATCGCGCTACGGCGTAGCATGCCTACGAAATAGCTACGAAAGCGTCTCAGTGTGGTGGAAGCAATATTAAACGTTTTTACTAACACACCTCGTCTGTACCTATAGTACTAACCACACACTACAAAACGCCACCTGCTATGATCTTTACATAGTCCTTTAGACTCGTTTATACAATTGTTTAATCAGAACTAAGGTGGACGACATACCGCTTCCGCCCACCCACCGCCCAGAGCGTGAGGGGTCATTTGATGATTTCCCATCAACACCAAAAAAAAAAAATCGGTTGTCGGTAAAGTCGGTTCACTGACGATAGTTGAACGTGACAACTTCATAAGAAAATACTGGTGGAATAGTTAACTTATTGTTATAGATTTGTCAATTATAGCATAACCTACAATCGCTGCACTAGCGGACCAATGCTGTTTATTTTAATGTTGAAAGCAAGAATATTCGACAATATATCACTGAACATATATTTAATATCGAAAGAAGAACATTTATCGTCGCAATTATCGTTGCTATAAACATTTGACATAACATTCACTTTTCACTGCACTTCATACTTAACAAAAACATGTAAATGTATTATTGTACAGCAGCTGAAGAGACAGATGTCGAACACAGCCGAACGCGGAGGCCGATTGTGCCTCTTTGTCGCTCGTTCCGCGTTCTCGTTTGCACTTCAAGCCTTAAATGGAATGCCTCAGAGTCGCTCGCATGAGTCTTGTTTTTTCGTGCGTACAGCCAGTTCCATCGAATTATAAGACGATATCACGTCAAAAAGCGTAGCGTAAAAAGTAGCGACCACGTATCGAAAGACGTAGTTTTGGAATGGAACCCACATGGAGAATCGACGAGTTGGTTAAAACCGTTGAAACCCGTTAGATGCGACAAGCTTTCAAAATGGTGATGCTCAGAGGAGGCGTTTACCCAGCAGTGGACATTTCACTTGGAATTATGATGACGAACTGGTCGCAACGCACATCAGTTGCGATTAGTACGCGCTGTTCTTTAAGTAAATAAATTTAAAGTAATTAAAACTAAAAACTCAATAACTATTATGTAATTTGTTAACTTCTTATTCCACTAATTGAGGCTTTTTACTTTATTCATTTAATTGCGAAAGTTTGCGAATATATGTACGTAAGGATGTTTGTTACTCTTTACGCAAAAACTGAACGAATTTGAATGAAATTCGGCACACTGATACTTTTTAATCAGAATTAACCGATATTTAATCAGAATTAACAGATATTTAATCGGAATTAACCGATAATTAATCAGAATTAACCGATATTTAATCAGAATTAACCGATATTTCCAGAAGATCGAAATTTATGCGCTTGAAAACGCCGAGCACAGCCAGTATTTAATAATATCGTAACTTAACATGATTTTCATGAAACAAAAATCGTATAAAATAGGTGTTTCTTTTTTCAAAATAAAATAATATTTTCTCTAAATCGAAAGGAATAGATTCCTATTCCTTTCGATTCCCTATCCGATATCCCTACTTATCAAAATAATCCGGTCCCACATAAAAAAGGGATATAATAACACTAAAAATGTAAACTCATTAATGCGGACCCTATCCACATAAAAACACTCTGATATATACCTTTGACCTCGAACGCTCACCAGTAGATATTACCTATTTCATTATGATTTTATTTATTTAGACCTTGAAAGCTTCAAGGTTGATCCTTCTGAAATTGAATAATAGACGAAGATTTATAGAAATACTAACTATACCCTGCGGTTTCACCCGAATAAGTTCTTTAAGTTAAGTTCGTTAAAATAAATAGTTCATGCTATTTATAAACCATCTGTATGCCAAATTTCACCCAAATCTGTTTAGTAGTTTTGGCGTGAAGGAGTAACAAACTTTATCCTTACTAATATTATAAATCGGAAAGTGAGTTTGTTTGTTCCGCTTTCACGCCGTAACTACTGGACCGCTTGCTTAAAAATTTTGCAGACGTAAAGTTAGAAGTCCGGTTTAAATAATAGGGTACTTTTTATCCCGGGAAATTTGATATTCCCCAGGCAAATCTAAAAACCGTAATATAACCAAAATTTCACGCTAGCGAAGCCACTGGCGGAAAGCTAATAATTATTAATAAACTGTTTTTTTTTACGTTGCCACACATTAGGAATTTCTCCAGAAGACAAAAAAGCTTGGGACTGAGTTGCTCGCTCTGCTAAGCATTGTTATTAACCAATATGCGTAATTATGCTACAATTACGCCATTTTAAACACTGTTTTTTTTTAAATCAGGTACATTATTGTAAACATTTTCATTTTTAGTGTCTGGACTTGAAAAAAGACGATGATTCCTGAGTTTATTTCGGCTATTTCTTCTCAGAGGTAGACGGTTAAGACATGCCGGCTCCATCTAGTTTAAAAAAATATGACGTGTAAAAGTGATCAGTGATCCTACTTACTTAATAAACCATTTCATTTCATTTCCTGTATCGTAGGTGCGTTAACTTATAAACATATAATATAAACAAATATTGTTTATATTCTAAATAAATATAGTTTAAAAGCATGTTTTTTAAAAAATATCAAACTTAAAAGTTGAAAATAATTTAAAAAAGCGTGAAGCGCTTTGTGCCATAATTTTTGTATATTAAGCGCCTCACGCTTTTTTAAAATCATTTTCAACTTTTTAGTTTGATATTTTTAAAAGCATGTTTTTTAGTTTTTAAAACTATATTTATTTTAAACTTTTTAGTTCGATATTCTTTTTTAAAAAAAAAAAAAAAAAAAAACGATCGTACGAACTAACGAACGTATTGAAAACGGTGGGACATTTTTCAGACAATTTACATTTTAGCTCACTCGTAGTCCAAAGAGTTAGAGATGGACAAACAAACAAATAAGCAAGCAAACATACAAGTGAAGCTAATAAAAAGCATGTGAAAAATAACTTTTAACAGAGTCCTTTGCAGGTTGCAAGAAGTACCAAAATTATATAGTTTTAAATTTTCTATCTGTATACGAACACACATTCCCATTTAATTTTTTTATCTATTATCAGTCTCCTAACACGATTCGATTTTGCTAATCACTATACAGGTTTAAAAAAGAACCCACTAAATGATAAACGTTTACCTGAAAATCAGCAATTTCCTTTCAAATTAGCTAACAACCTTTTTAATAATTAAACAGTGGCGGTAAATGCTCTAATTGAAATAAACGATTCGGAGTTTACTTTTCAATATTGTAACGTAACATCACGATTGTAATATGCAAAGGGGAAAGCAGAGCTGTAAGTAAAGAACAACCACACTTCGCCAGTTATGTTCAGATCTCAAGGAAAAAATACACGAAGTTTTTATCCTATTTATGTAGCAAACTTTTTTACTGCCCATAACCGATAACAAATCCAGGTCTCCGGGCTGTTACTGAGAAATTCTTGATGAAAAAGCAATTACCACAATCAGAATCAAAAGTTATTTATTCAAATTAGGCAGATAATCACTCTAAAGCGCTTGCTCCTTGGCATTTTCCAGTGCTTTCGCTGGGAAGAAGTGGCGCAGAAAACTTCCTAGCAGCACAGCTGTCTGTTCAGTTAAAAATATTTGATTGTAAGTTATAGGTACCATTAGACAAACGAGAAAGTATGTAGTCTGCGCTAACTAAAGAAAGGAGATGTTTCATTTTGGGCCACCATATACCCTATGTATGCTATAAGATAAAAAGGAAAAAAATAGAAGATTTTCATAAAAAGACTACTAAATTAATTTGAATAAAAATACAAGTATATATAATTAATTATTTGAAACGTTTTTTAGTGAGATAACCCTTTATTAAGGTAGCCATGACATTTTTATGACGTTAGATAGTTCTATTTTCCCGTTGTGTTCGTGACGAGTGTTGATTTGAGTTGATTGTGTTTATTTAATGGGCCGTGGGTTCGGAATTCATATTTTGATTTTTTCGCAGTCATTTGGAGGATAATATATATACGATAGATTTAGATACATGACATGTCAATCAAATGTCAGTGTCAAAATCTTATTTCGCTTATTGCTGACCACCATATTTATTAGTAGTTGTGTTGCACTCCTTGGCCGAATTAAATTAAATCTGTATAAAAACTAAGCCAAAATATAGGAAATTAACATTAAAAACAGTTAACTATAGCGTAACTATACCTAGCATTAACTGTACAATGTGCTGGCCCAGGCTCCATACATTTCTGAAACATCTCCTTTAATCTATACTAATATATAATGCTAAAGAGTTCGTTTGTTAGTTTGAACGCGCTAATCTCAGGAACTACTGGTCCGATTTGAAAAATTCTTTTTGCGTTAGATAGCCCATTAATCCAGGAAAGCTTCAGGCTATATAGCATCATGCTGAGACTAATAGGAGCGGAGCATTTAAAAAAAAACTTATCCAAACCTACGCGGGTGAAACCGTGCGGCCCAGCTAGTTAAAAACATTCTTGTAAAGGGTTTATAATGTTCCGCTCAAAGGCGTTTCATATTAGGTTACCTGTTCCCTTAATCAAATTACATCTTGACTGCAGCGGGAATGGACTCAATATTGTGACCCAATTTATATGCAGTCGACGAGAAAAGAATAAAAGGGAACAAAGAAAATATTGTTAAGAGATGCTTCTTTGTACGTTTCTAGACCAAATGGAAAAGAATTATAGACAGTTCTTTTGTACGTCATCTGCAAAGATAAATAAGTTTCAAAGAAATGTAGGTAACTTAGAACTTCAATACTCAATGATTTGTTGTATTCTGATTTGTATACTTTTCTTTTTTTGGTGTGGATGGGAAATTATCAACTGACCTCTGCCGCTCTGGGCGGAGCGGAAGGGCGTGTCAGACTTCTAGACTTCTACTGACTAAAACCCACCATTGTTGCTTCTTTTTTTTTTATTTATTATAAACTAGTGCTTGACTGCAATCCCGCCTGATGGTAAGCAGTGATGCAATCGTTGAGTGTAAAGCGCACTAGTTTATTAAGCCTATTCACTTAAAAAACTTAGGAATAGGAAGGATGACGGCAGTTGAGCGAGGTGATGCAATCTTGTTTGAGGGAGATTGACCTGGAGACTCTCCATGCCCAAATTCCCGAGACAACAACATTTGGCGCATCGTACCCGCCACACATCGCAACACAACCGCTCAGACCCGTCCCCCGTACGGCTTCACCAGACATCAAGCCGGAACACGACGAATCGCTTGGCGGCAAGACTTGTCTGTGTGCCAGGACTATGATTTCTCTTTCAACCAGCCCGCCACCCTGGCCAGGCATCGGTCTTCGTGGACCCCGTCACGGTGTGTTGACATTTCTTTGAGGCACGCGTGAAGCACAACGCGCCATCGACCTGGGCCTAGTCCTTACGGAGCGGCGTGCTGCCCACCGCTCACCGCCCAAATTGTATACGCTAAGGTAGTAACTTTAAGTACTCTTTCCTCTTTAGGTACCTACTTAAATAACTTCTACGCCACAAAAAAAAAAGAAACCTCAAGAAATTAGTTCTTTTTAAATGCTTTTTATTAGCTTTACTTGTATGTTTGCTTGCTTGCTTGCTTGTTTGCTTGCTTGTTTGTTTGTTTGTTTGTCCGTCTCTAACTCTTTGGACTACGAGTGAGCGTCTCATTACTGTAAAATCTCCCACCGTTTTCAATAAGTTCGTTCGTTCCTTTTTTTTAAAAAAAGAATATCGAACTAAAAAGTTGAAAATAAATATAGATTAAAAAACTAAAAAAACATGTTTTTAAAAATATCAAACTAAAAAGTTAAAATTTTTTTATTTTAAAAAAGCGCGAGGCACTTAATATACAAAAATTATGGCACAAAGCCCATTACGCTTTTTTAAAAAAATAATTTTTGACTTTTCAGTTTGATATTTTTAAAAGCATGTTTTTTTTTAGTTTTTTAAATTATATTTATTTGTATTACATATACAACAAGGACACACGATTATTTATTCTACGGCGGCTAACAGACCACTGTAGTAAAAACGTGCCGTGTATAAAGGGCAAAAGGGTGATGAGGGCTTTGTAATCAAAGTACGTCGGAATCGAGCATAATCCTACACATCAACCTCAGGAGTACACACAGATCCTAATAGCCTAACATATGTAGTATTCAGGAGAGTTGTTCATTCTCAAAGGCGAGATAATCTACGACCGACCCTCCCAACAAAAGGGAACGTGGAGACTATTGGATGGTGTGAACCTATCTTGTGATTACGGATTGAAGACTAAAAGCAATGCGTTCTAGATAAATTACTGAAAGACCGATCAATTCTTTGGTCAGTGATTGGGTTTTGTGCCCAACGGGGACGCGTCTCTAAGATGTCTAACTAGAAACAGGCTACGAGATAAAAACTATTGAAATGTTGGGTACTCACTGGATGCTGAGAACCAGGGGATCACCACGCCATGTCATAAGCAATCGTATTTCATAATATATTTGAGATTTTGCACCGCGCGCGGAGAATATATGATGCCGGCCGGCTGACGCTTTCGTTCGAACTGGTGTTTTTCTTGTTGCGCGATAGGTGGCGCCAGGGGTGCATAGGTTTGACGGCGATTGGTGTTGTTAAATTATGGAAGAAAAATGATGGGAATAGGGAAAGTATCTCAAAGCCTGTTCAGTCAGCAATTATATATACAGGCTAGCTTTTCAAATGATAAACTGAGTTCAACTCGAACCACGTTTCCGGATGATAGCGATGTGGATGAGTACTTCCCCGGTCTTTTATTTTTGTATTTATTTTAATAGTTAGTCGTTTAATTTAGTTTCTAGGGTGAATACCTAGTAAGTTATCTGAAAGTTAGAAAGAAAGCACAAATACCCAAAACTGATAAAGGATCGAAATACGGCGAATGGGTGATATTATGGAGGTATGAGGAATAGGGTGTAAAGATCACTCATCTTCCGTAGAAAAGGAAGGATCCTCCGACCAGACGGGTGTTATGTCTGGCGGGCACTCGCCTAACGCTTGATGTTGTATCATCATCATTTCAGCCGAAAGACTCACCACTGGGGGAGGTCCATGTCCACTGCTGGACATAGATCTCTCCAAAGATCTCCACGACGACCGGTCCTAGGCCTGCTGCATCCAGCGGTTTCCCGCGAACTTCACCAGTTCGTTGGTCCACCTTGTCGGGGGTCTACCCACGCTGCGTCTTCCGGTGCGTGATCGCCATTCGAGAACCCGGCGGCCCCATCGGGAATCGGACCTAGAGGCAATGTGCCCGGTCCACTGCCACTTAAATATTGCAATTCTTCGGGCTATGTCGGTTACTCTCGTTCTTCTGCGGATCTCCTTATTTCCGATTTGATCACGCAGTCAAACCCCCAGTCAACCCCATTATTCCTATATTTATATGCTAATTGCACGGTTAACTCTGCTTTTGAGATGCAGTATCTGTACAACGTCAGTATGACGCATTGTACGCATCTGGCGTTTGTAGATACCACTAAAATATTGCACAATAATTATAATTAATTGCACACATAAATATATGTATATTTCATTCATTCACTGCATGCCGATATTAGTTTAAAGCTCATACAATTGATATTCACAGGATTGATCGCACATATCAATTGTATATACTAAGGTTTTATACATAAAATACTCAAGCTTTGCATAGCACCCATGCAATACTTTGATCCTTTGAGTAACCCCAGCTTTGCGTAAGCTTGGTATGCGATGGACGCCTTCTGAGCTTACTTACTTCTAAAAGGCAGTATTGCAGAATAAATGCGAACCTACATATTACAGATCTTTGGAAATAGAAAACCGTGTTCATTACAAACCGTGCTCATTACAAAGCATAACAAATGAGTTTCTTGTTAATATATATTTATATAGAAATACCTACAAAACCGTCGAGATTTTATGACTCATTTTTTTTTTTTCTTTATTTTTTGGCTTCGCACGGTTTGTGCATTTAGCCAATGTCACGTAATTATGAATTATTAGGTATTCATGGCGAAAAAGACGGCCGCGTGACCCGTCTTACGAGTGAGGTTTGGGAAAAAGTCTTGACGTGGCCACTATGCTGCGATATTTCACTGTTCTTAATGAATTATTCACTGAATGCACTTTTTACTACATAAATCACGCGCTTTTATTTAGTAAACAACACTATAAATAATTTTAAAAGTCCAATGAAAAATGAGCGTGACACTCATCTTGACATTCCCGCCAAAACCCCTTATGACTCATTATCATTATTCTTTATTTAAAACAATCCACAGATTAAATATAGAATAATCAATCAAAACAACACTTCCCTAAATCCCTATCATGGATCTTCTGTCATGCTAACAAAATTTTCGTCTATATATCTACAAACAGATTGTTGATTCAGCTTACTTGCTTTGAGTAAAATTTATTCACCACTGCGTTCAAAACGGCGAAGAGAAATACCGTGAGGAAACAGACATGTACGAATAAATCAGAGACATGTGACATCTACCAACCCGCACTGGGCCCGCATCGTAGATTACTTTCCTAATCCCTCTCACCGACGGGAGACCTGTGTCTGAGCACTGGGAATGTTATAGATATATACTGATATATACTTATTAAGTTAAGCTGACAGCCACCGTGACGTAACGGCAGCGAAACCGGTCGTTGCCCAAGGAGGCGCGGGTTTGATCCGCGCAGTGCAAATATTTGTATGCATAATATGAATATTTGCACTGGTCTGGTCATGCCTCGAAAAGCACGTTAAGCCGTGTTGGTCCCGGTTGCTATACAAATTTCTAATGGCAGTCTTTACGGGTTGTTGGAGCCCTTAAAAGCCAAACAATTGATGTAACTGCAATGCTTCGATATCGCCTTCGGGTTGTGGAGGTCAAACGGCAGTCGCTTCACGGAAAATATCGAAGTTTAGCCATTATAATCAGCAGTTAGACTGGTAAAGCGAACTCCAGACTCCAAAGCTGAAAACCTTCGGATGCGACTGGGATTAATGCTGAGATGATGATGATGAGTCCAATAATATTCTCGAGCCCAATCGAATTTCTGTATGCAGGATGCATATCCAATACCAATGAAATCCTTTGAGTATTGGATCCTATAATTAAATAATTTCTTCGACATGGTAAGTCCATAACTTGTCGTATGAGAAACATTTACAAGTGAATGCGTTTTACTGTTGGAAATGCGATATTTTGGCGTATTATTTATAGAAATATTCTTTACTAGCTGTTGCCCGTGACTCCGTCCGAGTGTTGATATAAAATTAGCGTCTGTTAAAATAATGGGAGCAATAAGTACGCCCGCGTTTGCCCGTGTTTACGCAACATGTTTTGTTACTGCTCTGCTCCTATTGGTCATAGCGGGATGTTATATAGTCTATGTCCTTTCTCAGGCTCTAGACTTATCTGTGTACCAAATTTCTTTACAATCGATTTCAATAGTTTTGGCGTGAAAGCTGGAAAGACAGACACATTATACACCAAAGACATACATCGAACCAAATACATTCAACACAACAAAACATACAATGGGCGGCCTTATCGCTAATGCAATCTCTTCCAGGCAACCAAAGAATGGACAAATTCTCTCGAACCACAAATGGGACTGTCGTTGGTGCAAATATTCTTAATACAGTAAGTATACCTACTAAAATATATACACAAATACATATAATTATGTAATATTATGTATTCATCACCTATGCATCACCTCGCTCAACTGCCGTCTTCCTTCCTATTCAATAAGTTTTATCCATACTAATATTATAAATGCGAAAGTAACTCTGTCTGTCTGTCTGTCTGTCTGTTACGCTTTCCCGCTTAAACCTCTCAACCGATTTTGATTAAATTTGGCACAGACAATCTTTAGACCCTGAGAAAGAACATAGGCTACCTTTTATCCCGGAAAAATTTGATGTTCCCGAGGGAAATCTAAAAAGCGCGATATAACCGAACTCCACGCGGGCGGAGCCGCGGGCGGAAAGCTAGTAACTGAATAAGCTTAATAAATTACTGCGCTTTTACATCAACGATTGCATCACTGCTTACCATCAGGCGGGATTGTAGACAAGCACTAGTTTATAATTTAAAAAAAAAACATAAATACTGAACATAACACATGGTTTTTGGTAGTTTTTAGATTTCAGATTGGTTCTGGCTCTGTTGATTTTCATTAACGTGCAAATACTGAACGGGAAAACGATTTCATGATACTTTTCGTCGTTTTTTAATATGTGTTCTTTTTAATTTTCCCAACCTATTTAGGGTTCAATTTCCAATCTAACCCGAAGCATCAGAAAGTTATCAGCAGTATTTTAGATGTAGCTGCTGCTTATATTATGACCTTTAAAAACCAGTTACTGGGTATACTCCTTGATGAGACTGGTTTTAAAAAAATTCTTATCTTCGGAACATGTAGAGACATTGTCAAAGAAACTATGCCCTTGGTTTGTACGAACGATAGCCGGTCAAGCTGCCCGAAACTGTCAAATATTCCCAATCAAACTTGAGCCTTAATGCTTTAGAGAAAGTTTAAAATCTAATAAAGAAATCTGACAGATTGTAGTAGCTTTATGTGTTGTCGTCTGTACAAACCCTTTCATATAATAAAAATATATATGTTTAATGGTCCGCCATTGACAGTAAGTAGGCTAGGCTGCATTAATAATTTCTTAGTCCCTAACAAAATATTTGGGACATAACTAAAAAGCGAAAAGGACGGCAACCCCCCCCCCAAGAAATCTCGCAGAACATGTACGAACTCCCCTGATTACTAAACAAAGTAAAAACGAGGACTTATCTGTAACTTTTAAATAATCCACGCAGTAGACGCTAACAAAATGTATCTACAGTTGCCAAAAAACTACGACTTGCCTCCCTTAGGCCTGACTTGGCAGACCTGACTTGCGACACTCCCCCAGACCTGACTTGCGACCTCCCCCCAGACCTGACTTGCCTTCCCCTAGGCCAGAAACTCGGTAGGTACCTAAATCGATGGAGTATAGGTAGTGTTATACTTAAATTTATTATCCGCTGGGTTATTGCGGATCAAAGAATAAAAAGTTTGTTTGAATCACTTTCTTCATGCTAACCCTTAAAGTTTCCTGACCTTCACCTTTTTTACCCGACCAGTTCAGAAAGACGGGTACTTCAATTATTACAACTCAAGATTCAATCAATTTCTTTGAACCTTTTGCAATGTGATTCTCAACAATTTCCAAAGATTGAAAATCTCAGGTATTCTAATAAATGGGCGTTCAAACTACCAGAAGTGTCAATACCGTTCATTTGCCTTTATGAACTTTGCATGAATTCTGAATTATTTCATTGAACCATCATATGGCATTGGCACCGAATCGCATTTGATTTGACAGTGTAAATGGCCCGCTCTCCCTCTTTGAATGTTCCTAAGGAATGTTTCATTTGAATTCAGATATTACACGACGAAATGAAATGGCGTATCTAAGAATTTGAATAATGCTTTATCGAGAAAACTAAACTACAAGTATACATTGAAGAAGGTTTTCATCCATGCTGCCACAATTTTACACGGTCACTGAACTTGTGCAAGATGCGAGTTCTTGCGAAGTTCAAATGTTATTTATCTATATTTGAGCCAAATTCAATAAAGAATAGAGGTAAACAAACTGTTACTAGGCAACGAGTAGTTTAGGCCTAAAAGACAGATGTCAACAACCTTTTCTACATAGATGATTTTCATAAAAGTAATAATCCTACTTCCTACCAATCTAAACAGATTATTTATGTTTAGATATTTATGATTTGCATAGAAAACTTAACCGATTTGAATGAAATATGACACACGTGTAAGCTAATTTCCTAATAGGTTAAATTTTTTGATACATTATATATATTATAATTAGTCCATACTTGATAGTATTACAATGCATGTGTTATGCAGTTGATTTGAAAGTAATTAAAATACGTAAAATTGTATTAACAAATGCCTCAACTTTATTCATTGGTTGAATAATTATACTAATTGAATAATATTACTATTCCAAACCATAGTAAAAAAGTGGCCAAAAAGGATATCACTGTTAACCCCAAAACTGAAAGCCGCTTGGAGGTTTTTAGATTTGATCTCATCAGTAAATTGCCAGTCTTATCCAGTGCTGTTAATGCTGATCCTAATCATCTCTATGACAATTTTTTTAATATATACTGTAAGCTATTTGATTCCACCTTTGTTCCCAAGACTATCTCTGTTAATAGTAAAGCATCTTTCTCTGATTGGGCTACCATCGGTATTCATAAAAGTAGAACTCGGCTTTATGAACTGTACAATGAGAGGATTTATATTGTTACGAATGGACCTTATGTCGATGGCATAAGGTTCAATATCGCGTGACATGCAGTGTGTCACTTTTAAGTCCTATTCCTCCAGATCTAGACATTTTCTAGGTACAATAATAAAACGCATTGCTAGACTTAGGACGGCCTATCGAATGGTACAGGTCTCAACAGTTTTGTCAACAAAGTGTCGACATCGAAATTTCTAGAAACCCGTTTCCGGGAATTACCGTAGGTACTTCCGAGTGACCTCGAAGTTATGTGCTATTATTATTACGTCTAGAGGAATCTGGAATGTTCGATCAGCTGGGCTATATAAGCGCCGCGACGCCGACGCAGAGTCAGTCTACACTCGACTAGCGATACGAAAACAGCGACAGTTAAGAAGCGATCTTCGAGAATACCTACTGCGACAACTGTAACGAGAACTGTGAGTACTACGGGAAGTAACATCTGTAGAGTTATTGTGTGTTTACGACACGGACTTCGTGGACGTAAGAGAAGACTTCGGTGCAACGTTAGCGACATTCTACTTGTCATTGCCTACAACCAACTGTACCTTCGTTGCCAATAAACTTCGTAACCCTTAACCGGCGTTTAAGTACCCCTAGCCCGTAACAATTGGTGTCAGAAGTGGCATGCCGGTCACGCCAAGGGAAGACGAAAGGGTTCGCACGCGACGACAAGCAGCGATGAATTTGGCGCGTCAAGAGGAAGAATCGGTTGGTGTCCCTGCACCCAGAGTAGATGCGGCCGCCGTAACACCGACTGTGAGTGCGCCTACTACAACCATTATTCCCGGAGTCAGCGGATCCGATTTTTCGGCGTTACTGGCTCACTTGACGGCGCAAATAAAGCTGAGTATAGAACAATCCCAGGCAGCAACCCAGGCACAGATTAAAAGTATAGCAGAATCCCAGGCAGAAATACAACAATCTCAGGCAAAATCCCAGGCAGAAATCCAGGCACAAATACAACAATCTCAGGCAAAATCCCAGGCAGAAATCCAAGCACAAAAACAACAATCTCAGGCGGTAACCCAGGCACAAATAAAGGAATCCCAGCAGCTGGTATTAGAATTAAATGAAAAATGGGAAAAAACCAAAGAAGAGGTCAACGAACTTAAAATAAAAACAGCACAACAAGATGCCCGTATGGACCAGCAAGATACGCGCATAGACCAGCAAGACGCCCGTATAGACAAACATGATGCGCGTTTCGATAAACTAGACAATACCATCATGGAGTTTGGAAAGGAAGTAGAATTTTTGCATGAGAAGGTACAAAAAGGAGTTATTAAAGGTGTGGTACCGGTACCCAGTGCTTTGCCGACTTTCAAGGTACCTCATTTTGACGGGACAACGTCATGGGTGGCCTTCCGTCTACAGTTTGAAAAGGTCGCAAAAGGCAACAATTGGGACGACGATCAAGCTCTAACAGCCCTTATGCTTGCGTTGCGTGGTGATGCCGTACGAATCCTCGAGAATATTTCCGGCGATTGCAATACCCTAGCCTGTCTGTTAGAAACGTTGGAGATTAGATATGGAGAGAAACACCTGGAACATGTCTACAGGGCTCAACTCCGCGAACGCACACAGAAGAGCAGCGAGGGTTTGCAACAATGGGCCACGGAAATAGAACGTATGGTTCGGAAGGCGTATGCATCAACACCGGGATTGATTGGCGCTACTACTCTACGATTATTTACCGATGGGATTCGAGATGCAGAAGTCAGGGCTGCGGTACGTCTGGGTCATCATCAGACCCTGAAGGCAGCTTTGACGCATGCTCTGGAGGTGGAAGCTGTACGTCAAGATGGCCCACAACACGACCGTATTCGTATATCCGTATATAGAAGTGACCGCACATATAAAAGCCCGACGAGGACCAACTTGCTATGAGTGCGGCGAAAAGGGGCATATTCGAATTGATTGTCCCAGGAAGGCTAAGGGAAGAAGAACTTCTTGGTCACGTGAGGAGGTCCCGGTGATGGCGTGGCGCAAGCGCGATACGAAGTTTGAACCCGAGCGCCCGTGCGAGCGAGTCGAGTGGCGCGAGCGGAGCGTTCGGAGCGGGTACCGCGAGCGACCCGCTGAACGAGAGCGGGAACGCGTCAAGGACCGGAAGCGAGACCGAGACCAGGAACGCGTCAAGGACCGGGAGCGAGACCGAGACCGGGAACGCGAACGTCCCGGCAAGCGAGAACACGAGCGCGAGCAGTCGCGCGGAAGATCGTGGAGTGAGGCAGACGCAAGGCGGGACAAGGAAGTCGAGGACGAGGCCCGTAAGAAGAAGCGCCTCGAGAAAAAGGCAAGACAAAAGGACCGCCGTCGCCAGGTCCCTTCAGGAAGTAAGGGCCGACATTGTGACAAACAGGAAGAGAACGTACGGATTATCCAGGTGAACGCTTTGGATGAAGACTGGGATAATCAATCATTGGAAGATGCACAGAAGGAAGATAGTGACTTGAAGACAGTAATCGAATGGAAGGAACGTGGCCAAAGGCCCACTTGGAGTGAAATATCAGCGCTTAGCCCAACAGCAAAAACTTACTGGGCTCAATGGGACAGCCTGATAATTGATAATGGAGTTCTCAAGAGGAAATGGGAATCACCCAGTGGACAGGACGTCACCTTACAGATAGTTGTTCCCGGTTATAAAGTCGCGTCAGTGCTACGACAGGTGCACGACGGAGTATCCGGAGGACATCTTGGAGTAAAGAAAACCCTGGAAAAGGTGAGAAAAAGATTCTATTGGGTGCATTGCCGCGAAGACGTAGAGGACTGGTGTAGAAAATGTGTAGCCTGCTCCTCAGTAAAGGGACCGCAAACGAGGGCCAGAGGTCGGCTGAAAGTGTATAATGTTGGTGCACCGTGGGAAAGAGTTGCTGTCGATATAGCTGGGCCATTCCCTGTTACTGAAGAAGGGAATAGGTATATCATCGTCATGCAAGACTATTTCAGCAAATGGCCAGAAGCTTTTGCAGTACCTAACCAAGAAGCTCATACAGTCGCCAAAAAACTAGTTCATGAGGTGTTCTGTCGATTTGGCGTTCCCTTGGAGTTACACTCTGACCAGGGTAGAAAATTCGAGTCTTCACTATTTCAAGAGGTTTGCCAACTACTCGGGATACATAAGACTCGTACAACACCGTATCACCCACAGTCAGATGGAATGGTCGAAAGATTCAATCAGACGTTGGAGAATCATTTGGCCAAAGTAGTGGAAGAACACCAAAGGGATTGGGACCAATACATTCCACTCTTTTTAATGTCATACCGCTCAGCAACACATGATAGCACAAACTGCACACCGGCGAAAGTCAACTTCGGCCGAGAAATTAGACTACCCATAGATGCACTAACCGGAACACCTCCCGATACTCCTATCCTAGCCGTCGACTATGTGGCCGACCTGCGGCGTAAATTAGATGGAATACATGAGCTAGTGAGAGAGAATGGTCTGAAAACCAGTGAGAAAATGAAGATCCGATACGACCGCAAAGCTAACGTGCCCGGATTCGAAGAGGGAACTTTGGTATGGTTGCATAATCCCATTAGAAGGAAAGGAAAGAGTCTAAAGTTCCAGGCCAAATGGGAGGGTCCGTACACGATAGTAACCAGAATAAACGATGTCACCTACCGGATTAAGAAAGGACCTAGGGGGAAGTTGAAAATCGTACACGTAGACCGCCTAGCTCGCTATTATGGATCAAATCATGCTCGGGACGAGCATGACTAAGAAGGGGCAATGTTACGAATGGACCTTATGTCGATGGCATAAGGTTCAATATCGCGTGACATGCAGTGTGTCACTTTTAAGTCCTATTCCTCCAGATCTAGACATTTTCTAGGTACAATAATAAAACGCATTACTAGACTTAGGACGGCCTATCGAATGGTACAGGTCTCAACAGTTTTGTCAACAAAGTGTCGACATCGAAATTTCTAGAAACCCGTTTCCGGGAATTACCGTAGGTACTTCCGAGTGACCTCGAAGTTATGTGCTATTATTATTACGTCTAGAGGAATCTGGAATGTTCGATCAGCTGGGCTATATAAGGCGCTGCGACGCCGACGCAGAGTCAGTCTACACTCGACTAGCGATACGAAAACAGCGACAGTTAAGAGCGATCTTCGAGAATACCTACTGCGACAACTGTAACGAGAACTGTGAGTACTACGGGAAGTAACATCTGTAGAGTTATTGTGTGTTTACGACACGGACTTCGTGGACGTAAGAGAAGACTTCGGTGCAACGTTGTCAGATTAGGACAGTAAAAGAGAGGGAGGAGGGACGAAAACAAAGAATTTAATAATATAATAAAAGCAAATAAAAATAAAAGGTAAATATAAAAATGATGAATGAAGGGATGAGGTGAGGTACAAGTAAAATATAAAAAAGGTACACAATAAAATATAAAAAGTAAAGCTTCAGTAACGGCCTCGGCAGCGGAGGGCCGCGCAGAGGGCCCGGCGGCTGAAGGTGGGTGAAGAGGGCCGGCGCAGATGCCCGGCGGCTGAAGGCAGGCGGTTGAGGGTCAGCGAAGAGGGCCGGCGCAGAGGCTCGGCGGCTGAAGCCCAGCGGCTGAGGGCCGGCGACAGCTGTAGGCAGGCGGTTGAGGGTCGCAGAAGAGTTGTAGAGGAGCGGGGCGGCCGAGAGGGCCGACAACAGCAGCGGAGGTCCAAAGACTGCAGCGAAAAGCGGCTCCCGCGGCAGAGGTCCGGCTACAGCAGCGGCGCCGCCATCAGAGGCGGTGGCGCCGCCAACAGAGACAGTACCAGGCAGCAGAAATACAGCAGGACCGGCCCCTGCAACGGAGAGCCGGCAGCAGCACGATAGGAGGGTCCCCTCTCCGCGAGGGAGAGGGTAACCCTAGGAGGGCTCTGCAGAGATAAAACACTCTATAAATATACTAGTAAACACATGTAAGCACCAGGCCGCGACTCAAGCTGAACCCAAAAACCGTCAACGTTCTGCGAGGGCGTCCTAAGAAACCTCGCAGAACAGCATTCCACAAAATTTTGAATATTTGAATATTTAAAATATAAAATACCGTAAAGGAGTTCGGCATAACAAATCCGATAGAAAGATAGCGGGCAGTTAAGAATTTAGAAGAAAAAGGGTTGTCATAGAGACATAATCAACAGCGTTGTCAAAAACTGTCATAACAATGAAAATATTATTGTAAATGTGTAAATATATGTAGATATTAAATTAAAGCGTTGTGTTGTGTAGGAAAAATATTATCAGAACAGCGCCTCATAATACTGGAATGCGCATTATGACCTGCAGAAATGAATGATATATGAGTATGAAGAAGTAAGTATATGTAGGTTAATAAAATAACACTACAACGTTAGCGACATTCTACTTGTCATTGCCTACAACCAACTGTACCGTCGTTGCCAATAAACTTCGTAACCCTTATCCGGCGTTTAAGTACCCCTAGCCCGTAACAATATTAACACTGTTGAATTCAATTTGTATGTTAGAAAATATTCAAAATTATTCAAACAAGTTTGTTATATGGCCAAGTCACGTTACTTGAGTTCAAAGATAAAGAACAGTGGCGATGTAATTAAAACGACTTGGAAAATTATTAATAGTGAAACGGGAAGGTCCAGTGATAGAAATACTGACTATAGCCTGTCTATTAATGACAACATAATTAAATCAGACTCGCAAGTCTCTGAGGCATTTGAAAATTTCTTTTCGGATATTCCTGTTTCAACTACTAAATCCCTAAACTCATCACCTTCTGTTGCCGAGTCTTTGCTTAAAGAAAATGTTAATGTTTGTGATTCGGAGTTTCATTTTGAACATGTTATCAGTAGAGATATAATTAAAATCTTTCACACTCTAAATGTAAAAAAGACTGCTGACCTATGGGGTCATTCGGTGGAGGTTGCTAAGTCTATTATTGATATTGTGGCACCCACTCTAGCTGTTATCTTTAATGCTTGTATTGACTGTGGAGAGTTTCCTGATCTCATGAAAAATAGTAAAATAATACCTTTGTTTAAATCTGGTAGTACATCAGACCCCACAAATTATAGACCTTTTAAGGTGGGAGGCCACAACATCAGCCGCCGGCATAAGTTACCACCCACCAGACAAAGTCATGTCGCCAAGTGATTCGTCGTGTTCCGGCATGATGTCTGGTGAAGCCGTACGGAGGACGGGTCTGAGCAGTTGTGTTGCGATGTGTGCCGGGTACGATTTGCCAAATGTTGTTGTGTCGGGAGTTTGGTCCTGGAGGGTAGCGGGATCCGAAGCACGGTGCTCCGCTGGCCGACCGCAGGTAGTTGGGGGCCCAAGTAGTGTGCCAGCCACACACGAAAGGCTGCCCCGCCAACTGCGAAAAATCCCAGGGTGGCCCCATCGTGCCGGTTGGCGACCGGACGAGAGGACCCGATGGCGATCCCTGGGGGGGTTCGGGCGTCCCCGCAGTCTCCAGATCAACCTCCCTTTGGCGCGGCATCGTTGGTAGTGTTGTTGGGTTTAACATTGCTTCACCTCGCTCAACTGCCGTCTTCCTTCCTATTCACTCAATTTAAAACCAATGATGAAAAGTACAAATAAGAAAAGTAGGTGTGCACAGCGGGCGCACGTCCTCTCGTTTAAAGTGCACCTCTCAAACATTCGAGGTCTGCACTCCAATATCGATGCAGTCCACCACCACCTTGAGACTGAAAAGCCTCACCTACTTTTCTTGACGGAGATCAGATGTCCGTCTGATGCGGCATACCTCAACTACCCGGGATACTCTTTGGAGCATCATTTCCTGCAGCGTGCTAGGGTCTGTGTGTATGTCCGCAATGACATCTGTTGCCGGCGTCTCCGTCACCTCGAAGACCCTCATCTATCGACCTTATGGCTGTTGGTTGACACTGGTGTAGACAAAATTGTCTACACCTGTGTCTACCGATCGCACAGCGGTGATCAGGAGGCAACTCGGTCATTCGGCCACCTCAGTGAGGCTGCTGACAATGCGCTGCATCGGCACCCTGACGCTCAGTTCGTCGCTCTGGGGGACTTCAACGCCTGCCACCAGGACTGGCTCTTCCCATACCAGAGGACCGACCACGCTGGGAGAGAAGCGCGAAACTTCGCGCTTTCTATGGGCCTTTCCCAGCTGGTAGAGCAAGCGACTAGGGTGCCTGATGTAGTTGGCCAGACAGCCAACTGTTTGGACCTTCTGCTGACCACTGATCCGGACAGATGTGTTGTAACAGTTTCCTCACCGTTGGGAACTTCAGACCACTGTCTGGTGAAGTCTGTGTCATCCTTCTCCCCTCCAGATCACGACTCTCGTGGTGAACGGAGATTGTGGCGATACAAGTCAGCAGATTGGGATGAGATGCGCCACTTCTTTGCGTCTTATCCTTGGCAGCAGGTCTGCTTCTCTTCTGGCAATCCGTCGAGCTGTGCGGACGCTATAACCGATGTGGTGCGTCAAGCTATGGAGTATTTTATCCCCTTCAGCGACGTGCCCGTCGGTGGCTCAGCTCGCCCATGGTTCAATGCCGATTGTGTCCAAGCTGAACAGCATAAGCACGCGGCATTTCTCACCTGGGTTGACGCTCGTGACCGCAGAGCTCCGGATCTAAGCTCAAAGAAGAGAGCCTTTAACCGTGCTGCCAAGTCCTACAAAAAGGCGCTTAAGAGGGCTCGCTTCGACCGTATTACCCATATTGGCAACAAGCTATCTGCGCAGCCATCCGGTAGCAGATCTTTTTGGTCCCTTGCCAAATCGGTCGAGGCGAACTTCTGTCGACCCACACTGCCTCCGCTGGTGAGGCCTGATGGAACACTGGCCCATACGGCGAGAGAGAAAGCAGGTCTCTTTGCATCTCTCTTTGCCCATAGTTCGCGTCTTGATACTGGCAGTGCTACTCCACCTAATTTACCTCATTGCGGAGCTTCAATGCCGGAGGTTCGCATTAGGAACAAGGAGGTCCTGAGAGCACTGTGTCGTCTGGACGTGAATAAGGCTAGTGGTCCGGAT
Organism: Sesamia nonagrioides; assembly: GCA_017933935.1. Taxonomy (NCBI): domain Eukaryota; kingdom Metazoa; phylum Arthropoda; class Insecta; order Lepidoptera; family Noctuidae; genus Sesamia; species Sesamia nonagrioides. The sequence continues at coordinate 1,653,567 of JADWQK010001414.1, read as the reverse complement.
GGTATACCAGCGATTGTTATTAAGGCATGTGCGCCCGAGTTGTCTCCTGTATTGACGCGCCTGTATCGCCTCTCATTTGGGACTGGTATAGTGCCCAAGTCCTGGAAGCTTGCCAACGTGCAGCCCGTGCCCAAAAAGGGTAGTCGTGCCGATCCTACCAACTATCGGCCGATTTCGGTAACCTCCATACTCTGCAAGATTATGGAGCGTGTATTGAATTCGCGCCTCTTGGCTTACCTGGAAGGTAACGATCTCCTCAGTGACCGACAGTACGGTTTTCGGCGCAATCGGTCAACTGGGGACCTACTAGTGTATGCCACTCACTTGTGGGGCGAGGCCCTCGAGAGAAATGGGGAAGCGATTGCCGTCTCCCTTGATGTCTCGAAGGCCTTCGACCGGGTATGGCACGCTGGCCTTTTGAGTAAGCTTCCAGCGTACGGCGTTTCCGCTGGCCTGACTGGCTGGGTTAAAGACTTCCTGACTGAACGGTCCCTCCGAGTTGTTGTCGACGGATGCTCATCGGAGCCCATGTCGACCAATGCCGGTGTTCCTCAGGGGTCTGTTCTCTCTGCAACTCTGTTCCTGCTGCATATTAATGATCTGCTGATGCCCGGTATCTATGGGTATGCAGATGACAGCACAGTTGTGGAGAGATATCTGCCGGAAGCTCGGGCTAGTAAGGAGGCAATCTGGTCCGAAAGAGAGGCTATGGTCGAGCGTACGAGTGCTGCACTACAGGCAGTCTCCGAATGGGGCAAAGCCAATCTTGTAGCATTCAATGCCGCCAAAACACAGGCGTGTCTTTTCACCGCCAAAAGGAGCCCGTTCACCTTGGCTCCTACTTTTCAGAATGTATCCTTGGAGTGCACCAACCGCCTTCAGCTTTTGGGAGTAGAGATTTCCTCGAACCTTAACTTTGGGCGGTTCATTGAGTCCAAGGCCAGGGTGGCTGCTAGAAAACTTGGCGTTATCGCAAAGGTCCGGCGGTACTACACACCGGGGCAGCTTCTAATGTTGTACAAAGCACAGGTCCGCTCGTGTGTGGAGTACTGCAGCCACATTTGGGCTGGTGCTGCGAAATGTCACCTGGATACTTTGGATTCAGTGGAGAGGCGTGCGAAGAGGCTGATTGGCGACCCAGACTTAACTCGAAACGGTCTCCAAAGCCTGGAGCACAGGCGTAGAGTAGCCAGCCTTTCGGTCTTCTATAGGTTGCATTCTGGTGAGTGTGCAAGGGAATTGCATGATTTAATTCCCCCATCACCGTTCCACCATCGGACGACCCGTCGTACGGCGAGTTTCCACCCTTACGTTGTTGATACCACTGCGACCCGGACGAAGCGTTTCGCTTCCTCTTTTATACCGCGTACATCGAGGGACTGGAACAATTTGTCAGCGACGGTGTTTCCGTCACATTACAATTTGAGTGTCTTCAAGGCTAGAGTGAATAGGTTCTTAATAAACTAGCGCGCTTTACCATCAATGATCGCATCACTGCTTACCATCAGGCGGGATTGCGGTCAAGCGCTTGTTTATGACTTATAAAAAAAAAAAAAAAAACCTATTTCTGTACTACCTACCTTTAGTAAAATTTTTGAGAAATTAATTTTAAACCAAATGCTAAATTTTTTTAATAAACATAAATTATTACATAGCAAACAGTTCGGTTTTACAAGGGGTCGTTCAACTACTGATGCCGGTGTTGAACTTCTAGGTCATATATATAATGCATGGGAGGATAAATGCGATGCCTTGGGCATCTTTTGTGATTTGTCCAAGGCATTCGATTGCGTTCATCACGATACGTTAATCAGGAAACTCCGCCACTACGGGATCCGGAACTCTGCTCTGGATCTTATTACATCTTACTTAAGTGGTAGGATTCAAAGCGTTGACGTTAATGGAAAAAGATCTTCCGGATCTTTAGTAACGATGGGAGTCCAAACAGGGGTCAATTCTTGGTCCTTTTTTGTTTCTTATTTACATCAATGACCTGCCGTACCTAATAAAGGATAACCACGATATAGTGTTGTTTGCTGATGACACTTCACTTTTATTTAAACTGAAACGTCAGCAGCAGGTTACTGATGATGTAAATAGCGCCATCTCCAAAGTAGTCCATTGGTTTAATGTTAATAATTTACTCTTAAACGAGAAAAAAACCAAATGCATTAAGTTTACTCTACCTCACGTGAGGCAGGTGGAAACTAAAGTGTTGATAAGGGGCGAAGAATTGAAATCTGACGACAGCACGGTGTTCTTGGGTATAACTCTGGATGCTAAGCTTCAATGGGGTTCACATATAGAAAAATTGTCAAAAAAGCTAAGTTCTGCTGCATACGCAGTTAGAACAATTCGTAATTTGACTAATGTTGAGACGGCCCGTTTAGTGTACTTTGGCTATTTCCACAGCGTAATGTCGTACGGCATTCTGTTGTGGGGAAATGCCGCCGATATTCCAACAATATTTGTTTTGCAGAAACGAGCTGTTCGTGCAATTTATAAATTAAGTCCGAGACACTCTCTCAGAGAAAAAATTAAAGAGATTAATGTACTGACCGTGCCGTCTCAATATATTTATGAAAATCTTTTGTATGCTCATAAAAATATAAAATTGTTTAAAAAATACAGTGATGTCCATGATATAAATACTAGGAACAGGCACAAATTTATTGTACCTACAACAAGGCTCAAGAAAATAGGTGGCTCTATCAGATGCCAATGTATACATTTTTACAATGGACTTCCAGAGGTGGTTCAAGATCTGAGCCTGAATAAATTCAAATCCTTCATTAAACGTAAGTTGTGTCAGAAAGCATTTTATAGTGTGAAGGATTATATTGAGGACAAAAAGGCTTGGGCTTGAGCTGCGTCCGATTTCTATACAATGATTGTTCTTTGATTTTTCCTCTTGTAGTTTTAATATGTAATTGTTTATGTTATTTATTCAAAGCCTGTATTACACATATGTAGCCAAGCATATTGTACGTTACGGAATTGTATCGCTGACAGAGGTGTTCGGCACTTGTACAGCTACACAGGAGCTAAACTTTCCACAGATTCGGGAACACTGTTGGAGCTGCTGAACCTTGGACAAAACTATCTTAGCATTGTGTAGATTCAATTTCTTAGTATTGTATAATTGCATGGCAAACGTGTGAGCACAATGTACGTATGTGCTGTAAGGCATTTATTTGTTGGGTTAGTCTTTTTTATTGACTTAATTGTGCTCTGGCTGTTGAGAGTATGTCATGCTCACTCAAATGTCTCGCTGATGGTGGCGTGTGTTTTGGGTCATTGGGTTCCCTTCGATATGGTTGAGCTGAATGATGCTGATCCATACGTCATGTTCGTGAACGGACGCCGTCAGAGGGGACTGGTCATCTCTTAGCTGCCACGGCGTATTTTAATTTCTGAACTGATTTTTGTGTGTTTTCCATAATGGGCTCTCTCGGCGCACAATATATTTCTGCATCGTTCTCAGGCGGTTGATTTCAACATGAATGATGTAATCAAATATTTGTAACAATAGCTTAAAAATTTAAAAGAGTGTCCATGGAGTTTCTTGCCCGTTCTTCTCCATAGGTACCTACTCTTTGGAATGGGCGACTAGCTTCATCTTCGACTGACCGACGTTCTGACAATTCAAAAGTGCCTGTAACTGGTTTATTTGAAATAAATGATTTGATTTGATTTGATTTGAATTCCACAAAATGTGTTTAATACCTGGATTTCATCTATAGATCTTTCTTTTTTTTGTAGGGCTATCACGTAAAATTAATGTCGACTTTTTAATGGTTTTTAGAAATACCAAGTTATTATGCATCTTATTTTAGTGATTCTATTGAAATATGCTACAATAGGAATTGTTAATAAATAGTTAGCATGTAAAAGTCGATAATCATGTAAATAACAGGAGATTTGTAAAACGTGAGTGGTGATAACCCTAAATTGGTTTGTTTACCTCTATTCTTTATGGAGCTAGGCGATGGCATAGAAGTGGTTAGCAATTATATTATTAAGTATATACTTTTCATTATAATTTCATTGTTGTTATTTAGTATATAAGTATAAAAATTGATATCGAATCACGCGGTATATGATAGATCGTTTTTTGTTACAGTTTCAGACTAACAAGACTCTCTCTCATTCCGTGTATTTTTTTAACGTTATTAACTGAAACTTGACCGCATGATAGTAAGCAGTTATGAAATCGTTGATGGTAAAGCGCATTATTTTATAAAGAGCCTATTCGCTCTAGGCTTGACGACATTACAATGGCACTAGAAAGTGTCGATGGGTGGGCGTTTTGGGGGACTGTCTTATGTAATTAATATTCACGTTGAAAAAGTGCTGATTCTCAGCCTAATTTGAATAAATGACTTGTGATTTTGGTTAAATTGTAATCAGACGGGAATTATTATATTTTAAATAATGCTTATTACATGGTTTTCTTTTGTTTATCCTATGCGTGTTAGATTATTCTTGATTTACTCTTATTTGCTCACCAAATTAATAAATACTAATTAATAGGTACTCTGTATCTCTTGAACTGTCATATCTAGATAGTTGTAATTTTCTCAGATAAAGTATATCAGATGCCACTATGAGAATAAATACTCAAAAAAAAAAATATACTGAAACTTCCTTCGTCAGATGTCGTCAAATATCTATAATGTGAAAACAACTTTCACTTTTACTCTGGTTTCAACAAACCACACAATCCTTTTTTTTTAATAATTATGCTACAGAAACCATCGTGGGCGAGCCCGACTCGCACTTGACCTAAAATAAAAATATTCTATTTCAAAGAGCCTATTTATTCAGTTGCTGAAAACCCTACCCCCTCATCTATAAATAACAACCCAACCTCATAATGAATTAACACGACAACATACCCACACAGAGGTCACCCCATTAGATAATGGATTCTAAACCCACTCTACGTACCACTAACTAGCAACCAATACAAAGCCAGGAACAGGCATCGATTTATTTATTTATTTACTCGGTCGATGTTTTAGGATAGAGGTCGAGTTCCTGCTAATTCACGGAACAAGGTGCCCATAGTAAAGAACTTAGTAAATAATTAACTTCTTTCATTTTTTATCTTCTAAACAGTTAGGGTAGAATCATCTTGACACCTCTTTCCCAAGTTTTAGTTTTTTAAACATCTTATCTTTTTAGGGTTCTGTAGCCAAATGGCAAAAAACGGAACCCTTATAGATTCGTCATATATGTCTTTCCGTCTGTCCGTCTGTCCGTCCGTATGTTATAGCCATTTTTTTCCGAAACTATAAGAGCTTCTGTTGAAACTTGGTAGGTAGATGTATTCTGTGATCCGCATTAAGACTTTGTTGAAAAAATAAAAAATAATAATAAATATTGGGGGCTCCCCATACTTAGAACTGAAAATATTTTTTTTTCATCAAACACATACGTGTGGAATATAATGGATAGGTCTTCAAAAATAATATTGAGGTTTCTAAAACATTTTTTTTCTAAACCGAATAGTTTGGGTGACAGACGCTTCCAAAGTGGCAAAAGGAGCCCCCCCCCCCCCTCTAACTTCTAAAATAAGAAAATGAAAAATCTAAAAAAAGCATATGATATACATTACTATAAAAACTACCAACGAAAATTGTTTTGAACGAGATCTAGTAAGTAGTTTTTTTTAATCTTACTTCGTAAATCGTAAACCGCTTACTACCGCGTAATCTTTCATACAAATAAATGCTTTAATTTTATAAATCACGAATATAGGTATGGAACCCTTTGTGCGTGAGTCCGACACGCACTTGGCCGGTTTTAAATATATAAGTCGGCATCAGCGATGGCAGAGCGATAGGGTCGTCAGCATTTTGGTGTGGTGGTAAGGGTTAACTTCGTAGGTGGAGTTTTAAATCAAAGCACGAAGTGTAAATGTACCCTTCAATCTTGACAATAACAATTTAAATAGGTAAACCGACAGTTTCGCCCCGGAGAGGTGCCCTGGTCCGCGTCTCAATCCGAAGTGACCGTTCGACAATCCCCACTTTCCAAAACGACTCTGTCCACGTGCAGCTGTTACAAAATAACATCACAGCGTTTGCCCCACTACTACGTAAATCAAATGAGCAACCTCCATCAAAATAATACAGTCGATCCATGACATATACAATATGTAACAAAAATCCTGTTGTTCCTTCTGCCTACGTTTTAAGAATCGGTATACGGATGTAATAAAACATATCATTTATAAAAATTTGTTCAACAAAAATTATAATTAAAATAAATATTTAATTATTAATATTTGTAATCTTTAACTAATTTCTTACCTTTGCAATTCTGCATGAAGAAGACATAAGTAGAACGTTCCCGGCAATCTCTTTAACTTATGAAATCAGATGTTCTAAACATTTTGTCCAATGTGTCGATTTTAATAGTTATTTGATGTTGACCCCTCGACTAGACAATAATTACTTTTTTTAATTATAATTTCATTAATGATGTGCTTGTGAGTAAATATATATGTCCCTGAAAGGAACAACAGTGTTTCTGTTACATAGTGTATATAAATTACGTGTCACGTTGTTTTTTCGGCGATGGCTTCCCCAACTATTTAACCGTTTTAATCAAAATTGTACACCGTGTGCAGTTTGATCCAACTTCAAAGATAGGACAGCTTTCAGCTTTCATCTCAATTTATGACCGCAATATTGTTTTATTGCAAATTATTTGTCTATATCAGTCATGAAGGTCGCCATGTTTATACACAAATGGCATCTATGTAAAAAAGCATGGTGGTGCCCATGTCTGATGTTCTTCTACCGTTCCCCTTAAATATGTGGTTTACAACAATGTGCATAATATTGCAAAAACGTTAGCCACAGCAACGCGTGGCCAGGTCAGCTAGTATATTAAGTATATGTTTTGGTAATAGTATGTATATGTATATAACTTATTTAAGTATTTGTTTAACTACTTAAATAAGCGTTAAGATATATTTTTTTCTCATCTTTGTTTTCAACTAAAGCACCTGCAATCTAATCTTTTCACCACCCATGGTTGACTGGAGAATTATCATCATCTCAGCGTTAATCCCAGTCGCATCGCAGTCGGTTGACTGGATAGTACCTAAGGCATTAAGTCCGTCTTTGCACATTTGTTCTTTGTGCGAAAGTCCATCATCATCATCTCAGCGTTAATCCCAGTCCCATCCGAAGCTTTTTCAGCTTTAAAGTCTGAGGTCCGCTTTACCAGTCTAACTGCTGATTTTGGCTAAACTTCGATATTTTCCGTGAAGCGACTGCCGTCTGACCTCCACAACCCGAAGGCAATATCGAAGCATTGCAGTTAGAACGTTTTTCTCACTTTCGAGGGCTCCAACAACCAATAAAGACTGTCATTAGATGTTGTATCGCAACGGGGAGCAATGGCTTTACGTGCTTTCCGAGGCACGACCAGACAAAATATTCATATATAGTGCAAATATTCATATTGCATACAAATATTTGAACTGCGCGGGGATTGAACCCGCGCCTCCTTGCGCAGCGGCAGCGTTCCCTACCACTACGCCACGGAGACTCTCTGTCTGTGTGCGAAAGTATAATCCTAAATGCGAAAGTAACTCTGTCTGTCTGTCTGTCGGTCTGTCTGTCTGTCTGTCTGTCTGTCTGTCTGTTACGCTTTCCCGCTTAAACCTCTCAACCAATTTTGATGAAATTTGACACAGGCAATCTTTAGACCCTAAGAAAGAATATAGGCTACCTTTTATCCCGGAAAAATTAGATGTTCCCGAGGGAAATCTAAAAAGCGCGATATAACCGAACTCCACGCGGGCGAAGCCGCGGGCGGAAAGCTAGTTAATAAATAAATACAATTATGTTGAGAACACCTTTTAGACTTACAAGTTTTAAAAAAGGTCATATATTAGAAACACATCACTGCTAATTTATACGCCGCGAAAAAAGAGTCATCTCGTCGAACCTTATCGTACTCCAAGCTTATAAAAGTACTAGGACAACATACCAACACAGAAGCCTCGTACAAAGCTCCACTGCTACAAGGTTCTACTAGCTAGTTAACGACACAATAGCAGAATGAGGCATCGTTTATGTGACGAGTTCTTTCATGTTGGCTCAATGCGACGAACAACAGAACTCTGATCAACTCGGTCGGGCTGAGAATAATAGCTATGTATAATGTAGTTAGTGGGTTGACTAGTAGGTACGTACTTTGTGAAATAATAATGTGTTTTGAATATAAGTGTAAGGAGGTTTTTTTAATTAATATAAAGCTTGACCGCAATCCCGCCTGATGGTAAGCAGTGATGCAATCGTGGATGGTAAAGCGCAAACACAGTGCTTCGGATAAATGAAATGAAATCGTTTATTAAGCAAGTAGGATCACTGATCATTTTTACACGTCATATGTTTTTTTTAAACTAGATGAAGCCGGCTTTTCCTAACTGACTACCTCTGAGAAGAAATTGCCGAAACAAACTCAGGGATCACCGTCTTTTTTCAAGTCCAGACATTAAAAATGAAAATGTTTACAATAGTTTACCTTATAATTGCGCATATTACTTAATAACAATGCTTAACAGAGCGAGCAGCTCAGTCCCAAGCTTTTTGTCTTCTAAATAATCTGTGATTTTATAACACCACTACCCTCCAAGACCAAACTTCCGACACAACAATAATTAGCGCATTGTACCCGGCACACATCGCAATAAAACTGCTTAGCTCCGTCCTCCGTACGGCTTCACCAGTCATCATGCACACGACGATTCGCTTGGCGGCAAGACTTCATCTGGTGGGTGGTAACTTCTGCCGGCAGTTGATATTATGGCCTACCATCGAGAAATGTGGTTATGATTAATGACTTAAGTTGTAATGGATCGATAGATTGGGTAAACCTACGTTTGTTGCGGTGGGTCCGTGTACATTTACATATCAAGCAAACATATTTATAACTTTTTAATTGTGATAATCAGTTTAAAATATTAATTAATTCTGAGTAAAAACAGTCACTAGTCACCATCATCATCATCATCAACTGCTGGGCACAGGTCTCCTCTCAAACAGAGAAGGATTGAGCATAATCACCACACTTGCTCAATGCGGGTTGGCGATTTCAGACTTAAAGTTCAGGTTTTCTCAAGATGTTTTCCCAGTACCCAAAAAGAAATTTGGATACCTAGTGATAGGCAGCTATGCTCCATCCGTTTAGGTAGTTAAATCAACGTGACTTAGTTAACCGACTAAATATAACGCTAGTCATTTCAGTGGTCATGCTTCGTCACTGTTGTACTTTTCAATTTAGCAACATTAACAAATTATAAAGTACAGACGACAGCACATCAAGATACTACTATCTGTCAGATGTCTTTACTAGTTTTCAACTTTATCTCTATTCGCGTTAAGTCTCAAGGTCGATTGGTAATATTTGACAGTTTCGGGTAGCTTGACCTGCTGTCGTCCCTACAACATAAACGATGCCTCATTCTGCTATAATACAGACGCAACGTGGGCCCCCCAATAAGGTGGATCGACGACCTGGTGAAGATCCCGGGAAACCGCTGAATGCGGGAGGCGCATCACCGGTCGTCGTGGAGATCCTTTTGGGAGGCCTATGTCTGTCTATCCTATGTAGTGGACGTCATTCGGCTAAAATGATAATGATGATGATAACGTACAACGTACAAAAAGAGTACAGCGACTGCCTATCTGACCGCCACAAGGTCAGATAATCCGTCACTTCGCTCAAATAGACAGGGCAGACTGGAAGCTAACCCCAACATCATTGCATAAAGGCTACGCATATGATAAAGATAATGATAAGCGCAAATAATTCTCGAACTCATACACTTTTGTTAAATATTACGTAGGTACATAATGTCTGTGTTTATTTAAACAAACCATTAGCAAAGCCATTACTGGAAGTATACTCTAGCTGCTCTTCATTTTATTCAAGTAGTTTTGCTTAAAAGCCGCACATTAAAATCATTCCCATTTTACTGGAGAAAAATGCCAGGTATTTTAGTAATATTCTCTTTAATTTACTCACTATACAGAACAGCGCTTTGTAATAAATAAGATAAATAAAATATATATATTGTGGGACCCAATATATTCTTTTTATCTACAAGGGATTTATATATTTAGAACGCCGCTTTGTCGTCAGCCTCCGTGGCGTACCGAACGCGGCTGCTGTACAAGGGGGCGCGGGTTTGATCCCCGCGTAGTGCTAATATTTGTATGCATGAATATGAATATTTGCACTGGTCTGGTCGTGCCTCGGAAAGCACGTTAAGCTGTTGGTCCCGGTTGCCATACCAACATCTAATGGCAGTCGTTGCGGTTTGTTGGAGCCCCCAAAAGCCCAACAATTGGTCTAACTGCAATGCTTCGATATCGCCTTCGGGCTGTGGAGGTCAGACGGCAGTCGCTTTATGAAAAATATCCAAGTTTAGCCAAAAATCAGCAGTTACACTGGTAAAGCGGACCCCAGACTCCAAAGCTACAAAGCTTCGGATGCGACTGGGATAAACGCGGAGATGACGATGACGATGATAAAATAAATATAAAAAGCTTCAAGAAACTGGCGTTAGTGATCTATTCATAATGCGAACTACATCAAAAAGTACTGCTGCTGCTTAGTTAGGACTTTAGATTCCTTATTATTATTATTAAAATTTAAATTTTACATCCTTCCTACTCTTCTTCTATTTTTATCAGTTTAAAGCTTCATCATCTGTCCAGCCTTTTTCCCGAGTGTCAATTGCGGTCAGCTTTCAGTTTGACCTCTTCCCGCTTCATGGAAAATATCGAAGTTTAGCCAAATCGACAGTTAGACTGGTAAAGCGGTCTCCAGACTCCAAAAGCTGAAAAAGCTTCGGATGCGACTGGGATTAACGCTGAGATGAATCATCATCTCGAAATGTTTTGTATCTGTATTTACAGATAGTTAAAAAGAAAATGTATTGTGGGATGACCCAAAATATTATTTTTATCTACAAGGGATTTATGAAAGGGATGTAAAATGAAAGAGGATTGAAAAAAATTCTATAAAGTCTCTCCTCAACTTGAAAGACGAAAGTAATCAGTGTTACGCAGAATTGTATACAGACTCTCTCATCATAAAATAAAACTTCTAGAATTATACAGGACAACGTCGACGTATTCAAACAAAAGTTCCTGAAACAAATATTATGATAATTTCTGTACAAGCTACAACATTTTTCTTGTTTTTCAAATGCCACGCAGACTAAAACAATACCTGACTAGGTTTGTAAAGTATTATTTACTTTAATAATTATATTTCAAAGTTACTTATTTGTATTCTGAGTGACAGCAGAACGTAAATGTGAAATAACATTGTTTTAAAATTTAATTTGATACAACGTTAACAATTTGTATTCATGCTGTTATATTATATTTGCTTGCTGTGACTTCTTGTAAGTAGAGAAGTACAAGGTCATATCCTGTTATTTATATTATCTAGCATTTAAGGTGTTTTGGCTGTTAGAAGTCCAAATAAATAAATAAATAAGTTAAAATTTAAATATTCAGAATAGTCAGATGGACTTTTAAAGGGTATACATACAAAGATAGAAAAGGCAGCTTCAATATATAAAAAGAGCATTACAAAGTCATCAAAGAGCAAATGATTGACACGATTTTTTTTATAAAAATTTTGACGGGGATAAAAGATTCACGTGCTTTCCGAGGTACGGAAGTTTTTGTTTCTTTTTTTTTTGACGTTGCCCAACACTAGGAATTTCTCCTGTACCGTGGGAACGTTTACAAACATATAAACTCACATACAGAAACCTCCAGATCCGGAACAACTAATTGTAGGTCATAAAAATATTTGTTCCGTGCGGGAAACGAACCTGCGACACGCAGCGCAGCAGTCGATAGGTTAACCTGCGCGCCAGCCGTGCCACTATTTGGATGGACGCTATTTGGGTATTTCTTAACCACTCTAGTCTGATCTCTCTCCAAGAGTCCGCTCGAGTATAAGAGTCTCATCAGAGTATAAAAATGTACACAATCGTGCACCTTGTTATCTCCTGCGTACATAGCTACCGGTGAGATTAGCAGTTATAGCTGAAATCCAGCCTGGAAGACCTTCATCATCATCATCATCATCAGCCTCTACTCGTCCACTGCTGGACATAGGCCTCCTTCATGGCACACCATCAAGCTCGATCCTAAGCAGTTCTCCGCCAGCCACTACCAGCCATCTTTTTGATGTAGTCGCTCCATCTCGCCCAAGGTCGTCCTACGCTACGTTTGCCGAGACGCGGTCTCCACTCGAGGACTCGTTTACCCCAACGGTTGTCGGCCCTGCGGCATATGTGACCAGCCCATTGCCACTTCAGCTTGCTAATCCTCACAGCTATGTCGCTGACACAAAACATATGGTTTTTCTAAAGAGTAGAGGTTTTTTTTTTATATAAACTAGTGCTTGGCCGCAATCCCGCCTGATGATAAGCTGAGATGCAATCATTGATGGTAAAGCGCGCTAGTTTATTAAGCCTATTAATTAAAAAATTTGAGTGAATAGAAAAGAAGAGGGCAGTTGAGCGAGGTGATGCAATGTTAAATCCAACAACAGGACCAACGACGTTGCGTCAGAGGGAGTTTGATCTAGAGACCCTCCACAACCTCAAAACCAAAACTCTTGGTACAACAACACGTGGTGCATCGTACCCGGCACACATCGCAACACAACTGCATAGACCCGTCCTCCGTCCGACTTCACCAGACATCATGCCGGAACACGACAAATCGCTTGGCGGCAAGACTTTGTCTGGTGGATGGTAACTTCTACCGGCAGCCGATGTTATGGCCTACCACCGAGGAAAAAAGTAAATACAGTAAAGTGAATACACATTTTGCCAGTTACCAATAATATTTGAAATCTCGTTGTGGACTAAACACTTTCAGATGAATAACATATTGTTACGAATGGACCTTATGTCGATGGCATAAGGTTCAATATCGCGTGACATGCAGTGTGTCACTTTTAAGCCCTATTTTTCCTAGATCTAGACATTTTCTAGGTACAATAATAAAACGCATTGCTAGACTTAGGACGGCCTATCGAATGGTACAGGTCTCAACAGTTTTGTCAACAAAGTGTCGACATCGAAGTTTCTAGAAACCCGTTTCCGGGAATTACCGTAGGTACTTCCGAGTGACCTCGAAGGTTATGTGCTATTATTATTACGTCTGGAGGAATCTGGAATGTTCGATCAGCTGGCCTATATAAAGCGGCGCGACGCCGACGCAGAGTCAGTCTACACTCGACTAGCGATACGAAAACAGCGACAGTTAAGAAGCGATCTTTGAGAATACCTACTGCGATAACTGTAACGAGAACTGTGAGTACTACGTGGAGTAACATCTGTACTGTTATTGTGTGTTTACAACACGGACTTCGTGGACCTAAGGGAAGACTTCGGTGCAACGTCAGCGACATTCTACTTGTCATTGCCTACAATCGACTGTACCTTCGTTGCCAATAAACTTCGTAACCCTTAACCGGCGTTTAAGTACCCCTAGCCCGTAACAATTGGTGTCAGAAGCGGCATGCCGGTCACGCCAAGGGAAGACGAAAGAGTTCGCACGCGACGACAAGCAGCGATGGATTTGGCGCGTCAAGAGGAAGAATCGCTTGGTGTCCCTGCACCCGTAGAAGATGCGGCCGTCGTAACACCGACGAATGTGAGTGCGCCTAGTACCAGCACTATTCCCGGAAGCAGCGGATCCGATTTATCGGTGTTACTGGCTCACTTGACGGCGCAAATAAAGTTGAGTATAGCAGAATCCCAGGCGCAAATAAAAGGCATAGTAGCAGAATCACAGGCAAAATCCCAGGCAGAAATCCAGGCACAAATACAACAATCACAGGCAAAATCCCAGGCAGAAATCCAGGCACAAATTAAAAGTGTAGCAGAGTCTCAGGCAGAAACCCAGGCACAAATAAAACAATCCCAGGCAGCAACCCAGTCACAAATAAAGGAATCCCAGCAACTGGTATTACAATTAAATGAAAAGTGGAAAAAGACCAAAGAAGAGGTCAATGAACTTAGAATTAAAACAGCTCAACAAGATGTCCGTCTGGACCAGCAAGACATGCGCATTGACAAATATGATGCGCGTTTCGATAAATTAGACAATACCATCATGGAGTTTGGGAAGGAAGTAGAATTTTTGCATGAGAAGGTACAAAAAGGAGTTATTAAAGGTGTGGTACCGGTACCCAGTGCTTTGCCGACTTTCAAGGTACCTCATTTTGACGGGACAACGTCATGGGTGGCCTTCCGTCTACAGTTTGAAAAGGTCGCAAAAGGCAACAATTGGGACGACGATCAAGCCGTAACCGCCCTTATGCTTGCTTTGCGTGGTGATGCCGTACGAATCCTCGAGAATATTTCCGGCGATTGCAATACCCTAGCCTGTCTGTTAGAAGCGTTGGAGACTAGATATGGAGAGAAACACCTCGAACATGTCTACCGGGCTCAACTCCGCGAACGCACACAGAAGAGCAGCGAGGGTTTGCAACAATGGGCCACGGAAATTGAACGTATGGTTCGGAAGGCGTATGCATCAACACCGGGATTGATTGGCGCTACTACTCTACGATTCTTTACTGATGGGATTCGAGATGCAGAAGTCAGGGCTGCTGTACGTCTGGGTCACCATCAGACCCTGAAGGCAGCTTTGACGCATGCTCTGTAGGTGGAAGCAGTACGCCAAGATGGCCGACCACACCACCGTATTCGAGAAGTGACCGCACAAATAAAAGCCCGACGAGGACCAACTTGCTATGAGTGTGGCAAAAAGGGGCACATTCGAATTGATTGTCCCAGGAAGGCCAAAGGAAGAAGAACTTCTTGGTCACGTGAGGAGGTCCCGGTGATGGCGTGGCGCAAGCGCGATGCGAAGGTCCAGCCCGAGCGCCCGTGCGAGCGAGTCGAGTGACGTGAGCGGAGCGACCGGAGCGGGCACCGCGAGCGACCCGCTGAACGAGAGCGGGAACGCGTCAAGGACCTGGAGCGAGACCGAGACCGGGAACGCGAACGTCCCGGCAACCGAGAACACGAGCGCGAGCGGTCGCGCGGAAGGTCGTGGAGTGACGCAGACGCACGGCGGGACAAGGAAGTCGAGGACGAGGCGCGTAAGAAGAAGCGCCTCGAGAAAAAGGCAAGACAAAAGGACCGCCGTCGCCAGGTTACTTCAGGAAGTAAGGGCCGACATTGTGACAAACAGGAAAAGAAAGAGAACGTACGGATTATCCAGGTGAACGCTTTGGATAAAGACTGGGATAATCAATCATTGGAAGATGCACAGAAGGAAGATAGTGACTTGAAGACAGTAATTGAATGGAAGGAACGTGGCCAAAGACCCACTTGGAGTGAAATATCAGCGCTTAGCCCAACAGCAAAAAGTTACTGGGCTCAATGGGACAGCCTGATAATTGATAATGGAGTTCTCAAGAGGAAATGGGAATCACCCAGTGGACAGGAGGTCACCTTACAGATAGTTGTCCCCTGCGATAAAATCGAGTCAGTGCTAAGACAGGTGCACGACGGAGTATCCGGAGGACATCTAGGAGTAAAGAAAACCCTGGAGAAGGTGAGAAAAAGATTCTACTGGGTGCATTGCCGCGAAGACGTAGAGGACTGGTGTAGAAAATGCGTAGCTTGCTCCTCAGTAAAGGGACCGCAAACGAGAGCCAGAGGTCGGCTGAAAGTGTACAATGTTGGTGCACCATGGGAAAGAGTTGCTGTCGATATAGCTGGACCATTTCCTGTTACTGAAGAAGGGAATAGGTATATCATCGTCATGCAAGACTATTTCAGCAAATGGCCAGAAGCTTTTGCAGTACCTAACCAGGAAGCTCATACAGTCGCCAAAAAGCTAGTTCACGAGGTGTTCTGTCGATTTGGCGTTCCCTTGGAGTTACACTCTGACCAGGGTAGAAACTTCGAGTCTTCACTATTTCAAGAGGTTTGCCAACTACTCGGGATACATAAGACTCGTACAACACCGTATCACCCACAGTCAGATGGAATGGTCGAAAGATTCAATCAGACGTTGGAGAATCATTTGGCCAAAGTAGTGGAAGAACATCAAAGGGATTGGGACCAATACATTCCGCTCTTTTTAATGTCATACCGCTCAGCAACACATGATAGCACAAATTGCACACCGGCGAAAGTCAACTTCGGCCGAGAAATTAGACTACCCATAGATGCACTAACCGGAACACCTCCCGATACTCCTATCCTAGCCGTCGACTATGTGGCCGACCTGCGGCGTAAATTAGATGGAATACATGAGCTAGTGAGAGAGAATGGTCTGAAAACCAGTGAGAAGATGAAGATCCGATACGACCGTAAAGCTAACGTGCCCGGATTTGAAGAGGGAGCTTTGGTATGGTTACATAATCCCATTAGAAGAAAAGGAAAGAGTCCAAAGTTCCAAGCCAAATGGGAGGGTCCGTACACGATAGTAACCAGAATAAACGATGTCACCTACCGGATTAAGAAAGAACCTAGAGGGAAGCTGAAAATCGTACACGTAGACCGCCTAGCTCGCTATTATGGATCAAATCATGCTCGGGACGAGCATGACTAAGAAGGGGGCAATGTTACGAATGGACCTTATGTCGATGGCATAAGGTTCAATATCGCGTGACATGTAGTGTGTCACTTTTAAGCCCTATTTCCCCAGATCTAGACATTTTCTAGGTACAATAATAAAACGCATTGCTAGACTTAGGACGGCCTATCGAATGGTACAGGTCTCAACAGTTTTGTCAACAAAGTGTCGACATCGAAGTTTCTAGAAACCCGTTTCCGGGAATTACCGTAGGTACTTCCGAGTGACCTCGAGGTTATGTGCTATTATTATTACGTCTGGAGGAATCTGGAATGTTCGATCAGCTGGCCTATATAAAGCGGCGCGACGCCGACGCAGAGTCAGTCTACGCTCGACTAGCGATACGAAAAGAGCGACAGTTAAGTTAAGAAGCGATCTTGGAGAATACCTACTGCGATAACTGTAACGAGAACTGTGAGTACTACATGGAGTAACATCTGTACTGTTATTGTGTGTTTACAACACGAACTTCGTGGACCTAAGGGAAGACTTCGGTGCAACGTCAGCGACATTCTACTTGTCATTGCCTACAATCGACTGTATCTTCGTTGCCAATAAACTTCGTAACCCTTAACCGGCGTTTAAGTACCCCTAGCCCGTAACAATATATATACAGCGATTTTATATGGTGCTCCAACCCCGAATAATCCTACTAATATTATCAATGTGGACTTTTGTACTGATATTTGTTACTTTTTCACGTGATAACTACTAGTTTTTATGCCAATATTCCCACGGAATCGAAACTTGACAGCACGGGTGAAACCAAGGGGCGTAGCTAGTATTATGAAAGCGAAAGTTTTTACGTACGTTCGTTACACTTTCACGCCAAAACTACAAAAAGGATTTGCATTAAATTTGCTACACAATCATTTTATAACCAGGAATGGCACAAAATACTTTCTATCCCGATTTTCCCAGAGTATCAGACCTTATACGGGTAAAATGGCGGGGCATAGCTAATATTTAAATACCTATTTGTTTAGGAGAAACAAACCCGCTATGGACCGACCCTTCAATCACCCGCAGTTGGGACTGTTCCCAGGTGACGTTGATATTTTCCCAAAATTGGATTTTGTATCTCCTTGTCGCCAGTTTCCTGACACGCTCTCTCACATATATCTATTTTAGTTTTAGGTTTTCGGTTTAACAATGAACAATATCCATTCGTAAATATCTATCACACGGGGCTTAGAAAGAAAAGCGTGCCGATTCTTTTGTTCAAAAATTAAACTAAATTTAAATTTAGTGCATACCTATTTTTCTCTATATTTAATTAAGAAACGACAGAAGGTAAAATATTAGTTTAGTCGTGTCAGATTAATGTACGCTATAGACAGTTGAAACGTGATTAAACATGGCGACAAATATTTGCCAATTTACATCAGGCGTTGAGTAATTTGACAGCATTAAATTCACAGCTACACACTTGCTTCCGATTTCACCATTGCCTACAACTCCTGTTTTCCCACATACATGCATAGCACGTTTGTAAACTTTGTAACCATAAGTAAACTGGGCGTCGCCTCATCAGACAATTACTGCAATATAACTAATTAATTATCAACAATGCAAGCTTACTTAGGGATGAAATTAAATTGTTTAATTAAGAATCTAAGCTATACAAAGTTTGTATAAGTTAGATGCCAGGACTAAGTTTATGATTT
This sequence comes from Sesamia nonagrioides, assembly GCA_017933935.1. NCBI lineage: Eukaryota > Metazoa > Arthropoda > Insecta > Lepidoptera > Noctuidae > Sesamia > Sesamia nonagrioides. Next base: position 1,635,239 of record JADWQK010001414.1, on the reverse strand, counting down.
TGAACTTGTAGGCCGCCTTTTAGCTTTAGTCGTTGTTGGGAGAGATCCGCATATAAAGGGGTTTATGTGCGGCTTATGTAGAGGCTATTAGGTATATTAGATTACTTATAAATGTTGTTTCCCTTACTGTTGTTTGTTGTAGTTATAAAGTACAAGTTAAACAAATAGAATGTAAGTACTTCTGCCATCAAATGAATCTGCATAGTTTTTTTCCATCTAACATGTCGCTGTTTATCAATATTTTATATGGAACAATTGCCTATTTTGTCCTCATATGTCAATAAATCTTTTGGTCAGACGTCGCTTGTAGTCGTGGTGGCCTAGAGGTCGAAACACCAGCCTCTCAAGTATGAGTGCGCGGATTCTATTCCAGGTCAGGCAAGTACCAATGCAACTTTTCTAAAGTTATATGTACTTTTTAAGTATATCTTGGACACCAATGACTGACGGTGAAGGAAAACATCTAGAGGAAACCTGGACTTTAAGTTTGAAATCGCCAACCCGCATTGAGCAAGAGTGGTGATTACGCTCAAACCTTCTCTGTATGAGAGGAAATCTGTGCCCAGCCGTGGGACGATAAAAAAGGTTGATGATGATGATGATGATGTCCATAATCTTTTGGTCAGACTGGTTATCAGAGTTAAGGGCTTCTCAATACCTTTTTTTTGGTGTGGATGGAAAACCATCAAATGCCCGCCTCCCGCTCTAGGCGGAGCGATGGGCATGTCAGACTTTTACTGACTAAAACTCACCCGTGGCCGTCACTTGCCTGTGTGCAACCCTAACCCAGGCATCGGTCTTCGTGGATCCAGTCACGATGTACTGACATCTCTATGAGGCGCGCGTGAAAATAATGCGCCGTCGACCCGGGCTTGGTCCTTATGATACGGCGAGCTGCCCAATGTTCGCTGCCCGCAAGCCCGACCGGGAGTTCGACGTTGTCTCCCGATCAGGGCGTCACCTGCGGCAGCTACAGGCGTGCATTGCGATTCCCGCTCCCTCACTCACTCCGCCTCTCTCTCTGAATACCCGTAACGACTGTCAAACAGCAACGAATGGTAATCGAGACCAACATCTTCACATGCATTCCAAGACACGAAGGGGTTTCGATGTGTCATGATGATAAGGTTAGTACTAATTCAAATAAAATAATAATTATAATATACGTAATCTTTGAAAACGGCGCAGGGTTAAGCCGAAAGGCGAATCCTCGTATTTTAAAATGTTCAAAATCAAGCCGTCTCATCTCGACAACAAAATATTACAAAAATTGACAAAATTTAGAAAAATTGGAGGTATTTTTGGCAGATTGAAACTGGGGAGGGTATACCACAGTATAGCTATATGTTCGCAGGTAAAATGAGATCTTCTTTGTACGTGTTGATATGAGCAAAGAATAAAGGAACCCATGATAACGATTAGAAAATACATATTCTGTCTAAAAAGCTTTCTAAAGATTTGAGAGTTTAAAAATAGAAGACAAAAGGGAAAAGGGAAATAGTAAAGATAGTTGATGTATAGCAGAAAAATCCCAGAGCAAAAGGGAAACATACAAAATCCTCTTCAATGGCGTATCATTAAAATCTCAATTATGATTTCTTGGAACGTTTCTCATTGCTGGCTATTTCTTTTGATGATGTTTTCGGGAGGGCGAAGCGGAGACTTCTTATTAGTCTTTCTCAGGCGGAGCTGGTGACCCAATTTTTCTTATTCTATGTCCGCAATAATTATTTATTGTTCAAGCTTTTTTATTTTTTGCTTATTTTGCGGCTAAGTTGGAAGTGTATTGTAGCACAAAGTTTCTTAATTTATTGTGGAATTCTAATAAACGACACAGAATAATACGAAACGAAAATATACCCGTAGTTGATTATAAGAAGTACTTCTGATTAAAATATGGACGGATGTTATGTGGGTACCTACTGATCATGATGTGCAATTATGGTAGACTAGCTTTCCGCCCGCGGCTTCGCCCGCGTGGAGTTCGGTTATATCGCGCTTTTTAGGTTTCCCTCGGGAACATCAAATTTTTCCGGGATAAAAGGTAGCCTATGTTCTTTCTCAGGGTCTAAAGATTGTCTGTGCCAAATTTCATCAAAATCGGTTGAGAGGTTTAAGCGGGAAAGCGTAACAGACAGACAGACAGACAGACAGACAGACAGACAGACAGACAGACAGATAGACAGACAGACAGAGTTACTTTTGCAATTATAATATTAGTATGGATTAGGTTAGTCGCTCAGTTTGAACTTAACTACGTCAGTCCAATAAACAAGCTTGTACATATCGGTTATTATTTCTTCATCCTTTTCCTCTCAGTTATAACAAACAGTTCTTTTACGTGTGCTCCTTCATTTACAGAAGACAACAGCATGCCAAAATAAATAGATACACGACAAAAATGGAAAAAGTAAATTACGAATGATGAAAAGAAATGTAGCGGTGCCTACAACGCTATATGCGAGCATCGCGTCATACTGACGTCCGCGTCATACTGACGTCACGCAAATCCTACATTTCGCAAGCAGAGTTTACTGTGCAACTAGCACGCATAAATTAAAGTTCACGACATCAATCGATTGGTAAGTGTCCGCCAGACAATACCCGTCTGGTCGGAGGAACCTCCCTTTTCTATGGAGATTGAGTGAACTTTTCCTCATACCCCCAAAGAAACAAATTATACAATTAGAAGGAACTCTTTAGTTAAGCCTTATAAATTTCATGAAGCTGTGGTAATTAATGACAATGGAAATGGTACTGTTTTGTTGCCTAAAGATGGTTCACATTATTTAAGTAAATGGGGGGCTTGTGCTTAAGCATCTTTTAGCGTTGAATGATCATGTTAAGTTGATGGATGGGTTACGTGGATTGTCAGATAGAAGGTCGCTGAACGTGAAATACTATATTCAGCGGTATCTGGTTGGACTGCAAACTGACCCCAATATAGATGAGAAAAAGCGAGGTATTGAAACAAATAAGAGGGCCAATTCTTTTATTATTTAAACCGTTCAAAATCTGGTCTCAACCTAAAAAAACAAACAAATATCAGAAACATGCAATCAAAATGTAGGGAAATTTCTTAAAATTTCCCTTTCCTTTCGTTTATTATTGACAAATTGAGACTAAGACCAGATAAACTAGTGCTTGACCGCAATCTTGCCTGATGGTAAGCAGTGATGCAATCCTTGATGGTAAAGCGCGCTAGTTTATTAAGGACCTATTCACTTCAGAGTGAAGGCCCTTAATAAACTAGCGCGCTAACAACTGAGTGAATAGGAAGGATAAACCCAACAACACGACCCACAATGCTGCACCAGAAGGAGATTGATCTGGAGACCATCCACGACCAATCTTCCAACACGACAAAATTTGGTGCATCGTATCCGGCATCCTTACGGCTTCACTTCACCAGACATCATGCCAGAACACGACGAATCGCTTGGCGGCAAGACTTTGTCTGGTGGGTGGTAATTTCTGCCGGTAGCTGATGTTATGGCCTACCATCGAGAATAGAGTTTAGTTAGACATTAAAGTTATTTCCAAGACCCTATTCACTCTAGCCTTGAAGATGTAATATTGACTTTCAAATTTAAAGTGCTGATTCACAGCCTCATTTGAGTAAACGACTTTTTGATATGTATTGATTTTGCCCCTCTGGTATAACTCTGATTGATAAGAACCGAACACCTCACTCAACGCAAAAATAGTTTTTCCAAGTTTTAAGTAGGTAGCGTTTGAACATTGACTGAAGTTCTGAAATATGGGCCTAAACTTAACAATTTTCTACTATCTACTTGATAATAAAGCTGCCGATTTTGTTTGAAAGTATAGAGATATGTATGTGTAACAAGGTGCAAAGTTCACTGATCCTCCATAGAAAAGGGAGACGAGCAGATGTGTTTTGTGTCTGGCCCTACGGGTGATGTCGGGAACTTGTATGTATGATAATTGTGCAGTAAAATCTGCTCACGAGATCCCTCTCACGAGCAGATGAAGTCAGTATGACGCGTTATTCGCATATGGCGTTGTATCTAACATAAAACTAACAGTCAGATTTGAAAAATACTTTTTGGGTTTTATTTGCCCAATTCTTTAGCAGCGAGGCTACTCAAAATAGGAACTAGAACCCTCAGAAACTGAAAAAAAGGTAAAATGTCATGAACGCACAGCGGAAACGAAGGTAGGTATAGCGTGGACGGGCGGTGTGATGTGATGGGGGAACAAGACATGCAGATAAAGTCTCGGGTAGAAGCTAGTATATCGTATTTTTATTACTATTATCTGATGGGTGGATGTTTGTTACCCTTTAACACAAAAACGATTGAAAAGATTTTAATAAAATTGAATGCACACGAAATTCTCACAGTTTTTTTTTTATATATATAATTATATACTAGTGTTTGACCGCAACCTCGCCTGATGGCAAGTAGTAATGCAATCGTTGGTGGCAAAGCGCGCTAGTTTATTAAGAGCCTCAGTATTCACTCAAAAAAATTGAGTGAATAGGAAGGAAGACGGCAGTTGAGAAAAAGTGATACAATGTATAACCCAATAACATGACAAACGATGCTGCACCAGAAGGAGGTTCATCTGGAGACCCTCCACGACCAAACTCCTGACATAACAACTTTTGGCGCATCGTACCCGGCACACATCGCAACACAAATGCTCAGACCCGTCCTCCTTACGGCTTCAACAGACAACACGACGCATCGCTTGGCGGCAAAGCTTTGTCTGGTGGTGTTAACTTTTGCCGGCAGCCCATGTTATGGCCTACCACAGAGATGAATCGAAACCTACCCCTGGTGAAATCGTGGGGCGAAGCTAGTTATACCTAATGCAATATAAACCAGCTGCTACGTGCATATAAGCTGTGATCAATTAATTGTAGCCATGTATTTAATAGAGCTGCCAGATCGTGAGTTATGGCGATGTTCCGCCAACAGTACGGCGTCGATATTAAGTGCTGTCTCGAATAAATCACACTATGATTTATGGTTGTAGGCAAATGGGTGGTGCTAACATGGTATACCTCGTTTTTGAGTAGTTTTTATAAACTGTATATAATGTACTAGCGGCCGCCAGCGACTTCGTTCGCGTGGAGTTAGTTGTGTTCCACTCCTATTGGTCGAAGCGTGATGTTATATAGACGCTTCGCACTAGTTGATTCTTGACCATTTCGCGTTCAAACGCGGCCGAACGGTTGTCGAGCATCGCAGCTTGCGCGTTATTTATTTTATAAATACGTAAATAAACCTCCGTTATAACTCCGCAAAAATTGTGCGGAGGCGGAAGCGAAGATACGATTTCTTGCGAAACTTCCGCAGTAACGGAAGCGGAGGCGACGCTCCGTTACAACCCTAGTTAAAACACCAGCCTCTCAAGTATGAGTGCGCGGGATCGATTCTAGGTCAGGCAAGTACCAATGTAACTTTTCTAAAGTTATATGTACTTTCTAAGTATATCTTGGACACCAATGACTGAAGGTGAAGGAAATCATCTTGAGGAAACCTGGACTTTAAGTCTGAAATCGCCAACCCGCATTGAACAAGCGTGGTGATTACGCTCAATCCTTCTCTGTATGAGAGGAGACCGGCGCCCAGCAGTGGGACGATAAAAAGGTTGATGATGATGATGATATTATTCGGTAAAGGACTATTTAAATGAAAAGAATAGCTGGTTGCTCTGATTAACTCAATACAACGTTTGTGTTCTTTCTCTAATTAGCTTATGGACACGTTATATGAGATCAGATAATTGTCTTTGTTAAAAATGCATAAGTATGTGAGCTGTCACGCCATTTATATCTGGGGCTTTTATTTAGGTAATAAGTTTTACTTATTTGCATTTCCATTCTAATGATTTTTTTTTTTTGCTTTGCTGGTATTTTGGCGTGGCTAGCTGGCACATGGTAAATAATTGTTGTTTTTTTGAGTGAATAGGCTTAATAAGCTAGTGCGCTTTACCATCAACGATTGCATCACTGTTTACCATCAGGCGGGATTGCAGTCAAGCACTAGTTTATAACTAATAAAAAAAAAATGTTTTTATGTGTTTATTACTATACATGGTATTGTATGAAGTCATGTTTTTTTTTTTTTTTTTAAATGAACATATTGCTGTGCTATTAGGGAGTTTGTTCCGCCACTTCTTCTTTCCAGCGAAAGCACTCGGAAGTGGCAACAGGAGGATGTTTTGGAAGGACTGTCTTATGTAATATTGACGTTCAAAAAGTGCTGATTCTCAGCCTTATTTAAATAAATGACTTTTGATTTTGATATGATTTACCTATTTTCGCAATAAATAAGTTTGAAGTTTTTTGGACGATGTGTTACTTTTAAATCATCTAAACCACCGTCCAATATTTGATTAACATAACTCTGATATAGGCACTTATATAATATTGGAAGTTTCGAGCATGGATTTAATTGGTGATTTCCTGTGTGTGACTACACACTTCACGATTTTAGGTTAGACACCGCCCCGTGATCTCCATTACCTTGCTGTCTGGCTAATATTTTAATATTGTAAATAATAACCTGGAGGTATGCAATGTGGAAGTAACAGAAGTTAGCAAGCAGAAGTAAGCAATAGGGATGTTTCCAGGGTAAAAAAATTGATTCTATTAAGTCCGTCATTTAGATTATAGAAAAATATTGCATACGTGTATTTTGTTTTATCAAATCAATAAAAATTGACAAATATAAAAGGCATCAAAGATCAGCCCGCTAATCGGCGAACACATTTTTGTCAAATGATTGCGACCAGTTTCAGCATCAGTTGGGATCGTTCGGACTGCCTATTGGGCCATTCGGTCCCAACTAGTAGCATTCATTTGACGAAAATGTGTTCGCTGATTAGGGGGCTGGTGACGTCAATGCTCGCTAAAAAGTGTAGCGTGCAGTGACGTCATACGAGTTTTCAACGCACTGTGTCGTCTTCATTTTTTGATTAAGTATATGAAAAAAGAAAAAAATACGTGTCTAGTATTTTTTGGAAATCTGACTGACGGACTAATTAGTTTTTTTAAGTCAACTATTGAAGCATATGAGATCACGCAATTTTTGATTAGAAACTAAATCATACTAATTTCAAATTATCTAGCTTTGTAGACACTGTCTCTCGAAGGCGGCAGTTCAGAATCTCAGCAGTGAGAACATGGTATGAAGGAAGTTGGTATCTTTGGTTTTTGTATATTAATTTTTGACACCAACTTCCGAAATTAGTGTTTTTTTTTATTTTACACTTTGTAGTTGCATCTGGTCAGACTGGAAGCTGACGCTAATACAGTTGGGAAAAGGGCTGTAAGCAAACGACGTAATATTGTTTACAACCCAACATAACGCGTAATTTATATAGTAGGTACTAGCGGCCGCCAGTGACTTCGTTCGCGTGGAGTTAGTTATGCTCCGTTCCCATTGGTCGCAGCGTGTGTTATATAGCCTAAAGCCTTCCTGGACTAATGGGCTATCCAAGGCAAAAATAATTTTTAAAATCGGACCAGTAATTCCCGAGATTAGCGCGTTCAAACAAACAAACAAACATACTAATAAACAAACTCTTCAGCTTTATATATTAGTATAGATTTCCGAGCACACGAACCTCCTCCTTTTTTGAAGCCGGTTAAAAATGTAAATGTAAATAAGTGAAAACCTATTACCTAAATAAAAGCCCTAGGTATGACAGCTCACATATTTATACATTGTATAAAAGCAAATTATATGAACTCATATAACGTGTCATTGATCTAATACTAGAGATTTAATACAAATATTGTCTTGAGTAAATCAGACGACCAGCTATTCTTATCATTTAAATAGTCGTTTACGGAATAATATGCCTTTTAACAAAACTTGGATTTGATTTGTGCTTTAAATGCATTGTATGGCAAGTCTAGCAAAGCAGAGGGTATCTTGTTACAAAAAGTTATACCAAGCCCAACAAAAGAGTTATGAATCTTTTGAAGTTGGCGAAAAGGGGCTCACAGTCCTCATTTCTGGTGTTAACATTATGAATCTTACTGTTTTTGGTGTACATGTGAATATTGCCTAACATTAAGATGTTGGCTACGATAAATTGCGAAGCAACCGTGAGAATACCAAATCTCTTAAAGAAACTCTGCCACCGAGTATATTGCTCAGAAAGCTCGTTTTTTGGAGTACAAATATATTTTGCATGTCAGCGGCTTTGCCCCATAGTAAAATATCGTAGGACATGACGCTGTAGTAATAACTAAAATAGACTAAACGAACCGTATCAACGTCAGTGTACTCAGAAACCTTTTCTGCTCCAGTAAACAACTCGAAATAAAGCCCATACAACTATTTCATTAGCTAAATGACAAGCATTTTAGGACACTTAAACTGGCATAGTACAAATTACAGCTCGTTTCGCTCGGCCTCCTGGGGGCTGAAACAACCCAATCTAGGATAAATATTGTCTCGGGAGCGTTTTGAACTGGGTTTTTCTTATGAAAACTTTCATCCTTTGATATTGCAATCTATGTTTATAGCTCAATTTATATACTGTGCCTGTACAAAAACACTGACAAAAAATACACTCCTTTTTTCCGTTATTAACTAAAGCTTGGCCGTGATCTCGCCTGATGGTAAGCATTGATGCAATCGTTGATGATAAAGGGTTTTTAAATTTCGGCATTCGATAGTTTGCAAAAATAATTCTATTTTTGAACGGTCTCGACGTGTTCTCAAGGGGGTAAACAGTAAGTAACGAGAGTCACCTGCTATGATCCTGACATAGTAATAGGGTGGTTGACTAAAAAAACCTAATTAGTCCGTCAGTCAGATTTCCAAAAAAATACTAGGTACCTAGTATTATTTCTTTTTTCATATAAACAAAAAATGAAGACGACACAGTGCGTTGAAAACTCGTGTGACGTCACTGCACGCTACACTTATTAGCGAGGAGTGACGTCACCAGTCACCACTATTAGGTGCGTATTACAGAAGGAAACTCAAGCATTGATATGATACTTAAAACTAGTTTCAACCAATCAAATGGTTTGAAATGAGACTTCAGTAGAGCTTGAGTTTTGAGTGACGTTCTGTAATACGGTCCCTAATCTTTGATGCCTTTTATATGTATTTGTCAATTTTTATTGATTTGATAAAACAAAATATACGTATCCAATATTTTTCTATAATCTGAATGACGGACTATAGAATAGGGATGTTTTACTATAGAAAAGGACTATAGAAAAGGAAGGAAAATAGGGATGTTTACTGGGAAAAAAAATTATTCTATTTTTTTTTTTACCCAGTAAACATCCCTATTTTCCTTCCTTTTCGGTCATAAATCAATTTTTATAAATTTAGGATCGTTATCGTGTGTTATATAATATGGTCTGTTTCTATCTATTAAATCTAAAAATCCTAGTAGCCTAGTGGTGTCATAGGTTCGTCAGGCACGTTACTTTGTGTAAAGTATTTCATCACCACTGTTCTCAAAACTGTGAAGGAAAACATCTTGAGGAAACTTAGAAGCAAATCTTCGAATACATGTGTAATCTACCAACCCGCACTTGGCCACCGTGGTAGATTACGGCTCACTCTCTTTCACTGAGTGGAGGCTTGAGTCCTCACAGTGGGAACTTCAATCTAAACTGGAATGTGAACTATCGATAAAAACGCGGTCCGAGGGAGATAGCTTCATAGTAGCCCTCTGTCTTTGTTGTGTAGGGTGACTATTATAATGGAATTTATAAGGAATGTACGTAAAAATACTTTTTTTACTTATATTACCTGAGTTTTAATGAACATTTAGGCACGGATGCGAACTTTGTAATTTCATTATTGAATTTTAAAAATGGATAAATAAGTTGATGATTTACGGACGACAGCAGGTCAATCTTTCCGAAACTGTAACATTAGTTAAATAAAATATCTACAAGAAAGCAGAATTTAATGTCATTGTAATTACATAAAAATAAAAGTCACTTACTTATTATGCAGACAATGACTAAAAGCACATTTATTACTTATTCCGAAATTTATGGTCACCCTACATACAAACAAAATAACTTGTATATGATTGCCGCAAAAACTTTACTTAAATAATGATATTCCGCACCCAGAGTATGACTATTGCAGACATTAATAGCACCCTGTTTCACCATCTTTTTTCTAATCGAAATTGTTGGTTTCAAACAAAATTACAAAAAATAAATACGGGTAACACTTAGAAAGACGCAGAGAGCTACTGGGACGCTGGCTGGGGGGCTGGGATAGAAATTCCTTGGTCGTAGATAACGATATCATTTCAATAAAAGTTGCTCATTTGACGTCTGTAGTAGTGGGGCAAACGCTGTGACGTTATTTTGTAATGGCGGCACGAGACAGAGTCGTTTTAGAAAATGGTGATTGTCGAACCGGGACTTCCGATCGAGACGCGGACCAGGAGACTTCTCCTGGGCGAAACTGTCCGTTTGCCTATTTAAATAGTTATTGCCAAGATTGGAGGGTATATTTACACTTAATGCTTTAATTCGGAACTTACTTAAGAAATGAAGCCCTTACCACCACACCAAGATGGTGGACCCTATCGCTCCGCCGTCGCTGACGTCATCATATGTATGTGTTATGTATTTATGTCCCGAGAGGAGATTTGTTTTTAATAATTATAAACTAGTGCTTGACTGCAATCGTTGATGGTAAAGCGCACTAGTTTATTAAGCCTATTCACTTAAAAAACTTAGGAATAGGAAGGATATGACGGCAGTTGAGCGAGGTGATGCAATGTTAAACCCAAGAACAATACGACTAAATGATGCTGCGCTAGAGGGAGATTGATCTGGAGACTCTCAATGACCAAACTCCCGACACAAAAACATTTGGCGCATAGTACCCGCCACACAACGCAACACAACTGCTCAGACCTGTCCTCCATACGGCTTCACCAGACATCATGCCGGAACACGGCGAATCGCTTGGCGGCAAGACTTTGTCTGGTGGTATTGCCATGAGATTCATGCTGGTATTGCCTTTAGAGATAGCAGAGGTATTAAGCACACTCATATTTCGCTTGTTATTTATGTAACAGACACCCTCTTCCCATAAGAGCACGCAGAAATACTAGAATGCCACTTGCTACGATCAGATATAATTTCTGCTTTAATGCGTTCAAGAAAAATGCTCAAATTTTTGTGGTGGTGGGCAGGGTGCATTGCTTGCAAAACAGATGTCTGAAGGTTATTGAGTGGTACTTTAGAAGATTTCCTACAAGGTGGATCGAGGACCTGGTGAAAGACCATTAATATCGTGCATTAATAGCCGATTTTTGAGAATCCTTATATTATAAATGGGAAAGTGAGTTTGTTTGTGTAACTACTGAACCGATTGCTTTGAAATTTTGCAGACGTAAAGTTAGAAGTCCGGATTAAATAATAGGGTCCTTCTTATCCCGGAAAAAAATTGATTTTCTCGAGGGAAATCTAAAAAGTGCGATATAACCGAACTCCACGCGGGCGAAGCCGCGGGCGGAAAGCTAGTCAGGCTATAAAATGCAAAAAGCATTTTGAAGACAATCTGGAAGGTTGTAATAAAACATTGGAAGGGTTGACGCTAAGTGCTTAACCACAGTTACAAGATGTTTAGTACCATCGCGTTACGATCCCTAGGAGCGGAGTAATGATTAAAGATAAAAATGGGTGGTGAAGAAAAATTAAATGGCGGGCGAAATAAACTTTTTCCCTCGCTTACATTATCATGGAAATGAAATATTATCAGTCTTTATGACTACGTCATATCGCTTTACTACCCCTTATTTGCATTTTTGTAACGTATATATGAGATGCTAAAGAGGGGGGCAATTTTGACATTATACTAAGAACTAATAACAAAACTTTACAGTATAGTATTTTTATAATCTAGTAGGCCATAATCACATCGGCTGCCGGAAGAAGTTACCTCTCACCAGACAAAGTCTTCCCGCCAAGCGATTCATCGTGTTCCGGCATGATATCTAGTAAAGCCCTACGGAGGACGGGTCTGAATAGTTGTGTTGCGATGTGTGCCGGGTACGAGGTGCCAAATGTTGTTGTGTTTATCATTACATCACCTCGTTCAACTGCCATCTTCCTTCCTAATCACTCGTTTTTATTTTTTGAGTGAACAGGCTCTTAATAAACTGGCGCGCTTTACCATCAACAAGCACTAGTTTATAAGTCCATAAAAAAAATAATAAAATATTCCTTGGTTTAAATTTTATAAAATGATCACAGAAATCTACTAAAAAAGAGAAAGCGACGTTGCCAGCCCGCACTGAATTAACACTCGAATATGGTAGAATAATTCAAATCTGCCGCCATTCCTATTGAAGTGAAATAACCACGGAGCAAAGAACAATATATTTCAAAATTCAACGTTCAATGTATCTGTTATTTGAATTTGGAACGTGAAAACGTTTACTTTTTTGCCAATTGCTGATAGAGTAGCTTTTGTTTTTATTTTTTTAATTGCGGCATTCGATAGATCGAATAAATAATTCAATTTTGAATTTGAACGTTCTACATACATAAACACACGACATGTTCCCATAAGGGTAAGCAGTAAGTAGCGAGAGTCACCAGGTACCACACGTTGGTAATTTTACGTCCTTTTCGGCCATACATTAATTCTCATAAATTTAAGGTGGTTCAGTATGTTCTGCCTCAATCTAATTTTGACCGCTTTCCCGCCCAGTGGTAAGCAGTTATGCAATCGTTGATAGTAAAACGCGCAAGCTTTTTAAGAGCCTATCGAGCAAGTCACGCTAGCCGTAGCTGTAGTCAGACGGAAACACTGCCACAGGCAAATTGTTCCAATTCTCGTGTCTCGGTAGTAGGCCATAACATTGGCTGCCGGCAGAAGTTACCACCCACCAGACAAAGTCTTGCCTCCAAGCGATTCGTCGTGTTCCGGCATAATGTCTGGTGAAGCCGTACGGAGGACGGGTCTGAGCAGTTGTGTTGCGATGTGTGCCGGGTACGATGCGTCAAATGTTGTTGTGTCCGGGGTTTGGTCGTGGAGGGTCTCCACATCTATCTTCCTCTGGCGCAGCATCGTTGATCGTGTTGTTGGGTTTAACGTTGCACCACCTCGCTCAACTGCCGTCTTCCTTCCTATTCACTAGGTTTTTTAAGTGATTGGGTTTAATAAACTAGCGCGGTTTACCATCAAAGATTGCATCACTGCTTACCATCAGGCGGGATTGCAGTCAAGCGCTAGTTTATAGTTATTAAAAAAATAATATAATTCTTCGACGTACGCGGTATAAAAGACGAGGCGAAACGCTTCGTCCGGGTCGTAGTGGTGTTAGAGTAAGATCCCAGAGCGATCAGACGTAACTTATTTTCACATGAATGAAACCTTAGGTTAGTAGTAGTGCCTCATGTACTTAGAATACCTGTGTGTTTGTGGAACTTGCCGAGTGACACCTGGGCAGGTACCAGGTGAGACAGGTAACTAAAAATTAGAGTTATTTTACTTAAATTCTGATGGCTGATATTTATATATATTATGTAGAATATTATACTAAACTAGTATCATAAAGTGTCAGACACTTTTCATGGACCAAAACTTTTGTCAGACGCTTTAAAGCTCCATAAAAAATAAATGAACTTTACTTATTTTCACATGTCTGACTTTTACATATGTTACTGAGGTAACTACTACAAAGTTATATTTCATCAGTCAGACAAATTTGACTGACCAAACATCCCTTAAGCCAAAAATTATTCGACTGGGAGTGCGAGCGCGTAAGCACTATGCATGCATTGAACAGCGAGTGAGATGTCCATAGCAACTCGGTTCCCCTTCTTAAACTCCACTCTACTGTGTGTGTGTATGTGCCTAGTACGTGTCACGTAGTATAGAGTTTAGATCCGTAAAAAGCACATGTTTTTTTTTGTTTATGCCGTGTATTTTTTTACCAGGGTTCGAAGGATATATATCAATTGATACATATCATGATATATATACGATATATATCTGATATATATCAAACCATTTTTTGTGATATATATCAAAATTTATAGTATGTTGCATCTAAGTGCTTTTACCGACGCGCTGCTGGCATATTCTGTAGGGTTCTGCAATCAATAGTAATAGTGTAACGTAAAAGAGCCAAAATAATTTTCAATTCAAACATCCCTACTCCTTAAAAGTGAAGTGTAGTGATAATCCTTTAGGAATGTCAACAGGCGATTTGAAAGTTCTAGCTGATTAGAAAAAGACTAATTTGTTATTTGATTATAACTCGACTAAGTACTGTTGTAGTTATAAAATAAATGGGATGCAGTACCTCTTAGGATCCTTTTGTAAAAGCTTCGAAATTAAATCACATATCATTCATTCCCACGTTATATTTTTCCATTTTAAAACAAGACTCTATAAATAAACAGTTACATATATAAAACATATCTTATAATTTCCTCTATATAGGTACGAACCATTCTTTGTCACAACATTTTTACTACTACTGAAACAACAACATATTTTTTCACTTGTCTCCCGAATCTGTCTTCCAAACTTAAATATATTTAATTTCTTTATAAATGTTAGCTGCCAGAGACAATAATGAAATTCAACCTCAACAAGTACAAATATTAGGATTTTTAAAATATTTTAATTTTGTTTCCCTAATATTTATAGACTTTGTTTTCTCAGAAAAAGATAGTTATTTTTAGTTGATTTTGGTGAACTATAAGATTTTATGTTTATTTTGTTAAATAAAAACTAAAAATATGTTGTTTTTATATTGTAATAAATTCACAATAATAAACTGTCATGTACCTGTGGCAATCGTATAGGTAGTAATAAGATAATAAAATGGCAGTCTTAAAAAATGGATATAAATATCGGATATATATCCGATTTTGGATATATATCGGATATATGTATATCATAAATATCCGATATTTTGATATTTATTATAAATATCGGATATTTTCGAACCCTGTTTTTTACTCATATTAAGTAATTTGTGATAGTGAAAAAACCATGGAAGACGGAAAATTGAAGTGTGTATGTGTACCTCAATAACACATGTAAAAGTCAGACATGTGAAAATAAGTAAAGTTCATTTATTTTTTATGGAGCTTTAAAGCGTCTGACAAAAGTTTTGGTCCATGAAAAGTGTCTGACACTTTATGATACTAGTTTAGTATAATATTATACATAATATATATAAATATCAGCCATCAGAATTTAAGTAAAATAACTCTAATTTTTAGTTACCTTTCTCACCTGGTACCTGCCCAGGTGTCACTCGGCAAGTTCCACAAACACACAGGTATTCTAAGTACATGAGGCACTACTACGAACCTAAGGTTTCATCCATGTGAAAATAAGTTACGTCTGATCGCTCTGGGATCTTGGACTATGTCATCAAAGTAAGGGTGGATACTCGCCTAACGACGGTTTGTCCGGTGATAGAACGGAGATGGAACAATTAAGTCATGCAATTCCCTCGCACACTCTCTAAAATGTATCCTATAAAACACCGACAGGCTGGCTACTCAACGCCTGTACTCCAGGCTTTAACTCTAAACTTTGCATTCGAGATGTAGAATTCGTTTGACGTCAGTATGCCGCGTTGTCCATATGTAGCGGTTGTAGAAATCTAAGTCCACATTTCACTCAACTCTTTTTCACAGCTCTCCAAGCTAAATTCCAGTTTTTACTATCTTTTTCCAAGTAAATCTCGTTTCTCATCTAATGGTGCATCTGAATAAAATCGCAATTACAATCTCAGAGCAATTTATTCAAATGGAAAAACGAGTCCCTGATTAATTCTGTCTGAAGAATCTGACATGGAAAAAAGATAAAAGTGTAAATGTGGAAAGAATATAATCTCTGTTCTCTCTCTGTGTGTCTATCTATTGTAAATCGGGCGAATTGCCTATATACAACTTTTAAAACTAAGGTAAAAAAAGCACATCCTCTCTTTTTAAATATTAATGTAAGATTATTTGGAAGGTATTGCATTACCCCCTCTTATCTTAAAGAACGTTTCAAGTTCCTTCATGACACACATAATAGATGTCTGAGGTCATCGGTAAACCTGATGTTAGAGATGCCGATGCATTCCACTAGTTTCTACGATAAATCCTTTACTGTAAAAGCAGTTCGGCTATGAAATGACTTGCCCGTGTCCATAAGGCGTGCTCAAACTCTGTCCACTTTTAAAACTACATAATATGATAAAAAAGCACTTCCTCTCTCTTTAAACATGCCATTATATTTTATCTGCTCTTTTATGATGTTTATTAATTAGATGTATTATATTTAGTTAAACTAGTATGATACATTTAACGTACATATTTATTGTATACTTTATGTAAATAGTACACTGTAGACTACCTACACTATTTCTCTCTCCTTCCCCTTAGTATTCCATATTCAAAGGTTATCTGTAAAAGATCGCTCTTAGCGATAAGACCGCCCATTGTGTCACCCTTTGTAAAATCTTAATATTTATGTTCTGTAATCTATATGGTGTACATCATTGATAAAATACACACATCAAAAGTGTCTAGGGATCAAGCATTTTTATGCGGATTTCTTGAGATTGAGATGTGGCTTTGTAATAAATTTATGATTTTATAAATTTATATGGATCCTTTTTGGTGCATTTCATAATTTGAATCAGGAACTGTGAATCAAATTCGAGTAAAAGATGAAAATCAGCTGTCAATATTTTCCCTATAAAAACATACAACGCATTGAAGACATTATTAGTGCTACTGTTTCCCTACTACTGATTAAACCAACGTTATTATGGAGCGGCGACGTCATTTAAGCAGGGAAGAAATGCTCAGAGCCGTGGGAATGATAGAAGCTGGTTCCCGGCAACGTACTGTGGCTTTAGCTCTGAATACAAGTCAGAGTGTTATCAGTCGACTTTGGACACGTTACCGAAGTACTGGTACCGTGGCTGAGCGCCATGGAGGACGGTATCGCTGCACCACACGGAGACAAGACCGATACATTCAAATCTTAACTCGAAGAGCTCCAACAATAACCGCCCTGATGTTAGCCGTGAGGCTTCATCACTCTTCAGGGAACTTAATTAGCGACCAAACAGTCAGAAACCGCTTGCATGAAGTGAACCTTCATTCCCGAAGACCGCTACGGGTACCACCTATAGCAATGCACAATCGTAGGATTCGATATCAATGGGCTCTTGAACACAGAAATTGGGCAGAAGAACAATGGCGTTTCGTGTGCTTTTCTGATGAGTCTCGTTTTGGTATGAGACCGGATACAAGACGTATACGACACTGGAGAACCCCTGGACGCCAACAGCGATTAAAATCCTGCCAGGAAGTCCATCCTTATAGTGGTGGAACCATCATGGTATGGGCGGGTATTTGGATCGGCGGAAGAACTGAGTTGATTTGGATCAGAGGCAACCTCAACGCTCAAATTTATGCTGAAACGATTGTATCAGACGTCATCGTTCCTCTACAAGTGCAAATCGGTCCCTTATTTCAGTTAATGCATGATAATGACGACCGCACACCGCAAGAGTTGTAAGACAGACTCTCGCCGCAGCTAACATCAATGTCCTGCCCTGGCCTGCTCAGTCGCCAGACTTGAACCCGATTGAGCATGCATGGGATATGCTACAGAGAAGAGCTCTGCCGAATATGGAGGGTATCCAGTCGCAAGAAGACCTTTTTTTGTTGTTGCAACGAACATGGGCGGCCATTCCACAGCGTGATTTGGATGAACTCATTTTGAGTATGCCAAACCGATGTTCTTGTGTTGTTAGTGTTCGCGGTAGAAACACGGATTATTAATTGTTTAAGTTACCCAATAAAATTTTAGAGAAAACTGTTATTTCAGTCTTTTTTTCGAACTTTTGTGTTAGTGGTTCAAATGTCAAATATCCCTTTATTAGGAAAATGGCAAATTTCTTTATTAATGCAAAGGTGACTTGGTTTATCGTTACTGTGACAAACGAAAACACTTTATTTGATGAATCCTTAAAGAAAATTTTAATTAATATCAATCAGGAGAAAAGTTATTGCAAAAATATATGTTGATCCCTAGACACTTTTGATGTGTGTATTAAACAGATACGATATATTCTAACAAACTGACCAAAAAAAATGTGCCGAACACAGCAGCAGCACACATGCATATTTTTATTCGGCATACATTGGTACAGTGTGAGTGAGATGGGGCGCAATCTAAAGCATAGAGAAGAAAAAGATGGCTAGTGTTTGTCGTTTGCGCTGTTAGTATTTGTCGTTTGTTTTTACGAGTGTATCGAGAGTGACTAAAGTAAAGCGAGATACAGGACTTTCCTTCCTTTTGTACGCTTCATTTTCAGTGCGCTAGTGACATATCTACCTTATTTTAATATTTTATCAATGGTGTACATAATAAAGAGTATTCTATTCTATAAGGCCGCCCATTGTAGATTTCGTAGTGTTGAATGTACCTATGTATTTTTTGATTAATGTAAGTATGTGTTTGGTGTACAATAAAATATATACAAATATCGTTATGGTTTGCTCTTGTATGATGTTTATCAATTAGATGTATATTTATTTCAATTAGTATGATACACTTTGTGGACATATTTATTGTATAACCTATGTAAATCCACCTAAGTACATTATTTTTCCATATTCAAAGGTTGTTTGTTAAAGATCGCTCTTAGCGATAAAACCGCCCATTGTGTCATCCTTTGTTTTTTTCTTCAAAATTATGTTCAGTAATTTATGTAACATAATGTGCTGTAAGGGATTTATTTGTTGGGTTAGTCATTTTTATTAACTTGATTGTGCTCTGGCTGTTGAGAGTATGTCATGCTCACTCAAATGTCTCGCTGATGGTGGCGTGTGTGTTGGGTTAATGGGTTTCCTTCAATATGGTTGAGCTGAATGATGCTGATCCATACGTCATGTTCGTGAACGGACGCCGTCAGTGGGGACTGGTCATCTCTTAGCTGCCATGGCGTATTTTAACTTCTGAATTGATTTTTGTGTGTTTTCTATGGACGCTCTCAGCGTACAATATATTTCTGCATCGTTCTCACACGGTTGATTTCAACATGAATGATGTAATCAAATATTTGTAATAATAGCTTGAAAATTTAAAAGAGTGTCCATGGAGTTTCTTGCCCGTTCTCCATAGGTACCTACTCTTTGGAATGGGCGACTAGCTTCATCTTATTGACTGACCGGCCTTCTGACAATTCAAAAGTGCCTGTAACTGGTTTATTTGAAATAAATGATTTGATTTGATATACAATGTACATAATTAAAGAGTATTCTATTTTTTAGTTCTCTAAATTGGTTTAAAAGCACACATCTCTCGTAATTTTAAGAACTTTAACAGTCTATTTTAAGTCTCAATCTGTTAAAAATACATATATTTTTTTACAGTTTTTTGACATTCGTTTTTTGCTGAAATGAGTCTGCAACTAAATTTTGACCACAACGTTATTTTTTCTTTATAAGAAACTGTTCAGAATAAATAAATTGTTCAGAATAAAGAACTGAATTGATTGCAATAATTTTTACAGCATGTTATATTTCTTCCTAAATACATATAGAAATTGTTGTAGCGTGGTTACCGAGTGCACAACTCAGTTGACATTAGATCATAGTACTAGACGCACAGTGAGACTGCTCACCCGCGTCGCGCCACTGTAGGCGCGGCTGGGCGAGCCGTGCATTGACCATATTTTTGTTGGGACAACCAGGTATAACCAGGTATGACAGGAAACACCGTCGCTGGCAAATTGTTCCAGGCCCTCGATGTACGCGGTATAAAGGAGGAGGCGAAACGCTTCGTCCGGATCGTAGTGGTGTTAACAACGTAAGGGTGAAAACTTGCCATACGACGGGTCATCCGATGGTGGTACGGAGATGGTGGAATTAAATCATGCAATTCCCACGCACACTCACCAAAATGCATCTTAACTAACTTTCACATTGAAATAAGTATATATTATCTTGGTTTATTATGTAATTGCTTACACTATGTATGTACAGTGATATGTAATGTAGTTTGTTTAAACTGGTTTATCACTATACACACAACAGAGAAGTTAGTCTCAACATTATATGGTGTAAACGGTTTTAAGTTGTAATTGAATAGTTGTGTGTTTTGCTGCTATACAGCACTTATGTACACATTGGCGTTGATGAATGTTATGACCCGTCTACACACTCCGTCTTACCTGCGCAGTCCAGGTCTGGGCAGTCATGACTGTACAAAAAGACGGAACACCGTACAGTGGCCACACGTGCAGGTAAGCTCGTGAAAACTGGACTGTGCAATCCTAGTTGTGTTTTGAGAGCTCGTGTAAATACACATGTAAATA
The DNA here is from genome assembly GCA_017933935.1 of Sesamia nonagrioides. Lineage (NCBI taxonomy): Eukaryota > Metazoa > Arthropoda > Insecta > Lepidoptera > Noctuidae > Sesamia > Sesamia nonagrioides. Next base: position 1,614,899 of record JADWQK010001414.1, on the reverse strand, counting down.
CCTAATAGAATAATACATAGGTACCTCTTTTAACTTTCCAATCATTAAATAATATGCTTAATTTTTTTGTTTCTATCTGAGTATTCTTTGCTTTTTATATTTCACAACGCTGGCAACGATTTGTACAATTCTATGAATTGTGTTAAAAATTCCTTAGAGTAACTCCTAACATCGGTAATTTTTGGATTTGTGACGTGTACTTTCCTACTTTGTCGTAAAATAATTCGTAGGGCTGATGCGTGCCTTAAATGATCGGCCACACGTGCAAGTAATACCGAGCAGTACAAATCTTCAGAAAGTCAACGATTGCACAAGCCGCGCTTTCGGGACTGCGCGGGCTACCGTTTTACCGTCCAAGAAGTCTACACACACGCGCTTACCTGCGCAAACTTGTTTGTACAGGCATGCTCGCAGGTAAGACGGAGCGTATAGACGGGCCATTAGATAGGCTGTTTGCTAGAAGGGCCGACATTATTTTCTTAGGAATAAAAAGTTTTATAAATGGCGGAGTGTTATAAAGTGTTATAACAATGGAGGAGGCCTTTGTCCTCTATAGGTCTACTGCTAGACAAAGGCCTCCTCCAGGGCTTTTTGTGCTGCCCGCATCCGTCGACTTCCCGTGACCATCACCAGGTCATCGGTCCACTTTGTTGAGGGCCTCCCTACGCTGCGTCTTCCAGTACGTGGCGGCCACTCCAGAACATTACTGCCCCATACGCCAAGTTCTACGAGCAATGTGCGCAATTAACTAAGCTAAATTTAAGTTCAGTTATCTTTTTCTCAGAAGAGACAGCCTCCGTGGCGTAGCGGTAGCGGACGCGACCGCTGTGCAAGATGGCGCGGGTTCAATCCCCGCACGGTGCAAGTATTTGTATGCATGAATATGAATATTTGCACTGGTCTGGTCGTGCCTCGGAAAACACGTTAAGCCGTTGGTCTCGGTTGCCATACGAACATTTAGTGGCAGTCGTTACGGGTTGTTGGAGCCCTCAAAAGTCCAACAATTGGTCTAACTGCAATACTTCGATGTCGCCTCCGGGTTGTGGAGGTTAGACGGCAGTCGCTTCACGGAAAATGTCGAAGTTTAGCCATATCAGCAGTTGGACTGGTAAAGCGGACCCCAGACTCCAAAGCTGATAAGGCTTCGGATGCGACTGGGATTAACGCTGTGATGATGATGATGATCTGTTTCTTAGAAGAGAAGATCAAAAGACAAATTTTAGAACATTTTATAATATGGAGAATCTCTCCGTATTTTTCCCGTGACTAGTTAATGGCGCCGATTCTATTTTTCACAAACTGAACTAATTTTAAGTTATGTGCATCTTTTTCTTTCCATTTCGTTGAGAAAAGGACAGAAGATAAAATGTCAGTTTAGACCTGTCAAATTAGTGCGCTCCTGACGGAAATTGGCGTATTTTTAGTCGCCATGTTTATAATCGCGTCTAAACTGTCTATGGAGAGTTTGGCGGGAATGTCAAGATGAGTGTCACGCTCATTATTCATTGGACTTTTAAAATTATTTATAGTGTCGTTTACTAAATAAAAACGCGTGATTTATGTAGTAAAAAGTGCATTCAGTGAATAATTCAAAAAGAACAGTGAAATATTGTAGCATAGTGGCCTCATCATGTCTTTACGCTAAACCGCTCCTTATCGTCCAAACGCGTAAAACGAAAGGAGTTAGTTTAGGCTAAGTTATGCTAGGATAAGTTAGGATAAATTAGGATAAGTTAGGATAGATATTTAATGAAGAAAAAAAATTACTGAAGACTTGGCTGTATTCCATTCGCCCGAACGGAAAGAATTGAACAAAAAAAAAAAAAAATGTCTATGGAGTATCTTAATTTGACAGGATTAAATTAAAATGTTATCTTCTATCCATTTCATAACGAAATGGAAAGAAAAAGATGCAGTTAACTTAAAATTAGTTTAGTTTGTGAATAACAGAATTGGCGCCATTGTCTATTAATCTGTTAATGAATAGTTATCCAAGTTATGAAAAAAAAAAACTTTCAAGTAACCGAGTTAATATCGTCAGTAGGTAGATACAGTTACGAACGTATCTATGAGATGTATACGAGAAGCTTAAAGCTCGTGTCAACAGCAGGAGCTTAACGTCACATGGAAGAGTTTACTCCGAGCTGGGTTTTAAAATCTGTTTTATCCTTTAACCGATACCAACAAAAGTGGCTGTAAAATAAAGCTGAATTTCAGCGGTTTGTGGCCATTGGTTCGTGTATTTTGCGAGGTCTTTGGACGGATTTGTCTGTGGATGAGTTGCTTTCATGTAAGTACTTTTAAAGTAATTTATACATTTCGACTTTTTTCAATTTGAGGATTATAATTATCATCATTCGCTGTCTTGTTCTAGAATAGAATAGGATACTCTTTTTTATATATACCATATAGATTAAAGAACATAAAATATAAAGATTTTACAGGTGACACAATGGCCGGTCTTATCGCTAAGACCCATTTTTTCCAACATCCACTGCTGAATGTAAGACTGGTGAACTGGGATTAGGACTGATGCGGGTCTCATCCAGGTTTTGTCAAGAAATTTTGTTCAGATGTGATCATATGTTGAATTTGTGTTCCAGTCTACCCGGACGAACTTGCGTGTGTAAACAGATCATAGATACAAAACAAAATAAAACAAAAAAAATATTATTCGAAAACAAAAAACCCGCCTGCATAAAACTCTAACGAACTGAAAAGGTGGAAACAAGTTGAACAATCGCAGTTGGGGGACTGTTCTATGGAACACTTGTTTAACTAGCTAAGAAGTCCCCCAACTGCGATTGTTAAATAATATTTTTTTATTTCTATCTTTTTAGTTTTAACAAATTATGTTATCAATGTTGGAAAACTTAAAAAAAATTGTTTAATTTCTTGTTTCATCGTTCCATTTAATATTAAAACTGCATGTTGTATACATATTTTCTAATGAGTATTTTAAATCCTTCATTTTAAAACCAATTCGATAAGTTTGGTAAAATTTTTTCACCTCATAATATGGCGTCAAACATCCGCCATTTCGTTTTTACTAATGTCACCGTCTATGACAAATCTAACGATGTCTCAAATGTGAAAATACGTTAGGCGGTTCTGGAGATACAATATAATAAAGAATATTACATACATTCATATGTACAAGATACGCGCTTTGTGCATGCCTCCGAATGTAATTCTGTTTATAATTTTGCAAAAAATGGAAACTGACTTAATTTTGTGCTGAAATTTCTAAGTGTACATTAATTACGTAGGTACGGATGACAGCAGGTCAAGCTACTCCAAACTGTCAGATATTTCCAATCAACATAGAGCCTTAATGCTGTAGAGATAAAGTTGAAAATCTAATAAGAAAATCTGACAGATTGTAGTAGCTTGATGTGATGTCTTCTGTACATAGGTTTGGTACTGTTTCGATGTATGTTTCTGGATTTAAGCACCTAATCATTGTTATTTTTTTGAGATGCTTTATCATTGAATTTTCATCTAGTTTTAGTCCTTTCAGTTGATTTTTAATCGTAGTTATTCATGCAGGTGGTTTTTTTTAATTATTATTATATTTATGTCTTTTTAGTTAAGAAATATTACGTTACCGGATTAATTCCTTAAATGAATTTATGTCATGTGGTTGATTTAGCAATTTGTTAGGGTTAAGAGAACTGATATCAAGGCCGGAAAGAGTCCTCATTCTACTCAAAGCAACGTAAGCTTCACATTTTGCAAATAAGTTTGCCAATGATCGCCAGCGACAGACAACAGACAAACAAATGAAGAAATTTTGAAACACATTGTTACCTGCCATGAAAAATAGATTCTGTTTGATAACCGCAAGCGCTCAGAAAGTTGATTAGATCCTGGTTCAGCATCTAAACAATGCCCTAAATGAAATCTTACCCCTAGAAAAGCAATGGTCCCTGTTTGGTGGTCTAATCGGTATGATTCATCACAGCTTCTTACCAAACGGGATTCATGAGCATTACTGCAGATGTGTACTGTGAAGAACTGAACACAATGATAGAGAAGCTGGCACATCTCCAACCAGTATTGGTCAATCGCTCCTCTCCGCTGCTCATGCACGACAACACGCGACCTCTACCGCACAACAGACGGTCTCCAAGTTGCAAAAAATGGGGTTGGAGGCTCTTCATCATCTGCCCTACTCACCAGACCTTTCGCCTACATACTACTACTTTTTCCAGAATTTTAATAGATTCTTATCGGGGAATAATTTCAACACCCAAGAGGCAGTATAAAATGCCTTTGGAAAATTTGTTGCCTCTCGTCCAGCTGATTTCTTTAAGAATCAATAAACTGCCACTTCGTTGGCAAAAATACATTGATTGCATGGCACTTCAATAAATACAAACAAAAAACACATGAAAAGAATTACTTTACATTATTTCATATTAAACGACAATTTTATAGGTAATGACTTAATATGTAAAATATATTTAGAATCAGTATATTTATTATAATCAGTGATTAAAATCCCTGATTTTTATACCCAATTCGATATGCTCGCTAGAAAAAATATGTAATTCTATTTTTTGTTCCATTTAATATTAAGTTATATACATATTTAGAACCAGTGTTTAAAATCCTTCATTTTGATATCCCACTCGATATGCTTGGTAGAAATTTATTTCTTTATACCTCACAATATGGCGTCATACATCCGCCATTTTGGGTTTTTTTAAATGTCACCTTTCTAGTAGCAGTTGGGCGATTAAGGCAATTCTAACAATACCTCAAATGTGAAAATCCGGTCAGCGGTTCTGGAGATACTAGGTAATAAAGAATAATACATACAAGATAGGAGCTAAAAACATAACCCTCCTGGCAGTCGGGTAATAAGCCCCTGACTCTACGCCAAACGTACCTAATTTTTAAACAACTCAATGTTGTCTCAAAATTATGAATTTGGAAACGTACGAATTATAAATTTGGTGAGATAGCAAGCTGTCTAAATAAACACTATGTACGTTTATGCTGCATATATGCCCATATTGTACAGGGCTTAGAAAAGTACCAACCCATATGCTCCCGTGGGTGTCTTAAGAGGCGACTAAGGGAACCCGCACCAGGGAAGCGATATAAAGTCCAGCAGTGGAGTGTATAGGTTGAAAAAGAAGAAGATGTATACGCAGCTACATCTGGCTAAATGAGTCAGGCCTAACCAGTAATGAAAATTATGGCCTGATGAATATTTAAAGCACTGTTTTTCTACGTGGGCGAAAACACCCCATCGTGGGCGATAACACCCCATCGTGGGCGTATGAGACTTTCAAGGGCAGTGACTGGAAGACAGAAAAATAACAACAAAAAATAAAGGTGTCCTATTTTCCGACTACATTATTATTACATGCCCATTAGCATAAACGCCTCCCTACTTTCCAATTTCCTCTGTTTAGAGCTGACAATGACCAGTTCTTAATATAGAAGGCTAGCTCCTCCCGCTGTCTCCATTTGGCCCTTCCGCAATATCGGTCGCCATTAAGAGGGACCCATTCGGTCATAAGTTTTGGCCCATTGGTCGTTTGAAATGTGCAGATGTGTCCAATCCCATTGCTTTTCACCATGGCAGTTTTCCAGGTCATATCAGTCACGTAGCAGTCTTGCGACTTTAAAATATTAAACGCTTAAAATGTAATCGCTATGATGGTAAGAAAAATAAGGGAAGAACTCTAGAAAAAAAACTCACAGTGGATGGTGACCAAAACAATGTTGAGAATTTGAGATTTACTGCCAAAATCACTGTCATCTATATTTTTGGCAGTAATTTTACTGTCTAAATCACTGTCATATATATTTTTGGCAGAAATTTTACTGTCAAAATCACTGTCATATGTATTTAAGGCAGTCATTTTACTATCAAAATCACTATCATTTATATTTTTGGCAGTAATCATACTGTCAAAGTCATTGTCACCTATATTTTTGATAAAAATATAGATATATTTTTGGTACTAAAATGTTGTTATTGCTGCTGTGATTATTAAATGACTACTTACTTTATAAACATACAGATGCCAGTCTTCTCCATAGCCCTTGAAATACCCTTCCATGAAGCCAGCATCGAGTATTTCTGCTTCGCCGTCAATGGCAGTCGAGGGTCAGTGGCCGGAGGTGGCCCATCACTGATCGCTGGCCCAGCATTGTTGCTCCGTCTCTCAGACGCCGCTAGTTTCCCCAACTGACAACCCATTTTGCACTGTCACTAACACGCCACTTCATTCAATAATTTTATGTTAACCGGCACTTTTGCCTCACTTTTCTTTTGTCATTATCAAAATTCAATTTTATAAAAGTTTACCATTTTTATTTTGACACATATTTTTTTTAAACTTTCAACACTGACAACACATGTTTTTTTTTAATTTAATTCACGCACACCGGTTTTAAAATTAGAACTAATGAACCATAGTCATGATTTTTAGATTATGATTTTATAAAATTGAAAGCATTTTTTTAAAAACTTTGACACATTGAGTTTACATTTAACATTTCACTGTAGTACCGGTGTTGTTTCCACATTGCTAAACTCTGAGTGTTATCTGTCCTTGTCACATCTTTTTATCTTATCTAATCAGCGAAACACGCGAACGGCCGCTACCTGAAAAAGAAAATTTAGCTGTAATTAAATCTGCTGAAAACCTTTTAGTAATTGTCTATTAAGCATTAAATTATATCCCACCTAGGCGTATATTATGTATCTTGGAGGTAATTTGGGTCTTTAGTATTGACATATCCTTCGTAACGAAGTAGGTAACGTTAATATTTACTTGATAGGTATGTTATTTGAGCCCAAATGAGGAGAATAAAACCATTATATCGTCCACTGAATTCGTATTTCATGTAATCCATACTATATTATAAATGCAAAAGTAACTGTGTCTGTCTGTCTGTCTATTACGCTTTCCCGCTTAAACCTCTCAATCGATTTTGATGAAATTTGGCACAGACAATCATTAGACCCTGAGAAAGGACATAGGCTACCTTTTATCCCGGAAAAATTTGATATTCCCGAGGGAAATCTAAAAAGCGCGATATAACCGAACTCCATGCGGGCGAAGCCGCGGGCGGAAAGCTAGTAAATTATACTGTCAACACCGACAACACATTTTTTTTTTTTTAATTTAGTCACGCGCACCTGTTTTAAAATTAGAACTGGGTGAACCTAGCTAAAAGCTTTTGAGTGTGTAAGGTGATTTTGAGAAGACCCGATAATAACATAGAAGGTACTTAATTTGTTTTGGTAAGATGAAAAAAAAAAAAAAAAATAATAAATAAGTAAATAGATACCCTATTTTTGAATGAACTGAAAAGATAGCTGTGCTGCTGGGGAGTTTGTTTCGGCACTTCTTCCCAGCGAAAGCACTAGGAAGTGTGGGCGTTTTCGGGACTGTCTTATGTAATATTGACGTCCAAAAAGCGCTCATTCTCAACCGTCAGTCAATGTTAAAAAATTACTTTTGATTATTTTGATTTCTCGTACTTGTTTTTTTTTTGTGTCTGTGCTCTTCTCTGCGTAATATGTACCGCAAACAAAGGTATTTTGTTTCTTTAATTGAAGAAGATTATTTCAGTAGAGTAATTAGTGTAACACACATAATCAGCATTCGCGACTAATTTGCAAAAATGTACAAATATAAGTTTATAGAAAAATGACTTTTAATTCTACACCATAAAGTTTAGTTTTCGCTACAACTGTAAAGGTTTTATAACTTTTTCAAGAGTACTTGTCACTCTAAAATCTACTTAATTACTATTGAAATAAAGTTGATATTTGCTTAATTTGAAATAAGGTGTGCACATTTTTTTGGTGTGGATGGGAAATCATCCGATGACCTCTCCCGCTCTGGGAGATGTGAGTGTCAGACTTTTATTGAATAAAACCCACCCGTCTTCTTTAACTTGCCTGTGCGACAGCGATCCAGGCAGCGGTCTTCGTGGACCCCGTCACAATGTGCTGACATCTCTTTGAGGCGCGCGTGAAACTCAACGCACCGTCGACCCGGGCCTGGTCCTTACCGGCGAGCAGTGGACAGTTCGCCGCCCGCAAGCCCGCCCGGTGTGCACACCTTATTTCAACACTTTTAGTATTGGTAGTCTGTACCAAGGCAATCAATCTAAATGTCGACTATCCGTTCTTGACAAATTTTTCAAACCTGAACCTTTTTGAACCGATCTTTTTCGCTCTTTCCTTTTAACATGCCTCTGAATGTCAAAAGAAAAGAGCGAAAAAGATCGGTTGCCAATTTATGCATTTGGCCCGCTGGCTTGATATTCTGTATTTTTAAAGCCCTCTTTTGATAATTTTAACGTTAAAATTTTTTTAACATCAATATCACTTTTTTTATCGACTAGTTTGTCGTGAAAATGAAAAATTCGATAATTTTTTTCGCAAACTTTGTAACATTCTTTGCCAGCTATGAAGTTGGGTCTAGAGTTCAAAATTAATTATTGAGCATTAAGTTACGAAGAATTTTTAAATATCTGAAGTTTATTTTTAAGCATTAGGTACTGCGTATCAGAAATTGGCGACTGAAAAATTAATTGGTATTGAGTTTTTGTTTTAAAAATTAGATTTCCATTACATTATATTTTTTAACTTAAATAAGATTTCGAATTTTTACTTAAAAATAGTTTTTATTATTATATTGTTAGCTTAAATCGAAGTAACTTTTGCCAGCGGCTTCGCCTGCGCGGATGTCAGAGAATACCTCGCAGGATCGCACTACTGCGATAAAAAATATCCATCATGTTTATCCAAGTTAAATACTATACTGCATGCAAATTTTATCCAAATTAGTTCAGCCGTTTTTGCGTGATTGACTAAAAACATCCAAATACAAAAACTTTTAAATCCTCTTAATCCTTCCTACTCATCATCATCTCAGCGTTAATCCCAGTCGCACCTGAAGATTTTTTTCAGCTTTGAACTCTGGGGTCTTAATCCTTCCTATCATTTTTTTTTTTGATATGGCATCTCGTAGGTGGCCATTAGAGGTCGTATCTACTTAACTGGACTTTCCTGTGGATGCCTTAATTAAAATTAAAGCCTCCAGCCAGGGGCACTTAAAACTAAATTAAAATTGGGCGACTACGCACTAAGGGCACCCCCTGTGGGGTACGAACCTCGGCTTAGGGCGTCGCTAGAGAGGACAGCAAGGGACGGCTGGATCGAATGTATTCTTAATGGTTTGATGACCACGACGTTTCCTAGTACTAGCTCTGAGATGAAACGCCGAAACAATCTCAGAGGTCATTGTTGGGACATTATGATATTACTGGCTCAGCTGCGGCGCGGGCTGGCCTTCATCGGACAAGGGACGGGGGAGGGGATTACTACGTGGAGCGCGTCGCGATGGACCTCGGCGGCGAGGTCGGTAGGTCGGTCTGTTTTTGTGTAATGTGCTGGTGTCCCTATTGGCCTCTTAGAGGATGGTAATGGGGTCATCGGGGTCTGTGAGGGCATGCCGAGGGCGGCGAAGTCGGGAGATGGTGGAGGGAGTGTAATTGGCAGCCGCTGCTATAAGAGGATTGCGGTGCCTTCCTATCATAAATGCGAAAGTTTGTGAGGATGTATTATTATTATTATTATTATTTTTAAGTTATAAACTAGCGCTTGACCGCATAATTACTATGAGTAGATAGATCTCAGCTTAACCCATCGGGGAACGCGTGATTGTTGCTGATTATGATAAATAATAATAAATCTATTAGAACACTTTAAAAATACAAAGGTAGGCAACACAGGGTTAAAAACTACTGTACAGAGAGTCACTTTAAAAGGCGATCTGATGCCTCCTAAACTAGGACAAATACCTGCGTTTTAAGAGCCAGGATTCCTCAAGGTATGACACACAATTGGTATAAGGTGACGTGCAAGTACGTATTTGAACACAAATATAGATAATAAAAATACTTATAAGATTATCGGTTACCCATACGTTAACTTCTGCAACCAATCTGTAAGGTTCATTTTATCTTCGCGTTTAGTCAGGGAGTAGATGGGTAAGAATTTTTGAATTTTATTAGGTATACAGAAGAACCAACTTCACCGACATAGCTCTTCGAGTCGCTAAACTTAAGTGGCAGTGGGCAGGGCACATTGCTCGTAGAACCGATGGCCGATGGGGCAGTAAGGTTCTGGAGTGGCGGCTACGCACTGGAAGACGCAGCGTAGAGAGGCCCCGAACAAGGTGCACCGATGACCTGGTGAAGGTTGCGGGAAGCCGATGGAGGCGGGCAGCACAAGACCGGTCATCGTGGAAAGCCTTGGGGGAGGCCTTTGTCCAGCAGTGGACATCTATAGGCTGAAGAAGAAGAAGGTATACAGTCGAGAACTAGTCGCTGCATACTGTCGACTGGCAAATATGGAACGGAATTGGACTATATTGGATACAAGAAAGCTTTATATGTCATAAATTAATTAATTAATTTCAGTATTAGCTGATGATAGTGTCGTTATGATAGATACTTTAATTTCAGCCCACCTACCTGATATCGCAATATTCAGTAATACTTCATTTAGTGGGACGTGTTATCAGTTACTTGACTGACAAGTGATAAGCTCCAAATTGTTAATACTAGGTGATAAAATGTGACATAAAACATTCGTAATAAAGATAGTGGGTAAAATATTGGATTCTTTTTTTTATGCAGTGGAGTACTGCAGCCACGTTTGGGTTGGTGCTGCAAAATGGCACCTGGCTACATTGGATTTAGTGGAGAGGCGTGCGAAGAGGCTGATTGGCGACCTAAATTTAACCCAAAACGGTCTCCAAAGCATGGGCGTAAAGTTTACTTTCGGTGTGGCTTTGGTGCCTTTCGGTGTTCTATAGGATGCATTTTGATGAGTGTGCGAGGGAATCGCATGACTTAGTTCTCCCATCTCCGTTCTACCAACGGACGACCCGTCCGCGTCGTACCGCGAGTTTCCACCCTTACGTTGTTAACACCACTACGATCCGGACGAAGCGTTTCACCTTCTCTGTTATACCGCGTACATCGAGGGATTGGAACAGTTCGCCAGCGGCGGTGTTTCCGTCGGACTACAATTTAAGTGTCTTCAAGGCGTGAATAGGCTCTTAGTAAACTAGCGCGCTTTGCCATCAACGATTTCATCACTGCTTACCATCAGGTGGAATAGCGGTCAAGCACTAGTTTAGAATTTTAATTAAAAAAAGAGATTGAAATTATTTACGCCATAAGAAAAAATCCTTCATAGGAAATATTTGTTATCCCGCCGGATGGTAAGCAGAGCTGCAGTCGTTGATGGTAAAGCGCGCTAATTTATTAAGAGCTTATTCACTCTAGTCTTGAAGACACTTAAATTATGGTCAGACGGGAACACCGCCGCCGGCCAATTGTTCCATTCCCGAGTCTAAAAAGATGAGGCGAAAGGCTTCGTCCGGATCGTAGTGGTGTCACTATACTCGCCGTATGACGGGTCGTCCGATGATGGAACGAAGTTGGCGGAATAAATTAATGAAATTCCCATCATCATCATCATTTCAGCCGAAAGCTCTCTTGTATGCAATATAGTCCAATTCCATTCCACATTTGCCAGTCGACAGTATGCAGCGACTAGTTCTCGACTGTATACCTTTCTCTTCTTCAGCCTATAGATGTCCACTGCTGGACATAGGCCTCCCCCAAGGTTCTCCACAACGACCGGTCCTGCACCTCCCGCATCCAGCGGTTTCCCGAGACCTTCACCAGATCGTCGGTCCATGCTACGTCTTCCGGTGCGTGGTCGCCACTCGAGAACCCGTCGGCCCCATCGGGCATCGGTCCTACGGGCAATGTGTCCACCACTGCCACTTTAGTGTTGCAATTCTTCGGGCTATGTCGGTTACTCTCGTTCTTCTGCGGATCTCCTCATTCCTGATTCGATCGCGCAGTGAAACCCCAAGCATAGCCCTCTCCATTGCCCTTTGAGTGAAATTCCCTTGTAGTCTCTAAAATGCATCCTATAGAACACCGACGGACTGGCTACTCTTCGCCTGTGCTGCAGGCTTTGGAGACCGATCGATTCTATTCGATCTTAGCTGTCATTCAGAAAGAAAGAAAGAAAATATATTGATTTGCGGCGAACATGGCGTATAAAAAAGAACATGTAAACACACACACACAAAAAAAAACAAATAACAAGTTGATAAGAGAGTGAAACAAGCGGTGAAGAGGTGTAAACAAGCGGTACTTCCCTTTGGACAAGTGTGTACAGTTTATTGAGCGAAAAAGAACTTTTCTCCAAAATATAATAACAAAAGAGATTAAAAAGAATTTGAATATTTTGTTCGGAATGATTCGCACATACATTTATTGAACGATACCCGTCATTAGGTTCTGAAAACACTTTCTGAATTCTGTCGGAAATTTTATCGCCGATAAACTGATAAGCAGTTTGGCAGACTTTATGTCAGTAAGTAAGTATGATGTTCAGGCAGATTTTTAATAAGACAATAACACAATGCTAGACTTAAAAAAACAATAGAAACACTCCAATCTATTATTACTCATGCCAGGTAGGAATGAACTGAGTCGTGCCAGTTACTATACACAGTATTGTACAAAGTCATGTGTTTTTTTTTAAATGAACAGACAGTACTGCTAAGAAGTTTGTTCCGCCCACTGAACAGATAAAAGACATCGCCACTTCTTCCCGCGGAATGCACTGTGAAGTGACGAAGGGGAGCGGGGTCTTAGGGGACTGTCTTATGTAATATTGACTTTCTAAGGTGCGTATTCCAGAACGAAACTCAAGCATTGATGTCTGCTTAAGCATTACTTAAAACTAGTTTCAACCAATCAAATGGCTTGAAACGAGACTTAAGTAGAGCTTGAGTTTTGAGTGGCGTTCTGTAATACGCACCTAAAAGTACTCATTCTCTGCTTAATTTTGATTTTGAATCGACGATGTCAATTTTTTTCGAACATGATAAACCAACGGATAAAAGTGAATAAAATAGTGTTACGTAATCAGAGTACAAGTCTTTTCAGAGTAATTACTCGTTAGACTGTCGGAGAAAAGACAAATTTAAAGCAAAAAAAGTAAAACTCAAGAACAACAGAAACATGCATTTCACAACAAAGCACCTGATTTCACCCCACATTTCAACTTTTCTAACACGCCTTTACAATAGCATTTCTTATGCAAGCAATATCCAAGATTTACACTTCCATTTCATGTTTCTAAATAATATTTCCTATAGTAGAATGGTTAGAGGAAGCGCCGTAGATTTCCCGCGCTTCCGCCATCTTGTCAACCATTTGAATTTCGAACTTCTACATATTTTGCGTTTGAATTACCACTGATGCGACGCGTTTTGAATTTAACGGTGGAGAATGAATCGAGTTTTAACCTTTTATGTTTTGAAGAGGTGTGACAGATGTCACGTTCAAAATTCAGAGGACAGTTTATTAGATTTATTTTAGAAGTGACTGTGAAAATATTAGGCTGACATTATTCATAATGCCACCTTGTCATTGCGTAAAACATATCTATAATATTTATTCATAAGTTGTGTTTGTGGTATCGGTGTTTTAAGCTACGGCCAGGCTTTGGACTGACTTGTGCTTATAATAACATTTAAAGCTAGTAGCACCGCGTGGAGTAACTCCACCCCGTCGTTTAACCTGAATAAGGGTTGATTACGTGGAAATGTCGGCGTGAAAAGTATTTTGTATGTTAATCTGATTTATAAGTTAAATTAATCTTCTTCTTCAGCACTGCTGGACAAAGGCCTTCCCCAAGGCTTTCCACGATGATCGATCTTGTGCGGCCCCTGCCGGCATCCATCGGCTTCCCGTTACCTTCAGCAAGTCATCGGTCTACTTTGTTGGAGGCCTCCCTACACTGCGTCTTCCGGTACGTAGCCGTTACTTCAAAACCTTACTGCTCCATCGGCCATCAGTTCTACAAGCAATATGCCTCGCCCTCTGCCAATTAATTTGAGCGACTCGAAGAGCTATGAATGCTAGAAGACTTTGGTTCTTCTGCGGATTTCCTCATTTCTGATTCGATGGCGCAGAGAAACTCGGAGCATAACTCTTTGCATCTCCCTTTGTGTGACCTTGAGCCTTCGTATGAGGCCCATTGTGAGCGACCACGTTTCTGTTAAGTGGTAGTTTAATATTTTAAATTTCAATCAATATCAGTTAGTAGTTTTTGCGTGAAAGAGTAACACACCTGGCCACTTTGGATTCAGTGGAGAGACGTGCAAAGAGGCTGATTGGTGACCCTGATCTAACTCGAGTTGGTCTCCAAAGCCTAGAGCACAGGCGTAGAGTAGCCAGCCTTTCGGTGTTCTATAGGATGCATTTCGGGGAGTGTGCGAGGGAATTGCATGATTTAATTCCCCCATCTCCGTTCCACCAGCGGACGACCCGTCGTACGGCTGGTTTCCACCCTTACGTTGTTAACACCACTACGATCCGGACGAAGCGTTTCGCCTCCTCCTTTATACCGCGTACATCGAGGGACTGGAACAATTTGCCAGCGGCGGTGTTTCCGGCGGACTACAATTTGAGTGTCTTAAAGGCTAGAGTGAATAGGCTCTTAATAAACTAGTGCGCTTTACCATCAACGATTGCGTCACTGCTTACCATCAGGCAGGATTGTTTATAATATGTAAAAAAAAAAACACAATTATCCATTAAAACATTTTGCGTTTGTAATAGTAATTAATAGGAATCAAATATTCGAAAATAGGTAAATGAAACATTTCTCGATTAACATTTTCCAGCATAAGCATGTCAGCAAAAGTCATATTTGAACATCATCTAAGAAGATGAAGAAGACATGACAATATTCACGTCGTCAATTTTCTGCCAAATTAGACATGACACGTAAGCATAGAACTCGATTATACAGCGCTTAAATGTTATTCAAACGTTTGTAACTTGTCAGTCCCGTGCAGAGACGTACGCAACATGGCGTAACAAAATGACGGAGACAAACATACTTGCCGGTTAGGAATTGTTATTAGTTTTTGATATTGCAAGGTAGTTGCTGCAGTAAAATGGTTATAGGCGATGTCATCATCATCATCTCAGCGTTAATCCCAGTCGCATCCGTAACTTTTCATCTTTGGACACTGGGGTCCGCTTTATGAATTAACTGCTGATTTTGGCTACACATCAATATTTTCCGCGATGATATAATTTTAAATTAAGTGGTATATGATGATATGAATTTTGTTAGTATTTTAGAGATAAAGTAATCTATCAGTACGGTCCGATGCGTAGTCTGGTAGTTCGGAAAATGAGGCAAGTCGCTATGCAATGACAAATTCACGGGTACTTACCCCTCACCCCCGCTGGTGAGGGGTAAGTGCGCAGTACACGTAGTGGGTAGCGCACTTCAGAGCTGTTATAAAGTTTGAAAAAGTCAAAAAACACAAAAGCCTTCGACCAGTGTTGCCAGTGATAACATATGGAACTGAGACGTGGTCGCAGGAAACCGCTGGATGCGGGAGGCGCAGGACCGGTCATCGTGGACATCCTTGGAGAAGGCCTATGTCCAGCAGTGGACGTCTCTCGGCTGAAATAATGATTATGATAAAGTTTCAATCGGTTTGTAACTTAAATTGACCAATAAATCTTGGGACGTGTTAACCAATAAATTTGAAAATAGGCTCTAGCTGACATTATTTTTACTGACTGTTACAATATTATATTAATATTTTTTTTTTTGCCTTTTTTTAATAAATCATAATAAAGGTATATTAGGTAGGTAGGTTCTCATTAGTTGTGGAAATAATGGTTCGATTCTCAGATAGAGGAAAAGTGTTATGGGAATAGCCCCCCGGAATCTGGATGTGTGCCATGTTGATATCACACCAATTACGACGGGCTTGTACTTCATTCCAAATAAGAAAAAACACTTCAACAAACCTTTTTTACAGCCAGTTCAACCGATTTTGACTTTTATTTCGTAGGTATAAGCATAGTAGTATAAGAAAAAAAGGTGCTTACAAACTATTTACTGTAGCTACTGTTTACCATGCCATGCCATGAGATAGCGGACAAACTGCAGGAGGGTTGCCTACGTTGGTACGGTCACGTCTTACGAAAACCGGCATGTTACGTGGGTCACAAATGTCTTGCCATGGCGCCTCCGCCGGGCCGGAACAAGCTGGGTAGACCAAAGAAGTGCTGGCTTGACGTTGTAAGAGATGACATGCGTGCCAACAATCTCACACCACAGGATGCCAAAGATCGCGCGAATTGGAAGAAATTGAGCAAGAAAGCGGACCCCGGGCTCCAACGCGAAAGTCGCGGATGCAACCGGGATAAACGCTAAGATGATGATGATGATGACTGCCATGCCATATAAGCAAATAGAGCAGCGGTGGCCTAGTGGTATTGAACGCGCTTACGAGTTGTAGGTCGTAGGTTCAAACCCCATCAGGCGCTTTGCTTTGGGTAAATTATTTCATCACCACTGCTCTCAAAACGGTGAAGGAAAACATCATGAAGAAACCGGCAGGTCCGAGAGCAAAGAAAGAAAATCTAACACATGTGACATCTACCAACTCGCACTGGGCAAGCGTGGTATATTACGGCCCACTCACTCTCAACGAGAGAACGCCTGTGTCCCAGGAGTGGGTACATTAAAGGCTGATTATGATTATTATGATAATATTTTTTTATTATTTTTTTTATAAGTTATAAACTAGCGCTTGACCGCAATCCCGCCTGATGGTAAGCAGTGATGCGATCATTAATGGTAAAGCGCGCTAGTTTATTAAGAGCCTATTCACTCTAGCCTTGAAGACACTCAAATTGTAATGTGACGGAAACACCGTCGCCGGCAAATTGTTCCAGTCCCTCGATGTACGCGGTATAAAAGAGGAAGCGAAACGCTTCGTCCGGGTCGCAGTGGTGTCAACAACGTAAGGGTGGAAACTCGCCGTACGACGGGTCGTCCGATGGTGGAACGGAGATGGGGGAATTAAATCATGCAATTCCCTTGCACACTCACCAGAATGCAACCTATAGAAGACCGAAAGGCTGGCTACTCTACGCCTTTGCTCCAGGCTTTGGAGACCGTTTCGAGTTAAGTCTGGGTCGCCAATCAGATTATGATTATGATTATTATGATTATGATAAGTCAAAATCCTTTCAACGGACTGTGTAAACAATCCCAACTTAATATTATAAATGCGAAAGTAACTCTGTCTGTCTGTCTGTTACGCTTTCACGTCCAAACCACTGAACTGATTTTATTGAAATTTGGTACAAAGATAGAGTTGACCTTGAGAAATAACATAGGGTAGTTTTGATTCCGGAGTTTTGAATAGTTCTCTTGGAAACGCGATATAACCGAACTCCACGCGGGCGAAGCCACGGGCGGAAAGCTAGCTATTTAAATATCTAATCTTTTTCTTCTCAATGAAGTGTAAATAGATATGTGTCTAATTGGAAAAATTTTGAATGTACCCTCTATAGAATACATATCTTCCTAACTTTTTTGGAAATAACAAACGCTTGTTGCTTCCTCTATTTTTGAGAAAATTATGTAAAATATTCCAAGCTCAATCCTGATGAAATTGAATAACGTCCCACAATTTCTCTTGAGTAATATAATTATACAAATTAAATTCACTTTGCATTATGTATTCGGCGGCTTAGCTGTTAAACAATTAAACTCTCAATCAAACAGGTTCGTGTTTGCTTAATCAAATGAAATGAAATTGTTTATTAAGCAAGTAGGATAACAGATCACTTTTACAAGTCATATTTTTTAAACTAGATGGAGCCGGCATTTCCTAACCCTTGAGAAGAAATAGCCGAAACAAACTTAGAGATCATCGTCTTTTTTTAAGTCCAGACATTAAAAATATAAATGTTTACAAAAATGTACGTAATTAAAAAACAAACAGTGTTTAAAATGTCATAATTGTAGCATAATTATGCATATTGCGTAATAACAATACTTAGCAGAGCGAGCTGCTCAGTGCCAAGCTATTGTCTTCTAAATAATCTGTGATTTTATAATACCCCTTTTTGCAAAGTTTGGCCTTTATATAGTGTTTAAATCGTTTAATGGGTTATTTGAATCGTTTTATAAGAAGTTTCGAATGTTCCCACCGTGTTCTTTCACTTGCCTGTAGGCCAGGGCCACGGTTTCTTTTTTTTACTAACCCCCAAACCTGACCCAAGAGGCATCCGATCTTCGTGCACCCCGTCACGATTTGCTAACATTTCTTTGAGCCGCGCGTGAAACACAACGCGCCGTCGACTCGGGGTGATTATCTTATCTCAGCGACAAATTGTTCAAAGCTTGTCAAAAATGTAGGAAAATTACTGATATTTTTGACAGATTGAGACAAGGGATCAAAACTGCGAACGTTATCAAAATAACGAGATTAACCATTCTGTTTACGACACGTTGAGCAGTAATCTAGCAAAAAGTACTTCTTTCTTCTTCTTCTGCAGCCTATAGAGGTGCACTGTTGGATAAAAGCCTGTCCCAAAGCTTTCCACAATGACTACCCGCATCTATCGCCTTTCGCCAGGTTATCGGTCTACCTTGTCGGGTAGGCTGCCACTCCAGAACCTTACTATTCCATCGGCCATCGCTTTTACGAGCAATGTGTCCTGCCCTCTGCCACCTAAGTTTAACGACTCGAAGAGCTACATATGTCGGTGACTTTGGTTCTTCTGCAGATCTACTCATTTCTGATACGATCGCGAAGAGAAACTCTGAGCTTGGCTCTTTCCATCGCCTTTTGTGTGACCTTGCCTTCGTATGGGGCCCATTGTGAGCAACCACGTTTCAGTTCCGTATGTCATCACTGACAAAAAGTATCTACTAGGCTTGCGTGACTAGGGTCCAGTGTCACTTGTGGTCTATGGCTACATCTTCTCGTCGTCCAAGATACCACAGTGTTTCAAGACTAAAGTCTTTGACCAGTGTGTGTTGCCAGTGATGACTTACGGAACTGAAACGTGGTCGCTCACAATGGGCCTCATACGAAGGCTCAGAGTCACACAAAGGGCAATGGAAAGAGCTATGCTAGGAGTTTCTCTGCGTGATCGAATCAGAAATGAGGAGATCCGCAGAAGAACCAAAGTCACCGACATAGCTCTGTGAGTCGCTAAACTTAAGTGGCAGTGGGCAGGGCACATTGCTCGTAGAACCGATGGCCGATGGGGCAGTAAGGTTCTGGAGTGACGGCCACGTACTGGAAGACGTAGCGTAGGGAGGCCCCCAACAAGGTGGACCGATGACCTGGTGAAGGTCGCGTGAAGCCGATGGAATGGGGGCAGCACAAGACCGGGCAGCGTGGAAAGCCTTGGGGGCGGCCTTTGACCAGCAGTGGACATCTATAGGCTGAGGAAGAAGGCTTGCATGAATTGAAGATATCAATGGAATTATTCTTTTCTTTTTCTAACAACGTGCCAAGGCTTCATTAACACATGAGTAGGGTACTGGCCTGTAATCTACTGCCTTCGCTACTCTATGGCTCTCTTTCCTTTATTTTTATTTTGTTTTTTTTTTTTTTTAATTTCTTTTTTAATTCTAATATAAACTCTTTGCTCGTTGTGCTATTTGTTTTAATTTCACTGATACGATTAATATAATCTGTGATCCTGACAAATATTGTAGCATCTGCGTTACAAGCACTGAGCTAGTATTCACTACGTTTTAGTTACAATTCTCCAATCATCATCATCCTCCCAGCGTTAATCCCAGTCGCATCCGAAGCCTTTTCAGCTTTGGAGTCTGGGGTCTGCTTTACCAGTCCAACTGCTGATATAGCTAAACTTCGACATTTTCCGTGAAGCGACTGCCGTCTGACCTCCACAAGCCGAAGGCGACATCGAAGCACTGCAGTTAGACCAATTGTTGGATTTTTGAGGGCTCCAACAACCCGTAACGACTGCCACTAGATGTTCGTATGGCAACCGGGACCAACGGCTTAACGTGCTTTCCGAGGCACGACCAGACCAGTGCAAATATTCATATTCATGCATACAAATACTTGCACTGCGCGGGGATCGAACCCGCGCCACCTTGCGCAGCGGCCGCGTCCGTTACATGCTGTTTTATTAAATTGTAAATGAAAGATAATGTACCTATGTATTTCATGAAATTAAAATAAACAACAAATCGTAAAAAAATTAAAGAAAGAAAAACAAAACGCACATTAAAAGTAAACAATAATGGTAGAAAAAGATATAATATAGTGAAAGTCGTCGTACTCTAACATGAAAGTTTATAACGTTACTCTATATTTGCTCCATGAACGTTACGCTGTTTATATACATATTATCTTGCCTATCCATCTAGAATAACCTCTGAAATGCTAAAAGATTTTTCCAACTACAAGCTGTAGGTACGGAAATTACCATACACGCATGCACAAACTAACCAAATTCTTATTCGCTCACATGATATTACTTTAGCTTTTGCCGTCGACTTAATCCGCGTGAAATTTCTTATTTCCTGGCCCATCGCATCACACCCCGCGGTTGCGCTTTGACTTCGTTTTGCGTACCATTCTTTCTATATTTTTTTATTTTTCTCATCTTAAGAGAATCAATGTAGAATAACCCAGGTCTTCCTCCAGAACTGGCGTATTAAATTCAATAAGAATTTCAAACGACCATGTTCAAGTATCCATAGTAATATTATTATAAATGCGAAAGTAAATCGGTCTGTCTGTCTATCTGTCCGTCTGTCTGTCTGTTACGTTTTTCTGCTTAAACCTCTCAACCGATTTTGATGAAATTTGGCACAGACAATCTTTAGACCCTGAGAAAGAACATAGGCTACCTTTTATCCCGAAAAAAATTTATATTCCCGAGGGAAATCTAAAAAGCGCGATATAACCGAACTCTACGCGGGCGAAGCCGCGGGTGGAAAGCTAGTACTATTATAAGTACTTCCTACGTAATAATACCTTCTGTACAATTTGATAACAACTAGCTTACGTTTGGATATCAAAACCGCCTTGAAGCGTCCATCCAATTGGATTGCGTGGTTGTGGTTTAATCATTTGCAAACATTTAGGGCGGTGGTCAAACTGGTGAATGACGTTGTCACTTGTCTATGGAGTCTCTTAATTTAGACTTACAAACTGAATTATGACAAACCATAATACGACAAAATTTTATAAAAACAGTATGGAACTCAGATATATCTTCATTTTGAAACGATGCGACTTCACCGACATCCTTTTTTTTTTGTTCTGGACTGGCAATCATCAAATTACCTGTTCTGCTCTGGCCGGACCGGAATGGCGTCAGACTATTACTGACTAAAACCCACCCGTGTTCCTTCACTTGCCTGTGCGCTGGGGCTTTTGCTTATGTTTTTTTTTAACCAATCCGCAATCATGGCCCAGGAAGCATCGGTCTTCTTGAACCCCGTCACGATGTGCTGACGCCTGAAACCCAACGCGCCATCATTACCGGATGGCCAGCTGCCCACTGCTCGCCACCCACAAGCCCGCGCCTACGGTGGCCGGGAGGTCGATGTTGTCTCCCGACCAGGGCGTCTCCTGCGGCGGCTAGAGGCGTGAGGGCGCTGGGGTTCCCACTCCCTCACGCTGTCTCCTCTCTTGCCAGCATCACTGCGTCGCAGAAAGAGGCGAGGGCCAGCCACGCACTCTCCACCAGGGCTGGATTCACCAACATCCTTCTTCGACAACAATGGGGAATGCCACAAGACTCCGTTGCGGTGTCGCATCGTAAAAATCTTTGCCGCACAACGATCATCATCATCTCAGCGTTAATCCCAGTCGCATCCGAAGCTTTTTCAGCATTGGAGTCTGGGGTACGCTTTACCAGTGTAACTGCTGATATGGCTTAACTTCGACATTTTCCGTGAAGCGACTGCCGTCTGACCTCCACAACCCGAAGGCGACATCGAAGCATTGCAGCTGGACCAATTGTTGGACTTTTGAGGGCTCCAACAACCCGTAACGACTGCCATTAAATGTTCGTATGGCAACGCCATAAAATTCCGCATATCGATACGCACACAAAATCTTATTGCTGTGTACCGTCGTTTTGCGATATGACGCTGTAACTCAATGTTTTGTCTCCGCCCATGCAATGGTAGTCCGACGTGAGTAAATTTCGACGTAAAACGCTGCACTTTGACTATATTTTATTTCGACGTGATCTAGCTAAGACACAATAATACCTACTCAATTATATTTGTTTCAAACCAACTGTGTTTACGAACCACTGAGACTGAGCTTAGTTCATATAGCTACATACTTTAGTGTCTCATTCACCACTTAGAGGGATGACATCAGCCTTTGATTTATCAAGCTCTCAGCTACTAAATGAATTAATTAGAAGTAGTGGTGACATTTCATCTTATGCCAAGACAACGCGATGCTTTATTAGATCTTAATTACTTAAGGTTTAGGAGAAAAGGCCATTTGGAATTTATAACGATTGCGAGCTGCATCGTTCGGAAAAGAAATATCGTCATTTAGTAGTAAATAGGAATTTTCTGCAAATTATGACAGATTTCAGATTAATTACTGTTTCAAAATATTACGGATTTATTTCCTAATTTACATAAAACAAATTGAGCAAGATTGATTATTTTTTAAGGCCTTTTTTTGATAATCATCAAATTCCTTCTCCCGTTTTAGAGAAGTTATTTGACGTAAGAGGGCGTGGCAGACTTTAACTGGCTAAGCCTCAGCAGTGTCCTTTCAGTTCTCTATACCAGGGTATCACTTTTCGAACAACCCGCGACCCTGGCATCAATCCTGACGGACCCCGTCAGTTTGTGCTAACGACATAACACAACGAGACGTAGAACCGGCCCTGGTGATTTTTGAAGGCCTTACTCCAAATAAAATGACTCAGCAGAATAATTCGCTGAAACATACTTGCTTTCTACATAATAAATGAACTAAGCTCAATTTTGTCTCAGTAACCACAGAGGGTCGACTTCAGCCTCTCATTTGTCAAGCTCTCAGCTGCTAAAGGAATAATACGAAGTAGTGGTAACTTTTCGTCTTAAGCCAAGACAAAGCGAGGCTCTGTTAGATCTTAATTACAAAAGGTTTAGGAGAAAAAGTAATTTAGAATAGCTATTGTTAACTGCGTTATTTAAAAAGAAACACTTTTGCTTACATTGTGTTTTTGTAAGATCACCTTTTTCACAAACTAAGCTTAAATTAAGTTCAGTACATCGATTTTTAATTTTTTTCAGAAGACAATTATAAGTTTAGTCTTAGTACATTAAGATACTTCATAGACATGTCGATTATTAATAGTGTTAGGAGCTGACTGATTTGGCAGAACTGAAGAAGTCAGTCTTTTCTTAACGAACATGTCCACTAGTAATAGTGTTAGGAGCTGACTGATTTGACAGAACTGAAGAAGTCAGTCTTTTCTTAACGAAATAGAAAGAACATAATAATTTGTGAACAAGGGAAACTAAATTCTTGACTTTCTTTCAAAAGTCCAAGGTCCGAGGGAGAAAGCTTTAAAATAGCCCTCTGTCCTTGTTGTGTAGGTGACTATTAAAATCTACAGAATTAGATTATTGACACATTATATGAGTTCATATAATTTTCTTTTTTACAATGCATAAATATGTGAGCTGTCACGCACTCACGCCCTTTATACCTGGGGCTTTTATTTAGGTAATAAGTTTATACTTATTTACATTTCCATTTTAATGATATTTTGTTTTTGCTTTACTGGTATTTTGGCGTGACTAGCTGGTATATGATAAATAATTTCATTGTTGTTGTTTTTTCTTGTGTTCATTACTGTACTACATAGTATTGTATAAAGGCATGTGTAAAAGTCCAAAAAAAAGAATAAAAAAAAAAACTATAAGTTGATAAGAACTTTACACCTAGATAGGCAGTAAAATTGTAACTGTCATTAAGGCTCTGATGATGAAAACGAAGGCCAGTTCGGGGAACTCTTCAGCGGTTTACAGTAGTTACCTTGTGTTTGGACTTAATTCATTAATATTCATGAGCACTTTGCATCCATGCAGACCCGGTTGGTGACCTGTAACATAGGCTTCTTCAAAAACCTACTTCAGGCACCAGTCTCTTCCAATGGTGGCATATAAGTAAAAATATTGTTAAACCAATGTTGTGAATAGAGAAATAAATAAATTAAATTAATGAAGGTCTGCAGTAAATTGGATGATAGAGCTGAGAGATAGTCGAGGGAACTCCTCAACGATCCACAGAAGCTACCTTGTATTTGTGCTTGATTAATTTGTATTGATAAGAGCTTTACACCTAGATGTATTGTGACTGTCATTAGGGGTCTTATGATGATGACACACTCCTCAACGGTTTACAGTAGCAACATTGTGCTTGGAATTATATCATTTATATTGATGAGAACTTTGCACCTATATGGGTTAAAATGATGGTTTGCAATAAATCTGATGATCAAGACTATCGTTCTCACACGGTTGATTTCAACATGAATGATGTAATGAAATATTTGTAACAGCGTAAAAATTTAAACGAGTGTCCATGGAGTTTCTTGCCCGTTCTTCTCCATAGGTACCTACTCTTTGGAATGGGCGACTAGCTTCATCTTATTGACTGACCGACCTTCTGACAATTCAAAAGTGCCTGTAACTGGTTTATTTGAAATAAATGCTTTGATTTTGATTTTGATGGTCTTCATCATCAATTTGAGGAATGCCTGTGGGCTGTTGAGGGAATTAAACAAAAATTTACAGCATTAAAGTTTAACATAGGACAACCACTACCTACTCATCACGCTTATGTGACAATCAATAATTATAATAATGAGACTGAATTTAAGTTCCGTAATCGCGTCATGTCTAGCATTGTTCATACTTTCATTTTGGTTTCATAGGAATTTTATAGAAATCGGTTCAGTGGCTCTATTTTTAAACTAAAATTACGGGTAAAAATCGAAGTAAAGAAAATCACGTCGGTTGCTTACGCCTTTTCCCAACTATTTTAGCGTCAGCATCCAGTCTAACCGGATGCAGCTGAACAATACTTTTCACAACTAAAAAGTGTAAAATGAAACATTAAAAACCGACTTCCAAGAAACACTACAATGATGTAGTGTTTTTGGAACTCGGTTGTTTTTTTTTTGTAAAAAATGTTTTTATTGCCAAATATATAAACAAATGTGAGTTATTTAAAAAATTACTTTAATATCACACAATAACGTTCAGCTTTACGTTCACCGTTACGCTACAACTTAAGATTCTTAGACTGTTTAAATAATGCCAGGTACTCAGAAATCAACGTAATACTACTGAAATAAAGTTGACATTACTATATCTGAGCTTCGGTAAACAAGAATATCTGCGTAACTGTCTCTATCCTCTTAAGGTATTTAGACAAGCAATACAATATGTATAAGCCACAAGAAAATGAGAAATACCGATCTGAACCTAAATACGAGTATGTTGCTGTTGAAGTAATAAGTTTATTTTTAGCTTATTCTGCCGGCAAACGGATCTTTCCAAATTGCTTTTCGAGCAAACAGTCTATTGTTGAATAATAATATATATTTTTATAAGTCTATACACGGCAAATGGTATATTTCCGTCAGCATTTTTCCATTAGTAAAAGTTTTGGTGCTTGAGAAACATCAAATACATACTAAATCTTTCGATATGACTGAACAAACTCCGCCATTTCTGTAATACAGCCAAGCAAGGAATATTAACGAGGGACCATGATGGAAATATTAAAAAAATGTTCGAGTTATATTTCCATCTTGCCAGGTTTATTTCTAAGAAGCTGAACATTTTTCTTTGCAAACGCAATAAACACCAAATAACACTATAATAAGAGCAACAGTTTTCATTTTAACAGTTCAACAATATTCATTACGTCATTCACGAAGTTAAGCAGAAAAATTGATCGAACAGATGAAGCAATGTATAAGAAATATATCTAAATGATTCAGGTTTCCGTTGATTCTGTATCACGCAATTAGGGTGTCGATAAAAATGTAGGATAGGTACTGAATTTCTTAGTCCTGTCAATTAAAGATACTTCGTATTATGTGATTAAAAACATGGTGACTAAAATAACGCGCTGACTAATTTAACTGGACTAGACTAATTTTCAAAAAAAAAAAAGAAGGATCCAGCTGGGATGGGCAGCATTTGGTAAACTTTGTCGGGTGTTTTCGTCGCCCATACCCCAATGTTTGAAGACAAAAATCTTCAACCAGTGCGTCCTACCCGTCATGACTTACGGAGCCGAGATGTGGACACTAACGGTCAGACTAGTCTATAAGTTTAAAGTCGCTCAGCGAGCTATGGAGCGGGCTATGTTGGGCGTCTCTCTGAAGGACCGCATCAGAAATGAGGTGATCCGACAGAGGACCAGAGTCACCGACATAGCTGAGAGGATTAGCAAGCTGAAGTGGCAATGAGCTGGTCACATATGCCGCAGGACCGACAACCGTTGGGTTAAACGGGTCCTCGAGGTGGAGACCGCGCCTCGGCAAACGTAGCGTGGCACGCCCTTGGGCGAAATGGAGCGACGACATCAAAAAGGTGGCTGGTAGTGGCTGACGGAGAAATACTCAGGATCGAGCTCGTTGGCGTGCCATGAAGGAGGTCTATGTCCAGCAGTGGACGAGTAGGGGCTGATGATGAGACTAATTTTGTCCTCTGTCGAATAAACAGAGAAAAAAATGCACTGAATTTAAATTTAGTTCCGTTTGCGAACAACCGAAGAGGCACCATTGTATAGTTATTTCCTCTCTCAGAGCTGTAGTTAGGTACTATTAAACCGCAAACCTAATCCCAGAGCGAGCCCGGACTGTACCCTAGATCTACCCTTGTACTAACTATATTGCAGTGTTATCTGTATTGTTTGCCCCGCCACCAGGATCCAGCTAAATTGGATCTAGATAATCTATACCTATAAGCGTCGGATAGAGATTTGCAGCGTAATTGAGTAACACACTCTGGGTTTCATTTTGACAGTTCAGCAATATTCATTGCGTTGTTTATGTTGTTGGTCAGACAAATTTTTCGAACTTAAGGAGAGTAGTAGTATGTTACGAAGGGGATAAGCAATAGAGTGGTGTTGGTTTGTTATGGGATTTAGTTACAATACTATCAGGTAGAGATTTTTTGGTCAATATTGTAGAACGTTCTCATTCTCGTTCGAATCCAGCTCGGCTGGGCAGCGTTCGAAAAGCTACGCTACATCTTCTCGTCGTCCAAGATACCACAGTGTCTCAAGACCAAAGTCTTTGACCAGTGTGTGTTGCCAGTAATGACTTACGGAACTGAAATGTGATCGCTCACAATGGGCCTCATACGAAGGCTCAGAGTCACACAATGAGCGATCGAATCAGAAATGAGGAGATCAGCAGAAGAACCAAAGTAACCGACATAGCTCTTCGAGTCGGTAAAATTAAGTGGCAGTGGGCGGGGCACATTGCTCGTAGAACCGACGGCCGATGGGGCAGTAAGGTTCTGGAGTGGCGGCTGCGTACCGGATGACGAAGCGTAGGGAGGCCCCCAACAAGGTGGACCGATGACCTGGTGAAGGTCGCGGGAAGCCGATGGATGTGGGCAGCACAAGACTGATCGTCGTGGAAAGCCTTGGGGGAGGCCTTTGGCCAGCAGTCCCTCTATAGGCTGAAGAAGAAGATTCTCGTTCTTAACTAGGTTGGAGTTCAAAAAACTTAGATGCACGCATATGGATAGGAGCGTTTTGGCCTCGAACAGGACTTTCGTTTTTTATTTATATATATACTTAAACTTTAAAAATACTAACCTTAAGTTCAGACTTAACAGTTAACAGGACGGAATATAAATAAGTTTAAATTTATTTGTTGTTGTCAATTTGCTTCTTTTCAATGAAGAAAGCTACGTCAGGATTTCCGGTCAGCTTGATATCAATCCATAGTTGAGGGTTTATCCAAATTGAGGTTAACGAATAGCTTTGGTTAATTAATTTCATGATTATTTAGCGACATGCGTTAATTTAATAATGGATTTGCAATAATGAGAAAATTAGGGCGAATGTTTTAAATAAATATTTAAGAGTCTTAAGCAATAATGACAGCCTCCGTGGCGTAGCGGTAGCGAACGCGGCCGCTGCGCAAGGTGGCACGGGTTCGATCCCCGCACAGTGCAAGTATTTGTATGCATGAATATGAATATTTGCACTGGTCTGGTCGTGCCTCGGAAAGCACGTTAAGCTGTTGGTCCCGGTTGCCATACGAACATCTAATGGCAGTCGTTACGGGTTGTTGGAGCCCTCAAAAGTCCAACAATTGGTCTAACTGCAATGCTTCGATGTCGCCTTCGGGTTGTGGAGGTCAGACGGCAGTCGCATCAAGGAAAATGTCGAAGTTTAGCCATATCAGCAGTTGGACTGGTAAGCGGACCCCAGACTCCAAAGCTGAAAAGGCTTCGAATGCGACTGGGATTAACGCTGGGATAATGATGATGAATCTTAAGCAATAAATAATTAATTAAATGTTAAAATCGAGTGTTGGAAATAATAAAACGAATTAGAAAATTATAGTTTCTAACTCTTATTATTGTTACCTGCAAATTGTTATAAAATAATTTTAATGAGTTGTGACAACGACGGCATTACGTTTTATCAAAAAACGCCAAGCGGCTGTGAAGACAGATTAGCAACGAAAGATGAATACGAATTCTGTAATTAATTGAGATTTTAGGGCTTATTTTAGTGTTTTTGTGATCGCTGTTAAGCGCGAAGAATAAAAACGTGCGTAAAAGCAATTAGGTAGGTGTATTAATTATTGGTACATCTGAGCTTAGTGGTGGAGACAATATTCATATGTACAACGGTATTTTTTCTTTTTAAGAGACCTGAATATAGTTTGTTTAGAATAAACAACTGAATCGATTCCTATCATGTTCACATCATGTTACATTTTTTCCAAATACATTTAGAAATTGTTGCAGTGTAGTTACCGAGCGTAAAAGTTCAGTTTACGGTAGATCATAGTACTTGCGCGCAACAGCTGACGCCATAACTTTGTGATAACAACCTCATAACTTTGTGGTTTTTCATGATATCTTTTTGAAATTTTGTACATAAATTCTTTACATTAAATATACTTTAGACACAAGTTTCGTGTTTCACATATTCAAAAAAATTATGTTGTATATATTTTTTAGGGTTCCGTAGCCAAATGGCAAAAAACGAAACCCTTATAGATTCGTTATGACTGTCTGTCCATCTGTCCGTCCATATGTCACAGCCATTTTTTTCCGAAACTATAAGAGTTATACCTACTATTGAAACTTGGTCGATAGATGTATTCTGTGAACCGCATTAAGATTTTAATGCAAAAATAACAGAAAATAATAAGCATTGGGGGCTCCCCATACTTAGAACTAAAACTGAATAAATAAATGAATAGGTCTTCAAAAATTATATCGAGGTTTCGAAAATTTTTTTTTTCGCTTCCAAAGTGGAATAAAGTTGCCCCCCCTCCTCTAACTTCTAAAATAAGAAAATGAAAAATCTAATAAAAACATATGATGTACATTACTGTATAAACTACCAACGAAAATTGTTTTGAACGAGATCTAGTAAGCAGTTTTTTTAATACCTCGTTTTTTTTTATATAAATTAAAAACTAGCGCTTGACCGCAATCCTGCCTGATGGTAAGCAGTGATGCGATCGTTGATGGTATAGCGCGCTAGTTTATTAAGAGCCTATTCACTCTAGCCTTGAAGACACTCAAATTGTAATATGACGGAAACACCGTCACTGGCAAATTGTTCCAGCCCCTCGATGTACGCGGTATAAAAGAGGAAGCGACACGCTTCGTCCGGATCGCAGTGGTGTCAACAACGTAAGGGTGGAAACTCGCCGTACGACGGGTCGTCCGATGGTGGAACGGAGATGGGGGAATTAAATCATGCAATTCCCTTGCCCACTCACCAGAATGCATCCTATAGAAGACCGAAAGGCTGGCTACTCTACGCCTGTGCTCCAGGCTTTGAAGACCGTTTCAAGTTAAGTCTGGGTCGCCAATCAGCCTCTTCGCACGCCTCTCCACTGAATCCAAAGTAGCCAGGTGACATTTCGCAACACCAGCCCAAATGTGGTTGCAGTACCCCACAAACGAGCGGACCTGTGCTTTGTACAACATTAGAAGCTCGTACCTCGTAAATCGTAAACCGCTTATTACCGCGTAATCTTTCATACAAATAAATAAAACCCTTTAATTTCAAAAATCAATGGTACGGAACACTTTGTGCGTGAGTTCAACACGCACTTGGCCGGTTTTATTCTCCTCCTTTTTTCTTTCATATCTACCTCATGCTTAGTTATTGCACAATAATTTCATTATGTGAGAGCATATGTTTATGATAAATACTCCTAACTTAAATATGATTATGAGGCACAAATACGATGAAGATTGATGATACAATACAATTATCCGAAATTGAGTTTAAACTAAAGGGTCTCTCATCAATAATCCTCAAATTTAATACTGTATGTTAAACTCAGTTAATATTCATCATGTTCATTATGGCATAGATAATCTATTATACAAGGCTGTAATTTACATAAGGTTTCAGAACTCGAAAACGTAATACAGAAATTTTATTTTTATGTTCCTGTCATTAATAGATAAAATCCCTATCTACTAAATAGGTATTTCATTTACTTCAGGCGTTGAACAATATGACATCATCATCATCTCAGCCACATGAAGTCCACTGCTGGACATGGCCTTCCCCAAGGATTTCCAAGAAGAACGGATGGACGCGGCCTGCAGGTCATCCGACCAACTAGTCAGTGGGTTTCCGACGCTGCGCTTGCTGGTACGTGGTCGCCATTCAAGAGCCTTTCTGCCGCATCGGCCCGATGGTAGTTGGGCACATAGCACGCAGATTATCGGCTCTCACTATCTCGCTATCGCCTACTGCCACTTCAAAGAGCTAATCCGTTAGGCTATGTCGGCGACTTTAGTTCTTCTACGAATCTCCTCATTCCTGATTAGATCACGTAGATAAACACCTAGCATAGCCCTTTCCATAACTCTCTGTGTGATCTTGAGATTTCTTATGAGGGCTATAGTGAGGGGCCACGTTTCTGATCGATATGTCATCAATCACCGGTAACTCACATTGTTTAAAAACATTTGTCTTTCAATGAACAATATGACAGGACTACACTAATGTTACTTTATCTTCTGACCTTTATAATCCATACTAATATTATAAATGCGAAAGTATCTCTATCTGTCTGTCTATCCGACTTTCACGTCAAAACTACTGAACCGATTGTAATGAAATTTGGTACACAGATAGTCTAGAACTTGAGAAAGGACATAGGCTATAAAACATCCCGCTATGACAAATAAGAGCAGAGCAGGAACAAAAAACGTTGCGAAAACGGGAGCAACCGCGGACGTACATATTGCTACCAGTATTTTAACAGGCGCTTATTTTAAATCAATTGAGCTCTTTCGGTTTGAAGCGTACGCGGGTGAAACCGCGGGGCACAGCTAGTAAACTATAAAGAAGGGATGCACTGAGCTTATATTTAGTTTAGTTTTTGAACAAGGGAATGGGTCCAGTGTCATATAAAAACAATTACCTATGTGAATTAAACACGCGCACTGTAGGCAAGTATTGTCAAGTATGTTCCCACCTGACCTTCATTTAAATAATTCATACACACACAGTTATACTTCGGTACCTTTTAGGGCTTTAGCTTGAATAGGGCGTAATCATGAACCCGAAACAATTTGTAAAAGGTACCTTTATCGAGTTACATAGCCTTGGAGAATAGAATTGTTGAAAACTAAATCGTATATTGCCCACATTATTGTTGTTTTATATTAATTAGTACTAAAAACACTAGTACTTAAGTGCTTATTAGTACTTAAATAGCAGTGGGTAGGGCACATTGCTCGTAGAACCGATGGCCGATGGGGCAGTAAGGTTCTGGAGTGGCGGCCACGTACTGGAAGACGCAGCGTAGGGCGGCCCCCAATAAGGTGGACCGATGAACTGGTGAAGGTCGCGGGAAGCCGATGGATGCTGACAGCACAAGATCGGTCAGCGTGGAAAGCCTTGGGGGAGGCCTTTGTCCAGCAGTGGACATCTATAGGCTGAAGAAGAAGAAGAAGAAGTATTCAAAATATTTGCACAGTATGTTTGGAAATCCGGGATTAAGATGGTAAATGGTCATTTAATTTGAAACCCGACCGTAAGATGTGTGAGTAACGTGTAGGTACGGTATAGTAGTGACATGCGGGGTTCCTAAATAACGGAAGGTGGGTTTCACATCGGCGTCGAGTCGACGATGAAATCCTTGGGACTTATCCTCGATAGCCGGTGGAATTTCGTAGAGCATTTCCGACGTTTGGCTCTACAATTTTTTTTTTTTAATATATACGGACCAATCACACGGATTGAGCTAGCCCCAAAGTAATTTCGAGACTTGTGTTATGGGATACTAACTCAAGGATACTATATTTATAATAGATACATAAATAGGTAAACATCCAAGACCCAGGCCAATCAGGAAAAGATCGTTTTCCATCATGACCTGGCCGGGGATCGAACCCGGGGGCTCCACGTCGCAGGCAGGCGTGTTGACCGCTGCGCCACGGAGGTCGTCGAATTGGACTGGAAGGTTACCTTAATGCGGCTCTTGTCTAATCTAGGGGTCTAAATGACTCTTGTTGGTGGCTCTACGCGGGCGTCGGGCGGCCGATGGTATTTTACGGGGTACCGGTGTGGGCGCGGTCCGTGAAGTGGCGATCAGTCCGCCGGTTGCTTTCGTACTAGAGAGTCCAGGCCATCTACTTGGGCTGAAGATACTGCTCGGTCTCCGCTAAGGCATAGCTTTCTTGTGGGATTATCGCCCAGTGCTGGGCGTACTACCATAGCGGCAGTATAAGTATAAGTTCCGTTCTTGAACGCAATATTATGTTGGATAGTGTACAAGTTACATCCGGAGTTGTTTATTATACGGACCTTGTAGAAACTAGAACTAATTTCCGTGCGTTCAGGCGCTTTTGCCATACCTATTATTGGAATCAATTGTAACAGCACATACCTACTTAGGACCCATTAACTTAATGAAATGTTATTCTGTGGTGCTTGGCAATCTGGGCTTCTCCCAGTTGTAATAATGTCCCTTTGTGCCGATTGGCCTAGTTCTGTTCTGTCTCCTGCTTATTATGGAGGGAAGTGGAAAAAATATCTTTTTTCTTACTCCTCCGCTATTCTTTTCTGATTAATTTCGTTGCAGGACCCAAGACAGTTGAAACGTTTCTCCGGGACTCGTCGAGCTTCATTGCTCGGCGTTTTTCTGGCGGTCTCCACTGTTGATTCTGGCTTTCAGGAGTTGCAGTGGGTTGGGAACAGTGTGGCGGGTTTTGTCCCAAATTAAAAAAAAAAAATAAAAAAAGTTCCGTTCTTAAGGAGTAGTTAGAGTGGCGCCACAGCGCCCTCGTCATCCACCTAACTCTGACCAGATAGTTGCGGATAAGGCGGGAAATAATTCCAGGCAGTCATCACTGTGTGGATTGCGCGGCTAACACGGTAAAGCATATGAGATTTTATTTTTCTGGAGATTGTCCCGGCTTGGGCACCTAGCACATGTAAATATATGATAGGAATACGGGTGAGTTTTAGTCAGTAAAAATCTGCCCTTTTACTCCACTCTGAGCGGGAGAAGTTATTTGATGATTTCCAATTCCAACACAAAAAGGCCGTGTTGATGCAGTGTGGTACGTGAGTTGTAGCATTGTGATTCGCAATGGTCGTTTCGTTATTGAAAAATCAATACCTATGTCGTCGAGTCAGGCATTGAATTCGTTTTTGATATTTAAAAACACACTGTACACCATTTGGTAATGTTTTTAATAAGGATTTAATTCTGGGACGTAATATTATACGGAAAATTAAAGAAAAGAGCTCATTTATAACAAAGTACTTTTTGAATTTGTACATTTAAAAAAAAACTTACCTAACTTTTGCACACTAAAGTTATAATATATACCTTTACATTACAATTTACCCTCTCAGGGTAAATTATTATTTATATCATCATCATTATAATTTCAGCCGAAAGACGTCCACTGCTGGACATAGGGGAGGGGGCATGGGGGAGGCCCCAAGGATCTCCACGACGACCGGTCCTGCGCCTCCCGCATCCAGCGGTTTCCCGTGACTTTCACCAGGTCGTCGATCCACCTTTTCGGGGGCCTAACCACGCTGCGTCTTCCAGTGCGTGGTCGCGACTCGAGGAGCGAATGAATAATAATAATGATAATAATGCCCGGAGCCCAGACCGCCGCGCGCCGGTATCTTGGACCCTGTTCCCGATACCGGTGGGCTACTAATTTGTTATATTTTTAAATGTTTTTTATATATTTACATAAATATTTAAAAATGTAAAATAATATGTACATATAGAAAAATAAAGGGAATAATAATAATAATACTTTATTTGCCAGAATGTAGGTGTACAAAGTAGTATGATCTTAATATGTATAAATATGGCCCAATTACATTCTACCATTACATGTGGTGTGCAAATATTTAATTTCATAATACAATATAAATTCACTGAATTTTTTAATGTCATATTACAAAAAAAATTATCAAAATATTATGAAAATGTCAGATTGTAAATAATGTCAGAAATTAAAATAATAATAGTAAGTATAAGTAATGTGTCATCTTGAATTTTTACAGTATTCCATGTATTCCCCAATGTCATAAAAACAACTATCCATTAACCAACGTGTCAGCTTTTTCTTGAACATGGAGACAGGACGTTAATTAAATGAGTTAGGTAACTTGTTATACAATATGTAAAGAAAACCCTGTCCGACCCATAAGGATAATAAAGGTTAGGTAAACACTTGACCAAATATAATATAAAATTTTACATAATCATCATAGTAACAATACTAATGAATTTTGAAATAATCCTTTTTTCCCGGGAATTAATTCCAATTTCCCCGAAATTTGGGAATTTTTAAATGTGACAACACCGGTATTATTATAAGCGAATAGCGACGCGACCACGTCACAGGTGCCGCGTGCCCTGTCCCCCGCCGCCCGCGGAAGGGGTTGCGTACCGCACATGTATTAAGTTACCTTATTTTTTTAGGGGGATTTTTTTTTTAAGTTTAGCCTGTCTTTGTGGGCATTAGTAGAATCAGTTATCGATACCTAACAATACCTTCACGGATCGGACAGGGTTTTCATTACATATTGTATACCTGAATGAATGTTTTATATATAAAAAAAAAAAACATTTTGTTCCTAGCTAACCACAATAATATTAAGCGCCAGGATTGTCACCAGCAGAAATCAACGATATTCTCGACAAAAACCCCAGGGGCGCCGAGGACGGACTGAAACATTTGAAATATTTTCCAAGTTCATTTACGAAATTAAAACAGGGTGGCTTTCGTATCATATTGCTTTTTATTTAACATTTCGAGGGCTGTAGATATTTTGAACAATTGACTTTTTTTCTTAGATTTGATTTGAATTGTATTCCCTTTTGAAAATGATCTCTGACGGCATTTTTATTTCGAAAAGAACCTAAAAAAATTAATGGCGGTGCTCTGGAAGAAATCGTTTGTTCAGTTGTGTAATATTTTCGTTGATGAATGACTAAGGTTTTTTTTTTTAAATAATTATAAACTAGTGCTTGACTGCAATTCCGCCTGATGGTAAGCAGTGATGCAATCGTTGATGATAAAGCGCACTAGTTTATTAAGCCTATTCACTTAAAAAGCTAAGGAATAGGAAGGACGACGGTAGTTGAGCGAGGTGATGCAATGTTAAACCCAAGACCAACACGACCAAACGAAGCTGCGCTAGAGGGAGATTGATCTGGAGACTGTCCACGACCAAACTCCCGACACAACAACATTTGGCGCATCGTACCCGCCACACATCGCAACACAACTGCTCAGACCCGTCCTCCGTACGGTTTCACAAGACTAACAAGGCAAGACTTGAGGATGCCTTGACATGTCTGGTGGGTGGTAACTTCTGCCGGCAGCCGATGTTATGGCCTACCACCGAGGTTGGGTTACTAGGTTGCTAGGTTCATTGAAAAACAATGGTCTAGATAACTTATATATTTATTTTTAAAATTTATAATTCTTTTAAAAGCTGGGCTTTTTACACACTAACGAAAGACATAAATTCAAATATACACGTTATTTTTTGTATATGTGAACCCGAAACACGTGTCCAGTATAAATTGGTAAGTAAAGAATCTATGTACAAAATTTCCAACGAAAATAATATCAACGCACAGCTCGCCTGCCCGCGCCATCAGGCGGCGCGGCGCGGGGTGCCCTGTCTTACTGTAGGTACGCCTAGTACTTAAACCTACTGTCAACTGTGTTGTGCGCTTGGTACCCACACTGCAACAACTTCTAAATGTCATTATCAACCTTTTTATCGTCCCACTGCTGGGCACAGGTCTAGTCTCATACAGAGAAGGATTGAGCGTAATCACCACTCAATGCGGGTTAGCGATTTCAGACTTAAAGTCCAGGTTTCCTCAAGATGTTTTCCTTTACCTTGTAATTATTCATTGGTGTTCAAGACATACGTAGATAGTACATATATTATAACTTTAGAAAAGTTACATTGGTACTTGCCTGACCTGGAATTGAACCCGCACACTCATACTTGAGAGGCTGGTATTTTAATCACTAGCCCACCACGTCTTATAAATGTCATCGTCTTTCTAAATGTAATCGGAAAAATATAAAATGGTGTAAATATTATTGGAATCGATTCAATCGATTCCAATAATTTTATTTTCATAAACTGAAATTTTCGTAGAAATCATAGAATTCCTATAGCTCACGCGCTCTGCTATTCTTTTGCTCACATTTATAGTTGCAGACAGTTCCATTTTTATGGCACTCATTCAATAACTCAAGACAATGTAGGAAAACAGCGAGGTCGATTACTCTTTCACAGGTAGGGAACATGTATGTCTCCGTTGTTGTAAAGTTAAAAGGAAAACGCAAAAAGAAGTCTATTTTAAAAGCCTTACATAAGTTAACACTTAACACAAATGTATCTCTCTTTCCCTTTTTAAATCCATTCCAAGGATGTCTTTAAAAGATCGCTCTTAACGATAAGTCCGCCCGTTTTGTAAAATTTATATATTTTTGTCTGTAATTTCTGTAGTGTTCATTCAACAATAGAGATCCCACCAAAAACATTCTCTAAAAACTTGCCAAATCTCGCTCAAGCTGCTTGTTTATCTCTAAAAAAACCGGCCAAATGCGAGTCGGACTCGCTTACCGAGGGTTCCGCCGTATAAACGTAGCGGTTTACAATTTATGACGTACTAGCTTTCCGCCAGCGGCTTCGCCCGCGTGGAGTTCGGTTATATCGCGCTGTTTAAATTCCCCTCGGGAACATCAAATTTTTCCGGGATAAAAGGTAGCCTATGTTCTTTCTCAGGGTCTAAAGATTGTCTGTGCCAAACTTCATCAAAATCGGTTGAGAGGTTTAGGCGGGAAAGCGTAACAGACAGACAGAGTTACTTTCGCATTTATAATACTAGCATTGATTTAGAATTTTTCACAGTTTAGAGGCAATTAGATTTAAGAAGTGTTTGATATGAATTTCAACTTTAATATCTCTACGCGTTCATGTGAAAATGGGTAGGTAGTAAGTTTATAATTATTAAAAAAATATTTCATGTCATGTAAGCAAAAATAATATTTTAATATTTTATGTAACTTCAAATTTATCATTTTCACAATTTTTCCTTTATCTGTCTGTACTATAATATAACGTTGCTTCGTGCCGAATTTCAAGATTCTGAGTTCACGGGAAGTACCTTGTAGGCAAAGAGATTTAAGATATATAGAGAGGGCATGTGTCAAAATGGCATAGAAAAACTGTGATCCCATGGCTCAGTTCCGCCATCTAGTACAATATAGCAAAATTAGATCGACAATTGGAGACATCAAATAGTAAAAATGAAATAAGTTTATATAAAATATATTCAGCTATTGCTCGGTAGGTGGCCAGTGTGGTCTATGTTGCCACATCCGATTTAATACCTTAGTATAGTTCAAATTGGGTAAATAAATATTGAAAAGTAAACAAATTAAGTGAAACTTGTCTTGTACAAACAAAAACTGTTTTAGAATTTTATTCGCTACTACTTTTTTTTTTAGAATTTTATTCGCTACTATTCATTTACCGTGACACCGTCTATTGGCATTTTAGATGTTTTATGCTTACGAATTATTTTAACGCTCAGTTTATTGCGATTTTTGAGTGTAACAGACCTTTTAGGCCATAAAGCGCATTTTGTTTTGCAATTTTCGTTTGCATTTCGTTTTTAGCAAAATTATTCTTTTTACACGTTTGCTTGCAAATATTTTTATATGGCAATGCAAAAAACTGTGGTAGGGTTTGTATCATTTCGATATAAAGTTATCGATAATATTCAAAGAAGTTACTACGACGATGTTTTGTCGCATTATGATAGCTTGAAACAAAAAGTTAGGAATCAGAATAATTATGGGTAATTTTAAGTTTACAAGTTTCTTATTTATATAATTCTTTTAATATAATAGGCGTTAAAGTTTAAAATTGCCGATTAGTACTGAAAATCTAAATAATTGCATATTTTTTAATTTTTAAATAATTCATTTATAATCAATATATAGGAAGGTCGTTTATGCCTTTGTGATAGAACTCTGAGGATCTAGACTGCACAAACTGTGTGAAAGCAGAACTGCCTCCTGGGAAGAAAACTTCTTGTCACGTAGATAATTGTCCAAATCACGACAAAAATGGTAGTCTGCTGAAGCAAGACCTTTACCAGATACGTACGCCATTATCTTTAAAAACGGCAAAAAAATCACGGTTATTGTATGGGTGCCCGCATTCAGTATTTATTTTATTTTAATTAATTATTTGTAATTTGAATATATAACCAAATATTCTGTGAACATTTTAAGCGTCTATCTGTTTCCGTTATTAATATGGAGCAAAAAACGGCAAAAATTCACGTTTTTTGTATGGGAGCCCCCTTAAATATTTTATTATTTTTATTATTAGTACTTGTTGTTATAGCGGCAACAGAAATACTAACACAATCTCTGGAAATTACAACTGTCTCGCTATTACGGTTTATGAGATACAGCCTGGTGACAGACGGACAGACGAATAGAGAAGTCTCTAGAATAGGGTTTGTTTTACCTTTTAGGTACGGAATCCTCAAAATCACAAAGTAGCTCGCAATCATTGTACTACATATACGTACCTACATATTTTATGAATATATTTCATTATAAATAAGTTATGTAATCTATGTACTTATCCACTTAACCGTAAATTTTATTCCAATTTTTACGGTTAAGTAGAAAAGTACTGAAATTAATAACTTACTATTTCATTTCTAATACAAGGTACCGATTCTTTTTTTTTAAATTTGATCGACAAGTCTTTCCAAAGTAGATAACTTCTCTTTTAAAATGCATTGAGCATAATTTCGACGAATGAGACGGAAGCCAATTTTCTTCTCTAGGGTCTATCTGGACAAATCGTATCCACTTTTTCCCTACAACATTATTTTTATTCGGAAACCAAAAATAACAAAAACCTAGATAAATGAATAGTAATTGTTCATTCAATTTTGTTTATTAATATGATATGATTATGTTTAAATAGAGTTAATAATAAATAAACTTGAAATATAGTAATATTTTAAGTTTATTTAGCTATATTTTAAATGTCAATAAAATACAACAAATTCATCTTAATAAGTATTATCGATAACTAAATCGATAAACAACATTACATCTCTACAAGAAAATAGTAAAACTACTCAACAATAGAGGGCGCTTATTACAATAAAAAATTTTCTAGAACTATTTAAGATTTTTTTTTTTAATTTGAATTGCAGACGAAATATAAATAATTCATAGAAAAACATTCCGAAGTTAGGTCCAGTCGTTTTACTATAACGAGATGTACAGTAACACAAAGCGCAACATGGCATATTTCCTTAGAAAATGTTTATTCTTGGTGGACACAAATTACGTCCTGACGCGCAGACTAGACTGAGCGCCTTTTAACCAAGTCGATAAAAGTATTGGCTTACGATTTTGTTCGTGATGTCCTATCTATTGTAAATATAATTTTAATGTCTTTGCTTGTAGGTTTTGATTCCCTAGCGTGTGACGGAAATTCGTCTAAGGTGTCGGTCTAAACTGCTGTATCTTTTGATCGCTTTAACGTAGAAGTTTGAATTTTTCACTGCTTAAAGGGACAATAGACCTAGGTATTTGGTATAAATTTCAATTTGATACCTTTATTAGTTCGTGAGAAATAAGGTAGTAAGTCTCGTTTTATTAAAATATGTTTATTATATTATAAAACTAAAAAAATGTGATTTTCGCAATTTTTCCTATATTTCCATTATATGACAATCCTTCATGCCAAGTTTCAAGATTCTGAGTTTACGGGAAGTATCCTGTAGGTTTTGATTCCTTTGCGAGTGTCGAAAATTTGTTGAAAATATCGACATATCGGCTGTATCTTTTGATTGGCTTGGCTTAGAAGTTTGATAATTTCACAGCTTAAAGGGACAATAGACCTAGGTATTTGGTATAAATTTCAATTTGATAACTTTATTCGTTCGTGAGAAATAAGGTAGTAAGTTCCATTTTATTAAAATATGTTTATTATATTATATAACTAAAAAAATGAGATTTTCGCAATTTTTCCTATATTTGCAATATATGACAATCCTTCACGCCAAATTTCAAGATTCTGAGTTTACGGGAGGTATCCTGTAGGTTTTGATTCCTTTGCGAGTGTCGAAAATTTGTTGAAAATATCGACATATATCGGCTGTATCTTTTGATTGGCTTGGCTTAGAAGTTTGATATTTTCACAGCTTAAAGGGACAATAGACCTAGGTATTTGGTATAAATTTCAATTTGATAACTTTATTCGTTCGTGAGAAATAAGGTAGTAAGTTCCATTTTATTAAAATATGTTTATTATATTATATAACTAAAAAAATATGATTTTCGCAATTTTTCCTATATTTGCATTATATGACAATGCTTCATGCCAATTTTCAAGATTCTGAGTTAACGGGAAGTATCCTGTAAGTTTTGATTCCTTTGCGAGTGTCGAAAATTTGTTGAAAATATCGACATAATCGGCTGTATCTTTTGATTGGCTTGGCTTAGAAGTTTGATATTTTCACAGCTTAAAGGGACAATAGACCCGAGTATTTCATGTGAATTTCAGCTTGATGCGTCTACGCGTTCTTGAGATAAAGGGTCTTGACAGACAGACAGACAGACAGACAGACAGACAGACAGACAGACAGACAGACAGACGGACAACAAAGTGATCCTATAAGGGTTCCGTTTTTTCCTTTTAAGGTACGGAACCCTAAAAGTAATGAAATCTAGACAAAGTCGTACCAAGTCTAAGGTTCCTTACTGCGATTATGATGTTATTATAGTTAATGTTGTGTGACTTGGCCGTTGTAAGGTATAAAAGGGTACAAAACCAGGTGACACCATTGCACCAATCTGTCGCCAAAACTGCTACCCATTGACGATGCGAAATTGCCACTTGGAAAACGTTGCTTTAATAACCATTCAATTGTTTCATTGCATTCAAATTTTTGGTGCTTCGATTTAGATATCCATTATCTGCTTAGCCTTTTCCAGGACAGGTTGGCAATCGCTCCTTGGTAAGACATTCTTATGTTTGTTAAATTTTTAGGCTTCTGGCAACCCGTAATGATCATCAAAGATCCATGAATGACTGGTGACGAACGGCTTATCATGCTATATACTTGATAATTGTTCTCCCACGGCCCAACCGCGGCATGTTATTAACCGTGATAGCTGTACACTCGAAATTTTCACAGATGTTTTCCGATTGCCGCTGTAATGAATGTGTTGTCAGACCGTTGGGGTTCTCCCCTCTTACGTAGGCGGATAAGAGTCCAGACGCACTTAAGTTAATTTAATACTAACATTAGGCTAACTTGTTCTATTACTAATGTTACATGGATAACTTATTTGAAATAACATTTTTGAATTTCAATTTCACCATTTCGGCTGAAAGATATCCACTGCTGGACATAGGCCTCCCCCAAGGATCTGCACGGCGACCGGTCCTGCGCTTCCCGCATCCAACGGTTTTCCGCGACCTTCACCAGGTCGTCGGTCCACGTTGTCGGGGGCTAACCCACACTGCGTCTTCCGGTGCGTGGTTGTCACTAGAGAACCCGTCGGTCCCATCGGGCATCGGCCCTACGGACAATGTGCTCGGCCCACTGCCACTTAAGTGTAGCAATTCTTCGGATTATGTCGGTTACTCTCGTTTTTTGAATTTTTGTTTGAGTACTAAAAACAGATACTAAAAACAGTTTTTTTTTTTGTACTGTTAATGGTATGGAAACCTTATTGGCTGATTCCTTTTTTATATTCACTGAATAATTATTTTTGTACTTTTATGGTTCATGTCGAACTCTTATGTCGCACCCACTCCAATTGTAGTTGGTTGCTCTGCACTCGAAGTTGTTGACGAGTATGTATACCTGGGACAAACAGTCTAACTAGGTAGGTCCAACTTCGAGAAAGAGGTGTTTCGGCGAATCCAGCTCGGTTGGGCAGCGTTCGGGAAGCAACGCTACATCTTCTCGTCGTTAAAGATACCACAGTGTCTCAAGACTAAAGTCTTTGACCAGTGTGTGTTGCCAGTGATGACTTACGGAACTGAAACGTAGTCGCTCACAATGGGCCTCATACGAAGGCTCAGAGTCACACAAAGGGCAATGGAAAGAGCTATGCTACGAGTTTCTCTGCGTGATCGAATCAGAAATGAGGAGATCCG
This sequence comes from Sesamia nonagrioides, assembly GCA_017933935.1. Classification (NCBI taxonomy): domain Eukaryota; kingdom Metazoa; phylum Arthropoda; class Insecta; order Lepidoptera; family Noctuidae; genus Sesamia; species Sesamia nonagrioides. The sequence goes on along the minus strand of JADWQK010001414.1, from coordinate 1,572,003 downwards.
CAGAAGAACCAAAGTCACCGACATAGCCCTGTGAGTCGCTAAACTTAAGTGGCAGTGGGCAGGGCACATTGCTCGTAGAACCGATGGCCGATGGGGCAGTAAGGTTCTGGAGTGGCGGCCACGTACTGGAAGACGCAGCGTAGGGAGGCCCCCAACAAGGTGGACCGATGACCTGGTGAAGATCGCGGGAAGCCGATGGATGCGGGCAGCACAAGACCGGTCAGCGTAGAAAGCCTTGGGGGAGGCCTTTGTCCAGCAGTGGACATCTATAGGCTGAAGAAAAAGAAGAAGAAGAAGAATGGTATGGAAACCTTATTGGCTGATTCCTTTTTTATATTCACTGAATAATTATTCATTTCCAAATAAATAGGCAAAGAGCCTCGACCAACACCTCAGGCGGCTCTTGTTGGGCTGCTGGAGTCCGCTAGATCGTTGGAAATGGTTGGTACGTACTTCTGGACACGGCTTGGTTTGTTAGAAGGTTCCCATCTCTGGAGCCCTGACCGCCTGCAGCTTGGACCCTGTTCCCGATACCGGTAGGTTACTATTTTTAGTGGTTTATAATTTTTAGTGTAAGTATTTAAGAAGAGAATAATCATTTGTTCCTCAAATACCTACTTAGGACATTTTCAAATAGCCGCCCAATTCCAATAGCAGAAGCAATTTAATTCTTAAGTTAACCTAATTGGCCAATCTTTTAGTATTAGCATACTGGCCTACCATTTATTCTGGTAGTGTGCTCCAACATGCTGTCCCTAAAGACTCATGAATGGCTTAATAGAATTAAATGGCCATCCAAAGCCATGTCCCATTACGGCTGATGAACCAGTTTAAAGATGCATTTAGCAATTGATGGGCTGTTGTAGTAAAATACACTTTTGTTTGTTTTCTTGCTGTGCCTCGTGATTTTACCCTCGTACAGAGTCAAAGAGATCTTGCAATGTAAGTACATATACCCCAATTAGAATATTATGTTATAATCATAATATGTAACACTGAATTTTTTATTTAAAATGTCTTTTTTTTTAAATAATTATAAACTAGTGCTTGACTGCAATCCCGGCTGATGGTAAGCAGTGATGCAATTGTTGATGGTAAAGCGCACTAGTTTATTAAGCCTATTCACTTAAAAAACTTAGGAGTAGGAAGGATGACGGCAGTTGAGCGAGGTGATGCACGGTTAAACCCAACACGACCAAACGATGCTGCGCTAGAGAGAGATTGCTCTGGAGACTCCACGACCAATCTCCCGACACAACAACATTTGGCGGATCGTACCCGCCACACATCGCAACACAACTGCTCAGACCCGTATATTCATTCATCATCGTCCCAGCGTTAATCCCAGTCGCATCCGAAGCCTTTTTTCAGCTTTGGAGTCTGGGGTCCGCTTTACCAGTCGAACTGCTGATATGACTAAACTTCGACATTTTCCGTGAAGCGACTGCCGTCTGACCTCCACAACCCGAAGGCAACCCGTATATTCATTGTTATTTATTAAATTAGTTATACCAATTCTTGGAGAACGAAGACCTTAAAGTTCTTGGAATAAGGTATTTTTTCTAATTTTGTATTGAATGACTAAATTTGTATGAAAACAAGTAAAACTGCGATTTTAAAAGTTTGTACAAACAACAGGGTTAAATTGACAATAACTTCCGTAGTTTTATATATAGACTAGCTTTCAGCCCGCGGCTTCGCCCGCGTGGAATTAGGTTATATCGCGCTTTTTAGTTTTCCCTCGGAAATATATTTTTTTTTCAATAAAAGGTATGTCCTTTCTCAAGGTCTAAGGATTGTATGTGCCAAATTTCCTCAAAATCGGCAGAGAGATGGGAAAGCGTAACGGATAGACAGACAGACAGACATAGTTACTTTCGCATTATTTATAATATTTGTATGGATAAAAAATACCTAGGTATATTAAAAATGGTATAAACCGATTCAGAAAACGATTCTAAACAAATAATTTTCAAGTAAAGCGTTTATTAATTTACATGCTGTATAAAAGAAAAGGGGAGGCGATAGAAGATATAACTTATTGTGGGAAATGGTATATAAATAAAGTAGGATAGTCGTGTGCGTGGTAGACTTAGGGAGTCTTAACAAAATAAAAGCTGAAACGATAAACTAAATTATGGATAATTATTTTACACCAAAACAGCTGAATATATTGTTTAGATGAATTATGATTATAAAATTCAGGACATTTATTTCATAAGAAATAAATAACATAAGCCGTAAGTGCCATTTCCATAAGTGGCAGCAGCTAGATTTTAAGATATTATTTAACATTATTAAAATTAATATTGAATCTGCCAATATTATTGCAAAACTTTTAACAATCTTCAATATTTTAAGACTAAAAGATGTACTTATACCAATTAACATTGCTTTACGAATGTAAAGCAATGTTAATTGGTATAAGTAAGTACATCTTTTAGCCACAAGTTGAGAATTCAAGCGGGTGAAACAAATAATTCAGAACTTGTGACTTTGTATCATGGTTCCAATTAGCAGATCTATTTATCGAAACAAGTCAAGTCACGAAGTAAGTCTTGTGTGTCGTTCTTATCATGAATTGTTATGTGTTTTACTTAAACGTCTTAAAACACAATCGGTATCTACATCATCACATGTATACACACTGATGTCACGTAAACTCTACTAAACAACTTCCCGATATTAATTGCCGGGCAGTTGCCCACCATCCGTCAATCGGAGGAGCCTCCTTCTAAGGTAGATGAGTGAACTTTACATTTTGCGTCTCATCGTACTTCCTGTCTTATAAATTTTTGTTACTGTTTCACACAAAAAGTATTAAATGGATTCTGATGAAACTATGGCAATAGGCTATGTGCCGGAATTCCTACAGAACTTATTCGGATGAAACCGAGCGGCCCTCTATAAAAAAAATGTAGAACACACAGCAATTTTCTTCAATCATTTTATACAGCAGACTTCCCCGATATAACCTTTTTTTTTTTTTTGTTGGGATGGGAAATCATCAAATGACTTCTCCCGCTCTGGGCAGAGCGGAAGGGCGTGTCAGACTTTTACTGACTAAAACCCACCCGTGTTTCTTTAACCAACCCGCAACCCTGACCCAGAAGGCATCGGTCTTCGTGGACCCCGTCACGATGTGCTGACATTTCTTTGAGGCGCGCGTGACTCGGGCCTGGTCCTTACCGAGCGGCGAGCTGCCCACTGCTCACCGCCCGCAGGCCCGCGCCTACGGTGTCTGGGAGTTTGGTGTCATCTCCCGACCAGGGCGTCTCCTGCGGCAGCTAGTGACGTGAGGTCGCTGGGATTCCCGTTGCCTCACGCACTCCGCCTCCTCCTTTGCCAGCATCACTGCTTCGCAGAAGGAGGTGACGGCCTGCCATGCACTCTCGCTCCGGACCATGGCCTGGACCAGGGTCAGACGCGAGAGATCGCCGCCGATCGCCGCTACGAGGACACGGCGGTGCTCTTCCCCGATAATAACCTTAATATCACTTTTTTCACTTCAACATCTTCCACTGCAATCCGTTATAATTATCCAGACAGGGTCTGTCATAGAACTTGGAGCATTAGTGCCAGGAGTATCAATCATACCATGACTTGTGTCTCATAAATTGTGCGTTACAGAAAACCTAAAGCCAACTGTGTATTGTATATGTATACAACGATATTTTTTGTATATGCGAAACCCGAAACACGTGTCCAGTATTTTTAAGTAAAGAATTTAACTACAAAATTTCAAAAACATATCATGAAAAACCACAAAGTTATGAGCTTGTTATCTTATTTGGTTGTCCTAATAAAAATATGGTCAACGTACCGTTCGGCCGTCCACGCCTCGCTGTTCCCCTTGTTCTATGATCTACCGTCAGCTGTGTGCGCTCGGAAACCACACTGCTACAATTTCTAAATGTATTTGGGAAAAAAATATAAAATGGTGTAAAAATGATTGGAATCGATTCAGCTGCTTATTCTGAATCAACTATATCTAGGATTTGTATAAAGTAAAAATAACGTTATATAGATAAGATAAGGTATAAATCTAATAATAGTAGGTACCCCTTTAATCGAATCTCGCTGTATTTCACGCACTAGTTGATGTGGTACCAGGGAATGTCGATTAATTATCACAGGTAATGAAAGCTATTAGTGAAATAATTGTGTAGTATAAATATGGATGGCTATGAGAGTAGGAGTAGACCAGAAAAAAATGGATGGCTTGTCTGTAAGGATTAGGCAATAGAGAGAAGTCGGTTACCTCGGATGCGCCAGATACTTCATGATATTATGTCTGCGCAGTGAGTTTTTGGCCGAAGATAGAATAAAATATAATATAATACTTTTCATTATGTATACCATGACAGCCTCCGTGGCGTAGCGGTAGCGGACGCGGCCGCTGTGCAAGGTGGCGCGGGTTCGATCCCCGCACAGTGCAAGTTTTTGTATGCATGAATATGAATATTCATGCATACAAATATGCACTGGTCTGGTCGTGCCTCGGAAAGCACGTTAAGCCGTTGGTCCCAGTTGCCATATGAACATCTAGTGGCAGTCGTTACGGGTTGTTGGAGCCCTCAAAAGTCCAACAATTGGTCTAACTGCAATGCTTCGATGTCGCCTTCGGGTTGTGGAGGTCAGACGGCAGTCGTTTCACGGAAAATGTCGAAGCTTAGCCATATCAGCAGTTGGACTGGTAAAACGGACCCCAGCCTCCAAAGCTGAAAAGGCTTCGGATACGATTGGGATTAACGCTGGGTTGATGATGATGATGATTATGTACACCATATCAATTACAGAACATAAGTATAAAGACTTTATAAAGGGCGACTCAATAGACGGTCTTATCGCTAAGAGTGATCGTTGACGTCTGTTAATACTGGCAAAAATTTCAAATACCTTGTATATTTTACATTTTTCTATCAAGTAAAATGAATTGGTGTATCTATGAATAAAGAACTGTGACGTAAAATTCCAATTCAATCTAGTTCTAACCAGCTCCCTAATTGCGTATACAACAACAACACTATTACTATCAATTGGAATCATTTTGAAACATATTGCGAATCCATTGCTCCATATGTTCCAAAAATGTTTCTGCTCAACAATGTAAATAACGAAATGGATGTTGTTGAACTGTCAAAAAGAAACCCGTTGCAACTGATAGTGTGTTACGCAATTACCTTGCTGTTCGCATTCGAGATTTTAAGCGATTGAATGCCACTCGTAGCAGACAGTTATACATCGATTGTGTAGTAGTGTTTAATCGATACTCGGCGACTCGCGTACTCGCTCACAACCATTAGGTATTAACGATTACCATTCTAACATACCGCTATTGGATTGTGAGGAGAGACAGTGAGGATTAATAGTTTAATTACGTAATGGATGGGTAGGGTTAGCAGTAAAAGAAACAAAGAATCGAGAATGGCTCTAATAAACCTGCTGAATGTATCGAGGTAGCGTCCATTTTATAAGGAGTAAAACGTTTATCACGTGCATTGAATGGGCACGGAGTTGAAGTGATTTGAATTTAATAAACATACAAATTTGAAAATTTGGTATCATTTCTTAGAGTATTTCTTATAATCTTCTTCAGCCTACAGATGTCCACTGCTGGACAAAGGCCTCCCCCAAGGCTTTCCACGCTGACCGGTCTTGTGTTGCCCGCATCCATCGGCTTCCCGCGACCTTCACCAGGTCATCGGTCCACCTTGTTGAGGGCCTCCCTACGCTGCGTCTTCTAGTACATGGCCGCCACTCCAGAACCTTACTGCCCCATCGGCCATCGGTTCTACTAGCAATGTACCCTGCCCACTGCCACTTAAGTTTAGCGACGCGCAGAGCTATGTCGGTGACTTTGGTTCTTCTGCGGATCTCCTCATTTCTGATTCGATCACGCAGAGAAACTCCGAGCATAGCTCTTTCCATTGCCCTTTGTGTGACTCTGAGCCTTCGTATGAGGCCCATTGTGAGCGACAACGTTTCAGTTCCGTAAGTCATCACTGGTAACACACACTGGTCAAAGACTTTAGTCTTGTGACACTGTGGTATCTTGGACGACGAGAAGATGTAGCGTAGCTTCCCGAACGCTGTCCAACCGAGCTGGATTCGCCGAGATACCTCTTTCTCGAAGTTGGACCTACCTAGTTGGACTGTTTGTCCCAGGTATACATACTCGTCAACAACTTCGAGTGCAGAGCAACCAACTACAATTGGAGTGGGTGCGACATGATAGTTCGACATGATCTTCGTCTTATCCATGTTCATTTTTAGACCCACTTGTTGGGAAGCTCTGCTGAGGTCATTGAGCATTTTTCCCAAGTCTTCCAGGGTCTCAGCCATGACCACGATATCATCTGCGAAACGGAGATTAGTGATGTACTCGCCGTTGATGTTGATGCCAAGTCCTTTCCAATCCAGGAGCTTGAAGACATCTTCCAACGCAGCAGTGAACAATTTAGGAGATATGACATCTCCTTGTCTCACTCCACGCTGCAGTTGGATCGGTTTCGAGTCCTGATCCTGGAGACGGACTGACATGGTGGCGTTTTTGTACAAACATTTTATCACCTCAATGTATCGATGGTCAATTTGGCACCGCTGGAGAGACTGTAGCACCGCACAAGTCTCAATCGAATCGAAGGCCTTCTCATAGTCCACAAACGCCAAGCATAGTGGTTTGTTATACTCCTCGGACTTCTGTATAACTTGCCGCAGCGTATGAATGTGGTCTATGGTGCTAAAGCCTTTTCGGAAGCCTGCTTGTTCGGGAGGCTGGAAGTCGTCGAACCTGCGAGCGAGACGATTCGTGATGACCCTAGAAAACAGCTTGTAGACATGGCTCAGGAGGGATATCGGTCTGTAGTTTTTCAGGAGGGTATTGTCACCTTTTTTGAAAAACAAAACCACCACGCTCCTGTGCCACGCCTTAGGCGTTTCGCCTTTAAGAATGACGGAATTAAATAGCTTCTGAAGCGCTTTAAGAACCGGTTTGCCACCCGCTTTCAGAAGCTCAGCCGTAAATCCATCATCTCCAGCCGCCTTATCGTTCTTGAGCTGTTTCAGGGCCATACCAATTCTCGTACAGGCTGACGTCCGGGATATCGTCGGTGTAGTGTCGGGTTAGTCTGGCTCTAGGATCATTAGCCAGGCTTACAACAGGTGCGTGTGTTGATATGTATAACTCTCCGTAGAATCTCTCAATCTCACCCAAAAGCTCGGGCTTGGAAGTGACGATCTTACAATCCCCAGTCTTCAGCTTCGCAAGTAGACTCTGTCCAACAGACAATTCTCGTGCGAACACCTTGGAGCCTTAATAATAATTAATAGAGTCTATCTTGGTATAGTGATTTTATACTAGCTGTTATCTGTAGTGCTTAAGTATGGCAATAGGGGAAGTGTAACACATTGTGTAGAAATATAAAAAAAAAAAAATCGTGGCAACAACTTACGTGCTTGGTAGCGTAACAGTTGACAGGGTTGAAGACGTATTGTGCCGACCCCGGGTAACAAAGATGGCACAAAGATGATGAAGATTACCTGTAAGTAAGAAGATTTAATTGTTAATTTCAGTACAAATAGGCTACTGCAAACGGTCCAATTCCTTTAATAGATTTTCAACTTTATTGCTAAAGTATTAAGGGTAAACGTTGCTTGAGAAATCATCAAAATAAGTTCTCTCCTGCTCTAATCAGAGCAGAAGGACGTGTCAGATTTTCACTGACTAAAACCTGGGCATGACTATGTAGCGATATCTAGAAACACCACAAGGGAACAACGCGTCATACGAATTCTACATCTCGCAAAGAGATTTTACCGTGCAATTAGCATACTTACAATTTCCCAACATCTACCGTTGGCAAGTGCCCTCCAGACATTACACCCGTCTGGTCGGAGGATTTTCACTTTTCTATGGAGAATGAGTGAACTTTACGCCCTGTTTCTCATATCTCCATAACTAAACCAGAACATGGCTAAACCGTGCAAAGACAAGTGAAGGAACATGGGTGGTGTTCCTTACCTTGTGTATCCGCGGAGTTGTCTAGTCCAGCGGTTCCCGAAAGGTGGTCCGCGGAACCCTGGGGTTCCGTGGAAAGGCCACAAGGGTTCCGTAAAAATATTATCCCACGTGTTTCGTGACCGATGTTGTTCGCGCGCACCGACTTGTTTACGCACAAGGGAGGGGCAGGGCGTGCGGGCGGAGTAGTACAGCGCACACAGCCCTCCCCACCACATAAGAAAGTTATACATAATAAAGTCAATGCAATATTATTATGACATGGAGCTGATCTGATGATGGAGCTGGAAGATGGCCATAGGAACTCCGTGAGTAAACGACTCAACCCGGTCGAGTCTGGGTTCGTTTGATTCGTCTTGACACTATGTGGTAACCAGGGTCTGATGATGGAGCTGGAAGGTGGCCATAGGAACTTCTTCGTGAGTAAACGACGCAACCCGGTCGAGTTTGGGTTCGTTAGATTCATCTTGACAAGTGTCTTGACACTATGTGGTAACCAGGGTCTGATGATGGAGCTGGAAACTGGTCATAGAAACTTTGTTATTTAATGACGCAACCTGATCGAGTTTCAAGCAGCAAAGAAAGTGTCAGCAATTCAGTGCTCAAATAATGTCATTTCTGATCGAATTCATAAGATTTCTGAATACATTCGAGATTAATTAATTAGTAGATTGAAGGCCAGCGACATGTTTGCAATGCAACTGGATGAAAGTACAGATGTCGCTGGGTTATCAATACTGCTTGCTTTTGTGAGATATCCCTTTGGAGTATCTACTATTGAAGAGGATTTGTTTCTTTGTACTCCTTTAGAAACCAACACAACCGGAGAAGAGAGTTTTTAAAGTTATCGATAGTTATATGACTAAGCACCATATTGATTGGAACAAATGTATTGACGTGTGTAGTGATGGAGCGGCAGCTATGGTTGGCAAAATAAAAGGCACTGTAACGAGAATCAAGGAGTTTGCACCTAAATGTAGTAGCAGTCTTATAAAAGAAGCAGCAGCTTTTTAAAAAAGTGTGTGAGTATATAGGAAGTCAGCACCAATCACTTCTTCTTCACACGGAAGTAAGATGGCTTTCAAGACATTCAAACAGCCTTAATAGAACTCTTCCGTTCTATTAAGGCTGTTTGAATTGCGTGACGAGCTTAAGATATTCTTTACCAAACAACCTGTTTCTGCACACGTTAACAAGCTTGTTGAACTGCTGCATGATGAGCATTATTTAGCTTATTTAGCTGATGCTAAATAAGCCAATTGCATCAACCACGTTTACGTTACGTTAAGCTTATCGAATATATCAATATTCGATAAGCTTAACGTAATCTGCAAAGCATTACAGGGACGAGCTACAACAAAATTTACAGTATATGATAAAATGTCTTCACTGAAAAACAAGCTTGCGTTCTGGACTGAATGTGTTGAAAAACATAATTACGAATGTTTCACAATATTAAATGATTTTCTAAAAGAAAATGAGCTGTGGGTATCTTCAGACGTGGAAAATAATATACAGGAGCATTTGACAAGCCTTACAAAATCTTTGCATGAGTATTTTCCGGAGCAGTTGCAGGACATGGACTGGGTGCAGAATCCGTTTGCAAATCACACCAAACCTTCGATGCTGTCGGTGTCAGATTATGAGAATTTGATTGATATTAAATTTTCATCAACGCTAAAACAAAAATTCGAAAAAGGAACTCTTGATTTAGATGCCTTTTGGATTGGACTCAAAGATGAACAAGTACCCAGTAATTGGTAATACAGCCATCACATTACTGTTACCATTTGTGACGACTTACCGATGCGAGATTGGTTTTTCCGCATATGCTTACACCAAAAGCAAGTACGCAGAAGAACGAGAGTAACCGACATAGCCCGAAGAATTGTAACACTAAAGTGGCAGTGGGCTGGACACAATGCCCGTAGGACCGATGCCCGATGGAACCGACGGGTTCTCGAGTGGCGACCACGCACCGGAAGACGTAGCGTGGGTAGGCCCCCGACAAGGTGGACCGACAACCTGGTGAAGGTCGCGGGAAACCGCTGGATGCGGGAGGCGCAGGACCGGTCTTTGTGGAGAACCTTGGGGGAGGCCTATGTCCAGCAGTGGACGTCTTTCGGCTGAAATGATGATGATGATGAAAAGCAGGTACAGTAATAGACTGGATGCAGCTCCAGATCTTCGCGATCAACTGTCGGACATTAAGCCTAATTTTAATCAATACGTAAAAAAATTTCATTCGTCACATTAAATTAATAAACGTGTTTTTATGAATTTAATGTGATGAATGAATTTTTTTGTATGTTTCATTACTTACCTATTACCTAATAAAAAAATGTTTCATTACTTTATGTACCTAAGTAGGTACATAAAGTAATGAAAATGAAACACAAAAAAAATCATTCATCCTCCATTCCAACATATTCACATTATATGTAAAAAATAATTGCATAAAAACTTTATTGTTTTTCATTAAAATTTCCATTTTTCAAAGTAGGGTTCCGCTAGAAAATGAGTAATCAATTAGGGTTCCTTGGCAAAAAAAAATTGGGAAACCCTGGTCTAGTCGATACAATCTATACAACATTTCTTTTTTGTCTATGTGAAACGCTAAACATGTGTATTTTCAAGTAAAGAGTCTATGTACAAAATTTCAATAAGATATCATGAAAAATTACGAAGTTATGAGCCTGTTATCCTACTTGGCTGTCCCAACAAAAATATGGTTAACGCTCTGCTCGGGCGGGCGAGCTGTGCGTTGACCTGTGGCGTCAGCTGTTGCCCGGGCGTGCGTTGTACTATAATGCACCGTAAACCAGACTGCAACAATTTCTAAATGTATAATTAAGGAACAAAATATATTCGGGTTTCTTATAAAGAAAAAATAGCGTTTTCTTTATATGGCTATGGTCGAACTTTTGGTTCTAGGGCATGCTAGTTTCCTCATGATGATTTCCTAAACAGCTTGAAGAGCAGAGGTGGTGAAATAACTTACACAAAATGGAACGCATATTAGGGTTCAAACCTACGACCTACAACCTACGCCGTAAGCACTGGGCAACCACTGCTTATTTTCTATAGTCATCATCATCATCATCATCTCAGTGTTAATCGCAGTCGCATCCGTAGCTTTTCGAGTCTGGGTCCGCCTTACCAGTCGTAACTGCTGATTTTGGTTAAACCTCGATATTTTCAGTGAAGCCACTACCGTCTGACCTTTACAACCCGAAGGCGATATCTAAGCATTGCACTTAAACCAATTGTTAGACTTTCCAACCAACCTGTAACGACTGCCACTAGATGTTCGTATGACAACCGGGACCAACGGCTTAACGTGCTTTCCGAGGCACGACCAGACCAGTGTAAATATTCATATTCATGCATACAAATATTTGCACTGTGCGGGGATCGAACCCGCGCCTCCCTGCGCAACGGCCGCGTTCGCTACCGCCACACCACGGAGGCTGTCCCCTTAGTTTCTACAGTGTCAGTAATTATTAATCAGACGAAGGGATCTATTAATCAACAGTAACTTTTATAAAGAATATAAAAAATGTCTGATTCATTTTTTATACAAAAACTGTCATAACGTCATTTGTATTCCTCAGATAACAATTATTTTAAGGATCCGAGCTAAGGGTGGTAAAAGCGGGAACTTTAATATTCTATGACAAAGTGAAACATACCGATCTCTTTATAAAACTGTTATTATCCCTAAATTATAACATCGGTCCTGTTAGGTAAGGCCTATGTACAGACAAATTTTCAACTTTATTTTTAAAGAGTCAAGGCTTAAGGTTGACTGGGAATATTTGACAGGTTCGTGTAGCTTGACCTGCGATCATCTGCTCAACGTGGTAGGGCTAGAGTGACCAGTAATCATACAAATTATAACAAGATAAAATTATTCGTAATTTGCTCGGCCTGCGCCACTCTCGGACAGAAGGCTCTCATTTGAAAAGCTCGGCCTGCGCCACTCGCGGACAGAAGGCTCTCATTTGAAAAGCTTGGCCTGCGCCACTTGCGGACAGAAAGCTCTCATTTGAAAAGCTCGGCCTGCGCCACTCGCGGACAGAAGGCTCTCATTTTTCTTCAACTCGCCTACTCTTTGCACATTATTCTTTTTAATTTTATTGATGCGATGTTATCATCCCTATTTACAGGCTATGTACATGTACTGGGCCTTGCAGGGTCCTTTAAGAGCCATATAACCACCTAAGTACAGACAACGGTAAAGGAATTAACATATAGACTATTAAGTTTACTATAAGAAGCGATTTAAAAATATTGAAAATATATAACAGAGTTTAGAGATATTAAAATTATAATATAGGCCCTTTAACAAGTACAGATGACAGCAGGTCAAGTTACCCGAAACTGTCAAATATTTCCAATCAACCTTGAGCCTTAATGCTTTAGAGATAAAGTTAAAAATCTAATAAAGAAATCTAACAGATTGTAGTAGTAGATTGATGTCCTACTAGGTACTTGATAAAATAAGAAATGGTCTACGTCTAAAATCTACAAAATCTCGACATTAAAAATGTTCAATAATTTATATTCTTATATTCAACATTATAATTCAGTCTAAAATGACCCAACATTTTTCATTTCATTTTTCACATTAAAGGTGTTTTTGATAAATCCAGACCCATATCCAGACAAATCCAGTAAGTACATCCATACTAATATTATAAATGCGAAAGTAACTCTGTCTGTCTGTCTGTCGGTCTGTCTGTCTGTTACGCTTTCCCGCTTAAACCTCTCAACCGATTTTAATGAAATTTGGCACAGACAATCTTTAGACTCTGAGAAAGAACATAGGCTACCTTTTATCCCGGAAAAATTTGATGTTCCCGAGGGAAATCTAAAAAGCGCGATATAACGGAACTCCAGGCGGGCGAAGCCGCGGGCGGAAAGCTAGTAGTAAATAATCGTAGTTTGCCACATATAAGAATCTAGTTATGAAAGCAAACTAGGTCACATATATTATGTAACAATAAAGAAAAATGAAAAGGTTTTTATTGTGACTCATACAGCAAGATCATAAAACTAAACTAAGGACAATTTTTTATCAGCATTACCTCTTTTATATACCTGTACATATTTTTTTATTTCTTTTTAATCCTTTAAATTATGTAAATACTAGCTTTCCGCCCGCGGCTTCGCCCGCGTGGAGTTCGGTTATATCGCGCTTTTTAGATTTCCCTCGGGAATATAATTTTTTCCGGGATAAAAGGTAGCCTATGTTCTTTCTCAAGGTCTAAAGATTTTCTGTGCCAAATTTCATCAAAATCGGTTGAGAGGTTTAAGCGGGAAAGCGTAACAGACAGACAGACAGACAGACAGACAGACAGATAGACAGACAGAGTTACTTTCGCATTTATAATATTAGTATGGATTAGCCATGTAATTGATGTAGTAAAAGTTAAGTTTTTTACAAATGATAATAAATATACCCACAAATAAGAACAAATTATATATAAAAAAGTAACAAAAAATCAAAAAGTCCTTTGCGAGGCCAAAAGGCTCCGGCATTTAAAAAAGTAAATGCCTTTCTTTTTCATTCTTTCTTTTTTCACTGCTGGGCACAGGTCTCCTCTCATACAGAGAAGGATTGAGCGTAATCACCACGCTTGCTCAATACGGGTTGGCGATTTCAGACCTAAAGTCCAGGTTTCCTCAAGATATTTTCCTTCACCTTCTAATCAGTCATTGGTGTCCAAGACATACTTAGAAAGTACATAAATAACTTCAGAAAACTTACTTTGGTACTTGCCTAACCTACCCGCATACTCATACTTGAAGGGCTGGTGTTTTAAGGACTTGGCCACCACGACGCATACACTCTGTACACTACAACAATATTGATCTTACAATAACCACATACAAAAAAAGACTACACCTACCTATATTTCGTTATTGAAGTTATTACATCAGCTTATTTTAACATGAATCGTGCCGCATACATTTTACATAATTTTCACCACGATAACTGACAAGATAATGTATGACCTCCAGTCGTGAATTGTATTGTAAATATCAGCCATTGTTGCGTTTCCGCGATGTCATGTCACGGAGTTTCGTAATTTTTCGTAAAGATGCAAATTGTTATGGTAATCATCTAAATACAGGACTGGATACAAAAGTAATATAGGAAGACATATTGGTTATACACTTTTTAGTTTTATTTCTTTAATATGTTGTAGATTGAAGCTTGAGTGAAGGCTCCGATATGTGGTATTAGCACCTTTATTACCTAACACACTATCAAGCATATATGGAATTATTTTGATGGATATTGTTAATACAGTGAAATCTGGTTAAGTGAGACATCAAGGGACCTGCAATGTCGTTTCACTTATAGAGGTATTCCACTTACTCAGTGTCTCAGATATACAGGTATAAATAAATATCTGTCCCATTTACAGAGGTTTATGCATATAAAATTTACTAGCTGTCTCAGTTATAGAGGTAACTATGATGATAAATGGAAAGAACAAATCCCAGATATAGAGGCTTACCTCGTCTCACTAACAGAGGTAATTCAGTGCCAAAGTGTTGGGACCTCAGCATGAGTTCCAGTTATGGAGGTTTCTCACTTATCCAGGTCCCACTTAACCAAGTTTCACTGTACATTGCTCCATCTGTTCGAACAATTTTCTGGGCAACAACGTAAATAATGCAATGATTGTTGTTGAATTTTCAAAATAAAAGCCATTACTACTCTACTAAGAGTAGTAATGGCTTTTATTTTGTATTACAACCAACCACACCACTAACCAAACCCACTAGGGTTTAGTGGTTGATTGTAACATTCTGTCTATAAATTCTGAAGCTATACTTAACTGGAAAACGAAAACAACACCAATTGATAATAAAAAAAACACCAGAAAATAAACGAAAAGGTCTATTTTTGAAGTCCATGTATATGAATATGAATAGCTATGTATATGAATTGGTCTTTTCAAGAAAGTGCCACATTAGTCCACGCACTGTCCATTGAAAGTATTAAGTGCAGAAACAAAACCCATACTTCAACATAGACGAGCCACAGTGATTTGAGTGAATTAATAACATAAAAGTGCCACAGTGATATGAGTATACTAGTAACATAGAAGATAGAAGTGCAACAGTGATATGAGTGTACTAGTAACATAGAACGTAGAAGTGCCACAGTGATATGAGTGTACTAGTAACATAGAACGTAGAAGTGCCACAGTGATATGAGTGTACTAGTAACATAGAAGATAGAAGTGCAACAGTGATATGAGTGTACTAGTAACATAGAACGTAGAAGTGCCACAGTGATATGAGTGTACTAGTAACATAGAATGTAGAAGTGCCACAGTGATATGAGTGTACTAGTAACATAAAACGTAGAAGTGCCACAGTGATATGAGTGTACTAGTAACATAGAAGATAGAAGTGCAACAGTGATATGAGTGTACTAGTAACATAGAACGTAGAAGTGCCACAGTGATATGAGTGTACTAGTAACATAGAACGTAGAAGTGCCACAGTGATATGAGTGTACTAGTAACATAAAACGTAGAAGTGCCACAGTGATATGAGTGTACTAGTAACATAGAAGATAGAAGTGCAACAGTGATATGAGTGTACTAGTAACATAGAACGTAGAAGTGCCACAGTGATATGAGTGTACTAGTAACATAGAATGTAGAAGTGCCACAGTGATATGAGTGTACTAGTAACATAAAACGTAGAAGTGCCACAGTGATATGAGTGTACTAGTAACATAGAAGATAGAAGTGCAACAGTGATATGAGTGTACTAGTAACATAGAACGTAGAAGTGCCACAGTGATATGAGTGTACTAGTAACATAGAATGTAGAAGTGCCACAGTGATATGAGTGTACTAGTAACATAAAACGTAGAAGTGCCACAGTGATATGAGTGTACTAGTAACATAGAAGATAGAAGTGCAACAGTGATATGAGTGTACTAGTAACATAGAACGTAGAAGTGCCACAGTGATATGAGTGTACTAGTAACATAGAATGTAGAAGTGCCACAGTGATATGAGTGTACTAGTAACATAAAACGTAGAAGTGCCACAGTGATATGAGTGTACTAGTAACATAGAAGATAGAAGTGCAACAGTGATATGAGTGTACTAGTAACATAGAAGATAGAAGTGCAACAGTGATATGAGTGTACTAGTAACATAGAACGTAGAAGTGCCACAGTGATATGAGTGTACTAGTAACATAAAACGTAGAAGTGCCACAGTGATATGAGTGTACTAGTAACATAGAAGATAGAAGTGCAACAGTGATATGAGTGTACTAGTAACATAGAACGTAGAAGTGCCACAGTGATATGAGTGTACTAGTAACATAGAACGTAAAAGTGCCACAGTGATATTAGTGTACTAGTAACATAAAATGTAGAAGTGCCACAGTGATATGAGTGTACTAGTAACATAGAACGTAGAAGTGCCACAGTGATATGAATGTACTAGTAATATAAAACGTAGAAGTGCCACAGTGATATGAGTGTACTAGTAACATAGACGATAGAAGTGCCACAGTGATATGAGTGTACTAGTAACATAGAAGATAGAAGTGCCACAGTGATTTGAGTGTACTAGTAACATAGAACATAGAAGTGCCACAGTGATATGAGTGTACTAGTAACATAGAACGTAGAAGTGTCACAGTGACTTGAGTGTACTAGTAACATAGAACGTAGAATTGCCACAGTGATTTGAGTGTACTAGTAACATAAAACGTATAAGTGTCACAGTGATATGAGTGTACTATTAACATAGAACGTAGAAGTGCCACAGTGATATGAGTGTACTAGTAACATAGAACGTAGAAGTGCCACAGTGATATGAGTGTACTAGTAACATAGAACGTAGAAGTGCCACAGTGATATGAGTGTACTAGTAACATAAAATGTAGAAGTGCCACAGTGATATGAGTGTACTAGTAACATAGAACGTGGAATTGCCACAGTGATTTGAGTGTACTAGTAACATAAAACGTAGAAGTGCCACAGTGATATGAGTGTACTAGTAACATAGAACGTAGAAGTGCCACAGTGATATGAGTGTACTAGTAACATAGAACGTAAAAGTGCCACAGTGATATTAGTGTACTATTAACATAAAATGTAGAAGTGCCACAGTGATATGAGTGTACTAGTAACATAGAACGTAGAAGTGCCACAGTGATATGAGTGTACTAGTAACATAGAACGTAGAAGTGCCACAGTGATATGAGTATACTAGTAACATAGAACGTAGAAGTGCCACAGTGATATGAGTGTACTAGTAACATAGAAGATAGAAGTGCCACAGTGATTTGAGTGTACTAGTAACATAGAACATAGAAGTGCCACAGTGATATGAGTGTACTAGTAACATAGAACGTAGAAGTGTCACAGTGACTTGAGTGTACTAGTAACATAGAACGTAGAATTGCCACAGTGATTTGAGTGTACTAGTAACATAAAACGTAGAAGTGCCACAGTGATATGAGTGTACTAGTAACATAGAACGTAGAAGTGCCACAGTGATATGAGTGTACTAGTAACATAGAACGTAGAAGTGCCACAGTGATATGAGTGTACTAGTAACATAGAACGTAAAAGTGCCACAGTGATATTAGTGTACTAGTAACATAAAATGTAGAAGTGCCACAGTGATATGAGTGTACTAGTAACATAGAACGTAGAAGTGCCACAGTGATATGAATGTACTAGTAATATAAAACGTAGAAGTGCCACAGTGATATGAGTATACTAGTAACATAGAACGTAGAAGTGCCACAGTGATATGAGTGTACTAGTAACATAGAAGATAGAAGTGCCACAGTGATTTGAGTGTACTAGTAACATAGAACATAGAAGTGCCACAGTGATATGAGTGTACTAGTAACATAGAACGTAGAAGTGTCACAGTGACTTGAGTGTACTAGTAATATAGAACGTAGAATTGCCACAGTGATTTGAGTGTACTAGTAACATAAAACGTAGAAGTGCCACAGTGATATGAGTGTACTAGTGACATAGAACGTAGAAGTGCCACAGTGATATAAGTGTACTAGTAACATAGAACGTAGAAGTGCCACAGTGATATGAGTGTACTAGTAACATAAAATGTAGAAGTGCCACAGTGATATGAGTGTACTAGTAACATATAACGTGGAATTGCCACAGTGATTTGAGTGTACTAGTAACATAAAACGTAGAAGTGCCACAGTGATATGAGTGTACTAGTAACATAGAACGTAAAAGTGCCACAGTGATATTAGTGTACTAGTAACATAAAATGTAGAAGTGCCACAGTGATATGAGTGTACTAGTAACATAGAACGTAGAAGTGCCACAGTGATATGAGTGTACTAGTAACATAGAACGTAGAAGTGCCACAGTGATATGAGTGTACTAGTAACATAGAACGTAGAAGTGCCACTGTGATATGAGTGTACTAGTAACATAGAACGTAGAAGTGCCACAGTGATATGAGTGTACTAGTAACATAGAACGTAGAAGTGCCACAGTGATATGAGTGTACTAGTAACATAGAACGTAGAAGTGCCACAGTGATATGAGTGTACTAGTAACATAGAACGTAAAAGTGCCACAGTGATATTAGTGTACTATTAACATAAAATGTAGAAGTGCCACAGTGATATGAGTGTACTAGTAACATAGAACGTAGAAGTGCCACAGTGATATGAGTGTACTAGTAACATAGAACGTAGAAGTGCCACAGTGATATGAGTGTACTAGTAACATAGAACGTAGAAGTGTCGCATTGATTTGAGTGTACTAGTAACATAGAACGTAAAGTGCCACAGTGATTTGAGTGTACTAGTAAAATTTGACGATAATTATACCAGTTCTTATCTCATTTGAAGATGATAAGTACTTTACAATATTAATCAAGACATCTATGGACTCAAAAGCCTTATGAACTTAATTCCACTAAAGGATCCCATCTTAAACAACAGTAACTAGAAAAATTGTCTTAGGTAGTTAATAGCACTGCTTGTGTACTTTACTAATAAATAAAAACTGTCCTATTGCAGCCCTATTAAGGTTCAAAATCACAATGAAACCAACCTTTTTCAACACGAAGCCTTCGAAAGAGAACGTCGAGAACAACCAATTAAATTATCGCAACAAGGACGGGACGTCCCGACTTTTATAATTGTATTAACACATGGAACAAACTCAATGAACAGAATTGAGTGATTTTAGGACTTACTGACAATTAACGTTTGTTTTTTAAGAGGGTTGGCATTCTATAAAGTAATGAACTTTGATTGCAGCTAACACGGACATTCTGCTGAAAGTCATCATCATCTCAGCATTAATCCCAGTCGCATCCAAAGCTTTTCCAGTTTAAAGTCTGGGGTCCGCTTTACCAGTCTCATCATCATCATCATCAGCCTCTACTCGTCCACTGCTGAACATAGGCCTCTTCCATGGCACGCCAACAAGCTCGATCCTGAGCAGTTCTTCGCCTTCCTTACCAGTCTAACTGTTTAATTTTGGCTAAACTTCGATATTTTCCATGAAGCGACTGCCGTCTGACCTCCACAATCTGGAGGCGATATCGAAGCACTGCAGTTAAACCAATTGTTGGACTTTTGAGGGCTCCAACAACCCGTACTGACTGCCATTAGATGTTCGTATGGCAACCGGGACCAACGGCTTAACGTGCTTTTCGAGGCTCGACCATATCGGAGCAAATATTCATATTTATGCATACAAATATTAACACTGCGCGGGGATCGAACCCGCGCTTTGTTGCATGTCAACATTCTGCTGTAAGTCATTACTTTAATACAACTGCCAGCCTATAAGAGTTGCCTGAATTGCTATGATTATCCTATAATGTTCATTGCTGGGGCACAGGGTTTGACTCTGTAAGTTGGCCATAATCTACCACGCGGGCTTTAGGACGGTTTGATGGACGTCATAAGTCTTCAATTGTTTTTTGTTTCTAGAATATGCCAGTTTCCTCATGATGTTTACTCTTACTGTTTCTGAGAGCAGCGGTGATGATAAAACACACAATAATACACTTGCTTAGAATTGAACTTGAAAATAACCTACGCACTCAAAAAACACAGACACAAGTCAAAAAAAAAACCACTGAGGTACCAATGCTTCAAAATTTTTATGTCACAGCAAATTGAAGAAAGCTGTCAATTTACATAAATCAAGATATTTCAGTGACTTGAGAATTAACTTCTAAGTGAATTGCTGGCTTGACGTTGCAAGAGATGACATGCGTGCCAACAATCTCTCACCACATGATGCTAAAGATCGCGTGAAATGGAGGAGAAGTTGCAGGAAAGCGGACCTCTGACTCCAACGCGAAAGCCGTGGATGCAACCGGAATAAACGCTGAGATGATGATGATGATGTTGATGATTTAGAATTAATTTCTGTTTTTTTTTATTAAATATCGAATACCTAACCTTCAAATTCAGCAGAGATTATAAGAAGTTTAGCTGACCCGGAAAATGGTTACCTACATAATTTAAATTGTCTATAGGAGGAATCACAAACAATTTTCCCTCTCTTCATAACATTCTCATAATGAAGGAAGAGAGATAATTAACGTATTATCTTATTTACATATTATATTACAATGCACGAATTGTGTCTCATAATAATATTAATAATACAGCTAGTTGATTCTGTCACCGCGAAAAAGAACAATTAGTAGGTTGTAGGTTCGAACCCCGTCAGGCAAAGCGCCTGTGTGAAAATCATTTCATCACCACTACTTTTAAAATGGTGAAGAGAAACATAGTGTGGAAATCAAAACTTCGAAAACATTTAACGTCTACCAACCCGTACACGGCCCGCGTGGTAGATTACGGCCCACTACCTCTCACCGAGAGGAGGCCTGTGTCCCGAAAGTGGGTCACATTATACGCTCAGTATGTTATGTTACTGAGAAATTCCTGATGGAACAAACCCAATAACTCTTTTCCTGACTAAAAAATCTAACCCAGGATCTCATTCTACTAATAACAACTTATGACTGCTTTGTAGTGTAAGTGGAATTTTGTAATCAATACTCTATCTCTACATTTCAGGCCGATTTCAAATCAAATAACACCTGAAAAGTTTAATTAAAATTAAATTCGTTGGAAATTGATTTCCGCGAAAGGTTAATTAATTCAGTTTAAAAGCATTCCGGATTGGAGTCGAGAATCAAAATAGGTTTCAGCCAAATTAATAACAACAATAATTATAATATTCGATTTGGGGTTATTAGTTCTCCATTATAGCTTATGAGAATTTCAGACAAGTTTAAATAAGTTAGCGGCGTTAAAATAAGGGTTTTTACAAAACAATTATCACCAACAGTGTGATTATGTTACCGACAGCCTCCGTGGCGTAGCGGTAGCGGACGCAGCCGCTGCGCAGCGTGGCGCGGGTTCGATCCCCGCACAGTGCAAATATTTGTATGCATGAATATGAATATTTGCACTGGTCTGGTCGTGCCTCGGAAAGCACGTTAAGCCGTTGGTCCCGGTTGCCATACGAACATCTAGTGGCAGTCGTTACGGGTTGTTGGAGCCCTCAAAAGTCCAACAATTGGTCTAAATGCAATCCTTCGATGTCGCCTTCGGGTTGTGGAAGTCAGACGGCAGTCGCTTCACGGAAAATGTCGAAGTTTAGCCATATGAGCAGTTGGACTGGTAAAGCGGACCCCAGAGTCCAAAGCTGAAAAGGCTTCGGATGCGACTGGGATTAACGCTGGGACGATGATGAATAGGAAGGAAGACGGCAGTTCAGCGAGGTAAAGGAAAGTTAAACTCAACAACACGACCAACGATGCTGCGCCAGAGGAAGATTGATCTGGAGATCCTCCACGACCAAACTTCCGACACAACAACATTTGGGGCATCATACTCGGCACACATTGCAACACAACTGCTCAGACCCGTCCTCCGTACGGCTTCACCAGACATCATGTCGGAACACGACGAATCGCTTGGCGGCAAGACTTTGTCTGGTGGGTGGTAACTTCTGCCGGCAGCCGATGTTATGGCCTAGCTTCTTCATATACACCATAAATATTGGTGACTTTTATGTATTAGTTCAACGAAACATGTAAATTCATTCTTTATGGATATATCGTTAATATAACTAATATAATTGTCATTATATAAGTTAAAGGACGAGGGGTGGAGCCTTTTGTAGTACATAGATCTCCCCCAAGCACCAAAACTTGCTTACTTAGCATGTTGATGGTAAGCAGTGATGCAGTCGTTTGCCATCAACGACTGCATCACTGCTGCGCACTAGTTTATTTTGAACCTATTTACTCTAGCCTTAAAGACACTTAAATTGTAATTGTCACACATAAATTGTCACTTAAATTGTGCTCTAGCTGTTGAGAGTATGTCATGCTCACTCAAATGTCTCGCTGATTCTTTTCCCTTCAATATGGTTGAGCTGAATGATGCTGATCCATACGTCATGTTCGTGAACGGACGCCGTCGTAGGGGACTGGTCATCTCTTAGCTGCCAAGGTGTATTTTAATTTCTGAATTGATTTTTGTGTGTTTTCCATAATGGACACACGTTCTCACACGGTTGATTTCAACATGAATGATTTAATCAAATATTTGTACAATAGCTTGAAAATTTAAAAGAGTATTCATGGAGTTTCTTGCACGTTCTTCTTCATAGGTTAATATACCCATAACTATACTTATATAACTCTATGAAATTGGCGACTAGCTTTGATTGACTAACCGACAATACTGACAATTCAAAAGTGCCTGTAACTGGTTTATTTGAAATAAATGCTTTGATTTTGATTTTGTAATCAGAGAACAAGACCACCTCAGGAAATTTGTTGCAGTCCTTCGATGACTGACTTCGACCAGTTTTGTGCATCTCACATCCACTTAACAGCACACATGAAAATAGCACTAATAAATAGAATGGTACAAAAAGTAGCACAGAATTTGAGAAAACAAACATACATCTATCTCTAAAAGATAATGGAAGAATCCGGGTTTATTATTAAACTGGAAGATATCAGTAAAATAAACAATGTTTCTCGAATAGAAACAGCTGTCAACGTTTGAACTGATCTAGATTCAAAATAGCATCGATTCGATAATTACGCGGTTGGTTTAAATAGACAAAGCAATTTTCAAGAACGCGTTACTGTGGTCCTAGACAGAAAATTAAGTGGCTCAGTAACTTACTGGCCCAAAAGGGTCAATTTACTCAACTTTAAAAGACAGGTTTAAGCGTACTCATTCGCAGCGCTGTCATCCAATAACGTGCCCAGAAGACTAGCAGCATTGTCACATTGAATTTGGGTCATGCTAATTCTTTGACCAGCGAGCATTCGGCAAGAGCTTTCCTAAAAAAATCACCATCATCATCAACAACTTTTTTATCGTTTTACTGCTGGGCACAGGTCTCCTTTTTTGTTTACGGTTTGTTAGGGTTCCGTAGCCAAATGGCAAAAAACAGAAAATGGCAGAAAATGACAAAAAATGGCTGTGACATACGAACGGACAGACAGACATGACGAATCTATAAGGATAGATTCGTCTGTCTGTATGTCACAGCCATTTTTTTTCCGAAACTATAAGAGCTATCCTACTGTTGAAACTTGGTAGGTAGATATATTCTGTGAACCGCGTTAAGACTTTGATGCAAAAATAAAAAAATAATAATAAATATTGGGGGCTCCCCATACTTAGAACTGAAACTCAATTTGTTTTTTTTTTTTCATCAAACGCATACGTGGGGGGTATCTATGGATAGGTCTTCAAAAATGATATCGACGTTTCTAAAATATTTTTTTTCTAAACCGAATAGTTTGCATGTCAGACGCTTCCAAAGTGGAAAAAAGTTGCCCCCCCTCTAACTTCTACAAGTTCAGCGTCGTTTTTTGTCATAGTTGGGTTTTAGTTTTTTAACTTTTTATTATTTGTACTATTTTGGTGTTAAAGTGTATTTGTGGCGCATACTAAATTTGGTGATAAGCTTTATAGCTCATAAGCAAAAGAATATAAGGCCCTTCTAATGGTACTGCAGTGGTCTTATTCTGATAAGTAGTAAATAGCTATGAACGAAAAGATGTGAATTATATGCAACCAGCCCATGAATACAGGTAAAGTCACGAGCAAATGCTAGCAATATATACATATTCAAAATGTACAAGTAAAGCACTTTCAAATGATACCAAACACGGCATATTCATCTTAACTTAATTTTTTTACCTTATATGTTTTATCCGCTAGAGGGCGCCACAGAAGATTTTGTGAAACCCTATATAGCCTATAACCAGCGGACAATTATGACGCTTCTAATGATATGTCATTTGTCGAATTCTGATAAGTAGTTTAGAAGTTACGAGGGAACAGATGAACATACATACATAGCCTGTCAAAATCATAACCCTCCTTTTGCTTTGCCGTAGTCGGGTAAAAAATACCAACGAAAATTGTTTTGAATGAGCTCGAGTAAGTAGTTTTTTTTTAATACCTCGTAAATCGTAAACCGCTTATTACCGCGTAATCTTTCATACAAATATTTTAAATCCTTTAATTTCATAAACCAATGGTACGGAACCCTTTGTGGTGAGTCCCACACGGAGTGTTTTACTTGTGATTTCTATGCAAAAAGATGGAAACCAGAAATTTAAGAGATAAAGTGGGGGAGATAACGATGAGAGAAATGTAGATGATAATATTTATTACCTCTTGATAGAATTCGGCTTTGTCACTTGTTTAATTGTTGTCTTGTCGCCGATCATTCCATCATATTTATCTATACTTTTATAGCTATATATAAGCTTGGGATTGAGCTGCTTGCTCTGCTAAACAATGTCATTAAGCAATGTGCGTAATTATGCTACAATTATGACATTTTGAACACTGTTTTGTAAATTGTAACAATCAATTTGTATAAAGCAAACACATATTGAGCGTAATCACCACGCTGCTCAATGCGGGTTGGCGGTTTCAGACTTAAAGTCCAGGTTTCCTCAAGACGTTTTCTTTCACCTTTTTTAATCAGTCATTGGTGTCCAAGACATACTTTGAAAGTACATATAACTTTAGAAAAGTTACATTGGTACCCAATGGTACCAATGTAACTTTCTAGTCCGTCTAGCCTGGAATCTGGTGGAATAGTGGTTAAAGCACCAGCCTCTCAAGTATGAGTGTGATTGTTCGATTGCCGATTTGAAAAATTCTTTTTGCGTTGGATAGCCCCTTAATCTAGGAAAGCTTTAAGCTATATAACAACACGCTGCGACGCATAGAATATAGATAAAAACGCAGCAGATCGAAGCCTACGCAGGTGAAACCGCGTGATGCAGCTAGCACTAACTATACACTAGGCTAGTTTTTATGAAATGAGCGTTCAGACGTTGTCACGCGATTGTCGATGAAACGCGTGACTAGTTGGCAGTACATAGTAAGTGGCGTGTCATTCAAAGCGGCAATATCAAAGCGTGTTTCCAAAGGTTATTGTCAAACTGTGTGAGTATTGTTCAGTTATTGATTGGAACTGCTATTTTGGCGCCATTTCAATTCAATACTTTCTATCGTAGCTTCTGCAGAAAGCGCGACTCAATTTTATTGAATTGTGACAGCTTTTCGCCCTATTGATGTTTCAAGCTTTAATATGTTTTATAGCGATTGTAGCAAGTGGAGTTCTGTCGTTACTGCCTACCCCCTTGGGAAGAAGGTGTCAATTAATGTTTCTAACTATAAATCTAAGTTATTTTTTTATAGTTTTGCCTGATATCCAACTTAGATACAAAAGCTCCAACATACTACTTGCGTAATATACTATTACCATCGATTTGAGTAATTTTGATGAGTATAACTAATCCATTGCACCATATACCTATGGGATTTTTTTTTTTTTTTTTATGTATTATAAAACATTGCTTGACCGCAATTCCGCCTGATGGTAAGCAGTGATGCGATCGTTGATGGTAAAGCGCGCTAGTTTATTAAGAGCCTATTCACTCTAGTCTTGAAGACACTCAGATTGTAGTTCAACGGAAACACCGCCGCCGGCAAGTTGTTCCAGTCCCTTGATGTACGCGGTATAAAGGAGGAGGCGAAACGCTTCGTACGGATCGTAGTAGTATTAACAACGTAAGGGTGGAAATTCGCCGTACGACGGGTCGTCCGAAGGTGGAACGGAGATGGAGGAATTAAATCATGCAATTCCCTCGCACACTCCCCAAAATGCATCCTATAGAAGACCGAAAGGCTGGCTACTCTACGCCTGTGCTCTAGACTTTGGAGACCGTCTCGAGTTAAATCAGGGTCACCAATTAGCCTCTTCGCACGCCTCTCCACTGAACCAATGTGTGTGTTCAACCATGTAAATAACGCTAAGAATGCTGTTGAACTGTCAAAATGATACTCATTGCTACTGATATTGTGTAACGCATTTACCCTGCTGATCCGTGAATATTTTGAGGAAGGCCAACGAATTATGGGGATTTAAAAAGGTTTGCATTAGAATTTTGGCGCGTTTAAGACACTGCGCATACATAATAATAATTAAATCCTGCAGCATTGTCTTATCTTTCTCTGTAATCCATCCAAACACCGTATTTTAGAGATAAAACCGCTAATTGTGTCACCCTTTGTAATGGTAGCCACATACGTCATGATATAAGTACTTGCGCAAGTTAGACTTGCAGAAGTCTGCGTCATATCTTATGGTTCGTATACTTATGCTAAATCGTCCCACACGCTAATGTGTAGGTACATGTGCAAGTCCAATTTTCCGCAAGTAGGTATATCGTAACGTATGTGGCCGGAATTACATTTCTACTTTTGTAGATGTAATATAAACGGTAGTAAAAAAATAATAGAAGTATATTCATCATACTATTATTATAAATGGGAAAGTGAGTTTGTTTGTTTGTTTGTTCCGCTTTCACGCCGTAACTACTGAACCGATTGCTTTGAAATTTTGTAGACCTAAAATTAGAAGACCGGATTAAATGTTAGGGTACTTTTTATCCCGGAAAAAAATTATATTCCCGAAGAAAATCTAAAAAGCCTGATATAACCGAATCATACTAATATTATAAATTGGAAAGTATCATACTAATATTATAAATGGGAAAGTGAGTTTGTCTGTGTGTTTGTTCCGCTTTCACGCCGTAACTACTGAACCGATTGCTTTGAAATTTTGTAGACCTAAAGTTTGGTAGTAGTAAAGAAGTTCGGATTAAATGATAAGGTACTTTTTATCCCGAAAAAAGCTAGCGGAAAGCCTGTTATTATTAATGAGATCAATTTACATTTGAAAAAAACAGTAAATAAATCAAATCAGAATTAGTAGTAGTATTTTCCAGCGTAAAGCCAAGCCAAAATCTTCATGAAAATGAAATAATCCACAACAATACTCTTGTTTCCTCATCACTATTGACCTTTCAAGGAAGTCAGTCAGTCCTTGTTCGTTAGTTTCTTTGATCATGTTCAGTTTGACGCAAAACTGACGCGTTTTGTGGATGCTAGCGCCACGTCCACCATTTTGTGCGCTCGCCTTTTATTTTTAACGTCGTTCCATGTTGTTTGTTAGCTCTTGTGGGAAATAATTGGTTTGTGAATCGGGCAGGTTCGTATTTCGAGGCGGCAAATATTTATCATGGAGTGACATAGGTAAATTAGTTTTGCAATAAATAATGGAATCTTGTTAGTCCTGTTTTTACTAAAACTAATTGTAGTTTTAGTAATAATAAAAAGTAAAAACTAAAACCCAACTACGACAAAAAACGACACTGAAAAAGTATAAAACAAGATTTTCAGAATACTGAACCGGACAAAGTTGCTAATGTAGTTGCAAGTAAATGGACACAGTAGACTCTACCAAGATGCCTTCGTTGTAAATTGACAATAATGTCATACAATACCATTCTGAAGTATGCAATATGTAGAGATAAATTTTCATATTTGGAAAGGCGTAGTCACACGTTGTCAAGGTGCTACGGTAGGTAGGTATATGTAACGTGTGACTACGCCTTTCCAAACATGAAAATTTATCTCTACATAGTTAATATTGCATACTTCAGATTAGTATTGTATGACATTATTGTCAATTTACAACGAAAGCATCTTGGTAGAGTCTACTGTGTCCATTTACTTGCAACTACATTAGCAACTTTGTTCGGTTCAGTATTCTGAAAATCTTGTTTTATACTTTTTCAGCGTTGTTTTTTGTCGTAGTTGGGTTTTAGTTTTTACTTTTTATTATTTGTATTATTTTGGTGTTATTTTGTTTTGGTTTAACAAAAGTTAAATTGATGAACTAAAAACTAGGTACTTGACATATTACATCTACACGCCCATATAAAAACACAAGCCTGAAGGCATATAGTGCAGAGGACATTTTTATGGGAGTTTTAACCAGTTATCAAACTGTTTCCGCCTTCACCGCGTGGAGTTACTCCCAGCTTATGTCGTTTTCAGTGCATTATATATTCTATTAATATTCACACTGCTCTACGATTCACAGTTCCCGTGATCCGCGCTTTACTCTTATCGCTCATATTTAACATCATTAAAGCATTCTTGTAATTATGTACAAGCATAAAGTACTCGTGAAGCTCTTTCACGTCCAAACACGGTATATTTATTTTAATTTTATATTCACATAGAACTTTTTGTCCGCTAGAGGGCGCAATACTAAATTTCGTGACAAGCTTTATAGCTCATAACTAACAGAATATCAAAGCCTTTCTAATAATACTGCAGTGGTCTTATTCTGATAAATTGGAAAAAAGCTATGAACGAAAAGATGTGAATTATATGCAACCAGCCCATGAATACAGGTAAAGTCACTAGCAAATGCTAGCAATATATACATATTCAAAATGTAAAAGTAAAGAGCTTTCAAATGATACCAAACACGCCATATTTATCTTAACTTTATTTTTTTACTCTGTATGTTTTGTCCGCTAGAGGGCGCCACATTAGATTTTGTGAAACCCCATATAGCCTATAACCAGCGGACAATTAAGACGCTTCTAATGATATATCATTTGTCGAATTCTGATAGGTAGTTTAGAAGTTACGAGGGAACAGATGAACATACATACATACATACATACATACATAGCCTGTCAAAATCATAACCCTCCTTTTGCTTTGCCGTAGTCGGGTAAAAACAGGATCAATAGGTACTTCTGATGTTTTACGGTGAATAGCCGTAATTATGAAATGATGTTTTTTCCCGTAAGTACCTACCTAGGTTTGTACAAACACTTTTATAAGTCAATAATATTATTTTTTTATAAATAACTAGCGGCCGCCAGCGACTTCGTTCGCGTGGAATTAGTTATGCTCCACTCCTATTGGTTGCAGCTTGATGTTATATAGCCTAAAGCCTTCCTGGACTAATGGGCTATCCAACGCAATAAGAATTTTTCAAATCGGACCAGTAGTTCCCGAGATGTGCGCGAACAAACGAACAAACAAACATACAAACAAACTCTTCAGCTTTATATATTAGTATAGATTATTTAATCATCATTACAGGCCTGCAGTAAGTATGATTTGAAACACTGTTATTTGATTAAACTGTTATAATTAATTTAAAAAAAAAATGTGTCTGAAACATCGTTTATTTTCTTACATTATTTTTATTTACTTATTAAATAAATAAATTTAATTTCCCTTTTATTTTAAAAATATAATGATATGCTCAAAAATGATATAATATGCTTTGGCGAGATGGAGCGACGACATTAAAAAGGTGGCTGGAAGTGGCTGGCGGAGAACTGCTCAGGATCGAGCTTGTTGGCGTGCTATGGAGGAGGCCTATGTCCAGCAGTGGACGAGTGAAGGCTGATGGTGATGCTCAAAAATAAAGTCCTGAAATTAAGTTAGGGCTTTCACAGTCAAATTAAAGCCTTTAAAAGGTAGAATAGAGGCTTCAAATTTAATCATTAGCTGTGCTCCGCGATTTAGTCCTCATAAGTTTCGATACCGTGGAAATATTAGATTAAAAAGTAAACTAATATTTATCTTATTTCCTTTTCTTAATGAAATGGAAATAACAAAGACAAAGTCAACAAGTG
Organism: Sesamia nonagrioides; assembly: GCA_017933935.1. Lineage (NCBI taxonomy): Eukaryota > Metazoa > Arthropoda > Insecta > Lepidoptera > Noctuidae > Sesamia > Sesamia nonagrioides. Next base: position 1,541,886 of record JADWQK010001414.1, on the reverse strand, counting down.
GACAAAGTCTTGCCGCCAAGCGATTCGTCGTATTCCGGCATGATGTCTGGTGAAGCCGTACGCAGGACGCCTCAGCAGTGGTGTTGCGATGTGTGACGGGTGCGATGCGCCGAATGTTATTGTGTCGAGACCATCCTACCACCGAGAATAATACCATTACCATTTTGGCAAATACGTCTCAAGTTGATTGCAGACTATTGAGATTATTATAGATAAAGATAATTTTATTTTGCAAACATGGGTAAAAAAGATGACAAAAAATAAATGTATATTTAATGACAGGTTCAGCCATGTTTTACCATTTAGGCATGCAATTTTTTTTTCTAAACATTCAACTTAAGACTAGAAAATAAAGTTTAGGAAAATGGTGCAAAACTACATTATTCTAACTTAAAAGAAAAATCTTTTTCAATACTCACTATAATATAAGTGAGTGAAAAATCTTTTTCACTCACTTATATTATAGTATGTTTTAACTACTAAATGGCTTCGGAGTCTTTTTTTAAATAATTTTAACGGAAGCTCTTTCCAGCTCTTTGGTAAATAAGTGGAGCCATGCAGAAGACACTTTTGCGCATAAGTGCTGTCTTAGCTAGCTCTTGACATAGCAATGTATTGTCACGTCTATTGCGGGGAAAAATGTCACTGTGTACTATACATCTGAAATGACTCGGATTTGCCTTCACAAACACAGCTACTTCTAGTATGTACAAACAACATAATGTCAATATCTTACATTTTTTAAAGTATGGTTTACAACTATCAGTGGTTTTTATTTTAAACATCGCTCGAATGCATCTTTTTTGCGCCTTGAAGGCCGTTTCTTTTTTAGTAGAGTTTCCCCAAAATATGATCCCATACCTTAAATGAGATTCTGCTATGCCATAATATGCCGTAAGAAGAGCGTCTGTGTTAACTATAGGTGATAATGTGTGTAGAGCATATGCTGACTTACTCGTTTTCTTACATAAAATAGCAATGTGGGATTTCCAATTTAATTTCTGATCGATTTCAAGACCCAAAAATTTTGTACTTACAACGTCTTCTATTGTATCATTATTGTAGTGGATGTTTAAATTAATAGTAGAGGTCTGTTGTCTAAAATGGATAACTTTAGTTTTACTTAAATTTATTTTTAAATTATTCGCGTCTAGCCAGGTTACCATCTGTTGTAAACTATTGTTTATGTCAGTCTCATAATTATCTATACTTTTACAAGGTATTGTAATCGTACTATCATCAGCAAATAGTGTAACTGGTCGTTCTAAAGATTTTGGTAGGTCATTTATATATAATATAAATGTACAAGGACTTAAACGCTGCCTTGCGGTACCCCAAATAGCCATATTTATTTATAGTCTTATGTACACGAAATCCTTTCTGTTCCTCACACAAAATGTCATTTTTTTCTACGAATATATAAAGTTCCCTATAATATATATTTTTCAAAAATTTTTGATATAACTGCTATTAATGATATTGGTCGGTAGTATTACATCCCTTCTCTATTTTTTTTTTTGAAAAGTGGCTTATTAATCGAAATTTTTAATGCGTCAGGGAAAATACCTGCGCTAATATTTATGTTAATAATGTGACTTAGATGGCCCCTTATCTCCATAGACACATATTTCAGTACTTTTGTAGTCGTATATCGTCATATCCTATACTCATCATCATCTCAGCGTTAATCCCAGTCGCATCCGCAGCTTTTTCAGCTTTGGAGTCTGGGGTCCGCTTTACCAGTCTAACTGCTGATTTTGGCTAAACTTAGATATTTTCCGTGAAGCGACTGCCGTCTGACCTCCACAACCCGAAGGCGATATCTAAGCATTGCAGTTAGACCAATTGTTAGACTTTTGAGGGCTCCAACAACTCGTAACGACTGCCACGAGATGTTCGTATGGCAACCAGGACCAACGGCTTAACGTGTTTTCCGAGGCACGACCAGACCAGTGCAAATATTCATATTCATGCATACAAATATTTGCACTGTGCGGGGATCGAACCCGCGCCTCCTTGCGCAACGGCCGCGTTCGCTACCGCTACGCCACGGAGGCTGTCATCGTCATATCCTACACTATTCGTATTATTTAATGAATTGATTATTCTCTCTATATCTTGTGGTATACTAGGGGCCATAAACATTGTTTTATTATTGACCACCATAAACGTATGAAACTGTTTAATAATGCAACAAGTAAGTTCTTATCTGTTTAATCTCACAATCTATTTATTATGGACTTATCTCTATTATTATGGTGTTCATAATGTAATATAGTGTCAATTTATGGTGTCCTTTACTTGTAATTATGGGATATCTTATCAACTACACACGTCTATGTTTGACGTCCATGGTTTTTTTGTAGGTTTAGATGTGTTTCAAACTTAATAGTTGATATATTTGAGTCCTTACGAAGGTGTTTTTATTTGCGAGTAAACTAATGACCCCTTATTGCTTTATAAATATATATTATAAAACGTTTTATAAACTAGTGCTTGACCGCAATCTCGCCTGATGGTAAGCAGTGATGCAATCGTTGATGATAAAGCGTGTTAGTTTATTAAATCTATTAACTCAAATAAACTAAGTGAATAGGAAAGAAAGCGGCAATTGAGCGAGGTGATGCAATGTAAAACCTAACAACACGACCAACGATGTTAAGTCAAGGGAGATCGATCTGGAGACCCTCCATGCCCAAATTCCCGACACAGCAACATTTGGTGTATCGTACCCTGCACACATCGAAACAAAACTGCTTAGACCCGTCCTCCGTACGTCATATCAATTGATGCTAAATGCCTTTCCAAAAGTAGTAGAAAAAACCGACATTTTATTATCGCTTTGTATACTAAACCCACTGTCCAACACTTATGATCAAAATACAATAAAAATCATAAATCTCCATCCGTAGCAGAAGACAGATGGATAAATAAATGATGTAACATCAGTCCGCCACAGGCACACGATTTTTCGCCCCAAAATATCTATTGATGTGTCAGATCGCGATTATTTATACTTCCAAATCGATTTATACGTAATGACTTCTACGAATACTTCATCTTTTTGCTGACTAGGATAATAGAGATAGATATGGGTTGAATAAATCATGACGGAGTGTATATTGAGGGCCGTTAAACTGAAAAGCATTTATCGACTGCGTTGGGAGCAACACTCCAACCTACGTTTAGATCTTACTAAACTTAAAAGACGAAAAGGCACTCTTGTATGCGAAATAGTCGAATGCTGTTCCATGTTTGTCAGTCGACAGTATGTAGCGACTAGCTATCCTCGACTGAATAATAAAACTAGCGGCAAACTCTTCAGCTTTAAAGCTCTTTAGCTTTAATAAAGCTGAAGTTTGTTTTTTTGTTTGAACGCGCTAATCTCAGGGACTATTGGTCCGACTTGAAGAATTCTTTAGCGTTGGATAGCCCATTAATCCAGGAAGGCTTTAAGCTATATAACATCACGCTGCGACCAATAGGAGCGGAGCATAACTAACTCCACGAAAACGAAGTCGCTGGTGGCCGCTAGTATTAGTATAGATTTAGAAATTTATACCCATCTACTCCCTGACTAAACGCGAAGTTAAAATGATACTTACAGATTGGTTGCAGAAGTTAACGTATGACGAAACCGAGAATCATATTACTATTGTCTTTTGGAGTGACAGTCCAATACTGTATTTTAATTAAGGCGTATTTGTTTTGTATTTGTATTCATATAAGTACTTGCACGTCATACCAATTGTGTGTCATACCTTGAGGAACCCTGGCTCCTAAAACACAGGCTTATGTCCTAGTTTAGGAGGCATCATTTTGCCTTTTAAAGTGACTCTCTGTACAGTAGTTTTAGATCCTGTGTACTTATATGTTTTTTAAAGTGTACTAATAAATTATTATACCTTTATTTTTCTATATGTACATATTGTTTTACATTTTCAAATACTTATATACATTAAAAAAAAACATTTAAAGATATAAAAAATCGTAACCCACCTGTATCGGGAACAGGGTCCAAGCTACTGGCGGTCAGGGTTCCAGAGAGAGGAACTTCCTGACGATGCGAGCCGTGTCTAGCAGTACCACTTTCTGAAGCAAGCCCTTTATCCAGCTGCCTAACGAGAGTCTCCTGAGGTATTGGTCATGGCTCTTGGCTATTAAGCCATTGGCTGTCACGACATGATTGCTGAATCCACCTCCCACATGTCGACAACCTCGTGAGACAAATCAAGATCAATTTGTTTATCTTTCTCAGCTTTCACGAGGTTCTCATCATATGGGATGGTTAATTGGTTATGTCAAATTATTATTATTATTATTGAAAACTAGAACCTCACATAAACCACCACTTACCAGAACTTTACATAAAGCGCCTGCCTGTCTTACCTTCACAACCCATTTACTTGGTAGTGGGTAATGCGATACACATTGGTAAGATTGCTTGACAGATTTTGGACTAGGAACCTCAAAGATTCACGAATGACAGGATCTACGGAATAACGTGTTTTCCGAGGCACGAAAGTGTTTATACGTTAATATGGTTACCCATACTCGGACGAATTGCGGCAAGAGTTGCTTAACCTGATTGGTAGACCCGTTCGACTGTTATTATTAAACCACAAGCTCCTCTGGCTGATAAGCACGATCAACATTGTGTAGGTAGAGCTTGAAGTAGGAAAAAATACAATAATACACGAATTAGGTATAGGTACAAAGCTAAGAAATTTCTCCTGTGCGAAACACATCTGCAGTTGTCATCATCATCATCATCTCAGCGTTAATCCCAGTCGCATCCATATCTTTTCAGCTTTGGAGTCTAGGGTCCGTTTTACTAGTCTAACTGCTAATTTTGGCAAAACTTTCTATATTTTCCGTAAAGCGACTGCCGTCTGACCTTCACAACCCGAAGGCGATATCTAAGCATTGCAGTTAAAAAAATTGTTAGACTTTTGAGGGCTCCAAAAACCCGTAACGACTGCCACTAGATGTTCGTATGGCAACCAGAACCAACAGCTTAATGTGCTTTCCAAGGCACGACCAGACCAGTGCAAATATTCATATTCATGCATATAAATATTTGCATTGTGCGGGGATCGAACCCGCGCCTCCTTGCGTAACGGCCGCGTTCGCTACCGCTACGCCACGGAGGCTGTCCTGCTGCTGGCTGGCTGCTATCTGGAGTTGTAGTAAGGTCAAATCAACATATTTTGTAGAAGCAGATAACTTTACGCTGGGAAAATGTAATTAACAAACTAAATTTCTAGGCGTGACATTGGATGAAGACTTCAACTGGAAAGCACATGTTGATACAGTTTCCAAAAAAATTAATAAGTTTGTATACGCACTAAGACAGATCAGAAAGATAACAAACACTAAAACAGCAGTTACCACATACCATGCGTATGTGGAATCTGTGTTACGCTATGGCCTAATTATGTGGGGTAATAGCACCGATCAAAATAGAGCATTTGTCGCGCAAAAAAAATGTATTAGAGCAATATATGGGCTTCAACCCGACGATTCTTGTAGGCCGATATTTAAAAAACTTGGTTTGTTACCTTTACCGTCTCTTTACATACTAGAAATTTGTATGTTTGTGTGGAGGCATAAGGAGTTATTCACTAAAGCAAGCGATGTAAATTCTCGTAGCCGTCGTGACCCTCACAGTCTAGCGTTTGATGTCCTACCAAGACTTGCAAAGTACAACAAAAGCTGCCTGTTTATGTGTGTACGGGTATACAATAAAATACCAGAAAAATTTAAAATATTAAATAAAAGATTGTTTAAAACTAAATTATATGAATGGTTATCTGAGAAAAGTTTTTACAGTGTCAGGGAGTTCCTAGAGAATGAAATTGTAGTATGATTAAATGTATTTTAAAAAATGAAATATATTCTATTGGTTGCATGAAAAGTTTGCACGCTTCTATGAAGCAAAACATGTATGTTCTGTTTTTATCATGTATATTCCACCTTTTTATACCATGTTTTATGCAAATAAATGATATTATTATTATTCCTTTATTTTATTGTATATACATATAAATTACATTTATAAATATTTCTACATAAAAAATACATAAAAAACATTTAAAAATATAAAAAATAGTAGACCACCGGTATCGGGAACAGGGTCCAAGCTACCGGCGGTCAGGGCTCCAGAGAGAGGAACTTCCTGACGATGCGAGCCGTGTCCAGCAGTACCGCTTTCTGAATCAAGCCCTTGATCCAGCTGCCTAACGAGAGCCTCCTGAGGTGTTGGTCGAGGCTCTTGGCTATTAAGCCATTGGCTGTCACGACTATCGGTACAATGATTGCTGAATCCACCTCCCACATGTCGACAACCTCGTGAGCCAAGTCAAGATACTTGATTTGTTTATCTTTCTCGGCTTTCACGAGGTTCTCATCATGCGGGATGGTTATGTCAACAATCATTGCACGCCGCTCTGATCGATCCACCATCACTATATCAGGCTTATTGGCAACAATAGTCCTGTCAGTGATGATGGATCGATCCCAGTACAATGTGATATAGCATTTTCGAGAACTGGGTCGGGCGTATACCTGTAGTACGGCACCTCCGATTCCACAAGGTTGTATTTAAGAGCAAGTTGCTGATGAATGATCCTGGCTACAAGGTTGTGTCTATGCAAGTACTCTCCGTTAGCTAGACGAGAACACCCGGAGATAATATGCCTTATTGATTCCCCCGACCGGTGACATGCCCGACAGATGTCAACTGTGCCGTCTTTCACAATAAATCTCCGGTAATTGTTCGTCATCATAACTTCGTCCATAATTGCAAAGACAAAACCTTCGGTTTCCCCAAAGAGGTCACCGAAACGTAGCCAGGCTACGGACGCTTGTAAGTCTACATCGGGCCCATGTAGGGCTCGGAAAAAGCGTCCGTGAAGCTCTTTGCTCTTCCATACCTCCATGCGATCATTTGTGTCAAGCACTACTAGTTTACGCCAGTTCTCTTTAGCCAAGGAGAGCGGAGTTAGGCCCTTGTCAGCCGCGACCACATCTCGATGCATCCCCACGTCGTTTACTAGGAAATAGTCCCTGAGACTGCATACCTCGCGATTGTGGAGGGTCTTGGCGTTTAAAAAGCCACGACCTCCACATTTTCGCGGGATATACAGCCTCATAACCGATGACCGTGGGTGATGCAATCGATTTGCAGTCAGCAGCGTACGGACCCTCTGATCCAGGGCGTCAAGTTCGGTTTGAGTCCATTTGAGTATGCCGAAAGAGTACATCAATACCGGCATGACCCAACCGTTGAAAGCGCGCACCTTGTTTCCGCCTGATAGAAGACTATTAAGTACTTTTTTCAGGCGGCCAAAGAAGCGTTCTTTCAACGATTGCTTCATGTCAGTAACATTGATACCCAACGCTTCCGACATACCCAAATACTTATAGGTTTCGGATGCGGAGAGGGCTCTAAGGTTTATGGAATCAGTGAGTTGGGTTCCCACGGATTCCATAATCTCTCCTCGCTTTACATGCATGACCGCACATTTGTCCACACCAAATTCCATCCTGATGGAGCTACTGAAAGTTTCAGTAATTTTCAGTAGCTCCCTCAGTTGTGAATTGTTGGGAGCAAAAAGTTTCAGGTCATCCATGTAGAGGAGGTGCGATATAACCTGACCACCTCTCCTCAACCGATAGCCTAGACCTGAATCCTCCAATAGTGTGCTTAGAGGATTCAATGCTAAGCAAAACCAAAGTGGACTCAAACTATCGCCCTGAAATATTCCTCGCTCGATCCGTATCGGTTCGCTATTCCTCTGAATATTTCGACATCCTGGATAGCGAAGGACTGTCCTCCATGTCTTCATACACGACATCAGGAAGGTGCGCAGAGTTGCATCCACTTTATACAACTCCAGCACCCGCATGAGCCATGTATGTGGGACTGAGTCATAGGCCTTCCTATAATCTATCCAACATGTCGACAGATCCTTTCGGGAACGACGAACCTGTTGGCTAATGGCCATATCAATAAGGAGTAGCTCCTTAGTACCGCGGGACCCGCTCTTACATCCATTTTGAGAGGCAGACATGATGGAGTTGCTGTCAATATGTTTGTTAATTTTAGTTTTCAAAATGGATGTAAGAACTTTATAGACCGTCGGTAAACAGGTGATCGGCCTATAATTTTTGGGTTCCGCGGTGCTACCTGATTTATGGAGCAGGTGGGTTATTCCAGTAGTTAGGAACTGAGGTAACGAACCAGACACCAAAGCAGTCTGGAATTGAGATGCCAAGCGAGCGTGCGACCTTGGAAACCATTTTATCCAAAAGTTATGCAGCCCGTCCGGTCCTGGAGACTTCCAGTTAGGTAATGGACGGACTGCACAAGCTACATCTTGGGGGCAGATGGTAATAGCCCCCATTTCAGGTATTGGATCGCAGGCTCTCTCGACATCCCGGGCCCAGTCACCTTCAGTGTGACTGACAGGTACCGACCAGATACTGCGCCAAAATGAACACATGGCATCATCATCCGGTAGGCACGTGTCAGTCACACCTTGTTCTGGTCGTTCCCAGTCCCTATAAACCCACCTTTCATTGCTTTGGAAGGTGCGATTCTGGGTGTACCGTTCCACTCGTCGTTTGTATCTTCTGATACGGTTCGCCCATGCATACACTTTCTGCTTCAGGAAGTCGATGCGCTCCGTGACACGGGCCATATAATTTTGTGGGCTGATATTTGTACCTGCAAATGCCCGCCTCACAAAGCGCATCACTCTGGGACGAGTATTACCCTCCCTGAAGCAGATTAGTTTACCGATGAGTGCTCTGGCCCCACCAATACGACGTTCAACCCTGTGCTGCCAAGCTGGTACTACTGGTTTAGGTCGTGTAGCTCTAGAGTCACTGGGAAATTTGACATGAGCTACACGACAAGCTGCTACAGCTGCGCAGTACAGGATTGAATGAGTATCAGTGAGGTCCTCGCAAGTATCAAAATAATCTGATAACTGCGCATCCAGAGCAGCCATCAGTGCCCTATTTCTGTTATGCATGGGCAAACGTGACAGGCGTGGTCTTAGTTCTACCGGGGTGAAACGATATTCCCGAATCGCAGCCTCCAAAGCATTTAATAACTCCTCATTGCTCCTTATTATTATTATTATTACCTGTTGTATTTTTTTACAAAAATGTCCACGCCTTTACTTAGTAAAATATCCAATACGTTAACATTTCAAAGTGTAACTCAATCTTGTTCGTAACTTAACTTTAACCAAACGTAGTTAGAAGCACTTAGTTCGTGGCCAGTGTTAATGAATAAGTTAACGTTCTACTAACGACCTCTAGATGTTTTTAGTAATTAATGCCCGTTAACTTGGAAGACGTATGGGCCCTGTATGAAGGCAAGGAAGAGCTACTGCAGTCTCGTGATTATCCTCATGGGAAGCCTCTTACATAACTTTGTGCCAGTAGTCCCTAAAGAGTGTTTAATAATTACCCGTACACCCATATGGATCCTTTGAGACGACCTGTTATTGATACTGTGTTGAATTGAAAACGTGCGTGCCGCCCGTGTAACAGTTTTTGTTCATTTTATTTAAAGCACGTATGCACTTACTCAATACAATAGTGTGGTTATAATCTATACTATATAATATCATATAAAGAGTTTTTGTTAGTTTGGTTATATATATGCATGTAGGGATAATCTCAAGAGCTAGAGATCTAAATCATTTATTTTTCCTCTTTTATATGTGAGAGTGCTTATTCTTCAGCCTATAGAGGTCCACTGCTGGACAATGGCCTTCCCCTAGGCTTTCCACGACCTTCACCAAGTCATCGGTCTACCTTGTTGGGGGCCTACCTATGCTGCGTCGTCCGTTACGTGGCTGCCACTCTAGAACCTTACTGCCCCATCGTTCATCGGTTCTACGAGCAATGTGCCCCGCCTACTGCCACTTAATTTTAGCGACTCGAAGAGCTATGTCGGTGACTTTTGTTTTCTGCGGATCTCCCTCTGATTCGATCGCGCAGGGAAACTCTGCGGATAGCTCTTAGCGGACTTTATGTGACCTAGAGCTTTCGTATGAGGCCCATTGTGAGCGACCACGTGTCAGTATCGTATGTTAACACGTGTAACACAGACTGGTCAAAGACTTTAGTCTTGAGACACTGTGGACGTGTATCTTGGACGACGAGAAGATGCAGCGTAGCTTCCTTTCCTGACGAGACACCTCTTTCTCGTTGGACTGTTTGTTGCAGGTATATATATATACGTCAACAACTTCGATTGCAGAGCAACCAACTAGAACTGGAGCGAGAGTGCTAAATAAAGGCTTTAAATTATATGTTGATAGATACAATTATTACTAACTAGCTGTGCCCCGCGGTTTCACTCGAGTAAGCTTCGAACCGAAAGAGCTGAGTTCATATAAAATAAGCGCCTGTTAAAGGGAGCAATATGTACGTCCGCGTTTGCTCCCGTTTTCGCAACATTTTTTGTTTCTGCTCTGCTCCTATTGGTCATAGCGGGATGTTTAATAGCCTATGTCCTTTCTCAGGCTCTAGACTATCTGTGTACCAAATTACATTACAATCAGTTCAGTAGTTTTGCCGTGAAAGCCGGACAGACAGAGATACTTTCGCATTTATAATATTAGTATGGATAACTTGCAATTTCTATGAATCAAACCAATGCGGTTCTTTTGAATTCAATCAGAGTGGAAGCAGTCAATCTGTTAGGACACTATATTGAGTATATGCAGCGCACTCGTCAACGGCGCGCTTGCAGTAGTTTGATGTATACAGGCGGCATCCGAAGCATCGTAGACTGGTCGGCCGTTTCCGTCGCCCCACGTGCCCATTAGATACACCCAACATAACTGTGCCTAGAACGCCAAGCCTATTAGACTATTCAAGCCACACATTGTGGACTCTTGTCTGTGGCTGCAGTTGCTAAGTCTCGTATGAACTGAATATCTGTTCAGTTTTTATCCCTACAGCATCGCATTCAGCTAGGCCTCGGTTTCTACTAGCGCAAGTTTCAAAGTAGGATAGTTTTTGATAGGTCGCATGTGGCTGGTGACTTATATCGACCGTGAGAATGTGTGTGACCAACGGCATTAAGATCGATATTTTGAAAATGAACTAATCATCTATAATTTTTATCGACTTGTGTTAATGGAATGGCGATTCTGCTTGTAAGGCGATTTGGTACGCGACCGGCCGTACAGCCACAATCGTGTTTGTGTAAATCCTCATTAGCGGGTTCGTCAACCGTTTCCTTCTGTACGTCGCTAAGCAAATTGCGTCACGGTGACTTGTGGAATGCTCTTAAAAGACTTCTTTGATTTATTTTCACAGTATTCAATGTCGCCTGACGCGTGTTCCTTGAGTGTGTAACTCGCGACCATAGGGATAACCGGAAAGAAAGCTTAACTACGGGTCAGCAGTAAAAATATCCTAATGAAGATCGGTGATACTCTTTGGAGCCATAAAATAAAACCAAGGTGGTACGTGAGGGGGATGTGCCGTCGAATTGTTGAAATCCCAAATGTTTTTAAGGGTTAACTTTGATATACTATGAAATGCATCAGTAGTGGCAGGGATTCTCCCAAACAGAAATATGAGAATTACATCAACTTTAGAATTTACTAAACTCGTTAATCTATACTAATATCTAAAGCTGATGAGTTTGTTTGTACGTTTGTTTATTTGTTCGCGCTAATCTCGGGAACTACGGGTCCGATTTGAAAAATTCTTTTTGCGTTGGATAGCCCATTAATCTAGGAAGGCTTTAGGCTATATATAACATCACGCTGCGACCAATAGGAGCGGAGAATAACTAACTCCACGCGAACGAAGTCGCTGGCGGCCGCTAGTCACATAATATTTACTTTAGGACCTAATTCATATCTTTGGGTGATGCAAAAATAATTATAATGCAACTAGCTTTCCGCCCGCGGCTTCGCCCGCGTGAAGTTCGGTTATATCTCGCTTTTTAGATTTCCCCTCGGGAACATCCAATTTTTCCGGGATAAAAGGTAGCCTATGTTCTTTCTCAGGGTTTAAAGATTGTCTGTGCCAAATTTCATCAAAATCGGTTGAGAGGTTTAAGCGGGAAACCGTAACAGATAGACAGACAGACAGACAGATAGACAGACAGACAGACAGAGTTACTTTCGCATTTATAATATTAGTATGGATAAAAATTTTGTAGTCCACAACGTAATTAACGCAATAAACGTTGAAGAGTCAAAAAGAAAACCATTGCTAATTGAACCAAAAAAAAAAAAAAACTTATTTGGCGCTGTCACCAGCGTCCATCAGTTCCTGTAATGTGCAGCTAACACGACATGAAGGACACGTTATTAAGTAGGTACTCCATGGCCTTCTTCCTCTTCTTCTTCTTCAGCCTATAGATATCCACCGCTGGACAAAGGCCTTTCCCAAGGCTTTCCACGTTGACCGGTCTTGTGCTGCCCGCATCCATCGGCTTCCCGCGACCTTCACCAGGTCATCGGTCCACCTTGTTGGGGGCCTGCCTACGCTGCGTCTTCCAGTACGTGGCCGCCACTCCAGAACCTTACTGCCCCATCGGCCATCGGTTCTACGAGCAATGTGCCCTGCCCACTGCCACTTAAGTTTAGCGACTCGCAGAGCTATGTCGGTGACTTTGGTTCTTCTGCGGATCTCCTCATTTCTGATTCGATCACGCAGAGAAACTCCTAGCATAGCTCTTTCCATTGCCCTTTGTGTGACTCTGAGCCTTCGTATGAGGCCCATTGTGAGCATGGCCATGGCCTAACAAGCCCAATTTATGTACACTCCAAGTTCTCCACCTGAACAGCACGGTAATTGCGTAACAGATTATCAATTATTGCGCAATGGATTTCATTTTGACAATTCAACAACATTCATTGCGTTATTTACATTTTTTTTAAACATATGGAGTAAGGGATTAGGCTTCAAAATGATTGAAATTGATAGTAATAATGTGTTAGTGTTTTAATTCTTCATCATTATCATCATCAAACTTTTTATCGTCCCAATCCTGGGCACTGGTCTCCTCTCATACAGAGAAAGATTGAGTTGGTTGGAGAGAGGTTGGCGATTTCAGACCTAAAGTCCAGGTTTTCGGTCACTTTGTAATCAGTCATTGTTGTCCAAGATTATATTAGATATTTGATAGATGATACTTAGAAAATTTTCATTGGTACTTGCCTGACCTGGAATCAAAATTATTAATATTAATTAGGGTGTAGTTTTTGCTTGCTTCGGCCAATCTGGGTCCGAAGTCTATTTAAAACTTCCTCTAATGGATAGAAAAAACGGTTTGGGTAAAAAAACACATATATTGTGTATTTGCGTAGCAAAAAACCCACTCTAACCTACTTGTTTTACAGGCGAAGATAGAATGGGTTCACTATACGACCCACTTTGTTATGTTAACAATCAGTAACCCACTTACTCCAAGCTCAATCAATCAATCATAATAATGCTCTTAACAACAACAATACCGGTTCTGTATTCCCGAAAATCTCTGATCACGAAACGTGTTGTTTGTCTCATGAAATAGCATTTCAATCGAAATGTGCCGCATCCATAATTTATGAGGAGATATAATTCACTTTGCTGCCTTCCGTATCTTTGTTTTGTTAGCATAAGTTACGTTAGGTATTATTGTTTTGCATGTTTTTTCTGTACATATTCCATTGTTTATAACTTGTAACTATGGTATGCAAAGAGGGTATATGATAGATGGTATGGCTATAGGATGTATTTTGGTGAGAGTGCGTGGGAATTGCATGATTTAATTCCCCAATCTCCGTTCCACCATCGGATCACCCTTCGTACGGCCCGCTTCGTACCCTTACGTGGTTAACACCACTACGATCCGGACGAAGTGTTTCGCTTCCTTTTTTACCGCGTACATCAAGGGACTGGAACAATTTACCAGCGATGGTGTTCCCATCTACAATTTGAGTGTACTCAAGGCTTGTGTGAATACGCTCTTAATAAACTAGCGCGCTTTACCATCAATGAATGCATCACTGCTTACTATTGGGCGGGATTGCGGTCAAGCATTAGTTAATAATTTATGAAAAAAAAATTGGTCATTGGTCAACTTCTGCGACTCATAAGCAAATCTTATTATAAAGTTTATCTATTCACGTACGAAATATTTTAAGAGTAACTTCTATAGGTGGTAAAGAAGCAGAGGACATTTACCAGAAGAAGACGTTTAGAAAGATTAGGCGCGTAGTGCTTTTAGCGTACTTGTATGACCAGGGCCTGTAGCCAATGTAACATCGCTTCATAGCGAAGCGAAATCGAATACTAAAGCAACCAATGGCGGGAACGATTGACTACGCGACGCGATAAATCACGTGGTCAATCGTTCCCGCCATTGGTTGGTTTAGTATTCGATTTCGCTTCGCTAGGAAGCGATGTTACTTTGGGTACAGGCCCTGATGTATGAACCCAAACGAGGCAAAAGGAGTATTGGACCGCAGCAGATGATATTCTGTGATAGTTTCTGACTGTTTCCGCATCTCGTTTCTGCGTGAGTTAACTGTCAGACTTTTGATGTCCAATCACGAAAAAACGTATGTATAAACTCGGCTTTATTCGTAAACCGTTTTATTTTTTATTATTGAATGATCACGGTGGTTTATGTGCAATACGGCAATGTTATTCTATCACCATTCAATGGAATGATCTCGTAATGACAAGATGCGTGAGATAAAATGATCGATCATTATGAGTTATAGAATAGCAGATTACGAATTTTTAGGCACAATGAAAATGATATCATGTTGTAATGACAAATTTATAATAAATAGCAGATTAGGATCCCAGGCTGTATCAACCATGATAGCTAGATACTTAAAAGTTTCACTAAGATGCAATTCTGGTGCCGATACAGCAACTAATACTAAAAACAGAATACAATAAATGTTTAAGCGGGTTTGACTTTTTGTTGAATAGGTATTAATAACGGTAACAGGTTGACGTATCACAAAATACTTAGTTGTATATTCACTACGAAAATAAGTAATTAAAAAAAAAACACTGTCTTTATAAATAATTGTACGGAATCTTTCGAGAGCAAGTCTCACTTGTACTTCGCCGGGTTTTTCACAGCTGTCAACGTGCTGTATAACCCTATTCACGAGAAGAACAAAAACACTGCCTGTACTGAAACAAATTCAATTGTCTCCATACTTTGAAAACTTTCTCCCATAGGCGACAGGCTTGTGTCTCAGAAATAGGAACATTATCGGATTATGTTCATGCTAAAACTTTGCAAACGCGGCTGAGATAGAGTGATGGAATGGATAAGGAAACTGGAGGACAGTGAGAGGCTAAAAAAGAAAAACTTAGAAAGATATCTTGGGGAATACTACATATTTTACACGAAGAATGAAATTATGGATAAAAATTAACTGAACCGAAAGACGTTATCCAACCGGGAAAAGCAACGCCACCTCTCGGATCCAATTGTGAGTTACACCAAACAAGAACCCAGTGAAATATACACATAAATAATTTCATCCAAATCGACCCAGTCGTATAGGATAAATTAAGTGACAATCACACATATAAAATACATTAAGATATTACATATTCAAAAAATTAAAAGTCAACTGACAAATTTACCCTGAATGTTCCAAAATGGATCGCCGCCATTCGGGAAAATTTCCCGAAATCAATTTTTTCGCGCGTTTTGCTCCGCGCACCGTACCGTTCAAATTTTCCCTATCATTATGAGAAAAATCATTTGAATATTTTCGTAGGTGTAGGACTAAGTTTTACATTTTTAATGTTGCGGAATTTCCGATTCATTTATTCCTCCCTTCTTGATATAATAATGTGGTACTTCCTTGTTAAACTTGCTCTGAAACTTTTGAATGATAAATAATTTGTTTTGAAGGCATCTGTGTCTTGCTGCTTGGAGAATCTTATAATTAATTATTGTGATTTATATTTAAAGGTTTGCTTCTTTACTACACATATTAAAATTTCATTTATGTTCCAATCGACGTTATTTCAAGTTGAAGAAATGTCAATTTTATTTTAACCATAGTTGAGTTGATATCAGAATGATTAGGTAAAACTATTGTTGGATAAATTTGTACGCATGTTGAAAGTTTTAGCATTAGCAGAACTATGTTGCATATGAAAGTTAAAGACAAAGCTATAAAGAATCTTCGATATTCCTCAATATTATGAGGATTTAAATTTTTACCCATATCTGTACATTATTATTATAAATATCCTTAGTAATATTATAAATCGGAAAGTGAGTTTATTTGTTTGTTCCCATTTACATCGTAAATACTGAACCCATTGCTTTGAAACTTTGCGGACGTAAAGATAGAAGTTCGGGTTAAATAATAGAGTACTTTTTATCCCGGAAAAACTTGATATTCCCAAGGGAATTCCAAAAACCGCGATATACCTAATCAAAAACGCGGGCTCAAAACTAGTATTCTATAACTTATTGTATTATTGACAAGCGGGACTATAAAACCAACTATAAATAATCTGTAAAATAAAAAATATTCATAACATACAATATTATACATACTCATACTATATTTTTGTAAATATTCTAATCATGAGTTTATTTCAACATTCCTGTAAGCCACAAAAACTAGTAAATAAAGTAATCAAGCAAAAATAGCCTAAACAAGGGCGTTGACTCGACAATGAAAGGGCGTGGGTTGAAATGATACCTTCCTGAATTATATATTGTGGCAAAGCAGTTTTCTGTGTAAGAATATTTCGGTTTTATTGGGGAATTTAAAAGTTTTGTAGGTCGAGGAAAGGTCAGATATAACAGCTATGAATTGTTACCAAGCTTTTTGATGTCAGATGAAATAATTATTAATGTTCCTGAATGGATGCCAAACTTTAGTGCTAGTAGGATGGCCTATTTCTCGCAGAACATATGACCGATGGAGCCTAAAGGTTCGGGGTTTCCGTGTACTGGAAGACGTACCTATTGTTGGAAGGCCTAGCAAGGTGAACCAACATCCATGTGAAGGCAGCAGGAACCTATAGGATATGAAGAAAAGGAGGAAAGAAGCACCGGTTATGGTTGAGGTGTTTGGGGACTTTTAAAGTTCAGCAGTTAACGTCTTTTAACTGGAATTATGATGATGTATAAGTAAATTCGTTCGTACAATATGAAAAGTGCCCAAAATACTGTACAGACGCGTCGTGTAGGAATGTTGATATTTCTTTGGGCAAAAAATAGACCAGCCCCACAGAAATCGTAATAACAAGTCAACTGACTTGACTTGTTATTACGATTTCTATGACCAGCCCTCTAGTTCTGCTTGATGATGTCGAAAGACGAAGTGGATACTGGATCCCATGGCTTTAGTGATTCAACCTCAAATGATTGAAACATATACCGCTTTGTTATAAGACAAGGCCTACCTCTAGAATTTAGTTTAAATCTTCAAGCCATTTTTAAAATTATAACTTTAACCCGAAAAATGTTAAGTTCTTGTTACAAGAACTGACAGTAAACACAACTCCAAGTTTTCAATTTTGCACTTAGAACTTTATTTTCGTCTTAATAATGTTTAAAGTACAGTAGCTGTCTTGCCGGTTTACACTAGCTCTGACATTTTGCGCAAATGCAGTATTAATTCCTAACATGTACGAACTTTTAAAATTAAAAGTCGTGTTATAATAAAGCTTAGTAGAACATGTAGATTTCAGTTGGAATAAATTGCAGGTTTATGTCCAATTTCGCCATCAAAGTTGAGTGCCTACCGTTGATTAAAACGATACGTCAGAGCCTTTTAACTTATTCGTATTCAAAGGCAACCTTTTAAATTACACTTAAGCGTAATATGTAAAAGTATCTAAGTAATTACCTTGACCAATTTTGGGCCAGAAAAAAACTTCGCCAGTTATGGGTTGGAACCCAAACAGACATTATACATTTTTTTTTTATATTATAGATTAGCATAGAGAGATGACATAGATTAGCACCACGTGAACGAAGTCGCTGGCGGCCGCTAGTTAAAATATAAAAAAGCAATTTTTTATGCATTTTCGCCCTTCAAAGAGTCGCCTCTCGTCATAAAATTGTCCAGCACTAAACAGTTCTTCATTTGTTACGCAAGCAGGTTGCGCAGATAAAACCGTACATATTTGCTTTAGGCCTAAGCACCTCATAAGGTAACGAAAACCAGTACTCAAAAATATGAGCATTTCTTGGCTGTCTAACAAAAACAGATACAATCTCGGTTACGACCGTGAAAAATTTCTCGGTTGGATATGTAGCCCAGAATGCCGAGAGCGAGACAGAGACAGAGATCACCCCACCCACGTGTTTCTTCACTCGCATGTGCGCCAGGGTCACGGTTTCATTTTTAACCTTCTCTTCTACTTCTCTGTCTTCGTGGTCCCGTGGACATCTCATTGAAGCGCGCGTGCAACACAACGCGCCGTCGACCCGGGCCTGCTCCTTACCGGGAGGCGAGCTGATCTTGGGCGAGCCTTAGAGATAAATGATCCAGCACATACTCCACTATCACTGAAACATGAGAGTGAGCCATTGAGCATGGCATACTCTCAATGCTGATTACGTTCAATCCTTCTCTGTATGAAAGGACACCTGTGCCCAGCACTGGGACGATAAAAAGGTTGATAATGATGATGATGATACTCTCAACCGTCAAGGTACATTAAAGTTAATTAAAGTACTGTTACTGAGAAATGAAAAAATATCTTCAAATGCCTCATATCACATCCATTACAGGCAAATAAGAAAGTCCCTGAAACCGCTTCATAAATAAATCCCAATACATGAATTATTCAGTCAAGCAGTCCTTCACAAAGGCATACATTTTGAATTTTTTTCGTCGATTATTTTTAGCTACTGAGGTACTCACTAGATTTGTATTGTGGAATTCGTTCTGTTGCGTGAATTGGTACTGTATCTACTGAATAAGGGTACCTACAATGTGCAGTTTTAAAATTTCTAACGCGACTATAGCATTATCGTGGATGGAAATTTTAATGCCTCTATTATTCTTCTAATATTAGGTACAAAAGTCAAAGTTTGTAAGAATGGATAAACGATTTTTACTCTTTCACGCAAAAAAATTGGCTTTTATTTAATAATAAAAAACTAGTGCTTGATCGCAATCCCGCCTGATGGTAAGCAGAGATGCAATCGTTGATGGTAAAGCGCGCTAGTTTATTATGCCTATCCACTCAAATGAACTGAATGAATAGGAAGGAAGACGGCAGTTGAGCGAGGTGATGCAATGTTAAACCCAACAACACAACAAACGATGTTGCGCCAGAGGGAGATTGATCTCGAGACCCTCCACGACCAAACTCCCGATACAATAACGTTTGGCGCATCGTACCCGGCACACACAACAAACACAACTCCTCAGACCCGTTCTCCGCATGACTTCACCAGATATCGTGCCGGAACACAACGAATCGCTTGGCGGCAAGACTTTGTCTGGTGGGTGGTACCTTCTGCCGGCTGCCGATGTCTAAACTGAATTACTAATACATATAAGCCATAGAACCAATGATCGTTGGAGTAGACGTGTTCTAGAGTGGAGACAACGAGTAGGTAAACATAAAATGGTATGCCCTCAGGGTAGATGGAGCGACAATCTTCGCAGGATGACTGGATGACTGGTAGTAACTGGATGAGAGTGGCCGAGAAGCCGAGAATCAAGTTGAATGGCGTGAAATAGGAGAGGCTTATATCTAGCAGTGGACTGCTATGGCCTGATGATGATGGTGATGGTGATAATGATATTTTATTTAGTTACGTTTTTGGAGAATGTCTCGCAATAATATTTCAAAAGGAACTATGGTTGTTTTACGTAGATGCGTATGTACATTCTATTGAAATGATAATGTTCGCTGGTAACAAGTGTTTATTTGTGGTAATCATGACTCAAAAGTTTACAAAAACACAAAAAATAAGAAATAGTTTAAGAAACACGCTTCACATCCACGCAAAACGAATGTCATCTTTATGCTGCGACCCTATAAAAACAGCGCCCAGCACTGGTTTTCAGCCACAGCCGACGCCGATTTAAAGATGTCATCCGGTTTAGCAAACAGTCACAAGTGAAACCGAACCGGAAGAACAAAAATATACTTTGACAGATAAATGCGGTATTTTGCACAATATTAAAAATTTTTAACCCTATCACACGAATGTATTTTATTTTGTTAGTGTTGGCATAACACTTTTCACCGGTAAAGATTAATGGAATTATCCAAAACCTTATCTGCCCATAAAAAAACCTGATTTTCTAGTCTGTCTAAGTTGCCATCATTACATTGATAACTTTGACATGCATTGATAGAAAAGCAGTAATAAATATATTTTGAATTGATTTGGGTAAGATTGGTTTATGTTTTTCTTATAAATGGGAGTAACTGACGAAATAAAACCATTAGTTTCCAGACTTGTCTTATAAATTTTATAAAATAATCAATAAAATCAGTCCAAGACGTCTTCATACAAATTTTAAATGAGCATATAAAAACCTTTAAAAACACGTTTGAGACTACATTTTTTGCATAACTGAGTAGAAAAGAAACTACAATAATAAACACAAAGAAAATATTTAACGTTTACGGAGATAGTTTAGAAATACAAAGCTACAGGAAGTATTTGTAAATTGTGTTGATATCATACGAAAAAAGCTCGATTAGTTCATGGTCCCACTGTCAATATTACCCGAACCAATCAAATGTACCCAGATTGACCGTATTAACCTCGCCGATTCTCTAGTATTGTTACTAGCATATGGTACAGTGTTGTAACTTGTAATAAAGCTGCTTATAAACTCTCAATCATTTATAAGCACCATGTTGTTTGCGTGCTGTGTTCAAACATTAAGCAAATGGCTTCCATTTGTAACCACTTACTGATGTAACGGCCGGTTGATGGCTTGTTATTGTTAAACAATGACTGATGGCTCTAACAGTAACACTTCTACAAATGAATTAGGTAAATGTTTTCTTTAAAAAAAAACATAGATTTTGGTTTTGTAGTCTACATGCAGAGTTATAAGTATGTCGTGGTGGCCTAGTGGTTAAAACACCAGCCTCTCAAGTATGAGTGCGCGGGTTCGATTCCAGGTCAGGTAAGTACCAATGTAACTTTTCTAAAGTTATATGTAGGTACATTCTAAGTATATCTTGGACACCAATGACTGAAGGTGGAGGAAAACATCTTGAGGAAACCTGGACTTTAAGTTTGAAATTGCCAACCCGCATTGAGCAAGCGTGGTTATGAGCGTGGGATTACGCTCAATCTTCCCTGTATGAGAGGAGACCTGTGCCCAGTAGTGGGACGTTAAAAAAGGTTGATGATAATGATGCAGAGTTAATGGTAGCCCGGTGGTAAAGGATGTTAAAAATCTTTATTGTGAGATAAAGGTACAGAGTTGTTACTGTTTTAAATAGGGTGGGGTTTTCCACTCCGCCATGTAAGGCATATAACATAGAGAGAAAGATCCTTCTTTCTTTTAAAACAATTTTATTGTATCTCATACAGTAAAGGCATAAAAGTAAATTAACCACATCATCATTACCTCAGCCACATTAAGTCCACTGCTGGACATAGGCCTCCCCCCAAGGATTTCCAAATAGAACGGTTGGACACAGCATGCATCCCTGTGATTTTGGTCAGTCATCCGACCATATAGTCGGTGGGCGTCCGACGCTGCGCTTGCCGGTACGTGATCGCCATACAAGAGCCTTTCTGCCCCATCGGCCACCAGCTCTACGAGCTACGTGCCCCGCCCACTGCCACTTCAGAGAGCTAATCCGCTGGGATATGTCGGGACTTTAGTTCTTCTATGAATCTCCTCATTCCTGATTCGACCATATAGAGATATAGCCTAGCCCTCTCTATGGCTCTATCTGCGAACTATCTGAGTTTTCTTATGAGAACTCATCATCATACCATCGGCTGCCGGCAGAAGTTACCACCCATCAGACAAAGTCTTGCCGCCAACCGATTCGTCGTGTTCCGGCATGATGTCTGATGAAACCGTACGGAGGACGGGTCTGAGCAGTTGTGTTGCGATGTGTGCCGGGTACGATGCGCCAAAAATGTTGTTGTGTCGGGAGTTTGGTCATAGAGGGTCTCCAGATCAATCTCCCTCTGGGTTAAACCTTGCATCACCTCCCTCAACTGCCGTCTTCCTTCCTATTCACTCAGTTTTTTGAGTGAATGGACTTATAAAACTAACGCGCTTTACCATCAACGATTGCATCACTGCTTCCCATCAGGCGGGATTGCGATCAAGCACGAGTTTGAAATTGTTAAAAAAAAACACTATATATAAAAAAAGTAACAAAAATCAAGAAGTCCTTTACGAGTGTGAAGTCGCAGCGGTAGATCTGTCATAGATTCGACCTGAACTCAGACAGGTATTTTACATTGTGCTAAATAATCCCATCGCGACTGCTCTCAGAATAGTTATTGACTACTGGCAGGCACCGGCCTCCTTGTATATATGTTTTTTATACCTTTTTAAATTACGAGTAGTTTTTGATAGATTTGATTTTGTCTGTCAAGTCAGTCTGCCTAGTTAGCTTGCGAATACAACATTGTAATTAAAAATATACGTGTTTTCATCAGAAATAATCTCCATTACAGTCCATTCTCTCACTAGTTATCATTTGGTCCATTCTTGCCGTAATTTGACCATTCACCGACATTTTCCAGACTTATATTTTTGACATAAGTAATTATAAATTTTTATTCCATTTAGAAACATTACCTACATTATTTTACATAAGTACATATTCATCATGGTGGAAACACGTAGCAAGACAAAGGCAGACCAATCGGCTACGGAAGCTTGCCGGGTGCAGCGCGAACGACGCGATCGTTCACCGCGCAGCGCCCGGTTGGTTTCAGCCACAACTAACGACGAAGCTTCGGCACCTCCTGGTAGCTTGAGCATACAAACACCGGGCAACACCCCAAGTAGCGAACCACAACCTGGTCCCGCCGCAGAATGCTCGAATGCTCAGACTATCTCGCATAAGCAAGGGGATGCCAAAGCACCGTCGAAATCGTCCAGGGTTCCTAGCAATCAGCTGCGCAGTCCGCGCACACATTCTTCACGTTCAACTGCAACCATCCGCGCCCAAAAACTTGCTATAGAAGCAGAAGCGATGCGGCGCAAAGTGGAGCGCGAGCGTGAACTAGCACACCTGGAGGCTCAAGCCGAGCAGATGGAGCTGGAAGCAAGACTCGCCGCTCTAGAAACATCAGATAAGTCTACTTACTGTCGTAGGTCGTATATTTCCGATCATAATACTGAAAATCGCACCGCGGCTTGGGTAAATGAACAGAATGCCAACGAGGCAACAACGGCTAACGAAAACTTGCCTGGTGAGGCTGCAGCTGTCACCTTGAGTGATCCTTTAGGACTTCATCTACAGCTGGCCGCTCCCACCAACACAGCAGCTTTCAACATGGCCAATGTCTACCAGGCGTCCCATTCTAAACCTACCATAGCCGTTTTAAACAACAACCATTGTAAACCGGCCCCTGGACTGCCATCTGATCCTCCATTTTTGGACCCCATTACAAAGCTCGCTCACGAAATAAACG
Organism: Sesamia nonagrioides; assembly: GCA_017933935.1. Lineage (NCBI taxonomy): Eukaryota > Metazoa > Arthropoda > Insecta > Lepidoptera > Noctuidae > Sesamia > Sesamia nonagrioides. Next base: position 1,518,254 of record JADWQK010001414.1, on the reverse strand, counting down.
CCCTCTCTAACAGGCCAAAGAAACTTGAACTGATTACGTTCTCAGGTGAAGTCGCCCAATGGATGGCTTTTAAAAGTAGCTACGAGAGAACTAAATCAATTTTTTCCCCTTCAGAGAACTTAGATCGATTAAACGTCGCCGTCCGCGGACAAGCATACCAGTCCGTCGCGTCGTTAATGTGGACCAGCAGCGACCCCGACGATATCGTAAAGGCTCTAGAGCAGACATACGCTCGCCCGGAGCTCCTGGTAGCCCGCGAGATCGCCGAACTACGCAACAGTCCAAAGCTAAGTTCCCCTAATGATTTAAACAGTTTAGCTAACAAGCTACGTAATTTTATAACGACCCTGACGCTACTTAAACAAAACGAGTATTTGTCGTCGCCGGAACTCTTTCGGTGCATTTTGGTGAAGTTGAACGAGCACACTAGAGCCCGTTTTACAGACTTCGCCTCAACACACGAGCAACAAAATCGAACAAAGCTCGAACTGTTGTCACATTTCCTTTTGGATGAGGCGGACAAACAACTGAAATTTAATTTTGTTGCTGACATTGCCAAGACGCAAACTCCACCAACGCATCCGAATTTGCACCGAATTTACGCTCCAAAATTTACTCCTAAAAAGGAAACAGTGCACGTTACATTATCTAGCAAAACAACATTTGAGCGTTGCGTATTTTGCAAACAAGGGTCTCATAACATAAAAAACTGCAAGAATTTTTTAACCCTAACAATAGACGATAGATGGCGCTGGGTCCGGCAATCTAAAATATGTTATCGTTGCTTAAAGTCAAACCGGCACACGTGGAACAGTTGCCGAGCAAAACATTGTGGAGTTGATGGATGCCCTAGACGTCACCATGCGCTTCTCCACGGCACAGGGACAGTCAACGCCGAGGCTACCGCAAGACAATGCAACAGCACCCAAATTTACCCTGACGATCTCACGCATTCCGTCAGGATAAATAATCCTGCTGACAAAAACATTGAATTTTCCGACAAAGTTACGAACACTACTGATTGTTTATTTAATGCTACAGGATCTTTCCTGTCGACTTCAAAACAACGTCCCCGTGGCCTGCTGAAAGTGGTACCGGTCGTCGTCGAGGGTCCTGCCGGTGAGTTTGAGACGACAGCGCTTCTCGACGAGGGCAGCGTTTCAACATTTATCGCCGGAGAAATAGCAGCTCGCATCGGCGCGAAGCCCACTGCCAAGGAACATATTCGCATAGAAGGTGTGAGCGGTATGACCAAAGATCTAGATGTAAGTCATGTCAACTTCTATATTCGTGGGCGCAATCAATCCGATCGTTACCTGATTGAACATGCAAAAGCTATGACTCCTTTAGGACTCCGCGCACGATATCCTGATACGATTAATCTCACAGATTATGAGCACCTGTTCGATTTGTCTGATGAACTTACACGGACTAACGTTCCACCTACCGTCCTAATCGGCGCGCCTGATTGGTACTTATCTTTAAGTCGTGAAGTACGTTGTGGCAAAAAGAATGATCCTGTTGCCTCAAAGACTGCATTAGGCTGGGTACTTCACGGTGCACATTCCGTGTCATCAACGCCTATTCAATTTGTCAACCATGTCACAGAAGATTTAGACCTTCTGATAAAAAGTCAATATGACATCGATGCCTTGGGTATAACAAATAAGACTCCTTGTCAAAGCAGCGACGATCAACGAGCCGTGGATATTATCGAATCTTCTGCTCATCAGCTCGAGGACGGCCATTTCGAAGTTGGCCTTCCTTGGAAGGAGAAATTGCCGAAAACCATACCCGACAGTTATCCGCAGGCCCTGTCACGTTTTATGGCTCTTGAACGACAAATGTCAAAATACCCAGAGTTTTCTGCAGCCTTTCAAAAATTTTTAGATGACATGATCAGCAAGGGTTACGCCGAAGAGTGCGATCCGGAGACCTATCATCAACGATTACCGACAAACATTCATTGTGTCAACACAGACGGTACAATTCGCTGGTACTTGCCAATTTTCGGAGTTTTTCACCCACAGAAAAAGAAGTTAAGAGCAGTACACGATGCAGCAGCGACTACAAAAGGCGTGAGCCTTAACAGTTTGCTTTTGCAGGGTCCCGATCTATTGTCTCCCCTTCTTGACATTTTGTTCCGCTTTAGAGAAGGTGCCGTGGCTTTAAATGGTGACATCAAGGAGATGTTTCCTCAGGTGAAGATTATCAAGAGTGACAGGGACGCTCAACGTTTTCTCTGGCGAGACAAAGATGGCCGTATTAAGGAATACAGAATGTCGTCCATGATTTTCGGTGCAGTTTCAAGCCCCTTTATCGCTCTCCATATCAAAAATAAAAATGCAAAAATGCTTGAAAAGGACTACCCCGCCGCCTGTAAAGCGATCATAGATGACCATTATATGGACGATTATTTAGGAAGCCTGTCTAATATAGCTGACGCAGCCCAACTTGCCGTAGACGTCGTCACAGTACACAAGGCTTGTGGTTTCGAAATGCGGGCATGGACATCCAATTATCCAGGAGCGTTGTCACTCGTCCCAAAAAATTTCGAAGTGACGCTACTTCAGATGTTTACCTGCCTCCTTGTAGCGACATAGGTGTCTTAGGTGTTAAATGGAACCCTGGACAAGACTTACTAGGCTTTCGTGCGGTACCCCAGATAACGAAGGGCGTTTTAACCAAACGTACTCTATTATCAAATGTTATGAAAGTGTATGACCCTCTCGGACTATTGATGCCGGTTGTCATCTGGGGCCGTATTTTGATTCAGAGATTATGGCGAGCAGGGGTTGACTGGGACTCGCAATTGTCCGAACCGTACGTTACTGAGTGTGAGAACTGGTCCACCCAGCTGCGCGTCGCGGCCGACATCAAAATCCCTCGCTGGTATATGACTAAGCCAGATTTGTTAGACGTTCAGCTACACGTAGTTGCCGATGGGGGCGAGCAAGCCTACGCCTGTGTTGCCTATTGGCGTTTCACTTACATTGACAACTCCGTGTCAACGATGCTCATCGGCAGCAAAGCTCGCGTCTCCCCTCTTAAACCCGTTTCAATTCCTCGTTTAGAATTGCAAGCAGCGCTTATTGCGTCTCGATTTGCGCAAACAATTTTAGGAGCTCATCGTTTTAAGCCCTCCGCAACCACCTTTTGGACAGATTCGACAACCGTCCGTAAGTGGATCCGTAGTGACGCTCGAGCCTTCAAGCCGTTCGTGGCACACAGGTTGGGAGAGATACGGGAAACCACAAATCCATCCAATTGGAGATGGATCCCTACCTCTTTCAACGTCGCAGACGACGCGACAAAACTAAAACACTTAAAATTTACTGAGAGTCACCGGTGGTTCACAGGCCCGCAGTTTCTCATTAAACCATCACACACTTGGCCGACCGAACGCACCACTGTGGAGGAAGAGAACCCACCCGATCCTGAATTAAAATCTAATCTGGTGGTTCTGCTCCTCGACGTGACATCCTCGAATTCAGTTCCCGAGCCGTCGCGTTTCAGCTCTTGGCTGCGTTTACTTCGCGCAACCGCCCGTGTTCTCCAGGGCGCACGACTGTTTCGGCTTAAACTGTCTCGACCAATAGATCTAAATTCTAAATTATATCTAGACAGCACGACGTCCCCCCACCGACTTCATGCAACAGACATCATGGAAGCGGAGAAGATGTTGGTACGTCAAGCCCAGACAGAGAGTTTTCCTGACGAATTGGTAGCCTTGCGATCTTCGAAGCCAGTGCCCAAGGACAGTCGAATTAAGAAACTCGCACCTTTAATGGACAATGAAGGTCTACTAAGATTAAACACGCGTATAAGTTCTGCGCCGGGAGTAGATGATGAGATAAAATCACCGACGATCCTCGACGGTCGCCACCACGTTTCACGACTTATAATTCTTCATGAACACATCAAAGCTTCACATCAGTTCAACGAGCTTGTTTTGAATGAACTTCGTCAAAGGTATTGGATCCTGAGGGCCAGAGGAACAATTCGAAGCGTAGCGAGCGCCTGTTTGAAGTGCAGAAGGTGGAGCCGTCAACCTACCCAACCTCAGACTGGCGATCTACCGACAGAACGTTTGGATCACCATAAAAGGCCCTTTACTCATGTAGGCCTCGATTATTTCGGACCGATCCTGGTGAGCATACACAGACGCAACGAAAAACGATACGTCGCATTGTACACATGTCTATCGACCAGAGCACTTCACTTAGAAGTTGTCAACTCGCTCTCTTCCAATAGCGCCATCATGAGCCTCCGACGTTTTATTGCTCGACGAGGATCACCCACGACTATAATTTCAGATAATGGAACAAACTTTGTCGGAGCATCTCGAGAACTACGCGCACTCCACGATGAATCGGTAATCGAGTACGCAACAAACCACAAAATCAACTGGCGATTCATTCCACCCGCATCTCCATTCATGGGTGGAGCCTGGGAGCGATTAGTGCGGACCGTAAAAACAGCGCCCAGATCTTGCCTTAATCAACCACTGAAGGAAGAAGTCTTATCTACGCTTTTACTTGAGGCCGAGGCAATAGTAAATTCTAGACCGCTCACCTACGTCGCTTCTTCTCCAGACGCACCGGAGGCCCTGACGCCATTTCACTTTATCTTGGGCTCTTCATCGGTCGTACCATGGACCTCGTCTTTGACAGATTCAGACCTAGTCCGGCAATGTGATTGGCGGAGAACTCTGCGCCTTGCAGACCAATTCTGGGCACGATGGCTACGCGAGTACCTGCCCACGCTTCGACCGAGAGGTCCCAATACCAACGCATCGAATCTTGGCGAGGGTGACGTGGTGCTAATAGCAGACCCTACCCTTCCTCGTGGCTTGTGGCCTCTAGGAAGGATAGTAAAAGTGTACATAGGACCTGACGGAGCGGTCCGTGTAGCCGACGTGCACACCAAAGGAGGCGTGCTGCGCAGACCGGTCCGTAAACTGATTGTGATGGAGGCCGCATCCCTGCCAGCAGCCACCAGTTGTTAGTGTGCCACTGGGGGTCCGGTATATTGACTACTGGCAGGCACCGGCCTCCTTGTATATATGTTTTTTATACCTTTTTAAATTACGAGTAGTTTTTGATAGATTTGATTTTGTCTGTCAAGTCAGTCTGCCTAGTTAGCTTGCGAATACAACATTGTAATTAAAAATATACGTGTTTTCATCAGAAATAATCTCCATTACAGTCCATTCTCTCACTAGTTATCAATAGTAAAGGAAAACTTTGTTACCAAACTGGTTTCTCCTAGAATAAAAAAAAATACAAAGGAATGTGACATTTCTCTGCCCGGTAAAAGCTTGCGAGATCAATCATCGCTCACTTACAGAACGGAGGCCTGTATCCCAATGTTTGAAATATTATGCTATTCTTTGCAGTCAATCAGTTATGTTACCTTAACGTTTACTGATTCTGGTTAAGAAAACTATTTCTTAACCAGAATCAGTAAACGTTAAGGAAACATAACTAATTGCTGCGTACTAACGCAGGTATTGAACAGGCACGAGCATGCTTATGAAAAAAAAAGACTATAATTTAAAAAGTCACCAAACTTAAGACAGTTGTCCCTTTTTTTCAGTAGGGTAAAAAGAAACATAGCTTTGTATCTTCTTCTTCTTCAGCCTATAGATGTCCACTGCTGAACAAAGGCCTCCCTCAAGGCTTTCCACGATGACCGGTCCTGTGTTGCCCGCATCCATCGGCTTCCCGCGACCTTCACCAGGTCATCGGTCTACCTTGTTGGGGGCCTCCCTACGCTGCGTCTTCCAGTACGTGGCCGCCACTCCAGAACCTTACTGCCCCATCGACCATCGGTTCTACGAGCAATGTGCCCTGCCCACTGCCACTTAAGTTTAGCAACTCGCAGAGCTATGTCGGTGACTTTGGTTCTTCTGCGGATCTCCTCATTTCTGATTCGATCACGCAGAGAAACTCCTAGCGTAGCTCTTTCCATTGCCCTTTGTGTGACTCTGAGCCTGCGTATGAGGCCCATTGTGAGCGACCACGTTTCAGTTCCGTAAGTCATCACTGGCAACACACACTGGTCAAAGACTTTAGTCTTGAGACACTGTGGTATCTTGGACGACGAGAAGATGTAGCGTAGCTTCCCGAACGCTGCCCAACCGAGCTGGATTCGCCGAGACACCTCTTTCTCGAAGTTGGACCTACCTAGTTGGACTGTTTGTCCCAGGTATCTTTGTATACGAGTAAACTATTCTGAAAAATCTTGTATTATTAATTATTTATACATATAAGCATTGTACCATATAAACGGCCTCGTACAGTAATTATATCACACAAGAACACGATGACCGTAAATGTCTCCAATAGGTATGTCGGTAAGTAAACAATATAATGTTACATTAAAAGTTCAGGGCTAGCGGTGTTTCGTTCACAATAGGCCGCCCACGACGAGAGCCTGGGCGGATGTGCGGGTAAAAATAGACGTGGACATTTATGAGGGAAAAGTGTTATAATATGGAGTGAGACTTTGGAAATATTGTTACGACAATCCCTCAGTCAAAGCTGCCATTATTGTGTCTAGAATCTAGACTCTAGATGATATATTTAAATGGAGCAGATCGATATATCATCATCAATATCATTTCAGCGGAAAGACGTCCACTGCTGGGCATAGGCCTCCCCCAAGGTTCTCCACGACGACCGGTCCTACCCCAATTTTTCGGGATCGATACATACAACTTTATTTTTTATTTATGCAAAACCCGAAACGTGTCCAGTATTTTTAAGTAAAGAATCTACATATGTACAAAATTTCAAAAAGCTATCATGAAAAATCACAAAGTTATGCTTGCCTAAGCTAGGCATCTTGTCTACTTGTCCTAACAAAAATACATGTGGCCAAAGCACCGCTCGTCCGCCCATGCGTGCAGCGGCGCGGCATCGCCTTGCTTTTATTGATCTGACTGAGAATCAGCACTTTTGGAAGGTTAAAATTACAGAATTTTAACTTTCGGAAAGTGTCGATTGTCAGTTTAATGTGAATAAATGACTTTTGGTGTTGATTTTGGCACCAGTTCAAACAATGTTTAATGTTTAAATTTTTAAATTTACTCATATTTTAAACACTAGATGAGGTTGCCGTTTTGTATCTGACATGTTTGAGAAGAAAGGCCGAAACAAACTCGGAGGTCAACGTTCACATATGACCTTAGCCAGATCATATGTAGTGCGATGTATACGTAGATCACTGTCGGAGGTGGTCTTTTGAGGGAAGTACCACATAGATTGACAGGATCTGTCCAGTCCATGCAAGCATTTGTCAAAAATCGTGCAATTCAACTCAAACTTATTTATATATATAAACTATATATATATATATATAGTTAGCGAAGACCGGCAACCCCACTTGAAGCTCACTATAAAGGCGCGGACCTCTTTTAGAATCGTCACTTGAAGCTGTAACATCGCCCGAACTCTCTGAGATCTATATTTTTCGTATTAATTAATAACTGAACTGTACTCAGTAATTGTTATTTTGTTTCTATCTAAACTTATATATACATCAGTTTTGGCTGTAATTGTAATTCAAGTGGATAATACACAAACATTGGAGCCTCTACCTCCTGATTTATTTCTTTTAATAAACATCACTCCTGATCGCTAAATATATAATTATAAACTAGTGAAGTCTAACCTTGAAGACACTTAAATTGTAGTCAGACGGAAATACCGCCGCGCCGCGGGCAAATTATTCCAGTCCCTCGATGCGAAAGTCTTCATCCGGATCGTAGTGGTAGCAATAACGTCATCATCATCATCCCAGCGTTAATCCCAGTCGCATCCGAAGCCTTTTCAGCTTTGGAGTCTGGGGTCCGCTTTACCAGTCAAACTGCTGATATGGCTAAACTTCGACATTTTCCGTGAAGCGACTGCCGTCTGACCTCCACAACCCGAAGGCGACATCGAAGCATTGCAGTTAGACCAATTGTTGGACTTTTGAGGGCTCCAACAACCCGTAACGACTGCCACTAGATGTTCGTATGGCAACCGGGACCAACGGCTTAACGTGCTTTCCGAGGCACGACCAGACCAGTGCAAATATTCATATTCATGCATACAAATATTTGCACTGTGCGGGGATCGAACCCGCGCCACCTTGCGCAGCGGCCGCGTCCGCTACCGCTACGCCACGGAGGCTGTCATCAGTGGTAGCAATAACGTATAGGTGGATAATCGCCGTACGACGGGTCGTCCGATAAAGGAAAGGAGATGGGGAATTACGTCATGCAATTCCCTCACACACTCTCCAAAATGCATCCTATAGAACACCGACAGGCGGGCTACTCTTCGCTTTGGAGACCGTTTTTAACCAAATCTGGGTTGCTAATTAGCCTCCTTGCATGCCTCTCAACCGAATTTAAAGTTGCCAGGGGGCATTTTGCAATATAGCTGCAGTACTCTACACACGAACGGACCTGTGCTTTGTATAACATAAGAAGCTGTCCTGGTGTAAAATACCGCCGGACTTTTGCAATAACGCAAGTTATATTTTACTAACGGCCGCCAGCGACGTCGTTCGCGTGGTTTAGTTATGCTCCGCTCCTCTTGGTCGCAGCGTGATGTTATATAGCCTAAAGCCTTCCTGGATTAAAGGGCTATCCGACGCAAAAATTTTTCAATTTGGACCAGTAGTTCCTGAGATTAGCGCGTTCAAACAAACACACCCTTCAGCTTTATATATTGGTATAGATTTATTTATTTATTTATAAAAACTTTATGCACAAAGAGAAACATTGCACAATGGCGGACTTAATGCCTTAGGCATTTTCTACCAGTCTACCTTGAGGTGATGCAGAGACAAAACATGGTAGGTGCAAAGATATAAAAGAGAAGTTGAAAGAGAAACACAAAATAAAAAATATATTATAATAAATACATACACACAAAATATAAACAGTAGAGAGAGATAAAAAAATTTAGATAGAGAAAAAAATAAATTACAAGGTTAGCTACAATACTTACACTACAATTAAACAACAGTACAATCAAGATACAAGCATACAATATTATGATGTGATAGCCACAACATGAAAACATTTATGAAGCAAATTGAAGCCAAACTTTTCGCTACAATGAACCATGATTGCATTCCATCAGCCAATATCGCCTGAAAAAAATCAGGCTACTGATTCTGATGACTGAGGAAAATTGAACTGGATTATCATATTTATTGAAACTGTTAACTTTTCACGACGCACGAAAATTTGCTCAGCTTAACTTAGATATAACTTTGTGAGGGAAAAGCGAAAAGCTTAAGATTTCTGGCCGCGGCTTCGCCCGCGTGGAGTTCGATTATGTCGAGCTTTTTAGATTTCCCTCAGGAATATCAAATTTTTCTGCTATAAAAAGTACTCTATTATTTATCCGGACTTCTAACTTTACGTCTGCAAAATTTCAAAGCAATGGTTGAGTAGTTACGGCGTGAAAGCGGAATAAACAAACTCACTTTCCCATTTATAATATTATAATTGAATGAATTTTGGATATGCATAGGTTGCGTAAGGAAGGAGTAAACGAGCATGTTCCTACAACACACAATTAGAAGATATATGACATTTACCAACCCGAACTGGGCCCACATGATGAATGCGGCCCACTCCTTTTCAAGGAGGCCTGTATCCCAACAGTGGGAACATGCTGACCAATTACGCTATGAGCTCGAGGTGTTGCGGACAGTGGCTAGGAGAAGGAGGCGCGGCTTCGATCCTTGCGCAGTGCAAATATTTGTATATGAATATTTGCATTGGTATGGTCGTGCCTCAGAAAGCACATTAAACCGTTGGTCCCAGTTGCCATACAAACATCTAATGGCAATTTTACGGATTGTTGGAGCCCTCAGTCTAACAATTGGTCTAACTGCAATGCATCCATATCGCCTTCGGGTTGTGGCGGTCAAACAGCAGTCGCTTTACGGAAAATATCGTATATATAAAGCGGACTCCAGCCTCCAAAGCTGAAAAAGCTTCGGGTGCAACGTTATTCGTGATTACTTCGTCAGGATTAACGCTGCGATGATGATGATGATCACTCGAGGCATTCAGAAACTTCTCTTCTCCTTCAGTCTATAGACGTCCACTGCTGGACAAAGGCCTCCCCCAAGGCTTTCCACGATGACCGGTCTTGTGCTGCCCACATCCATCGGCTTCCCGCGACCTTCACCAGGTCATCGGTCCACCTTGTTGGGGGCCTCCCTACGCTGCGTCTTCCAGTACGTGACCGCCACTCCAGAACCTTACTGCCCCATCGGCCATCGGTTCTACGAGCAATGTGCCCAGCCCACTGCCACTTAAGTTTAGCGACTCGCAGAGCTATGTGACTTTGGTTCTTTTGCGGATCTCCTCATTTCTGATTCGATCACGCAGGGAAACTCCGAGCATAGCTCTTTCCATTGCCCTTTGTGTGACTCTGAGCCTTCGTATGAGGTCCATTGTGAGCGACCACGTTTCAGTTCTGTAAATCATCACTGGCAACACACACTGGTCAAAGACTTTAGTCTTAAGACACTGTGATATCTTGGACGACTAGAAGATATAGCGTAGCTTCCCGAACGCTGCCCAGCCGAGCTGGATTCGACGAGACACCTCTTTCTCGAAGTTGGACCTACCTAGTTGGACTGTTGTTTTTTTTTTTTATTGGGGTGGAAATCCTCGTAGGATGTCCGCCGCCCTGGAGTGGGCGACGGGGTCTGTCAGACTTTTACTGACTAAAACCACCCCGGTGTCTCTTCTATAACGAGCGCGCGTGAGGCCGCGCGAGTTTAAATTCTTCCACAGCCCTACACCCTCGTGCTGGCCCGGTCTGTCAGGCCTCCTCTCCTGCACGGGGTAGTTGGACTGTTTGTCCCAGGTATATACTCGTCAACTTCGAGTGCAGAGCAACCAACTAGGATTTGAAACTTATCTAGAGTGAACTAAGAGCATTAAGTTCCATAGATCTTGTAAAAAATGTACTATTTTGTATGTTTGATAGCGTTATTCTAGTGACCACACTGAACAGAAAAGTATTAGGTAATTGCGGTATTTAGAGAATGTTCGAAGACAGTTTATATATTTGAAGCAAATTGAATCGTAACAAAGCCCAAAATATTGGCATGATTGAAATATAATATTCTATCTGTCATCCCACTCTTGATCAATACATAATGTACCAGTTATTATGTCTTCACATGCGAAAGCAAAACTATGTATCCTTACCAATTTTTTTTTTAACATTATAAGCAAGTGCTTGACTGCGATCACGCTTGATGGTAAGCAGTGATGCAATCCTTGATGGTAAAACGCGTTAGTTTCTTCTTCTTCTTCATCATCAACCTTTTTATCGTCCCACTGCTGGGCACAGGTCTCCTCTCATACAGAGAAGGATTGAGCGTAATCATCACGCTTGCTCATTGCGGGTTGGCGATTTCAGACTAAAAGTCCAGGTTTCCTCAAGATGTTTTCCTTCACCTTTTAATCAGTCATTTGTGTCCAAGATATATTTAGAAAGTACATATAACTTAGAAAAGTTACATTGGAGTCCATACTCGGTTGTACTTCGGTTGTTACTGGAATCGAATCCGCTCCCTCATGCTTGAGAGGCTGGTGTTTTAACCACTAGGCCGCTAGTTTAATATGAGCTTATTCACTATAGCCTTGAAGGCACTTAAATTTTAAGCAGAGGGGAGGACCGCTATAGGCAAATTGTCCCAGTCTTCCGGTGTATGCGGTATAAAGGAGGAGGCGAAGCGCTTCGTCCGGATCGTAGTGGTGTTAACAACGAAAGGGTGGATACTTGCCTTACGATGGTCGTCCGATGATGGAATGGTGATCGCGGAACCCAATAATTTAATAGTAATTATGACCTAATTTCAGAAAAAGAAAAAGAATCAGTTCCAATAATTTTTACACCATGTCATGTTTTTCCGAAATACAGTTACAAAATGCTGCAGTGTGGTTACTGAGCGCACAATACAGTTCACAGCGGATCATAGTGCTCCAGGGCCCTCGCTGCGCCGCGCCGCTGCAGGCGCGGGCGGGCGAGCGGGTTACCATATTTTTGTTGGGACAACCTTGTAACATAACAAGCACATAACTCTATGATTTTTCATGATAGCTTTTCGAAAATTTGTACATAAATTCTTTACAAATAAATACAAACAATATCGTTGTATATTATATAATGCTAATATAATCTAGGTATCTCATGTTCTCAACTAAAATGAAACGAGTCAAAATGATGTACTTTCGGTACCAGCGTTATTATAGCTATTTACATATTCTGATTCATTTTTATTTTACAAAGCGTAAAATTATTTGTTCTCTGAACCGCAAAATATTATATTATGTTTTACACTGAGTTCAAATAATGGTGGTATTATCTACTCAGTAGAGTCTTTAACCTACTCATACCTATATTTTATCTTCTTTTTTATCAACATTATTACAGGATCTTGCTGTTAGGTTATTTCACTTTCGTTTCATTTTTACTTGACTGCGGCGAAACTAAAATATGGGTTAGGTATGTTTTGGACGGTTTTGGATGTGTGTGGCTATCTGTTGCTCTCATAACTTCTTAACATTTCATTTCATTTATTTCATTCTTAAGAACAATTTACATTTTGTTGAATATCTACATATTATTATGTCACCTACACACAAATATAAAGAACTAAGAATTATTTCTATACATACATACATTATAAGTGAAAATTATTTATATTTAGTGCCAAACAGTTTTAAATATAATGTCAACCAATTTCAAATACAAAGTCAAAAACAGTTACTAATTAATTTCAAAGGTGGTAAATATCATTTGTAATAATGTCCAAAACAGTAATAAAGTATAAAATATAATGTCAAACAGTTTTAAATTTAATGTCATAATAATTTACAATATAATGTCAGTTTTCAATACAATTTTAAACAATTTCAAAACCCAATGGCAAAAGATTCTAAGATTCAAAAAAAATAATTCATTTATAATTTTGTGACATTAGTTCCGATACATTTATGAAACTTTGACAAATGAGGTTAAAGTTATTAATTACGTTCGTGAAAATAAAAGTTGCCTGCCCCTGATAATTGGGAATTATTTCTTTAATTAGGCTTCAGATGTAAGCCAACCGTGAAACCAAAAAAAAAAGTTATTGCAGGATTGCTTTGAATAACTTTTTACAAAACAAAAGATCTTTGCCCCAAACTAGTAAATACTCCTGAATCGTGGGTGCGTTTACAAAGATTCAAACTGAAATACACAAGCAGACAGACCCGGAACAACTACTTGTAGGTCATAGAAATAATTGTTCCGTGCGGGAACTGAACCCGAGAGACGCAGCGCAGCAATCAAGCGCTCAGCCACTGCGCTAACCGTGTCGTCAATTATATTCACAGAAATCCAAACTAATATTATAAATGCGAAAGTAACTCTGTCTGTCTGTCTGTTACGCTTTTCCGCTAAAACCTCTCAAGCGATTTTGATGAAATTTGGCACAGACAAACTTTAGACTCTGAGAAAGGACATAGGCTACCTTTTTATACCGGAAAATTTTGATATTCCCGAGGGAAATCTAAAATGCGCGATACAATCGAACTCCACGCGGGCGATGCCGCGGGCGGAAAGCTAGTAATTGAAATAAAACTACGCACAAAAAATAAAACCCAAGAGGTCACCTTAGATAATGTCAATAGAAGAGTTTAAGTCGTAGTGGCCTAGTGGTTAACACCAGCCTCTCGTGTATGAGTGTGCGGGTTCGATTCCAATGACTGATTACAAGATGAAGGAAAATATCTTGAGGAAACCTGGATTTTAAATCTAAAATCGCCAACCCGCATTCAGCAAGCGTGGTGATTACGCTCAATCCTTCTCTGTACGAGAGAAGAACTGTGCCCAGCAGTGGGACGATTAAAAAGGTTGTGAACAGTTTGGCAAAAATAACTATTTCAAAATACCAATAAAAACACACACATTTCGATCGATAAAGTATTTAATTTCGTTTTTTAATGTACAAAAGCATGTCAGTACATAATAACATGCCAGGATCGTAGCAGGTGGCGTTGTGTGTTTCTGCCTACCCCCAGGGGAAGACACCGTGAGCTTATTTATTTATGTAGTCAAACATATGTATGTGTTATCAAAACACGTCAATAAACTCCCTCCCCTCGGGCAATTCCCTGGAAACTAATTTGAGCCCTTTTCAGGCAAAGGTCGCCCCATATCAAAAAGTTTCAGACATGAATGCTTTTGTCATCTGTTAACAGGACATGTACTGGAATATCGGGTTTATCAAACATCACGCTCATTTTTATTTGTTTCAAAATGGCGTTGTTTTAAGTTAAACAAGTATCAATTTTATTCTAACGGTAATTAGGTTGATTTCACGACTGGTACTATTGAAAAGTTATACAAATCTTAGTAGTCATGGCGTAAATCGAACGTTATTGCGTAGGAATAAAAGTTAATTTTTCTTAAACTCATATCGTTGTTTATATTTTTGGTGAATATGTTACAATATTATTTTAGAGTGTCAAGTACTAATGTAGAATTACCGTTTTTTTTTTATTTTTATACTAGCTTTCCGCCCGCGGCTTCGCCCGCGTGGAGTTCGGTTATATCGCGCTTTTTAGATTTCCCTCGGGAACATCAATTTTTTCCGGGATAAAAGGTAGCCTATGTTCTTTCTCAAGGTCTAAATATTGTCTGTGCCGAATTTCATCAAAATCGATAGAGAGGTTTAAGCAGGAAAGCGTAACAGGCAGACAGACAGACAGACAGACAGACAGACAGACAGACAGACAGACCGACAGACAGAGTTACTTTCGCATTTATAATATTAGTATGGATTTGCATATTTGTATAACTTTTTAAATCCATTATATTAAAGTTAAAATACAATATCCTTATTTAATTAAAACGATTAAAACATGAAAACATGCGACAAAATATTCCTTTACATCGCTATCTATTTATAATTTACCTAAGAGGCTGACGGTATTGCCACATTGCATGGCAATGCCTAGCCTCTGGCCAATGTAAAAGGCCTTCCTTGGGCAGTAAGTGTCAACCAAATCTATAACTATACTTTTAATAGATAAAGCTGAAAAGTTTGTTTGTTTGTTAGTTTGAACGCGCTAATCTCAGGAATGGGCTATCCAGGAAGGCTTTAGAGTTTAGGCTATAAAATATCACGCTGCGATCAATAGGAGCGGAGCGGTGGATCGATGACCTGGTGAAGGTCGCGCGCACAAGACCGGTCATCGTGGAAAGCCTTGAGGGAGGCCTTTTTCCAGCAGTGGACATCAATAGGCTGAAGAAGAGAGAGAAGATATAAAAAAGACATCGAAGCCTAAGCGGGTGAAACCGCGAGGCGCACCTAGTCCCTAATACATAGCTTCTGCTCACGATATACGGGTGCAATGTCATTTAAGTACATTGATTATAACACGTATTGGTAATAAAAAAGTAAAGTTTTTCTCGGTGGTAGGCCATAACATCGGCTGCCGGCAGAAGTTACCACCCACCAGACAACGTGTTGGTCTTGGGTTTAACATTGCATCACCTCGCTCAACTGCCGTCATCCTTCCTATTCCTTAGTTTTTTAAGTGAATAGGCTTAATAAACTAGTGCGCTTTACCATCAACGATTGCATCACTGCTTACCATCAGGCGGGATTACAGTCAAGCACTAGTTTATAATTATTTTAAAAAAAAATGACACATAGTAAAGCGCTTGTCTAGATTATAAATACTGTACCTATATGGACTATAGGTACGCCTCTGCCGTCCATTGGTGGATTGCGGCGTGATGTTATTGCGCCTTGAAGAAATTTCATTAGCATTTTTTTATCAAAGAAGCTCTGTCTTAAATTTGTTAATATACAGTATGTTAACTAACAGAGGGCGTTCCCGTTAACCCGAAATAGTATAGCATACATACATGCTAAAAAAAATTATTTCCATTCGAAAACAAAATGTTTTAAAATTTTTTCAATATGAAAATATTCAATAAAAATTTTAAATTGACATGTAAAAGAAACACACTGTACACGCGAACATGAAAGACGGCAACGTCGCAATTTATTTATGAATGACGAGCCGCGTATGCGGCGGCGATCTAAGATCTAATTGATTGATGTGTGTTGGTTGATGTGTGTTGGGCAATGCAACGTTAGGTAGATACTATTCCGCGCTACTATTTTGATTTAAAACAGGAGGTTTCAAATTTATTTTCAATTATAATTTCTTTTTATTCGGATTATTTTATGCTTATTTTTCTATGCTGATATTTTTATTTTAATCTATTAATGATATATATTAACGAGTTTAAGGGAACGCCCTCTGTTATTTAACATACTGTATAACACCCACTCCCAACAGTCTGAGACGGTCAATTACATCACAAACTTCCACGCGATTGACCCAAAATTTCTAATACAATTTGACATTTATCCCTAAGTTGATACTTCGATACCTCTCCTTACTTCACCTTACATTTAAGAGGATCGCTGACAAAAGCATTATTGTATTATATAAGAACCCTGCCCCTCCTTATGGAAATAAGTCACCGAGCCGTAAAATAGTAAGAAGCCATATTTTTAAAACATTTTTATAAAATACTAACTGGGCCCCGCGGTTTCACCCGCGTAAGTAGTAGAAATATTATAAAATAGATGTTGGCTGATTCTCGGACCCAGAATACTCTCACAAAATTTCATGAGAATCGGTCAAGACGTTTCGGAGGAGTATGGGAACGAAAACTGTGACACGAGATTTTTATATATAAGATATCATTTATCTTTTTCAGAAAACAGATGAAAATTGTTCTTCATAAAAAGGATGGCACATGAAAATTTAGTCGTGAATTGACTAAATAATCTGTCATCCAATTTTTTATCCAATTAATATCCCTCATACTCGCAAATGTCGAGACATTTTAAGGTATTAAAACCATTCTTTCGTCTCCAGGAATATAACTTTTTTAGCTGAAAGCCTCTCGCGTTCTTTTGTTAACTTATTTAGGTTATCAACATAATCACATTTAAACATTGTTAAACTTTAATCTGCCTCCGTTTACAATTTTGACATCATATTATTATTCTAATTTCAAAACGTACTGAACTCGATTACAAGAAAACACAACAAGGCTTTTGGGAATGGCTCGTAAGTCTATGTGCCTTCGAAATTAAACCTTAAAACGTGCGGTAAATGGTTGAAATTGCAAATAGGTGAGCTAAGACGTATTGTTTAGAGCCGGGATCGATCTTAGATGGGTTTGTTTGTATGTCAGTTTGAAGTTTGAATTGATTGTTATACGGTTGGAATTCGATTGAAATTTGCTAAATCAGGGATGTTAATACTGAGATTGGTCTTGATTTTTTCTGCATGTGAATTTAAATCCTCACACGTTCGTTATAAGGTTGATATTTGATGAACAGGTTGTGAGTTCATTATTCACTTACTTATGGATGCATTGAAAATGAGGCATATTGGAAAACAGTACGTAGGTTATTTACCAAAGCTTTTTGTTTGTTTCAATTAATTGTCTAATAGATTAAGGAATTGGAGTAAACACAATCGAATTTACACCTTCATCGTGTTTACTTCTAGAATGTGAATACTTTTTGGAAAAAATGTAAAAGTTTCCACGTACTTCGTACGGAAGACGGGTCTGAACAGTTGTGTTGCGATGTGTGCCGGGTACGTTGCGCCATATATTGTTGTGTCGGGAGTTCGATCGTGGAGGATCTCCATATCAATCTCCTTCTGGCGCAGCATCGTTGGTCGTGTTGTTGGGTTTAACATTGCATCACCTTTTTTTATTCTTTTTTTTTTTTTCAGGTTGGAAATCCTCTTAGGATGTCCGCCGCCCTAGTGTGGGCGACGGGGTCTGTCAGACTTTTACTAACTAAAACCACCCCGGTGTTCTTCTATCACAAGCGCGCGTGGGGCCGCTGGAGTCTAAATTCTTCCGCAGCCCCACACTCTCGTGCTGGCCCGGTCTGTTCGGGCCTCGTCTCCGGCACGGGGTAGTGGGGTGCATGCATTGCCTCACCTCGCTCAACTGTCGTCTTCGTTCTTATTTACTAAGTTTTTTAAGTGAATAGGCTTAATAAATTAACGCGCTTTATCATCAACGGTTGCATCACTGCTTAAGATCAGGCGGGATTGTGGTCATGTATTAGTTTATACTTATTAAAAAAGACAACTTTACAGATTCCATAAAAGTACATGAAATATCGAGTTGTTTTTATTTTGTTTGCGTTTTCAGAAGAATTCACTGAAAGAAGACCTATTTATACCATTATTAAATAATTCATCTTTGATCTAATCACAAACCCAAAAATAACCAAACAACTCTAAGAAATAGCCTCCAGTCCATAATTAAAGAGCCTCATCCTCGGGCGACCAACTCTATTTTAAGACGTAAGACTCCACCAAAGTATGTAGAGATGCTCTATTTGATTACTCGCCGTAGAGACGACGATGCTCTACAAAGATTGTGACGTAGAGATGGTAGGACCATAGAGTAGATAGCTACAGAAGGTGGGTTGCATACATCGAGCGAAAATGTACGAACACTTAAACCTTTTCTACAGTCCGTTCATCGATTTTGACTTCTATTGCGTTAATGGTATAACAAACGGCCGCTGCAGAAAATAGTTGGTATTGTAACCACTTTTTTTGCTTTCAATGCAATCCTTATGCCAACGGAATGGAAGTCAAAATCGGCTGAATGGATGGTAAAAAAAGGTTTTCTTTCCTGTTTAGTCTCAATCCCAATGAAACAGGAAGGTATCATGAAAAATCACAAAGTTATGAGCTTGTTATTTGTTATCTGGTTCTCCCTACAAAAATATGGTCAACGCTCCTAGGACACTATGATTCGCTGTGAACTGTATTATTGCGCTCACTGCATATTTTTTTAAAAATATTTTTGGAAAAAAATATAACATGGCGTAAAATTGATTGGAATCGATTCAGTTGCTTGTTCTGAACAAACTATATTACGGTTCTTTTTTTTTTACATATTATAAACCAGCGCTTGACCGCAATCCTGCCTGATGGTAAGCAGTGATGCAATCGTTGATGGTAAAGCGCACTAGTTTATTAAGAGCCTATTCACTCTAGCCTTGAAGACACTCAAATTGTAGTCCGACGGAAACACCGCCGCTGGCAAATTGGTTTCGTATAAATGAAAAAAAATAAAAAATATGGTTGCATAATAAGCACGGATAGACAGATTGACCGACCTGATGAAATATTAAGGTTGCCAGTTGACTATGGAAGCCTAAATAGAGCTTAAAACATGTACATTGTATAACCCGGCGTAATTAAGGCAAGATCAATATGAAACAGCACTTTTTGTTTACGAAAAATTTCTTAGAATCAATTGCGGCACACAATCGTCTGTCTCAGTAGCTGCAGGTAAGTATCACCACACTTCTTCCTGTACCTCACTTCAGTCATCCATCGCCAGCGCATGGAGTAACACGTGTGTAAACCTGAGACCGGGTCATTTTGACCCAGATGAACGGCGACGTTGCTGTTTTGTGCAATATATTTTTGTCATGTTTTATTTAGTTCTACTTATTTACGCTATTTTATTTTTAGATAACTTATATAGCGTATTTATATAGCTTTCCACCAAAAGAAGTGAACAGAAACGTACGTCCATGTAGTTTTATTTGAATTAAAGTGTTTCGTTTAAGATCGATATAAGTTCGCTTCTATGTGCAGGTGCTAGCAGCCAATTTAATTTTATAAATCACTAGCGGCCGCCAGCGACTTCGTTCGCGTGGTTTAGTTATGCTCCGTTCCTATTGGTCGCAGCGTGATGTTATATAGCCTAAAGTCTTCCCGGATTATCCCGCTATCCAACCTAAAAAGAATTTTTCAAATCGGACCAGTAGTTCCCGAGATTAGCGCGAACAAACAAACAAACTCTTCAGCTTTATATATTAGTATAGATTTCATAATCTGAATAATTTTGAATGTAATTTTTCTATTCCATTTCTTCATATATTTATGTTTGAAAAATTTGTTTAGTCTAAAACATAAACTGAATAGGTAAAATGAGTGCTGTCAAAGTTGTGTGTGTGAGTGTGTTAAAATTAAAACAATTAGGTAACCCACTGTGAACGTTGTATGGGACCGACCTTCTGTAGTACATATTACTATTCTGTGACCCTAGTATTAGTAAGGTGGGTGATTTACTTGGTAGAGTACATACTAAAGTAGAATGTAATGAAGTTAGTGTGGAGCAGGAAAATGAGGATCATGTTGAGTGGAAATGGTTGTGCTCATGATCAACATGATGTAAAGGCGAAACGAGTTTTTAAGAAGACACCAATCTTGTTACATTCGGGTGTTTTTGTTGATATAACTCTAGGATAGAAAAATCGAGTGTAGGATAAAGATTAAGAGAAGAGAAGTTACCACCCACCAGACAAAGTCTTGCCGCCAAGCGATCCGTCGTGTTCCGGCATGATGTCTGGTGAAGCCGTACGGAGGACGGGTCTGAGCAGTTGTGTTGCGATGTGTACCGGGTACGATGTGCCTAATGTTGTTGTGTCGGGAGTTTGGTCGTGGAGGGTCTCCAGATCATCCTCTGACGCAGATCGTTGGTCGTGTTGTTGGGTTAAACATTGCATCACCTCGCTGAACTGCCGTCTTCCTTCCTATTCACTCAGTTTTTTTTGAGTGAATAGGCTTAATAAGCTAGTGCGTTTTACCATCAACGATTGCATCACTGCTTACCATCAGGCGGGATTGCAGTCAAGCACTAGTTTATAAATAATAAAAAACAAAAAAAAAATAAAGATTAACGCAATCACTCAGATCCAGAATCATAACTAAATCATCTGTATTATTATATCGCATCAAATAGTGAGAACAGAATCGACTTTTACAAACATATTTTTATGGTAATCTTGTTTTTTGATAATTATAAACTAGTGCTTGACTGCAATCCCACCTGATGGTAAGTAGTGACACAATCGTTGATGGTAAAGCGCACTAGTTTACTAAGCCTATTCACTTAAAAACTTAGGAATAGGAAGGATGACGACAGTTGAGCCAGGTGATGCAATGTTAAACCCAAGAAATTGATCTGAGGACTCTCCACGACCAAACTCCCGACACAACAACATTTGGCGCATCGTGCCCGGCACACATAGCAACGCAATTACTGCTCAGACCCGTACGGCTTCACCAGACATCATCATCTTCATCATCATCATCATCAACCTTTTTTTTATCGCCCCACTGCTGGGCACAGGTCTCCTCTCATACAGGGAAGAAGAGCGTAATCAAACGCTTGCTCAATGCGGGTTGGCGATTTCAGACTTAAAGTCCAGGTTTCCCCAAAATGTTTTCCTTCACCTTCAGCCATTGGTGTCCAAGATATACTCAGAAAGTACATATAACTTTACAAAAGTTACGTTAATACTTGCCTGACCTGGAACCGAACCCGCGCACTCATACTTGAGAGGCTGGTGTTTTAACCACTGTTACTATTTCAGTTCTAATCATCATCATCATCATCCCAGCGTTAATCCCAGTCGCATCCGAAGCCTTTTCAGCTTTGGAGTCTGGGGTCCGCTTTACCAGTCCAACTGCTGATATAGCTAAACTTCGACATTTTCCGTGAAGCGACTGCCGTCTGACCTCCACAACCCGAAGGCGACATCGAAGCATTGCAGTTAGACCAATTGTTGGACTTTTGAGGGCTCCAACAACCCGTAACGACTGCCACTAGATGTTCGTATGGCAACCGGGACCAACGGCTTAACGTGCTTTCCGAGGCACGACCAGACCAGTGCAAATATTCATATTCATGCATACAAATACTTGCACTGTACGGGGATCGAACCCGCGCCACCTTGCGCAACGGCCGCGTCCGCTACCGCTACGCCACGGAGGCTGTCTACTATTTCAGTTCTAATAAGACGGAATAATACACTTTTTTCCACTGACTCGCAAATAAAAGCCAAGAAAATACGTACACTATTTCTCTCTCCTTCCCCTTAGTATTCCATCCAAATGTTGTCTGTAAAAGATCGCTCTTAGCGATAAGACCGCCCATTGTGTCTCGCTTAGTAAAATTATTATTATTATTTGTTTTGTAATCTATATGGTGTACATAATAAAGAGTATTCTGTTCTGAAAAAGAGACACGTAATGAGATTTCTGTAAATTTCAGCAAGCAATTGAGAAAAATCCAATCAGGTGCAAGAGTACGCTAGGTCGATTTTTGCCACACGACTGGTTGATAACCAAATAACTCGCTAACTGAATCACTTACCCATTTACAAAGGTTGATTCACATCGCAGGTGACCACTCTATTTAGCACTAGAATGTCGACCTCTCGACCACAAATTCACGCGGTAGGTTTTAATTATCCGCCACGTGCGATTTGTCGCAGTACTATAATAGTTGAATCCCCTTCTACTTTGGAACATGACATTTCATTTCGGGTCTGAGCAATTGTGAGTTGATGCGCCAAATGTTGTTGTGTCGGGAGTTCGATCGTGGAGGGTCTCCATATCAATCTCCCTTTGGCGCAGCATCGTTGGTCGCATTGGTCTTGTCCGTCATCCTTCCTATTTCTAAGTTTTTTAAGTGAATAGGCTTAATAAACTAGTGCACTTTACCATCAACAATTGCATTACTGCTTACTATCAGGCGGGATTGCAGTCAAGTACTACACACATCAAAAGTGTCTAGGGATCAAGCATTTTTATGCGGATTTCTTGAGATTGAGATGTGGCTTTGTAATAAATTTATGATTTTATAAATTTATATGGATCCTTTTTGGTGCATTTCATAATTTGAATCAGGAACTGTGAATCAAATTCGAGTAAAAGATGAAAATCAGCTGTCAATATTTTCCCTATAAAAACATACAACGCATTGAAGACATTATTAGTGCTACTGTTTCCCTACTACTGATTAAAACCAACGTTATTATGGAGCGGCGACGTCATTTAAGCAGGGAAGAAATGCTCAGAGCCGTGGGAATGATAGAAGCTGGTTCCCGGCAACGTACTGTGGCTTTAGCTCTGAATACAAGTCAGAGTGTTATCAGTCGACTTTGGACACGTTACCGAAGCACTGGTACCGTGGCTGAGCGCCATGGAGGACGGTATCGCTGCACCACACGGAGACAAGACCGATACATTCAAATCTTAACTCGAAGAGCTCCAACAATAACCGCCATGATGTTAGCCGTGAGGCTTCATCACTCTTCAGGGAACTTAATTAGCGACCAAACAGTCAGAAACCGCTTGCATGAAGTGAACCTTCATTCCCGAAGACCGCTACGGGTACCACCTATAGCAATGCACAATCGTAGGATTCGATATCAATGGGCTCTTGAACACAGAAATTGGGCAGAAGAACAATGGCGTTTCGTGTGCTTTTCTGATGAGTCTCGTTTTGGTATGAGACCGGATACAAGACGTATACGACACTGGAGAACCCCTGGACGCCAACAGCGATTAAAATCCTGCCAGGAAGTCCATCCTTATAGTGGTGGAACCATCATGGTATGGGCGGGTATTTGGATCGGCGGAAGAACTGAGTTGATTTGGATCAGAGGCAACCTCAACGCTCAAATTTATGCTGAAACGATTGTATCAGACGTCATCGTTCCTCTACAAGTGCAAATCGGTCCCTTATTTCAGTTAATGCATGATAATGCACGACCGCACACCGCAAGAGTTGTAAGACAGACTCTCGCCGCAGCTAACATCAATGTCCTGCCCTGGCCTGCTCAGTCGCCAGACTTGAACCCGATTGAGCATGCATGGGATATGCTACAGAGTAGAGCTTTGCCGAATATGGAGGGTATCCAGTCGCAAGAAGACCTTTTTTGTTGTTGCAACGAACATGGGCGGCCATTCCACAGCGTGATTTGGATGAACTCATTTTGAGTATGCCAAACCGATGTTCTTGTGTTGTTAGTGTTCGCGGTAGAAACACGGATTATTAATTGTTTAAGTTACCCAATAAAATTTTAGAGAAAACTGTTATTTCAGTCTTTTTTTCGAACTTTTGTGTTAGTGGTTCAAATGTCAAATATCCCTTTATTAGGAAAATGGCAAATTTCTTTATTAATGCAAAGGTGACTTGGTTTATCGTTACTGTGACAAACGAAAACACTTTATTTGATGAATCCTTAAAGAAAATTTTAATTAATATCAATCAGGAGAAAAGTTATTGCAAAAATATATGTTGATCCCTAGACACTTTTGATGTGTGTAGTTTATAATTATTAAAAAAAATAGTATCTAGAAAATTATTTGATAAATTTTAATACAGAAAGAAGTCACTAAAGAGGTCAAAAAGAAAGACCAAAGAAAAAACAACAAAATTCTAGACAAAGACAGCATTCAATAAACAACTAAATACATAAATGGAAACATGAAGCGCTCTTCCTCTCTCTACTTATGTAAAACTTGCTGTGCCCAACAGGGTCCACAATTGTTTCCAATATTATATTATTATATTTACCACCTGTAACTGTACATTATGGATTGCAATAAACGATTTGATTTGGAACACTCCGACTTCCGACTTCGGAGGACGGGTCTGAGCAGTTGTGTTGCGATGTGTACCGGGTACGATGTGCCTAATGTTGTTGTGTCGGGAGTTTGGTCGTGGAGGGTCTCCAGATCTCCCTCTAGCGCAGCATTGTTTGGTCGTGTTGGTCTTGGGTTTAACATTGCATCACCTCGCTCAACTGCCGTCTTCCTTCCTATTCACTCAGTTTTTTTGAGTGGATAGGCTTAATAAGCTAGTGCGTTTTACCATCAACGATTGCATCACTGCTTACCATCAGGCGGGATTGCAGTCAAGCACTAGTTTATAACTAATAAAAAAAAAACTATAACTCAAAACATTTTTTAATCAAAACAGAAAGTACCTACTGATTAGAGTTTAAACATTAATTTAAAAAAATGGTAAAAGCCACAGGACAGACATAAACCTATTATTTAAATATTCATTCACAGAGTAACACATTACGTATGGCTATAGTACACTTGTGTAAAACCTACATTAACCTTACTTCACCCAAGCTTAAACAAACGAACATTGAAAAAGGATCTCAATAGAGAATTCAGGTTACAAATGGCAAAAGCATTACGATAATACCACCATTATCATCACTAAACCCATGATTATTACAGGTAATTATCATCGGGATTAGACACCGGTATTTCCGTGACCTACTTCCAAATTATATGACTTGGGGTTTCGGTCAAATGAGGGGCAGGAATATCGATCCTGCGGGACATGGCTTGGTAAAAGGTTAAATAGGGTGCCGGTGCCTATGATATTGGATATGTGGGAATTAAAGTAGGATAGGTATGATTAGTTAATAGCTTAAACTATAAGTTTCTATTTAGTTGTGAGTTGTGACCCATTTTTATTAAAGTTGTTTTTTTATGTATCAAAGCCACGAAGGAGTTTGGAATTAAGAAATAAAAGCCACATTGGTGGGTCGATCATATTTAATAAAAGCCACATTGGTGGGTCGATCATATTTAATAAAAGCCACATTGGTGGGTCGATCATATTTAATAAAAGCCACATTGGTGGGTCGATCATATTTAATAAAAGCCACATTGGTGGGTCGATCATATTTAATAAAAGCCACATTGGTGGGTCGATCATATTTAATAAAAGCCACATTGGTGGGTCGATCATATTTAATAAAAGCCACATTGGTGGGTCGATCATATTTAATAAAAGCCACATTGGTGGGTCGATCATATTTAATAAAAGCCACATTGGTGGGTCGATCATATTTAATAAAAGCCACATTGGTGGGTCGATCATATTTAACTTCTTTAAATAAATTCTAAACTAGTGCTAGATCGCAATTCCGCCTGATGGTAAGCAGTATAAGTGCAATCGTTGACGGTAAAGCGTGCTAGTTTATTAATAGCTTATTCACTCTAGCCTTGAGACACTCAAATTGTAGTCCGACGGAAACACCGCCGCTGGCAAATTATTCCAGTCCCTCGATGTACGCGGTATAAAGGAGGAGGCGAAACGCTTCGTCCGGATCGTAGTGGTGTTAACAACGTAAGGGTGGAAACCAGCCGTACGATGGGTCGTCCGCTGGTGGAACGGAGATGGGGGAATTAAATCATGCAATTCCTTCGCACACTCCCCGAAATGCATCCTATAGAACACCGAAAGGCTGGCTACTCTACGCCTGTGCTCTAGGCTTTGGAGACCAACTCGAGTTAGATCAGGGTCACCAATCAGCCTCTTTGCACGTCTCTCCACTGAATCCAAAGTGGCCAGGTGACACTTGGCAGCACCAGCCCAAATGTGGCTGCAGTACTCCACACACGAACGGACCTGTGCTTTGTATAACATTAGAAGCTGTCCAGGTGTGAAGTACTGCCGGACCTTTGCGATAACGCCAAGTTTCCTGGCAGCCACCTTAGCCTTTGACTCAATGAACCGCCCAAAGTTAAGGTCCGAGGAAATCTCAACTCCCAAAAGCTGAAGGCGGTCGGAACACTCCAAGGACACATTCCGAAAAGTAGGAGCCAAGGTGAATGGGCTCCTTTTGGCGGTGAAAAGACACGCCTGTGTTTTATCGGCATTGAATGCTACAAGATTGGCATTGCCCCATTCGGAGACTGCCTGCAGCGCAACACTCGTTCGCTCAACCATGGCCTCTCTTTCGGACCGGATTGATTCCCTACTAGCCCGAGCACCCGGCAGGTATCTCTCTACAACTGTGCTGTCATCTGCATACCCATAGATACCAGGCATCAGCAGATCGTTAATATGCAGCAGGAACAGAGTTGCAGAGAGAACAGACCCCTGAGGAACACCGGCATTAGTTGACATGGGCTCAGAAGAGCATCTATCGACAACAACTCGGAGGGACCGTTCAGTCAGGAAGTCTTTTACCCAGCCAGTCAGGCTAGGGGAAATGCCGTACGCTGGAAGCTTACTCAAATGGCCAGCGTGCCATACCCGGTCGAAGGCCTTCGAGACATCAAGGGAGACAGCAATCGCTTCCCCATTCTTCTCGAGGGCCTCGCCCCACAAGTGAGTGGCATACACTAGTAGGTCCCCAGTTGACCGATTGCGGCGAAACCCGTACTGTCGTATATATCTGTCGTGTGTATATTTAGCATAAATCTTAACGACTTCACTATAAAAATTTAGCTGAAATGCTAAACTATCTTTTTCTTATCTTTTTATCTCTTCTTTTATTTATTTTTTTTTCTTTTTTGCCGAGCTTTCTTTTCAACTAATGCTAACAATGTACTATTAACACTTATTGATTTGCATGGTGATATTTTCATAAAACAGATCAGCTGGCCATACGCAGAAGTTAATTGTTACAGAAAGAAATTCTAATTAGACTATATACAACTTTTACTCGGTGGTAGGCCATAACATCGGCTGCCGGCAGAAGTTACCACCCACCAGACAAAGTATTGCCGCCAAGCGATTCGTCGTGTTCCGGCATGATGTCTGGTGAAGCCGTACGGAGGACGGGTCTGAGCAGTTGTGCTGCGATGTGTGGCGGGTACGATGCGCCAAATGTTGTTGTGTCGGGAGTTTGGTCGTCGAGAGTCTCCAGATCAATCTCCCTCGAGCGCAGCATCATTTGGTCGTGTTGGTCTAGGGTTTAACATTGCATCACCTCGCTCAACTGCCGTCATCCTTCCTATTCCTAAGTTTTTTAAGTGAATAGGCTTAATAAACTAGTGCGCTTTACCATCAACGATTGCAACACTGCTTACCATCAGGCGGGATTGCAGTCAAGCACTAATTTATAAGTATAAAAAAAAAAAACACTTAACAATTTTGGTATACGACTTTTACGTTTTTTGCTTTAAAACTAAACAGTTTTGAAGCAAAAAACGTAAAAGTCTCTGTGACTAAAAATACTTATCATCATCTCAGCGTTTATCCCATTCGCATCCGAAGCTTTTTCAGCTTTAAAGTCTGAGGTCCACTTTTACCAGTCTAACTGCTGATATGGCTAAACTTCGACATTTTCCATGAAGCGACTGCCGTCTGACCTTCCCAACCCGAAGGCGACATCGAAGCATTGCAGCTGACCAATTGTTGGACTTTTTTAGGGCTCCAACAACCCTTTAACGACTGCCACTAGATGTTCGTCTGGCAACCGGGACCAACGGCTTAACGTGCTTTCCGAGACACGACCAGACCAGTGCAAATATTCATATTCATGCATACAAATGTTTGCACTGTGCGAGGATCGAACCCGTGCCATCTTGCGCAGCGGCCGCGTCCGCTATCGCTACGCCACGGAGGCTCTCAGCTGAAGCGGATTCAGCTGAATATCAATATTTTAGATGAATCACCTCCTTATCTGCCCTCCATAACCTAGGTATACGATACCTTTGTCAAGACCTTTACGAATAACAATCGAGACCATCAGCTTAACGTGCTTTAAGGATTGGTCCAGATATTTTAAGATGGTCACCCACCCACAAATCACTAAAACTACTATTCTGTATATCTGTATTCTGTGACTAAAAATACTATTCAATAGTAATTCGTAATTTCAAATATGGCCCTGCAAACATTATTCAATTTTTATTTGTCAACTCAACTTGATATTTTCACGTCAAAAAATACTTGAATGCCAGATCTCTCAGTGAACGTGCCAAAAAGCTCTCAATGGCTACAATTCAGATGCAAATGCTGCTAAATCCCGTTATATTTCGCTTGAACGAAAAGAAAAACACGAGAAAAATTATAAAAACAACGAGCCTTTGTATTTTAGTTGTTACGCTGACGTTTGCAAAATCAGTTTGTTGAAAACACTGAGTTTTCCACGCCAAAAAGTTAGTTATTCTGATAAACGCGGACACGAGAATAAAAATACAAAGCACAATACTGTATTTGCAAAATAACTGAGTCTACACGTGCGACTTTTTTATGCAAATTCCTATAAACGCTAATATTTGCAGCGGATTTTACTGGAATAGAATTAACGTGGAATTGTGAAATGGTTTTTGTGTTTGTCCGAAATAAATTCATCGCATGTTTTTTTTTAATCTATAAGCGTGTCACGTTTTCGAGGCTTTTATTTCAGGAGTAAATTGAAACTAAAACAGTGATGACGTCAGTCTTTTTTAATTAGGCATCTGTTTTATTTGTTAAGATTGTGTAATTGTGCTAATTTAAGTACAGGGAGTATTCATGACTATTTTCTAAGAGTTTTATTTTACTAAAATGTAGACTGTGTTTTGTTTTTGTTACGAAAAGACAGTCTTTAAAGTATCTGATATCGTCTTTATCTGATGTCTTTAAAAATCAATTTTGATATTCAAAAATTAACCTTAAAATAACAATCAGTAAGTTATCTAAAAAAATTAAGCTTTTGGATTTGTTTCGACATTCGTTCTAATTTATTTTAAATTATGACGTAACACTAACACTAGACACACATTGAACAAGTGTTTAAGTTTTTGTTATAAGACCCATAGAAGTAGAAATAAACACAATTTAATTTCACTACTTATTTCAATCACAAAACCCATTCATTTCAAACATGGGTACACAAAAACAGAAATTGTTCTCGTCGAACCCCGATAATGGAGGCCTTACCACACAAAAAAAATTGGTCCCTGATTGAAGAACGTTTTTGCGCGGGTAGTTACGCATTCAGTCTTGATTAAATGTCAAATGTGGCATGGAGTGGACTGGAGGGCGGGAGGCATCGACACGCTTCACGATAACTGACAGCAATTCCGAGAGGAATCGATATTGTACGAACCTTATCAATGCACGAGAATAAATATCGATTAATTTGTAGAATATACCCAATCAGTATAGGTTACTGTAGCTTGTTGAACGGTTTTTGTAACCAATTTTATAAAATATGATAAAAAAAATCTCTCTTGTAAAGTCCAGATATATAATTTTTTTTTATATTTATAAACTGGTGTTTGACTACAATCCCGCTTATTCACTTAAAAAACTTAGTGAATAGGAAGGAAGACGGCATTTGAGTGATGTGATGCAATGTAAAACCCAACAACATGACCAACGATGTTACGCCAGAAGGAGATTGATCTTGAGACCCTCCATGACCAAACTCCCGACGCAACAACATTTGGCGCATCGTACCCGGCACACATCGCAACACAACTGCTCAGACCCATCTTCCAAACCTTCATCGGATCATATGAAATTATCTAACCAAGATTAAATCTGGACCATCTAGCCTTTTAACTAAACACTGCTCATTAAACTGACGGCCACAATGACATCCAATAATTACAATTTAGGTTAGTATTGCAACCAATCACGTGCGACCGGAATTGGTGGCGGTAACTAAGCTAAAACACCCAGTCGTTTCTTGCCCGTTGTTCTCCTTAGTACCTACTCTTTGGAATGGGCGACTAGCTTCATCTTATTGATTGACCGACCTTCTGACAATTCAAAAGTGCCTGTAACTGGTTTATTTTAAATAAATGCTTTAATTTGATTTGATTTGAGTGCTTGACCGTAATCCTGCCTGATGGTAAGTAGTGATTCAATCGTTGATGGTAAAGCGCGCTAGTTTATTAAGGCCTATTCACTCTAGCTTTGAATACACTTAAATTGTAGTCCGACGGAAACTCCGCCGCTGGCAAATTGTTGCAGTCCTTGTAGGCTGTATAAAAGTCGAGGCGAAATGTTTCGTCCGGATCGTAGTAGTTTAAACAGCGTACGGGCGGAACTTGCCGTATGACGGGTCATTCGATTATGGCATGGAGATGGGGGAATTAAATCATGCAGATGTCAGCACATTGTGACGGGTTCCACGAAGACCGGTGCTTCCTGGGCCATGTGGGTTGATTAAAATAGAAACCGTGGCCCTGGCGCACAGGAAAGTAAAGGAACACGGGTGGGTTTTAGTCAGTAAAAGTCTGACACGCCCATTCGCTCCGCCCAGAGCGGGAGAGGTCATTTGATGATTTCCCACCCAAAACAAAAAAAGGGTGGATACTAGCCGTACGTCGAGAGCCGATCACGAGATTTAAAAAAAAATAGAAAAACCTCTACGGTCGTGGGATCCAATCAGGGACGGGGTTCCTTACTCTCACGCTGAACTTCGTATAGAGAAAAAATGAGAATTGAATACCCGTATTTAATACATAATCACCCAACTTTTGAGACACAACACAGGTCTCCTCTCAGTGAGTGGGAGTGGACCGAAATCTAGCATTCGAGCCCAGTGCCAGTTGGTAGATGTCAAATGTCTTCAAAGTTTTTCTTCTAGCACATGTCGGTTTCCTCACGCTATTTTCCTTCGCCGTTTTGAGAGCAGTGGCGATGAAAATAATTTACACAAAGTAAAGCACTTGCCGGCCGTTCGAGCCTATATTTCTAAAATCGTGGCCGATACCACTAGGCCACTGTTGCACTCCATGTGTTTCATTTATCGCGACAACTTTATGATAACTGCCCTATTAGTGTTATCACAACCTCGGATTTTCATTTCGAGCTCAATATCGGTTTAACACCCTCTAAAATCCTAAAAACGGAGGACGTAACCACCACAGTATTGGTACCGTAAGCCGTTAAAGTACAGTTTCAAAATCTAATATTGTTTTTCCTTTTTCAATTTCTGTCTTTCCACTAGCCAAGAAACTATCAAGTAGATGACTGTACATTTTTTTTTTCGGGGTGGAAATCCTAATAGCGTGCCCGCCGCCCCGGGGTGGGCGACGGAGTCTGCCAGACTTTTACTGACTAAAACCACCCCGGTGTCTCTTCTATCACGAGCGCGCGTGGGGCCGCGAGAGTCTAAATTCTTCCGCGGCCCCACACCTTCGTCCTGGCCCGGTCTGTCGGGCCTCTTCTCCTGCACGGGGTAGTGGGGTGTTAAACTACCCCGTGCATCGCCTCGGAGGCGCGCGCCGCTCGGGGTCCATCGAATAGGGGGCGGGGACTTCCCCATGTCCCTAGCCCCTGGACCCATTCATGGGGGGATGAAGAGGGCATTATCCGCCCTTCCTCGGCGCCCGGTACATCTTCTGCGGCCCGGGAAGGGAGTTGAGATCTCCCTCTTCCGTTCCGCAGCTTCCTTCTGCGACATCACGTGATCAGATGACTGTACATATTCCAACCTCCATATTGTCGGCCGGTAACCGCTTCAAAGATACAATAAACGAATCATAATGACAACAACGCTACACAAATTTACATAATGATTTCATTTGCGCAGGATTGCTGTATCGTATAAATTTATGTTATTTTGCTGGATTTTAGTGCTTCATTGTACATAATCAGCCAGTAATATTTCCATTGCTGGGAGACAGCCACATAGGCCTCCTCCCCACTCACTCTCTCACTCACTCTTCACTAGAGGGAGAGGGCCGTAATCCACAATGCAGGCCCAGTGCGTTTTGACAGATGTCATATTATCTTCGAATTTTTTGTTCTGGGACATACCGGTGTCCTCACGATGTAATCCTCCACTATGGAATTAGCAATGACCATGAATATAAGTCAAACTCACGATTCAGTGTTAATTTATTACCAAGTCGCACGAATATGCATGGAATGAAGACGGACAATAAAACGTGATTATACAGTTAGGACCAATATTAAAACCTACAGCATCGATTTCGCCTGGACATCTGTACAAAACTAAGTTTCTCGCCGTAATCCAATAAAACAATCTGAAAATTTAAAATTGAGACGAAGAGGTTCAAACCGAAACTGAGCAGACGTAGCAAAGTTTGGATCGTGCCAACCCTAGTTCTGCAGGGATGTCGGTTCTTTTAAAGATAACATTTTCAATGGTGTATTAAGAAATTTTTCACCATTTAATTTATAGAGGTGAGTTTAAAGCTCCATCTGAGGAAGAACTTAGTTATAAGTTTCATTTTTCTCATTTAACTTTGTCTGGAGAAGCACGTTTGCTTCCTGTAAAAATATATGCTTAGACAGCAAACCAAAGGGTATCAAATAAACTATGTGGATAAAATGGTTATTGTTGACAATAAATAAAAACCAATTAAGCAAAGTTAATGAAATTTATTTAGAACTACCCCCGAGGAGAGTTGAAAATCGGTTCACATTTGCCAGAGACATCTGGTAAGAGACACAAAAAGATATAGCTCAATTGTTAACTTCCTCCTTTTACATATTTATTAATAATTTTATTGATCCATTATTTAATGATTTATTTGAACTGGGTTTGGAACTGATTTATTTGAATTATCTGAACTAAAGGTACTTTTCAGTCGCCCAGGGATGGTCGTTCAGTCAGAAAGTTGAAGCTACTTGCCTATTACAAAAGGTGGTAATTCCCCATGAAGAAGAAAAAGCAAAGAACTTCAAAAATGTAAATGTAGTAGTTACATGTCTACTTTGAAATAAAATTGTATAAAAACACATATGATTATTGAGTACTTAATCTTTCTAAATCAAAATTAAAGCATTAAAGCATTTAAAATAAACCAGTTACAGGCACTTTTGAATTGTCAGAAGGTCGGTCAGTCAGTAAGATGAAGCTAGTCACCCATTCCAAAGACTATGGGGAAGAACGGACAAGAAACTCCATGGACACTCTTTTAAATTATCAAGCTATTGATACCAATATTTGATTACATCATTCGTGTTGAAATCAACCGTGTGAGAACGATGCAGAACTATATTGTACGCTGAGAGCGTCCTTTATGGAAAACACAAAAAATAACAATTCAGAAATTAAAATACGCCGAGGCAGCTAAGAGAGGACCAGTCCCCTCTGACGGCGTTCGTTTACGAACATTACGTATGGATCAGCATCATTCAGCTCAACCATATTGAAGGGAACCTAATGACCCAACACACACGCCACCATCAGCGAGACATTTGAGCGAGCATGACATACTCTCAACAGTCAGAGCATAATCAAGTCAATAAAAAAGACTAACCCAACAAATAGATGCTCACACACGTGCCATGCAATTATACAACACTAAGAAATTGAATCTACACAATGCAAAGATAGTTTTGTCCAAGGTTCAGCAGATCCAACAGTGTTCCTGAAAACTAAGTTTAGCTCCTGTGTAGCTGTACCAGTGCCGGACACCCCTGTCAGCGATGCATTTGATTTTTGGCTTTGATTAATAATGATGCACGTTGATTTTGGTGAATATTATCAATTAATATCACATCACTTTAAACAATTTATACAGCACAATATGTTACAACTTTTTCGTAAAAAATAAATGAAACAAATGCATAACGGCGCGTGACTGTTTAATTTTTAATATTGTGATCTGTTTAACGTATCAGTATCAATTGTCCATAAATTATCTACTATTTTTTTGAAGTCGATTAATCGGTCGGTATTCGGATAAATTATGATTTTTATTAAGAGCGGATAACACCATGGAGAAAATGGTAACACCGACTGGAGTTGCGTTTGACATAGCGAGCGACCGTTTGCGCGGGCATGAGTCTATGCCCAATTTTGGATCGAGTGTGTTGGTCATACTCAAACCCAGTGACTCTTATCTGTTTTAATTTGAGATTATCATTGTAATCCCTTAATATAAAAGTGATCTAAGTGTCTGTACAGTTAAAATAAGAATCGAACATCACACTACAGTTATTGTTCAACGGTTTCTCGAAATACTGCCCACGATGGATGCTCATGCGGATGAGAAGACAACTCAACTATCCGGAATCTTTGGCCCCGCCTTCCTGACGGTTTTCCTCCGTCATACATATTAAAAAACATATATCACAATGAATGTATAAAAGGTCTCAGTTTGTAAAGTAATAAAAATTCTTAATAATAACAATCGTAAAAACTAACATAATGTAGACTAATAAAAATCATATAAAACAATAAAATGACGATCTAAGACGAATATTGGGACCATTAATATCCTGCATGCATGTCATGTTTTTATAAATAAAGTTTACTAACTTACTTTGAAGTCCATCAAAAAGCAGTACACGGGTGTCCATTTCATAACCTGCCTAGCCTTTTTCCCAACTATAATCGTTGGCTTGTCAGTTTCCAGTCTAACCGGATTCAGCAGAATCATCGTCACGTTAATTCCAGTCGCATCCGAAGCTTTTTCAGCTTTGGAGTTTGGGGTCCGCTTTACGAGTGTAACTGCTGATTTTGGCAAAACTTCGACATTTTCCGTGAAGCGACTGCCGTCTGACCGCCACACCCCGAAGGCAATATCGAAGCATTGCAACTAGACCAATTGTTGGACTTTTGAGGGCTCTAACAACCCGTAACGACTGCCATTAGATGTTCGTATGGCAACCGGGACCAACGCCTTAAAGGGCTTTCCGAGGCATGACCAGACCAGTGAAAATATTCATATTCATGCACACAAATATTTGCACTGCGCGGGGATCGAACCCTTGCGCAACGGCCGCGTTCACTACCGCTACGCCACGGAGGCTATCAGCTGAAGCGGATTCAGCTGAATATCAGTATTTTAGACGAATCACCTCCTTATCTGACCGCCATAACTTAGGTATACGTTACCGTTGTCAAGACCTTTACGAATAACAATCGAGACCATCAGCTTAACGTGCTTTACGGATTGGTCCAGATATTTTAAGATGGTCACCCACCCACAAAGCAATTGCGGCAAGCGTAGATTGACCTGATTGAGCGACCTGTGCGACTGTTAATATCTAGCCACGGACCATGCCCACAGTTTTCCATTTTCGTAGCATAGGTATAATCCAGTTACCAAATTCTTTTTCATCCACGATCTTATAACAGAAAATCTTTAAGTCTATAAATATCTTAAAAGATAACAAAAGAAAGCAACAATATGGTAAATGTTACAGTAACAGAGTCCTCTAACAACGTCCATCTTGTGTGTTTGATAAAGAATTGATACTCTCTATAAGTATCAATCAAATACTCGAAGCTACTCAAGCTCGAAGCTTGTATTTATATTGGAAATGGAAATATCATGTTGGTTATATAAATACGGTCTTATGAAACGGAAATACGAGTTTTTATGTCGTTTATATTAAGAGAAAATATATTATAATAAAATTGTTTGTTTACGGTGTGTTACTTGTGATTTCTATGCAAGAAGATGGAAATCAGAAAGCTAGAGATAAAGAGGGGGAGATAATGATGAGAGAAATGTAGATAATAATATTTATTTCCTCTTGATAGAATTCGGTTTTGTGACTTGTTTAATTGTGGTCTTGTTGTCGATCACTCCATCATAATTATACTTTTATAGCTATATATAAGCTTGGGATTGAGCTGCTCGCTCTGCTAAGCAATGTCATTAAGCAATAGGCGTATTTATGCTACAATTATGAAATTTTGAACTCTGTTTTTTTTTAAATCACGTAAATTGTAACAAACCATTTGTATAAAGCAAACATATATTGTTATTGTAAACATTTTCATTTTTAGAAGAAAAACCGAAACAAACTCAGGGATCAACAGAATCAACAAAACAAATCCAGACAGATTTGAAAAAAGACTATGATCCCTGAGTTTGTTTCGGCTTTTTTTTCTCAAATTTAAAAAAATATGACGTATAAAAGTGATCAGTGATCCTACTTGCATAATAAACGATTTCATTTCATTTCATCCATACCAATATTATCAATGCGAAAGTAACTCTGTCTGTCTGTTACGCTTTCCCGCTTAAACCTCTCGACCGATTTTGATGAAATTTGGCACAGAAAATCTTTAGACCCTGAGAAAGGACATAGGCTACCTTTTATTGAAAAAAAATGATATTCCCGAGGGAAATCTAAAAAGCGCGATATAACCGAATTCCACTCGGGCGAAGCCGCGGGCATAAAAAAAATGTTGGAAATATTTACGATAAAGATTTTTTTTATCTGACCGCCATAACTTAGGTATACGCTACTGTTGAAGGGTACTATAGGGCTATAAGGGCTCTTTACAATAAGTGCCCAAAAACAATAAATACTGTTTATACGAGTCATTAATTACACCAAAACAAACAACATAGTTTCAGGTACCTAACTTAAATATTATTTTAATTTACCTGAAACTATTCCCCATAGAAGGTATACTACAAATTAGAATATAATAATTTTCCAGAAAAGATTCCAATATCCCATAAGAATTCAACCGAGAAAAAACTTGAAGATGATTCATCAAAAATGTTCACGGAGTAGCGTGGAAAATTGAATTTCCTCACTAAAGTATCTATTACACCGAAGATTGCTAAAAAGGGCCGAGAAGGGTGCTTGGTAGTCCCTTCGCGTATTTCACATTTGGTAAAAGACTTATAATTTACTAGAAATACCTATGACTTCATCTAGGTTTTTTTTTTTTTTTTTTTTGAGATCAAAAGCTATCTTTCTTCTATCTTTGTCTTGGTTCAAGCTACCTTCCAGCGAAATCCTTACTTCCTTACTTATATTATATATGGGAAAGTGCGTTTGTTTGTTTGTTCCGCTTTCACGCCGTAACTACTGAACCGATTGCTTTGAAATTTTGCAGACGTAAAGTTAGAAGTACGGATTTAAACAGGGGTTTTTATCACGCAAAAAATTTATATTCCTGAGGAAATTCTAAAAAGCGCGATATAACCGAATACCATGCGGGCGAAGCCGCGGGCGGAAAGCTAGTAGTAGGTATCTAATCCAAATAATAGTTTGACAATGGTAACGTTACTAAAATTTTTGGTCGATATAGCTACGTTCGCAAGTAAATAAAAGTAGGATCGACCTATTTTGCTACATGTTAAAAAAAAAAGATATAAAATCTTTTGTACACTTTTTGCTGCCATATGAAACGGCTAGCATATTGAGATGAAGGACGTGTGTGCGCTATTTGTTAGGTGGCAAATGTTCGTGGCATGATAACTAAATGACCCAACACCAGCCCCGCCACGTTGTCAAAAAAGTACATAAAAAAACTAAAAAAAACATGCTTTTAAAAAATATCAAACTAAAAAGTTAAAACTAATTTTTAAAAAAGCGTGCAGCACATAACAAGATACTCTGAACCTTGGAAACCACATAAAACTATCATTCGTAGACCTCTGACCCTAGTTACATGATCAGAAGTCCATAAGTGTGAGAAGCAGTCTTACTTAGGATAATAGTTACGGGGATGTGGCGATCAGCTATGCTGTTTCACCAAATAAAACATTGGTTATCAGTAGCATCAAATTAAAGTGGAAGCCATTACCAACATATTTGGGAAGAGACTTATTGTTGGCATTTATTATGTGCTTTGAAAGTTTCAAAGCTTCTAATGTTTTAGAAGCTGTCCTGGTGTGAAGTGGTTCGGCTGCCGGCAGAAGTTACCACCCACCAGACAAAGTCTTGTCGCCAAGCGATTTGTCGTGTTCCGGCATGATGTCTGGTGAAGCCGTACGGAGGACGGGTCTGAGCAGTTGTGTTGCGATGTGTACCGGGTACGATGCGCCATATGTTGTTGTGTCAGGAGTTTGGTCATGGAGGGTCTCCAGATCAATCTCCCTCTGGCGCAGCCTCGTTGGTCGTGCTGTTGGGTTTAACATTGCATCACTTGGCTCAACTGTCGTCTTCCTTCCTATTCACTAAGTTTTTTAAGTAAACTAGCGCCTAGCGCGCTTTACCATCAACGATTGCATCTCAGCCTACCATCAGGCGGGATTGCAGCCAAGCGATGGTTTATAATTTTTTTTTTTTTTATAAATTATAAACTAGCGCTTGACCGCAATCCCGCCTGATGATAAGCGGTAACGCAATCGTTGATGGTAAAGTGCACTAGTTTATTTAGAGCCTATTCACTCTAGCCTTGAAGACACTCAAATTATAGGCCGACGGAAACACCGCCGCTGGCAAATTATTCCAGTCCCTCGATGTACGTGGTATAAAGGAGGAGGCGAAACGCTTCGTCCGGATCGTAGTGTTGTTAACAACGTAAGGGTGGAAATTTGCCGTACGACGGGTCGTCCGATGGTGGAACGGAGATGAGGGAATTAAATCATGCAATTCCCTCGCACACTCACCAAAATGTATCCTATAGAACACCGAAAGGCTGGCTACTCTACGCCCGTGTTCTAGGCTTTGGAAACCGTCTCAAGTTAAATCAAAGCCACCAATCAGCTTCTTCGCACGCCTCTCCACTGAATACAAAGTGGCCAGGTGATACTTAGCAGCACCAGCCCAAATGTGGCTGCAGTACTCCACACACGAACGGACCAGTGCTTTGTACAACATTAGAAGCTGCCCTGTTGTGAAGTACCGCCAGCCTTTTGCAATAACGCCAAGTTTCCTAGCAGCCACCTTGGCTTTAGACTTAATTAACTGCCTAAAGTATAATTTCGAGAAAATCTCAACTTCCAAAAGCTGCAGGCGGTCGGTGCACTCTAAGGATTCATTCCGAAATGTAGGAGCCAAGGTGAACGGGTTTTGTTCAAAAACACTTATTTACTGTCGATATCATTTTAACGTGTACGAAAAAACGCGTCTGGAGTTTATCGCCTTAAAATCAATAAAAGGCAACGTGCGATATGTTTCACGCAGATAATTTTATTGAACAAAATTTAAAAGCTACTTTTATCAAAGTCACATAACATAATCAATACATAGTATAAAACAAAGTCGCTTTCGCTGTATGTCCGTATGTATGCTTAGATCTTTAAAACTACGCAACGGATTTTGACGCGGTTTTTTTTAATAGATAGAGTGATTCTTAAGGAAGGTTTGTATGTATAATAAATGCATAATATAGTAGAGAAACACTGAGAAATCTAAAAAGCGCGATAAAACCGAACTCCACGCGGGCGAAGCCGCGGGCGAAAAGCTAGTATATTATAAAGCCTCAATTGCTCTGCAGTTTGTGCCGGGGAATATCACACTTAATACAGGGTGGCGCAATAGAACGTGCATATTGCATCATCTTTTTTTGCGGGGTAGAAGGGGCGTGGGCGAGGGGAGACCGATATCGTTGGGTAGCGCGGTTCATGAAGTTTTAGTCACTATGAGTCACTTCGACGGGAAGCGTCGCGCATTTTGCGTGCGCGCATTTTACGAAAACTCTCGTTCGTACGTAGTTGTCAGGCGACTATTTTGTTCTGAGTATGGTGTACGGCAAATTAGGGAGGCTCCGAGTGCTAATTTAATTAAAATCTGGATAAAGCGGTTTGAAGAGACTGGATCGGAGTTTAAACCACACGCAAAAGGTCGTCCACGCACATCTAGGACCGAAGACAATATTGAGAGTGTTAAGCAGTCGGTACGAGAAGATCCACAAATGTCTACTCGCAAGAGATCGTCTGTCCTAAACATATCGCGACGAAGTTTGCAACGAATTTTAAACTTGGATCTTAAATTGCATCCATACAAGCTGCAATTAACTCAAGAATTGAAAGACTCTGACTTCATAGCACGGCTCACATTTGCTAATGAAATGCTCAATCGGTTTTCAAATTTTGAAAACATCCATTTCTCTGATGAGGCACATTTTCATATGAATGGGTTCGTAAACCGCCAAAATTGTCGTTATTGGAATAGTGAGAATCCCAGACTCAAACATCAAAAACCGTTACATAGCCCTAAAGTGACAGTTTGGGCCGCAATCTCTGCCAAAGGAATAATTGGTCCTTATTTTTTTGAAAACGCACGGGGGCAAAACATCACTGTTAATACCGAACGCTATGTTGCGATGTTGGAAGGTTTTTTGGCCCCAGAACTTGAAAATTCAAGAATAAAGAACTCTAGGACTTGGTTCCAACAAGACGGAGCTACCAGTCACACATCAAATGACTCCATGGCGGTTGTGAAGCAGATGTTCCCTGGCAAACTGATTTCGAAAAGAGGTGATATCCCATGGCCTCCGCGCAGTCCAGACTTGACGCCTCCTGACTTTTTTTTGTGGGGATACCTCAAACACAAAGTCTACACCAATAATCCGAGAAACATCAGTCAGCTCAAGGAGAATATTCGTGGTGAAATGGCAGCAATCACACCAGCACTACTTAAGAAAGTTTTCGGTAATTTCCGTTTGCGGTTAGAGGAGTGCCAACGTAGAGAGGGTCATCATTTAGATGATGTTATTTTTAAAAAATAAACTTCAGTTATCACTTAATAATTGCTTAGTTTTATTTTAACTATACCTTTTGTATTTATTTTTTAATAATTATTTTGAAAATGCACGTTCTATTGCGCCACCCTGTATATCGAATTCACGACTTGGCGCGACATTAACAGCAGCATTATAATAAAATTTGAAATGCACGCAATCGCGATTGTATCCTCGTTAGCTTGACCATGAAAACAACTTGACCCGGACACATATCATTTTAAGATTTTACTTAGTAGAACTAAAAGGTTACCTACCTGTCTGGTTTATGTTATTTCAATAAGTGACGTCACTGGTAGATTGTCAATAGGCTATTTTATAACTCAAAAAAAAGTTGAACAGGGTATAAAGTTCACTCATCCTACATATAAAATTGAGGATCCTTCGACCAGACAGATGTTAGGTTCTTTTTTTTTTAATTTTAAACTAGTACTTGACCGAAATCCCACTTGATGGTAAGCAATGACGCAATCGTTGATGGTAAAACGTGTTAGTTTATTAAGGGCCTATTCACTCTAGCCTTGGAGACAAATTGTAGTCAGACGAAAGGCGAGGCGAAACGCTTCGTCCGGATGGTCATAGTATTACACAATACTCATTAATTGTCAGTAAGAAAGGAAAGAAGGATGCTAATATAGACTAATAGAAGAATTTGTGGCAGTAGCGGGAAAAATGTGACAAAGAATAGGACAAAATGAAAAACGCTACAGAAGACCTCGACGTACAGACGGTTAGGTACTACTTGTAACAACGGTAACTTGTCTTTATATGCAACAGTCTTAATTGGTAATTCTCGGTGGTAGGCCACACAACATCGGCTGCCGGCAGAAGTTACCATCCACCAGACAAAGTCTTGCCGCCAAGCGATTTGTCGTGTTCAGTGGTGGTACATGCTGTTTGGTGAAGCCGTACGAAGAACAACTCTGACACAACTGACCCGTGTTGCGATTTGTGCCGGGTACGATGCGCCAAATGTCGTTGTGTCGGGAGTTTGCTCGTGGAGGGTCTCTAGATCAATCTACCTCTGGCGCAGCATGTTTGATCGTGTAATTGGGGTTAACATTACATCACCTCGCTCAACTGCCGTCTTCCGTTCTATTCACTTAGGTTTTTTGAGTAAATAGGCTCTTAACCACGACCGCATAGCCATCCCCTAAGACGCACATACTGCATGTCCCCTTCCTTGAGACTTAGCGCTCGAGCGACGACCCGGCCCCAATTTCGCGCCCACGTAGTCTTTCTTATTGTGGCTGGAGATCGTTGAGCGCCCTTCGACGCCCAACTGGTCTTTTGGTGCGAGTGGAGTGAGAAGCATGCTTTCTCTCCCTCTCCGCAGCCGCCATTGCAAGCCTAGCTTCACCTGTTCGATCGACTTGCAGGGTAATTTTCTAACAAACTATCAGTAGCAAAGGGTTTAAGTTTGACAGTTCAACAACATTCACTGCGCAGTTTACGTTGTTGGGCAAACATATTTTTCCAACTTAAGAAGCAATGGACAAGCAATATGCTTCAAAATGATTACAATTGGTAGTGATAGCGTGGTACACGCAATTAGGGTGCCGTACGACTGTTATTATGTACCACATACCTCTTCAAAATAGTAAATATAATTATGTATAAGAAACTAGCTGCGCCACGCGGTTTCACCCACGTTTTTTTTATATGCCCGCTTCTATTGATCGCAGCGTGATTTTTAAATATCCTAAAGCCTTCCTGGATTAATGGACTATCCAAAGCAAAAAGAATTTTTCAACAACAAACTCTTCAGCTTTATATATTAGTATAGATAAAGGCTTTTTTATTATATACTAGATAACTGACCCGAACGAAGTGGAAGAACATCTTATATAAAGACATGACAGCCTTTCAGGGATAAGACCTTCATTAACGAAGTACGCGACCAATATAAGAACTTGATTGATCGAGAAAATCTGATTATAAAAGAACCACCCCTAGGTACTAAGGTATTGTAAGAATCCAGGTCATAATATCAGGCAATTCAGCATAATGCTATAAACAGTTGATTTCCCTGAGGACGACGTCTGATGGCGTGAAACTGGTATTAAAAGATAAAAAATGATGTAAAGGAGGCTATAATAAAAGCTTTGATTATTTTTCTATACATCAACTTCATATAAGGTAGGGGAGGTACATAAAAATGGCGGAAGATGAGTCTAAATGAACCCTACTCACAATCTTAGCATGTCAATTTTCCTTATCTCTAAGCGGATCTGGACCACCACATATTAATTTTCTCAGTGTTAGTACGCCTTTGGGTCTCTGTACATATGTCTTGTGCTGACATAAATGTATTATGAACACAAGTAATCTTCACCCATTTATAATAATTCATGTGATAAAGGAGAAAGAGCTTTGATCACGATTGCTCTAGTAGATATTGGTGATTTCACCACGCTGATTCCACGATTTCTTATACCACCGTATCTTAGTGATAACTTAAGTTACTTTGAAGAACGTTTCATGACAAAAAATCTAACACCAGTCGTTTAACATCCAAAGGCCAGGTATTAAAAAAAAAACCGGTCAAGTGCGTGTCGGACTCACGCACAAAGGGTTCCGTACCATTGATTTATGAAATTAAAGGACTTGAGATATTTGTATGAAAGATTACATGATAATCAGCGGTTTACGATTTACGGGGTATTAAAAAAAAACTACTTACTAGATCTCGTTCAAAGCAATTTTCGTTGCTAGTTTTTATAGTAATGTACATCATATGTTTTTTTTAGATTTTTCATTTTCTTATTTTAGAATTTAGAGGGCAGGGACCAACTTTTTTCCACTTTGGAAGCATCTGTCACGCAAACTATTCGGATTAGAAAAAAATATTTTAGAAACCTCGATATCATTTTTGAAGACCTATGTAATATCACATGTGTATGTTTGATGAAAAAAAAATTTAGAGTTTCAGTTC
This sequence comes from Sesamia nonagrioides, assembly GCA_017933935.1. Lineage (NCBI taxonomy): Eukaryota > Metazoa > Arthropoda > Insecta > Lepidoptera > Noctuidae > Sesamia > Sesamia nonagrioides. Next base: position 1,474,246 of record JADWQK010001414.1, on the reverse strand, counting down.
TAAGTATGGGGAGCGCTCAATATTTATTATTGTTATTTTATTTTTGCATCAAAATCTTAATGCGGTTCACAGAATACATCTACCTACCAAGTTTCAACAGTATAGCTCTTATAGTTTCGGAAAAAAATGGCTGTGACCTACGGACGGACAGACGAACAGACAGACATGACGAATCTATAAGGGTTCCGTGTTTTCCCATTTAGCTACGGAACCCTAAAAAATGTAAAGAAGTGTGTACGTAAAATATCTTGTTTTTTTGGATAAATATAACTTGTCTGTGATTAACACTTATTTTTATCATGTTCAGTGTTTTATGACGATCAAACAATAGTTAATCTAAAAAGAAGTTACCACAAACCAGACAAAGTCTTTCTGCCAAGCGAATCATCGTGTTGTCGTTGATGTCTGGTGAAGCAGTACTGAAGACGGGTCTGAGCAGTGGTGTTGCGATGTGTGCCGGGTACGATGCACCAAATGTTGTTGTGTTGGGAATTTGGTCGTGGATGGTCTCCAGATCAATCTCCCTCTGGCGCAGCATCGTTGGTCGTGTTGTCGGGTTTAACATTGCATCACCTAGCTCAACTGCCGTCTTTCTTCCAATTTACTAAGTTTTTTTTAAATGAATAGGCTTAATAAACTAGCGCGGTTTACCATCAACGATTGCATCAATGCTTACCATCAGGCGGATTTTTTTTTTATAAATTACAAACTAGCGCTTGACTGCAATCCCGCCTGATGGTAAGCAGTGATGCAATCGTTGATGGTAAGGCGTGCTACTTTATTAAGCCTACACACTCAAAAGAACTGAGTAAATAGGAAGGAAGACGGCAGTTGAGCGCGGTGATGCAATGTTAAACCCAACAACACGACCAACGATGCTGCGCTAGAGGGAGATTGATCTGGAGGCCCTCCACAACCAAACTCCCGACACAACAACATTTCGCGCATCGTACCCGGCACGTACATCGCAACATAACTGCTCAGACCCGTCCTCCGTACGGCTTCTCCAGACATCATGCCGGAACACGACGAATCGTGGTCAAGCTCTAGTATATAATTATAAAAAAAATGAAATAATCTATTCAGTATTGATGATTTAATGTTAGTCATTGTTGTGTAGACTCCTAGACAATAATGTGGTTTAATAAAGAAACATTCAGTACAATTCCTACACTAATAAAAATGTAAAAAGATAAGCTTATTCTGTCTAGTGAATAACGTGAGAAAAAGTATTTCAAGCATTTTGTCCGAGTTTAAACAAAAAGTTATCAAAATAGGTGGCATAATTCCCGTGATCTTAAATATCTAAGCTTTAAAAAATCTTTAAAAATAAAGGGTTATTTCATATTCACGTGACATCATAAAGTTATGAAAAATAAAACCGTTTTTATCTCCCAACGCGTTGCACCAAAGGTAAAAAACAATCTTGGTCCTAAGAATTAAAATTGTTATAATTTTATAACATCTCAACGAAAATTTGTAATACAATTATTTCTTTTACGTATTTACGTCTTATTTCAGTCTCACAGATAACCAAAATAAAGCTTTAAAAAACACAAACACTTCGTCTAAACTGTCGATAAAAAAATATCATAAGAAGGACTTACCGATAGGAAAAATTATCCAGGACAGAAACACAGCACGTTTACACAAAAATAACTATTATTTATAACGTATTTTCATCGCATTTTCAGATTTTCAGCGATTGAATGCGCCCTCCGAGGCGCGTCGGCACAGACTGGTCCTACAGACTGATGACCATAGATTAAGGGGCGATTCGCAGACACGACTCCATATCAATTAATCGAATTATGCCTAACTGATTGTATTTGACTATTGGAGTGATTGAATTTGCAGACAGGATTTGTTTCGTCCCATATTCGGCACGTGTAAAAGATATTCATGTTTGGCAAAATATGTAGACGCTGACCTTATTTTTGTTACAACACTAAGTTGGTAATTTTGTCTATAATACTATTCAATTCTTCTGCACGTGTGTATACCACTGAACTCTTAGTAAATGGCTGGACTGATTTTGATGTTTTTTATTTATATGTATTTAGGTAGGTTTTTGGCGGGTTTTGATTCACAACTGAATAAGGTGTGTAACGTGGCGTTGCGATCAATTTCTAGGAACAGACTCTCAGTTTGTTTAGCTAATAATTTATAATAACGGCAGAGATAATTAAATGAGAAAAGCAAAATAAAAATATTATTCAGCCGTCATTTTCTGCGTAATACTAGTTTATCTAACAGTTTTTCACTGGTAAGACTACGCATTGAACTTCACACACAATCACGTATCGTGAAACAGTAATTAAAACAATTTCATATGACGTTTACGATTTTACATAAAAAGACAGTAAGTCAATAAACTCGTTAAAACAAATTAATTCCTTACTTACACCATTTTCTTGCATAGCGCCTAAACAATAGATTATAAATTATTTTTACGAGCGATCATTAGCTCGTTATTCACCCGTGCCGGCCTTAATTGAAGATAAAGTCTCATTAAATAGTTTGCCACTTTTTTTTTCTTATTTATAACTTGAAAGATGTTTGATTTATAGGTTAAACCATAAAATCCAGTGGGTTATTTGTGGTGTGGAATGATTTGTTTAGAGTTGTAATTTATAGTTGCGGCATTGCATTTGTAGTTAGAGTTACGATTTTTCTTGCAATTTATGTGCATTTTGACTTAATATTACATTCATAAATCTGCTGTGTTCCTTACATTGTATTACGACAGTAAATAATGTCAATTGATACATATTATTGCTTTTTTATTCCTTATCTATTTACTTAATACAAGCGTTAAAGTTTTAAAAAACAAAAATGACGTCCTTTTAATATCTCTGCAAGCAGGCCTATAGATAATGGTCCAGCAGAAGGACTAAGTACACCCGTAACATAGAACATAGCAGATATATGAGCCTCATTTTATAAAGAAATAATTTACTGCTTCGCCTGTGACAACTCAATGCACAGTTCATCATTTAGTAACAAGACAGTGGTTTGTCTACTAAAGAACCTATACTCACATTGTCATCTTTAAACACAATCTCGTATTATCTGTAACAAAAAACAAACATAATTAATTACATTTCCTCACAGAGGCAAGATACTTTTATCCATAAAATTAACGTCAACATTGTACACTCTTTGAAGAGGCTTTGACCTTCCTCCTCACTCTGGCATAAACAATTCTGTATGCCTATCTCGCTCGCACACACACTTAAACGATTGACGTAAGTACGCGGGAAAATGTGGCTGGGAGTCAAACTCAAGGATTTTCTCGTTTTTATAGACTCATATAGTATTGTTTAACTACTATTTAGGAAATTAAAGATCCATTGTTATTTTTTCGCTAATCTGATAATGATATCTACGGATTGGAAGAATAGGAGCCAGGATAATTATATTACTTAGTAGTGGCAATTAGAAGTAAAGCTAATTAATGATCAAGAGAAGGATAGTATTCTATTCTAGGACAGCCTCCGTGGCGTAGCGGTAGCGGACGCGGCCGCTGCGCAAGGTGGCGCGGGTTCGATCCCCGCACAGTGCAAGTATTTGTATGCATGAATATGAATATTTGCACTGGTCTGGTCGTGCCTCGGAAAGCACATTAAGCCGTTGGTCCCGGTTGCCATACGAACATCTAGTGGCAGTCGTTACGGGTTGTTGGAGCCCTCAAAAGTCCAACAATTGGTCTAACTGCAATGCTTCGATGTCGCCTTCGGATTGTGGAGGTCAGACGGCAGTCGCTTCACGGAAAATGTCGAAGTTTAGCCATATTATCAGTAGTTGGACTGGTAAAAGCGGACCCCAGACTCCAAAGCTGAAAAAGATTTTTGTTGTTTGTAGACCTAAAGTTAGAAAGAAATCTGGATTAAGTAATAGGGTACTTTTTATCCCGGAAAAATTTATATTCCCGAGGGAAATATAAAAAAGGCGATATAACCGAACTCCACGTGGTCGAAGCCGCGGGCGGAAAGCTAGTTAACAATAAACAGTACAGAAGATAAAAATTAGTTTAGTCCTGTGAAATCAGTCAGCGCCTAAGTTTTGACATATTTTTAGTCGCCATGTTTTTGACAGGAGTACTCAAACTAATATTTTTTTTTATCTTCAATTCTTTTCTTAATGAATCTGTGGTCCACACTAGGGTTGTAACGGAGGCTTGTTAGCGGAGGCGGAGGTGAATGCGGAGGCGACGAGTCTCACCTCCGCGAATGCGGAGGGTAACGGAGGCGGAGGCGGAGGTGAAAGTACATATAGAAAAAAATATAATTTATGGTTAATTAAAACAACATTTTTATTTTAAATACGTACTTTAATAGCAGTATAATTGGTAAAAAAAAGATTACCTTCTTGTATTGAAAATTAAGGAGAAACAAATTGTGTTTGCCGCATTCCCGCCTCGCACTAGTTGATTCTTGACCATTTCGCGCTCAAACGCGGCCGGACGGTTGTCGAGCGTCGCAGCTTGCGCGTTATTTATTTTATAAATACGTAAATAAACCTCCGTTATAACTCCGCAAAAATTGTGCGGAGGCGGAGGCGGTAGCGAAGATACGATTTCTTGCGGAACTTCCGCGGTAACGGAAGCGGAGGCGAAGCTCCGTTACAACCCTAGTCCACACCAGGAATTACTCCTGTATACTGGGTACTTTTACAAACCTTTAAACCCACATACACAGCCAGACCCGAAACACCTACCTGTAGCTTGTAGGCAATACAAGTATTTAACCTAATTATTTGACATATTTTTAGTAAAAATATTTCAAATAATTAGTCGCTGGTCGCTGACTAATTTGAAAAGACTAAACTATTATTTTGTCTTCATTTCTATTCATAATGAAATAAAGAGAAATAAGATGCCTTGAACTTACTTATAATTGAGTTAAGTTTGTGTGTAAGGGCGACCACAGGCATCGAGTAATAAACTAATTGGTGGTTGTGTTGTTAGAGAAGACGGTGTCTGTCAGGCATGAAATAAGCAAACTTTATCCAAATTTGTGATCCTGAAATATTCCTGTCTGTATTAATGGTCGAATCTACCTCATAATTGCTTTATATCGTGTTATAGTCGTGGGGGGCTAGTGGTTAAAACACCAGCCTCTCAAATATGAGTGTGCAGGTTCGATTCCAGGTCAGGCAAGTACCAATGTAACGTTTCTAAGTTATATGTACTTTCTAAGTATATCTTGGACACCATTGACTGATTAAAAGGTGGAGGAAGACATCTTGAAAAAACCTGGATTTTAAGTCTGAAATCGTTAAACCGCATTGAGCAAGCGTGGTGATTACGCTCAATTCTGCTCTGTATGAGAGGAGACCTGTGCCCAGCAGTGGGATGATAAAAAAGTTGATGATGACTGTGTGATACATTTTTGAGGTTTTAAAAAATTATCTATCAAATGCCAAAATAGTTTTTCAATCAGACTAATAGTGCCTGAGATTTGCTCTTTTAAACAAATTCTTCAGTTTTATTATTCTCATAGATCTCCGTGGTAGGCCATAACATCGGCTGCCGGCAGAAGTTACCACCCACCAGACAAAGTCTTGCCGCCAAGCGATTCGTCGTGTTCCGGCATGATGTCTGGTGAAGCCGTACGGAGGACGGTTCTGAGCAGTTGTGTTGCGATGTGTGCCGGGTACGATGCGCCAAATGTTGTTGTGTCGGGAGTTTGGTCGTGGAGAGTCTCCAGATCAATCTCCCTCTAGCGCAGCATCGTTTGGTTGTGTTGGTCTTGGGTTTAATATTGCATCACCTCGCTCAACTGCCGTCATCCTTCCTACTCCTAAGTTTTTTAAGTTAATAGCCTAAATAAAATAGTGTGCTTGACCATCAACGATTACATCACTGCTTACCATCAGGCGCGATTGCAGTCAAGCCCTAGTTTAAAATGATTTAAAAAAATTGATTTCCATAATTATGCTGACACCGCATGATTTACAAAGAATGGTGACATTTTCATGCGGGCGTCGTAAAAAAGCAAAATTATGTCATGAGTATAGAGCACCATTGCCTCGCTACCTAATCACTAAATATTTAGCTGGACAAATGATTGATAATAGGGATGTTTCCTCGGTAAAAAAATTGATTCTATTTAGTCCGTCATTCAGATTGTAGAAAAATATTGGATACGTATATTTTGTTTTATCAAATCAATAAAAAATGACAAATATGAAAGGCATCAAAGATCAGAAGTGGCGGCTGGTGACGTCACTCCTCGCTTAAAAGTGTAGCGTGCGGGACGTCACACGAGTTTTCAACGCATTCGTCTTCATTTTTTTTTTATATGAAAAAAGAAAAAATACGTGTCTAGTATTTTTTAGAAATCTGACTGACGGATTGATTAGTTTTTTTTAGTCAATTACCATATTATGTAAATAATTAATACTTTAAGGAAACCTGGACTTTGACCCCTATTCATAAACGCTGCTTAAGGTTAACTAGTGATTAGCGATTTCTTAACCATTCATTTTTGACCTTTTAACGTCACTTAACTTTAATCATCGTTTATGAATTAACACAACAGTGATTAAGTGGTTTATTCATAAACAATGACTATAGTTAAGTGCTGTATAAACGTCTTTAATGTATGTTTAAACAATCGCTAATCACTAGTTAACTTTAAGCAGCGTTTATGAATAAGGAGATAGTCTGAAATCGCTAATCCGCATTGAGCAAGCGTGGTGATTACGCTCAATCCTTCTCTGTATGAGAGGAGGCCAGTCCTCAGCAGTGGGACGATAAAAAGGTTGTTTTTTTTTTACATATTATAAACTAGCGCTTGACTGCAATCCTGCCTGATGGTAAGCAGTGACGCAATCGCTGATGGTAAAGCGCACTAGTTTATTAAGAGCCTATTCACTCTAGCCTTGAAGACACTCAAATTTTAGTCCGACGGAAACACCGCCGCTGGCAAATTGTTCCAGTCCCTCGATGTACGCGGTATAAAGGAGGAGGCGAAACGCTTCGTCCGGATCGTAGTGGTGTTAACAACGTAAGGGTGGAAACCAGCCGTACGACGGGTCGTCCGCTGGTGGAACGGAGATGGGGGAATTAAATCATGTAATTCCCTCGCACACTCCCCGAAATGCATCCTATAGAACACCGAAAGGCTGGCTACTCTACGCCTGTGCTCTAGGCTTTGGAGACCAACTCGAGTTAGATCAGGGTCACCAATCAGCCTCTTTGCACGTCTCTCCACTGAATCCAAAGTGGCCAGGTGACACTTGGCAGCACCAGCCCAAATGTGGCTGCAGTACTCCACACACGAACGGATCTGTGCTTTGCATAACATTAGAAGCTGCCCAGGTGTGAAGTACTGCCGGACTTTTGCGATTGAATGATATACTTTAACACACTTTAGCGCAGTTGCTACTCGATCGATTACTGCGCTGCGTGTCGCTGGTTCGCTTCCTGCACGATGAAACAAACACATATTTGTGTGACCTATAGTTAATTTTTCCTTGTCGGGTTGTTTGTGTGTGTTTGTGTAAATGTTTGTATAAACAACACCATAAAGGGGTAATTCCTAAAGGGTAAACGTTTTTTAACAATAGGTATCAGGTAGGTAAACGTTTTTCAAGTCGTGGTGGCCTATTGGTTAAAATATCAGCCTCTCAATTATAAGTGTGCGGGTTCTATTCCAGGTCAAGCAAGTACCATTGTAACTTTTCTCAGTTATATGTACTTTCTAAGTATATCTTGGACACTAATGACTGATTTATAATCAGATGAAGGAAAACATCTTGAGGAAATATGGACTTAAGTCTGAAATCGCCAACCCGCATTGAGCAAGCGTGGTGATTACGCTCAATCCTTCTCTGTATGAGAGGAGACCTATGCCCAGCAGTGGGACGATAAAAAGATTGATGATGAAGATTTATAAAAACCGTAATGTATTAATATTTTAAATATCGCTGTTGGTTACATAAATAAATAAATAAAATTTCTAAATGTCACGATTTGGAAACCTTCAAATCACTTTGGCAAACGAGTGTTTGCTAAAGTCAAAATGAAACGAGATTGAAACGTACTTGAAGACTTTCAAGGGTTTTGGAGTTGGAAGTTCAACATCCAAGGAATTAGAATGTCAAACGAAATAAGGTTGATTTTAGCTTGTACCTCATTATTTATCAACTACGTGAACTACGTATGACATATTTTTGCTTGATAATTCTCCAATGTTCAAATGCATCTCTTGAACTGTAAGTGTCTAAACACACTATGCCGAGGATACGCGACGGAAATTCGGCATGATTAAGCCTGCAATGCTATTTCAATTACTGGCGACACATTATGCCGAAATTACGTTGCGTTATAGCGTACAGCCGAACTTCAGTCGGGCGTAAGTTCAGCGGAAATTCGGCGGCAACGTATTCTGTAGAACACACATTATACGCAACCGAAGTTCGGTTCGATTGCCGACGGAGATCGGGAGCGGGAAGCAGCGCTCGAAACACTGAATATACACACAGAATTGCGCAACTGAATTTCTGCCGCGTAAGTTCGGCACTTATGGTGTGTCAGCCGAATACGTTGGAACGTAAAATCAACCGCGGAACTTCGGTCGCGTACGTTCGGCATAGTGTGTTTAGACACTAATTGTCTCGCCCGCGCAATTTTTTTTTTATCACCTTTTGGTGTTCTTTTTTACACTTGCTTTCATTTTTATCTCCTTGAACGGCTATTACGTTTAATAGTTTTTAGGTACTTTGTGTTATATTTAAAAAATTGTTTGTAAAAGATCGCTCTTAGCGATAAGAGCGCCCGTTGTTTCACCCTTTGAAACATCTTAATGTTAAAGATTGAAGAATTTATATGAAGTACAAAATTATTAATTTTGTGTATGTATTTCTGTGTCTTATATTTGTGTCCGTAACTTATCAACACTAGAAGTAAAATTGTTAGTATCCTTTTGAACTCCTGTCTCAATTGGACGTAGTTATGCAAAAAGGATTTAGCCAGCAAACTTGCTTTTGAGAAAATAGAGTTTGAAGTAAAATTTATGTAAGTATTACACTAATATATAATACTACTAATAATAATTTAGTTATTATTATTATTATGACAGTAGATTTAAATTTCCTTTTAAATAATCGGAATTTACCTGTACTTTTTTGCGGCTTTGATATTTTTAACTCAAAAAACGGTTTTTGTGGGTTGGATCCATTTTGCAAAACTATGTTCAATTAAAAGTTATACTCGCATTCACATAGGAGAAAATAATATTGGATCTTACCACAAAGACATAAACACTTGTTCGACGCGTTTCTAATTTCAATGTTACGTCAAAGTTAATATAGATAATAATGTCGTGATTAAATAGTGTTTAGCGTAAACAACTATTAAACACTATTTTGTGATATTCAGATAATTGTAATTAGATATAAGTACTCATGTCCTCCGCATAGTTTCGCTGACTAATCTATATACCTATATAAAAATGAATCGCAAAATGTGTTGGTAAGCGCATAACTCAACAACGCCTGGACCAATTTGGCCAATTCTTTTTTTTAAATGTTCGTTAAAGTCCACGGATGGTTCTTACGCCGACAAAAAAATAGAATAATTGCCGGGAAAACCCTAAAAACAGCCCTTTTCTTTTTCACATACATACGTTTTCTAACTAAAACGTAGAATCAATTTGAGCATTATTGCTATTATATAAAGTTCATATTAAATTACAAGCACTCACTATTATCTAAGAAATGTAGGTGTGTTCCTAACGTCAAAAAGTAAATTTGCACTTTCTTACCGCTATACAAATTCAATCATATCTATCAAAACAGTGCACACTACAACTACACAACCTACAGTGCAAACTAGCGCTTGACCGCAATCCTGCCTGATGGTAAGCAGTGACGCAATCGTTGATGGCAAAGCGCACTAGTTTATTAAGAGCCTATTCACTCTAGCCTTGAAGACACTTAAATTGTAGTCCGACGGAAACACCGCCGCTGGCAAATTGTTCCAGTCCCTCGATGTAGGCGGTATAAAAGAGGAGGCGAACCGCTTCGTCCGGATCGTAGTGGTGTTAACAACGTAAGGGTGGAAACTAGCCGTACGACGGGTCGTCCGATGGTGAAACGGAGACGGGGGAATTAAATCATGCAATTCCCTCGCACACTCCCCAGAATGCATCCTATAGAACACCGAAAGGCTGGCTACTCTGCGTCTATGCTTTAGGCTTTGGAGACCATCTCGAGTTAAATCAGGGTCATCAATCAGCCTCTTCGTACGCCTCTCCACCGAATCCAGAGTGGCCAGGTGATACTTAGCAGCACCAGCCCAAATGTGGCTGCAGTACTCCATATACGAACGGCGGTGCGGCGGTGTGTGCATTGACACACACGTATTTTACATATCTATTTACTTAATGTAAATATAGTTTTATAAGTGACTAGCCGCTGTTTCACCCCCGCAAGTTTCGATCCTGTGGTTATTCCTGATTATAAACCGTTTGTGTACCAAACTTCATCTAAATCCGTTCTGGAGTTGGCGTGAAAGCGGAAGAAACAAACTCACTTTCACATTATTTTATAATATTTCACGAGCATTTGTGGTCCTGTGGTAATTTCCCCAATGTACGAGTTAAAAGGTCGGGGGTTCTAAGCCGGGTGGGGCACATTATATATAAACAGCTGTGGGTTCCCAGCCTGAGTGTTTGCTCGCGATAATTGCAAGCTAGTGCTTGCTACCCATGAGGATTGAATAGTGCTGGGATGCCGAGGAATACTATTAACATGTATATTTTATTGGATGTGTGAGATTGCAAAGTACAGGCTTTACTGTAGAGTCGAATTTATGTTATACTAGCTTTCCGACCGCGGCCTCGCCCGCGTGGAGTTCGGTTATATCGCGTTTTCAAGAAAACTCTTCAAAATTCCGGAATCAAAACTATTCTATGTTATTTCTCAAGGTCAAGGCCTTTGTACCAAATTTCAATAAAATCAGTTTAGTAGTTTAGACGTGAAAGCGTAACAGACAGACAGACAGACAGAGTTACTTTCGCATTTATAATATTAGTAGAATTGACTTATTTACTTTAAAAGAAACAAAACCGGACTTAGTGCCTTAGGCAATGGCGTCTCTTGGTCAGACACTAAACCAAGTTTAAGTTCGGTGTCTATTTTTGTTTCTATTTCATTAGAAAAGGGACGGAAGATACAATATTAATTTAAACTTGTCAAACATAACTAGGATATGTACAAAACATTCGAACAGATCCATACTAATATTATAAATGCGAAAGTAACTCTGTCTGTCTGTCTGTTACGCTTTCCCGATTAAACCTCACTACCGATTTTGATGAAATTTTTTACAGACAATCTTTAGACCCTGAGAAAAGGTCCTGAAAATTTGATATTCCCGAGGGAAATCTAAAAAACGCGCGATATAACCGAATTGAAGCCACGGTCGGAAAGCTAGTTAAGAAATATTTTAATGAAAATGTTCAGTTTCAGATGTATTAATTATAAAAAAATATATCAACAAGTCCTCAGTGTATACCGGGTTTAGAATAGTACCATCCCATATCCTCCCGTGGGTATCGTGAGAGGCGACTAAGGGAACTCTCACCAGGGAAGCGGACAACAGCGCTTCTCCTGTGTCAATATCAAATTACTGCGATCCCCAACCCGCCTGCCAAGCGTGGGGATTATAACAAACCCCCCCAACTAGGGGGAGACCTTTGTCCAGCAGTGAACCTCTATAGGTTGAAGAAGAAGATATCAACAAAAAAACATTTTTTTTTTATAATTGATAAAGTTGTTTAATATTTGGGAGGAATCAGTGTTACATGTACAATATGTAAAGAAAACCCTGTCCGATCCGTGAAGGTAGATATTGTTAGGTATCGATAACTGATTCTACTAATGCCTACAAAGCCGGGCTAAACTTAAAAATAAAATCCCCCTAAAAAAAAATTTCGCAAAAAGAGGTAACTTAAAACATGTGCGGTAGGCCATACAGGCGCGGGCGAAGAGGGGCAGGGCACGCGGCACGCGGTCGCATCGCTATTCGCTCAGAATTATACCGTCAAACATAATGTTGTCACTTTTTAAAAATTACCAAATTTTGAGGAAGTTGGAATTAATTCGCGGGAAAAAAGATTATTTCAAAATTCACTAGTAGTGTTACTATGATGATTATGTAAAATGTCATATGTTATTTGGTCATGTGTTTACCTAACCTTTACTATCCTTACGGGTCGGACAGGGTTTTTTTAACATATTGTATATTCGAGCAATACGGGTCAAAAGTTTTGCCGTAATTAGTCAAGTCCCCCGCACGTAGGGCGTTGGACCTGTGCGACCACCTCGGGGCAATCGAGACGTCCATAGAGCATCTCATAAAACTAATATTATAAAGACTATGTTAACTAAACCAATTTTGAAAATTAAATTTCCTACATTAAGCCACGTTATTTTAGAATTTCATAAGTTACAGTTAGGTTAGTTTTACAGTTGGTGTACATATTAACTTCAAAAATACGCATTTTAAGATCGGAAATATTTATATAATTTAAAATTATTTCGATTTTAGAAATGTGTACGAGTATATAAAAAGAAAGGGAATGATCAAAGGGCAATAAAAAAATTCATTCCCATCGATGTCAATAAGAAAAGTTGTTTTTTTAATCTTTTTTTTTAATAATTATAAACTAGAGCTTGACTGCAATCCCGCCTGATGGTAAGCAGTGATGCAATCGTTGATGGTAAAGCACACTAGTTTATTAAGCCTATTTACTTAAAAAACTTAGGAATAGGAATGATGACGGCAGTTGAGCGAGGTGATGCAATGTTAAACCCAAGACCTCGCTACACAATTGCTCAGACCCGTCCTCCGTACGGCTTCACCAGACCTCATGCCGGAACACGACGAATCGCTTGGCGGCAAGACTTTGTCTGGTGGGTGGTAACTTCTGCCGGCAGCCGATGTTATGGTCTACCACCGAGAGAAGTGACGAAAGGGCTGGAAGCACTGCCTCGTTATATGGCAAGGCTGATTCTTTTGCCAAAAAATAGGCCATCCCTCAGGTCATGTGAAGAGTCGAAACGGGTATTCACTTGGCGATATTTCGAAATATAAAAAAAAACTCGCGCATGAAGGGTTCCGTAATATTGTCTTTAAAAACGGCTAAAAAATCACATTTGTTGCATGGGAGCCACCCTTAAATATTTTTTACTACTGGTCGTCCGCGACTTCGTTCGCGTGTAGTTAGTTATTATGCTCGGCTCCTATTGGTCGCAGCGTGATGTTATATAGCCTAAAGCGTTCCTGGGTTAATGGGCTATCAAACTAAAAAGAATTTTTCAATCGGACCAGTGGTTCCTAAGATAAGCGCGTTCAAACAAACAAACAAACTCTTCAGCTTTATATATTAGTATAGATTTATTTTTAATATTTGTTGTTATAACGGGAACAGAACTACATAATCTTTGAAAATTTCAACTGTTATTAATTACAGCTATTACGGTTCATGAGATACAGCCTGGTGACAGACGGACGGACAGACGGACAGTGAAGTCTCATGAAGGGTTCCGTTTTACCTCTGAGGTACGGAATCCCAAAAAAATCAAAGACTTTTTCGCGGTAGTCGAATTTCATCATAAGTAAAACTATTTACTGCCCAACGAAGTGGACACGGGTGCTCACCCGTGCTTACTTCATTGGGCGGTAAACTTATTAGCTAGCTGTATCAAATAATCTTTTGGGGAGACCAAATTATTCAACCCATCGCCTTCCTCTACAAGCATGCATTTGCTTTATGCCCAGAGCTCAAAAAAGAAACAGTGCTGTACGACTGATAAACAAAAGAGATCTTAAGCAGTAACGCAATCGATGATGGTAAAGCGCACTAGTTTGATAAGAGACTATTCACTCTAAACAAGACACTCAAATTGTAGTCCGACAGTTACACCGCCGCAGGCAAATTGTTCCAGTCCCTCGATGTACGAGGTATAGGAGACGAAACGCTTTGTATGAATCGTAGTGGGGTTAACAACGTAAGGGTGGAAACTCGCCGTACGATGGGTCGTCCGATGGTGGAGCGGAGATGGGGGAATTAAATCATGCAATTCCGTCGCACACTCCCCGAAATGCATCCTATAGAACACCGAAAGGCTGGTTACTTTTCAACGCTTTGCTAGGGTCAGCTTTTGACCTCCACTGCCCAGTTTCTAGATAATACTATACTCTGTAGTAAGAGTGGTTGTCAAACAATCAGGCTCGACAAACAACCTGTAACAGTCCACTATTATAATAATAATAATAATAATAATATATTTATTTGCATAAAACACGGTATACAAAGATGGTAAAAATACAATTTAGACCAAGACATGTTTTGCCAATTTAATATAAGCATGCAAATTTTTCAAGGTGTACTAGACATTAACATTTTTTGTCGAGGAAATCCTTAACACTATAAAAACTATTAACAGACAGCCATTCATACAATTTCTTTTTAAATAATTTGGTATTCACATTTTTGAGATCGTTTGGTAACTTATTATATAAATGTACACACATTGCAAGGCAACTTTTATTATATTTAGTTAGCCTTGGAATCTCACTTAGTACGAGCCTGTTGGGGTCTCGTCGGTTTCGGACACAAATGTCATTTGCTTTGACAAATAAATTTTGATGCTGCCTGACAAACATACATATCTCATAAATATAAAGAGACGGCAGCGGTAGTAAACCAAGTCTTTTAAATACTGGTCGACATGAGTCATCCGGTTGAAGGCCACATATTGCTCTTATGCATTTTTTTTGAGCGACAAATGCTCTATTTACATCAGTACTATTACCCCACATCACCAGACCATAGCGCAGTAACGATTCAACATACGCGTGATATGAAATAATAGCAGTTTTTATATTCGTGACATTTTTTACTTGTTTCAACGCATAAACGAATTTATTAATTCTAGTGCTAACACTGTCTACGTGTTCTTTCCAATTAATGTCTTTATCTATTATTACACCCAAAAACTTGGTATACATTACTTCGTTGATTTTAGTGATATTCATTTTTATGTTATATTTATTATTATTTGATTGGGTAAATTGAATGTAAACGGATTTATCTAAATTAATTTTTAAATGGTTAATGTCAAGCCAATTTAATAATGTGTCTATTGTATTATTGATATCTAATTCATGATCTGTAATGGTACTTTT
This sequence comes from Sesamia nonagrioides, assembly GCA_017933935.1. Lineage (NCBI taxonomy): Eukaryota > Metazoa > Arthropoda > Insecta > Lepidoptera > Noctuidae > Sesamia > Sesamia nonagrioides. The sequence continues at coordinate 1,459,041 of JADWQK010001414.1, read as the reverse complement.
CTTTCTATCGGATGTCACTATAATCGTTATGTCGTCAGCAAATAATACGCATTTATGTTTAGTTATTCTTATTATGTCATTTATGTATAGAATAAATAATATTGGGCCTAATACACTCCCTTGTGGAACACCATATTTATTTACTTTATATTGCGATGAGTAGGATGTCATATCTTTATTTTTAGTAATTTTATTGATTATGACACATTGTTGTCTATTATTTAAGTATGACGATAACCACTGTAAAGCAGGTCCCCTAATCCCGATGTTCTCCAACTTATCCAGCAACAATTCGTGTGACACCAGATCGAACGGTTTCGACAAATCAAAGAAAAGACCAGTAGTCAAATGGCTCTTGTTAAGATTCGTTAATATATTTTTTATAAGAGAGAAAACGGCTAAAGACGTAGATTTATTTTTTTGAAACCCAAACTGTTCATCACTTATTAATTGGAATTTGTTACAAAAATCAAGTAGTCTTTTATACATACATTTCTCAAAAATTTTGGAGAATATAGGTATTAAGGTTATAGGCCGATAGTTATTGATATCCAATTTATCTCCTTTTTTGAATAACGGCTTTATTATAGATAATTTTAATTTATCGGGAAAACTCCCAGCTATAAATGAAGCATTGATTAAATAAGTTAAGATACCAGTCAGTTCATTACAGCAGGCTTTAACGATTTTAGTGCTAATTTCATCATAGCCCTCTGCTCTGGTATTGTTTAAAGACATTATTTCCAGTTGAACCTCACTTTCCAGCATAGGTTTCAAAAACATAGAGTTGACACGTATATTTTTTCGAAAACTTTGACCAGCACTTTGTTGTATTTGTGCGGTATGCGTTGAATTTACATAGTGTTCGTTAAACTGAGAAGCAATTTCTACAGGGTCAGTAAATGCAACATTATTTACCTTTATGATTTCTATTTTGTCTTTGTGGGTAGTATTATTTATTTCATTTTTAATGACAGTCCAAGTGGCTTTACATTTGTTATCCTGAGTGTTAATATATTTTATGTTTGAGTTCTTTTTTGATCCGTAAATACATTTCCTGAGCAAAGTGGAGTAATGTTTATATTTAGTTTTATTTATAGAATTTTTAGTTTTATAATATTGGTGGCGTAGTCTCCGTTTAGTTTTGCAACTTAACCGTATTCCTGTGCTTAACCAATTTTGATTATTTTTATTATTACTGTTCACACGAACTCTTACCTTGGGGAAGCAGAGGTTGTAGAATAAGCATACCAGTTCGTGGAAATCACTGAATGCGGAATTTGCATCAGGATTTTGATAAATATCAGACCAAGAAAGGTTTTCCAAGCATTGTTTGAATTTCCGGATATTACCTAAACTGTAATCTCTTTTATAAATGTAATATATTGGTGCTTTTTGTTGTTTATATTTAGTAGGAAAGCTTAACATTTGTGCCGTGTCATGATCTGAAAGGTGTAGAGGTAGCACAGTTGAAGTAGCGTTGGTAATGTTGCTCAAGATATGGTCGATACAAGATAGTTTACGTGTAGGAACATTTATGTGGATTTTCAGATAATAATTGTTGCACAAATCTTCTAACTCTTTTGAAATGGAACCTTTTTTTAAAGTATTTATATTTATATCACCGGCTATAACAACATTTACTTTAGATTTGTATTTTTTAAACAAATCGTGTAGAAGTTTATGTAATTTCATTAAAAACTGATTTGGATCTGATTGAGGCGTTCTATAAACACATATAACTACTATTTTATTACTTATTACCTCTAAGCCACAAGCTTCAAACGTGTTCTGAGTTGCATAATTTTTCACAAATAGTAACTCTTTATAATTTAAACCTTTTTTTACTAATATACATGTGCCACCTCTTTGCTTATCTCTACAGAAGCCAGCAGCCATTTCATAATTGTATATTTTTACGAAATTTTCACAGCCTTTATTAGCCTTTATTGGGCAAAGACCTCTCGTATTGCACGCCATTCAACTCGATTTTTGGTAACTTTCATCAAGGTGCTATTAGCCGTTGTGCTTGAGGGTATCCCGCCTTACTTTTACCGATTCGCGATCTCAAACTAAGTTGAAAACGAGAAGTCCACACACAAGAAAAACAAGAAATAATATATCAATTCGTAAAAGCTCGTTGTTCGTAAAAGGTCGTTCGAAAGTTTTCTCGATGGTAGGCCATAACATCGGCTGCCGGCAGAAGTTACCACCCACCAGACAAAGTCTTGCCGCCAAGCAATTCGTCGTGTTCGGTCATGATGACTGGTGAAGCCGTACGGAGGACGGGTCTGAGCAGTTGTGTTGCGATGTGTGGCGGGTACGATGGGCCAAATGTTGTTGTGTCGGGAGTTTGGTCGTGGAGAGTCTCCAGATCAATCTCCCTCTAGTGCAGCTTCGTTTGGTCGTGCTGGTCTTGGGTTTAACATTGCATCACCTCGCTCAACTGCCGTCATCCTTCCTATTCCTTAGTTTTTTAAGTGAATAGGCTTAATAAACTAGTGCGCTTTACCATCAACGATTGCATCACTGCTTACCATCAGGCGGGATTGCAGTCAAGCACTAGTTTATAATTATTAAAAAAAAAGCATTAAAGATGACTAAATCCAATGTAGTGTAGTGTATTACGTAGTGTAGGTAGGTTATAATTTAGTGCGGGTTCCATTCGAAACTTAATGCTCCCACTCCTGGAACATGGGCTTCCTCTCGGTGAGAGGGAGTGGGCTGTAATCTACTACTCGGGCCCAGTGCGGGTTGGTAGATGGCACAAGTCTTCGAAATTATTGCTTCTAGGATGTGCGGGTTTCCTCAAACTGGTTTTCCTTCACTTTTTACATGCTTTATAATTCTTTGTGTGAGCAGTGCTGATGAAATAATTAACACAAAGTAAAGCGCCTGACGGGGTTCGGACCAACGAGTTAGGCTTTGTGCAAATGGGCCACCGACCACAGCCACCGGTGTCTGTCGCGCGCTACCGCCACATTTCTAAAAGTGTCAAAGCGAGCGACAGCCACCGGTGTCTGGAAGCTGCCACATTTTATAACCCGCTCGTTGTGGACGTGAATGGATTTCCGATATGAATGTATCAACCTCCATTGAGATGTCGCCGTGCTCCATGATGGTACGCGTGGGATACGTAGAACGACAGACGCATATGTAAAAAACTACTGTGTGGTCAGGCGGTAAACTGCGCTGGGGGTGGAGCAATGCGACAGTGGCAGGTATCGGCGTTATGTGTGGCCCGTAGTGACCACTAGAGGCGAGTCGCGGACACTAATGTAGCGAGTGGCCGCCACCAGATACACGTGTGCGGCGCGTCTATGCAAAATATATTAAAAAGTGTGTTAAGTCGCCGTCGCTGGCCACCTGTGGCTGTGGTCGGTGGCCCATTTGCGCCGAGTCTAATCCATACTAATATTATAAATGCGAAAGTATCTCTGTCTGTCTGTCTGTCCGGCTTGCATGCCAAAACTACTGAACCAATTTTGATGAAATTTGGCACAGACAATCTTTAGACCCCGAGAAAGGACATAGGCTACCTTTATCCCGGAAAAATTTGATTTGGGCGAAGCCGCGGGCTGAAAGCTAGTTCATAATATATGTCATTAGAATAAGATGTCAAATAGTCTGATTAGGATATTTGTTTAGAAATAAATCAGGGCTTGTTGAGTCAAAAATATGTAAAGATGTTCTGACAATACTAATATAACAGGTATCGTTGTTTGATTCCAGACTTTTCGGATTTTGTTTAGACCAAATTTAAACTACTTAAACAGTTATTTAATTATGAACCTAACCATAATGCAATTCTTTATATAAAAATAACTTCTTTGTTCGGTACTAAATTATCACCTTTGTAGAAAGAACTTTGCATACATCTAAATAAATTTCGAAATACAAATACTAACTTTTTTTTTTTTTACGTATTATAAACCAGCGCTTGACCGCAATCCTGCCTGATGGTAAGCAGTGACGCAATCGTTGATGGTAAAGCGCACTAGTTTATTAAGAGCCTATACACTCTAGCCTTGAAGACACTCAAATTGTAGTCCGACGGAAACACCGCCGCTGGCAAATTGTTCCAGTCCCTCGATGTACGCGGTATAAAGGAGGAGACGAAACGCTTCGTCCGGATCGTAGTGGTGTTAACAACGTAAGGGTGGAAACCAGCCGTACGACAGGTCGTTCGCTGGTGGAACGGAGATGGGGAAATTAAATCATGCAATTCCCTCGCACGCTCCCCGAAATGCATCCTATAGAACACCGAAAGGCTGACTACTCTACGCCTGTGCTCTAGGCTTTGGAGACCAACTCGAGTTAGATCAGGGTCACCAATCAGCCTCTTTGCACGTCTCTCCACTGAATCCAAAGTGGCCACGTGACACTTGGCAGCACCACACACAATACACTGCATACGAAATGTATTAAGTATCGATAACAAATAAAGCCCTGAATCAATCAGACACCAATCGACGTCTTTATTGTCTGTAGACACGAGAGCAACAACCTAGCCGGTGACATTGTACCACGGGTCACTGTCCAGACCTGAAATCGTAACAAACAGATTCCGTTCTAGACATACTTGACATAGGTGGGTAGAATTGAAGTCAAGACTAAACTGATATTTCTGATACTGGTGGCCACGATGGTGGTAACAGACGCGACTAGCGGCTTAATAGGCCGTAGGTCCGAACCCACATGGGCGCTTTCATCATCTTCATTTCAGCTAAAAGACGTCCAATGCTGTACCTATGTACAGCAGTGGGCATCTTTTAGCTGAAATCCTCCCCCAAGGATCTCCACGACGACCGATCCTGCGCCTCCCGCATCCAGCGGTTTCCCATGACCTTCACTAGGTCGTCGGTCCACCTTGTCACGGGCCTATCTACGCTGCGTCTTCCGGTGCGTGATCGCCACTCAAGAACCCATCTGGTATCAGTCCTACGGGTAATTTGCTCGATTTGAATGTCGGTCGCTCTCGTCCGTAGATGTATTTTATCAATAATTTTTCAGTAGCACCGGCATGGCCTCTATTACATGGGACTTAAGGATAACTGAATAAATATGAGTGTACTATGTGTATGTACACCTCTGGAAAACTCCTCAGGGATTACAGGCGAGATGCTGTGTTAAGTTACATTGTTGGTTTTGGGTAGTACCTAAACCTGTTTATGAAGCAGATCCTCGGGCAAGTGCTTCATTTTAAACGCATTTTTGCATCTCAAAATCTTAAGTCATTTATCAAATTAGGTTGAGAATTAGCACTTTACGAACGTAAATATAACATAAGACAGTCCCCCAAAATACCCACGCGCCTTTCATGCTTTCTGAAAAGCATTGTCTTTTCAGTTTGAAAACCATTTGATTTCTGGTGAAACGTAATGGGCGTACCAAACTTGTCCAGTTTGACGAGTACAAAGCAAAAATGCCTAGAGCAAAACCTCACAGTCGACGTGATTAACATGAAGCAGTTGGTGGATGTGCTCGGCTGCGGTTAGATGAAGAGCCATTCAAATCAGTGCTCTGAATACCTCTGTAGCCCACGTCAACTAGAGGTCTGAGTGAATATGTGTGTTGAATTTCGTATCTAAGTATCCAGACATTTTGAGATTCTAACGGTCTCCTAAATAGGTGTCCTGCTATACAGACCATCTGATATTTGGACGTTTTGCTGTATGAAAATTTTGCTACATGGACTCTCGTCATTAGATGTTTCGCGATGTAGAAGAAGAAGAAGAAAAATATGTATTGAGTTATGGCGATTTTTTTTTATAAATTATAAACTATATAGTGTTTGACCGCAATCCCGCCTAATGGTAAGTAGTGATGCAATCGTTGCTGGTAAAGCGCGCTAGTTTATTAAGAGCCTATTCACCCTATCCTTGAAGACACTTAAAGTGTAGTCCGACGGAAACATCGCCGCTGGCAATTCGTTCCAGTACTTCGTATGCCTGTACGCGGTATAAAAGAGGAAGCGAAAAGCTTCGTCTAGACCGCAGTGGTGTTAACAACGTAAGAATGGAAACTCGCCGTACGACGGGTCGTCCGGTGGTGGAAAGGAGATGGCGGAAATTCCCTTGTACACTCACCAAAATGCATCCTACAGAAAACCGAAAGGCTGGCTACTCTATGCCTGTGATCCAGGCTTTGGAGACAATTTTGAGTTAAAACTGGGTCAGCCTCTTCGCACGCCTCTCCACTGAATCCAAAGTAGCTAGGTGACATTTCGCAGCACCAGCCCAAATGTGGCTGCAGTACTCCACACACGGCGGACCTGTGCTTTATACAACATTAGAAGCTGCCCTGGTGTGAAGTACCGCCGGTTCTTTGCGATAACGCCCAAGGTTTAGGTTCGAGGAAATCACAACTCCCAAAAGCTAAAGGCGGTCGGTGCACTCCAAGAATACATTCTGAAAAGTAGAAGCTAAGGTGAACGGACTTCTTTTGGCAGTGAAAAGACACGCCTGTGTTTTGGCGGCATTGAATGCTAAAAGATTGGCTTTGCCCCATTCGGAGAATTCTATTGAAAATCGTTATAGGAACACAAAAATCTTTGAAAGCGATTGCCATTTATATAATACTAGCTTTCCGCCCGCGGCTTCGCCCGCGTGGAATTCGATTATATTGCGCTTTTTAGACTTCCCTCGGGAATATCAATGTTTTTTTTTCAATAAAAGGTAACCTATGTCCTTTCTCAGGTTGTTAAGATAATCTGTGCCGAATTTCATCAAAATTGGTTGAGACGTTTAGGCGGGAAAACGTAACAGACAGACAGACAGACAGAGTTACTTTCGCATTGATAATATTAGTATGGATTAGTACGGATACATTTGGGACATATGTATTTGCCAAAAAGAAAACAAATAAGAGTTTATATTAGGTGTACAAATACGTTTCCGTCGTATAACAAAAGATGTCCTCACTAAGACGTTTGGTTGAAATTGTCAGATCTAAAATATGATATCGTATGTTCGGACATCTGGTAATAACATACACTTAGAATATTAGTGACTCTGTATCAGTATCACGTATTTATTTTTGTGCAAAAAATGACAAGTTTTGTGCCGAATAAGCGTCATTTGCGGGAAGTTTTGTTACTTCTTTAATATAAAATAATAATTAATTAATTATTAATTAAAATTAATCAAATAAATATTATTATTATTATTAAAGAAATTTGCAACTGAGGCCCTTCGATTGCTTGTAGAATTGCTTGAAAAGCTTGTAGCTTTTAGTGAAGCTTCTTTAAGAGAGGGAAGTTGACGTGAGTGGTTTCAAAAGTGTATAAACTGTAAAAAAGAACGTAGTGGAAGACCGAAATCTTACTAAGACACGGAATTGGAAGCATTATTGGCGGAAGATAGAAGAAGATGAAAAATGCGCCCAAATATGACAAAATTATTCTCCTACATGATAATGCTCCTTCGTATGTTCAAAAACGGCGGGAAGTTATTTGTATACCTATTAATTCTTTGGTTCTGTATATTCATTTTTGACACCGACATTCGAAATTAGTTATTTTTTCACTTTGTAGTGGTTTTTGGAAGTCGGTTGTTTTTTTTTGTAAAAAAGTTTTTATTTTACACTTTTTAGTTGTTAAAAGTATTACCTATGTATTCAGTTGCATTCGGTCAGACTGGAAGCTGACGTAAATATAGTTGGGAAGCGACGTCATTTTGTTTACTTTCATTTTTACCCGTAAGTATTCCCTCAACTGCCTATGGTCTTCATCATCAAATTTACTGCAAACCATTATTTTAACCCAGTGGGTGCAAAGGTCTCATCAATATAAAAGAATTGAGTCCAAATACAAGGTAGCTACTGTAAATCGTTTAGGAGTTCCCTGAACTGACCTTTGTCATCATCATCAGCTCCCTAATGACAGTCACCACCCATCTAGGTGTAAGGTTCTTGTCAATACAAATAATTCAAGCACAAACACAAGGTAGCTGCTGTGAATTGTTGAGGAGTTCCTTCTACTGTCTCCCGGCTCCATCATCAGATCTACTCCAGACCTTTATTAAATTGTAGTGCTTTAAAATACTTAATGAAAATGCTAAGAAATGCACTAGTCGCCCCTGTAATTTTTGAAATTTTTCCTTGTTTTCTCTGGTCTTCCACCATCAAACCCTGATATCCTTATCATGGGACCACCTTGGGAACGTCTTCTTTCCAACACAAAAATAATTATCAAATATGGTTCATAAACGACGAAGTTATGCGCGAACCAACATAAAAAAAGCATATATGCGGTCGAATTGAGTAACCTCCTCCTTTTTGAAGTCGGTTAAAAATGACATTGATTCTTACATGATAGAGTTCAATTTACACTACAAATTCAAATCCTTTTTTACCTTTTTAATAGTGCTAATCACTCTATAATCAGCTTAATTTGGAAATAAAATTTTGTAGATACTTATTTATTTAATTTGCACTAGTCCCGTCGTGCCACCGAAAGCACATTTAGCTGTTGGTCCCGGTTGCTATACGAACATCTAATGGCAGTCGTTACGGGTTGTTGGAGCCCTCAAACTTCCAACAATTGATCTAACTGCAATGCTTTGATATCGCCTTCGAGTTGTGGAGGTCAGACGGCAATCGTTTCACGAAAAATATCGTTAATAGCCAAAATCAGCTGAAAAAGCTTCGTATGCGACTGGGATTAACGCTGAGATTATGATAATGATTTGTTTAATCCATACTAATATTATAAATGTGAAAGTAACTCTGTCTGTCTGTCTGTCTGTCTGTCTGTTACGCTTTCCTGCCTAAACCTCTCAACCGATTTTGATGAAATTTGGCACAGACAATCTTTGGACCCTGAGAAAAAACATAGGCTACTTGTTATCCCGGAAAAATTTGATATTCCCGAGGGAAATCTAAAAAGCGCGATATAACCGAACACCACGCGGGCGAAGACGCGGGCGGAAAGCACACAATCTTTAGGCCCTGAGAAAGGACATAGGCTACCTTTTATCCCGGAAAAATTTGATGTTCCCGAGGGAAATCTAAAAAGCGCGATATAACCGAAATTTACGCGGGCGAAGCCGCGGGCGGAAAGCTAGTTTGAAATAAAGTCAATAATTTGACACATTTACAATAGAGTAGTTGACTAAAAAAATAATTAGTCCGTCAGTCAGATTTCCAAAAAGTGCTAGACAAGTATTTTTTCTGTTTTCGTACAAACAAAAAATGAAGACGACACAGTGCATTGAAAACTCGTGTGACGTCACTGCATGCTACACTTTTTAGCGAGCAGTGACGTCACCAGCCACCATTCCAGATCTTTAATGCCTTTTATATTTGTCAATTTATACGTAATTAATGCGTAAAACAAAATATACGTATCTAATATTGTTCTTTAATCTGAATGACGGAGTAAATAGAATCATTTTTTTTTTACTCAGTAAACATCCCTATTCAATAGATAACTTAGTGGAAATTACGGAAAAGTATATCGTCCTTCAGTGGTTATTTTTTTTTTACACATGAAACCTTCTACGAAATTCCCTATGTGGGCACGCTCCCAAAAAGGTCTTTCGCTTCTTAACCTTATACATACGTGTAGAAAATGTTTGGACTTCTCTACTGAGTTCGACTGGAATTCAAGACGTTTCTTTGAAAAGAAAAGTTGCGTAGGCGTACGAATGTACTTAAGTATCGCTGTGTAGAATTTATTATTTGTGCCTTTGTGTGTCTGAGGCAAAGATCAAAGACGCTTTTGGTTAAGTAATATGGCAACCTTGCCAGCCCATCTTAACGGTCTGTACCTACAAACTGGTGCAGTACCTACAAACTCCACAAAGAAACTACGCGTCATACTGACGTCACACGAATTCTACATCTCGCAAGCAGAGTTTACCGTGCAACTAGCATACATACAATTTCCTAAAATCAACATTCTACCTATCCCTACCTATCAACCATTGGGCAAGTGCCCACCAGACATAACACCCATCTGGTCGTGTTGAGAACAACATAAAAGGATCGTCTTGCCAGGACCGATATAAAATTAAAAAGTATTAAAATGTTGTCTTTGACTTGTGTTGCCGTCTCGTTCCGTTTTGAAATTGCATGATTTCTCTCTCTTTCTGCGAACCTTCAACCGAAACACACGCGTCCATTCAATTAGTGCTGTAAGAACTTATAAGAAACTTAAGAATTATCTGCCTTGTGATTATAATAAACGGTGTGCATAACAACAAACAACGAGTATCATTCCCAACTCCTGGCAGGCTCCCCAGCACCGCACCTAAATATCTACAGTCCGCTAGGTACACGCTATGCGCGGTCATCTTGTCCCGCACAGGTCGGAGGATCCTCCCTTTTCAATGGAGGATGAGTGAACTTTACTTCCTGTTCCTCATCCCTCCACAGGTCTCTTCGGCTCGAGGATATTATAGTAGACTCTCCCTATAATCGTATTTTCGCAGCTTGGGCGAAATGGCGTGAGGTGACAGGTGTCATTTGTGACCCCAAAATGCCGGTTAAGCTTAAGGGGCAGGTCTATAAAACCATCATTAGACCTGTTCTCCTGTATGGCAGTGAGGCGTGGCCTGTGCTTGAGCAACACAAGCAGGAGCTGCGTGTCACGGAGATGAATATGCTGCGGTGGATGTGTGGAGTTACGCGGAAAGACCGCATCAGGAACTCCCGCATCCGGAGCAGCCTTCGTGTCCATGACATTGCAGACAAACTGCAGGAGGGTCGCCTACGCTGGTACGGCCACGTCTTATGGAAACCGGCATGTTACGTGGGTAACAAATGTCTTGCCATGGCGCCTCCGCCGGGCCGGAACAAGCGGGGTAGACCAAAGAAGTGCTGGCTTGGCGTTGTAAGAGATGACATGCGTGCCAACAAGCTCATACCACAGGATGCTAAAGATCGTGCGAAATGGAGGAGAATATGCAGGAAAGCGGACCCCGGGCTCCAACGCGAAAGCCGCGGGTGCAACCGGGATAAACGCTGAGATGATGATGATGATGACTCTCCCTATAATCCAACATGGCATGAATTTCGAGGCAACCCAAGAGACCATACACAGATATGGAGACAGTCTCAGTGACTGTCAGATAAGGAACGTGTACTTCGTCTAGGCATTTTTTCTTTACACAGTAGCAGCGCCCAGCTGTTTCTTCCGCATCAGCTACGATCCCCAGGGGATTTCGGGATAAAAATTATCCAATGTGTAATTATTCAAGGTGTCAGCTACGTACATGCTAAATGTTGCCAAAATTGGTTAAGCCAATAAGCGTGAAGAAGTAACAAACAAAAAAATACACATATTCAGCTCACTCAATACCTTTCGCCGTTATACAGTATGTTAAATAAGGCGTTCCCTTAAACTCGTTAATATATATCATTAATAGATTAAAATAAAAATATCAGCATAGAAAAATAAGCATAAAAAAATCCGAATAAAAAAATTCTAATTGGAAATAAATTTGAAACCTCCTGTTTTAAATCAAAATAGTAGTCGTCATGTATAAATAAATTGCGACGTTGCCGTCTTTCATGTTCGCGTGTACAGTGTGTTTCTTTTACATGTCAATTTAAAATTTTTATTGAATATTTTCTTATTGGAAAAAATTTTAAAACATTTTGTTTTCGAATGGAAATATTTTTTTTAGCATGTATATATGCTATACTATTTCGGGTTAACGGGAACGCCCTCTGTTAGTTAACATACTGTATAGTGTGACTGATTTGATGACTTGTAAAACTGATTCCGATATCATTTGTACAAAGTAAACAATTCCATTTGGTTTCGTATTGTGCGTTCACACATTCAAAACGACAAAGCTTCACAAAATACCATTCAGAGTTTCATTTTATCGCCAAGCATTTCTTTACCTTATACCCATCTATTCTTATCCATAGAAATTGAAATCTTTTACCATTAGAAATCGTTCACACTCCGAAACAAAAGGTAAAAGCCGCTTTCAAATAAATCTTCACCCCTATCGTACGTGTCTCCTTTTGAAACTGTGATTTCCATTAATGTTCCTCGAAAAACATTTAAACAAATAAGATGCATGCACAAATCATAAAGCAACATAGGCATAGAAAACGAAAGCCAACCACCATCGCCGAATATACACCATATAAAGCTCATCCTCCCACAAAAGTAGATCAAAGCCCAGAGTAACAGATGTTGAGTATAACAAGTATATTGTATAGTCTGTGGCCTACCTTGACCTACTTTCAGCGAGCTGAAGCGCTCGATCCGCTGAAGGTTGGAACATAACAATCTCTATTGATAAAAACGAAGGGAAGAAATGTTGCTTATTGAAGTGTTGTTTGACCATCAGGTGAAGTATTTTGGGCGCTTTTTCAGGCTTGACAATGTGGCGGTATGAGACATTGTGGAAAAAGGTTTTGAATAATACTTGGAAGTTTAACTAAGAATTTTGTGCACAAGTAATAAAGAAATAGTAAAGCTGGCAATAATTTAACATGGCATTATTCGAAAATACTTGAATTCACGTCATAGAGATGAATTTTAAAAAGACTCGTATAGTGAAATACCTATTACTACTAAAAGACATATAGACCTAAAACTATTGAATGATATCATCATCATTAATCATATTAAACACAGGCATGGAGCAATGGATGAACAATAGGAGTCAAAATGAAAGTATAAGTATATAACACAATTGCTAGGTTGTAGAGGTCAGGGTCAGGCGCAGTTTTTACACGATTTCAAGGTCTAAAGTAGAACATAATTCGAGTTTTTGTAAGCGAACGCACATCAACATGTCTACGCCCAGGATTCTTATTGACCTGTGTCAGTTGGGTGACCACTCAGCTCGTGAGGCGATTTGGTATCCGACCAACCGCACTGCGACGATCAACCTTATGTAAATCCTCTATTATCCAGTAAGTAACTTGTGAAAGCGACGATTTTCACTATCTGAAATGCCACAGAAAAATTCTTCATAACAAGCAAATACCCACCAAAATTCTTAGTTAGACGACAGGGATAAACCTATTTGTACCTATTGTAATTTAGTAAAAATAGAAAAATATAATTTTTGTCGCAATAAATATTTGTATTTGTAATGAAATTGTAATCCTTTCTCTATTATTACAAGATCAGAACAAATCTTTTCAATAAGGAAAACTTGCGATATACCGAAATCGTTCATTCTGCACGAGTTACCTCTTTATCACTTGAGAATAATAGAATGTTTCATGGTGGAATGAAAAGAAAATAATACGCTTATTTGCTCCTTATCGTTCGAAGTGAGATAATCTACAGTCAACGAATGTTATCTAATCCAATTTATAAAGAAAATAATTGTTGCGCTCACACCCTAAGATGGCGGAACGGATTTCTCGAAATTTTGCAATACTTAGATATCGCCTTCGGGTTGTGGAGGTCAGACAGCAATTGCTTCACGGAAAATATCGAATTTAGCCTAAATCAGCAGTTAGACTGGTAAAGCGGACCCCAGATTCCAAAAGCTGAAAAACTACGGATGCGACTGGGATTAACGCTGAGATGATGATGACATAGGTAGACCATAACTTTAAGACCAAATCCTGTAATTAAAGCCGTTCAAAATCCAGTCAAAATCTCGAAGAAAAATAGGTGTAAATGTCATAGAAACAAGTGTATAGAAACAGATAACTAATTCTAATAATAAAGAAAAAAAAGCAATCGCACAAAGCAGCTTAGTCGACGGTTGCACGTCATGACTATAACAATCTTCAACTCAGCATAATGCTGTGCTATAGGAGGACCCATAGCAAGAAAGTTAGATAAAAATTTTCGTTAATATCTTCGCAGCAACAGTCATTGTCAAAACATTTCAAAAATAAAGGAATTTTCACAGATGAGGTCAGACAGCCAATTTTCGTATTTTAAAACCCACAAAATCTAATCGCAATATTATTCCGATGACAAACAATGCCAAACAGTCATCAAAATGTAAGGGAAATCCATGAATTTTTGACATATTAAAATGGATCAAACTGTGAACATTTCTTGAAATTATGATATTTTCACTCAGGTCAAAAAACTTCAGAAATACCCCCAAAATAATTGATGATCTGTTGTTGTATCTAAGCAGAGACGACAGCATATCAAGCTACTACATTCTATCAAATTTCTTTGAGAGATTTTCAACTTTATCTCTAAAAAGTAAGGCTCAAGGTTGATTGGGAATATTTGACAGTTTTGGGTAGCTTGACCTGCTGACGTCCGTATAAAAGAAAACATCGTCCCTGAAAAGTATTCCGCTGAACATTTTTCATAGAATTTATAACAAGCAATGTTTTGGACTGTAGGGTGATTACGCAACATATTATCAGTAGCAATGGATTTCTTTTTGACAGTTCAACAACATTGATTCACGTTGTTAATCAGACATACTTTCCGGACATATGGAGCAATGGATTAGCAATTGGCTTCAAAATGATTCCAATTTATAATAATAGTGTATTAGGGTGCTGATCCTCAATCGTTTATTGCAGTAACATAATCAGAATCAAAAGTAACTTATTCAAATTGGGCTGAGAATCAGCACTTTTTGAACGTCAATATATATCAGCTTTCCGCCCGCGGCTTCGCCCGAGTGGAGTTCGGTTATATCGCTCTTTTTAGATTTCCCTCGGGAATATCAATTTTTTTCCGGGATAAAAATACCCTATTATTTAATCCGGACTTCTAACTTTACGTCAACAAAACTTCAAAGCAAGCGGTTCAGTAGTTACGGCGTGAAAGTGGAACAAACAAACTCACTTTCCCATTTATTCCCACTTCCTAGTGCTTTCGCTGGGAAAAAGAAGTAGCGAACAAACTCCCCAGCAGCACAGCTGTCTGTTCATTTAAAATATTTATTCATACTTATTTATATTGAAACGCAGGTTATGTAACAAAGACTCCATCTTATAAATTTTGTAACTGACAATTCTCGGCAGTAATAAATTTTAACTAGCCTCGTTTGCAGGATTTTTATGAAAAAAAAAGTGTTAACTGAGGGAAAAGTCATAATATTTTTTATTTGAAATATAAAACTGAGTGTGATTCTTCTTTACTTATACTTTTATGGCGACTAAAAGCTTCTGGTGACAATAATGTTGCTATGTATTTGGAAAATGTATTTAACTTTATTGTAAGTGGCAACATTATTTTACCCTCTAAAAGTTACCTATAAATACTTAATTCTTCTTTTTTCAATTTTGAAGGAAATATTTTGGTAGGTAGCATATTTTCCCAAAAATTTCGACTCTGCGCTAATCTAAACCAAAGTGACATTTATAATGGTCTAGCGAACAGTGATGTAATATTATGCGAAGCGTTTTTTATTTTCTTTTACCTTTTTGTAGCAAAAAAAAAACCTTATAAGATTAGTATCTTTTAAGCAACAGATTAAGGAATTCAAATAGATTAGATTTTTTCTTTAATAGTGTAATCAAGACTCAACAAGATTGTTAGTGAAACCTACAACTATAGTAGTAAGCACAGACACTTGGCAAACACTGGGAAATCATTTTTAGGGTTCCGTAGCCAAGTGGCAAAAAACGGAACGCTTATAGATTCGTCATGTCTGTCTGTCCGTGTGTCCGTCCGTATGTCACAGCCATTTTTTTTCCGAAACTATAACAGCTATACTGTTGAAACTTGGTAGGTAGATGTATTCTGTGAACTGCCATAAGATTTTGATGCAAAATTAAAATAATAATAATAAATATTGGGGGCTGATGAAATAAAATTGAGTTTCAGTTCTAAATATGGGGTATTTAGAACTGAAACTCAATTTTATTTCATCAAACACACGTGTGGGGTATCTATGGATAGGTCTTCAAAAATGATATCGAGGTTTCTAAAATATTTTTTTTCTAAACTGAATGGTTTGCGTGACAGGCGCTTCCAAAGTGGAAAAAAGTTGGTCCCCACCTTCTAACTTCTAAAATAAGAAAATGAAAAATCTAATTTTTCATACAAATAACTTAAATCCTTTAATTTCATAAAATGGCAATGGCACGGAACCCTTTGTGCGTGAGTCCGACACGCACTTGGCCGGTTTTTGTATTTGCTTTTTTTATAATTATTATAAACTAATGCTTGACTGCAATTCCGCCTGATAGTAAAGCAGTGATGCAAACGTTGATGGTAAAGCGCGTTTGTTAATAATTAAGAGCGGCATCGGCCAACAATGCTGCGCCAGAGGGATTAGCGCATCGTACCCGGCACACATCGCAACACAACTGCTCCGACCCGTCTTCCTTACGGCTTCACCAGACATCGTGCCGGAACAAGACGAATCGCTTTGCGGCAAGACTACGTCTGGTGGGTGGTATCTTCAGCCGGCAGCCGATGTTATGGTCTACCACCGAGCTACTTGGTCCTTTGTTCTTTGGAAAACATTATCACATAACTATCGTGCTTATACATATTTCAAGCACTGTTCTCATTTATATGTAAGTGTGTTACCTTTTAAAGGTAACCTTAGTTATTAAATCAGCTCATATGTTATTCAATCGATTATTCATTCGTTATCACATTCACTATATTTATGGGTAACAACTGACAGTCGGCCATCTTGTTCGAGATGCTAAACATTAATCACGTTCATAGTTAGTTTGAGCAACATATTAACAAATCGTTTAAATTTAAATCTTAGCTAATAAGTGATATTTGAGTGTTTTTAGAAATATTTTGTGCTAGGTTTCCGCCCGCGGCTTCGCCCGCGTGGAGTTCGGTTATATCGCGCTTTTTAGATTTCCCTCGGGAATATCAATTTTTTCCGGGATAAAAGGTAGCCTATGTTCTTTCCCAGGGTCTATAGATTGTCTGTGCCAAATTTAATCAAAATCGGTTGAGAGGTTTAAGCGGGAAACAGTAACAGACAGACAGACAAACAGACAGACAGAGTCACTTTCGCATTTATAATATTAGTATTGAGTTTGGTCGTGAAGGGTCTCCAGATCATCCTCTGGCGCAGCATCGTTGGCCATGTTGTTGGGTTAAACATTGCATCACCTCACTCAACTGCCGTCTTCCTTCCTCCTTCCTATTCAGTCAGTTTTTTGAGTGAATCAACGATTGCATCACTGCTTACCATCAGGCGGGATTGCAGTCAAGCACTAGTTTATAACTGTTAAAAAAAAAGCATCCCCGTCCGACTCATAAGGATAATAAAGGTGAGGTAATGACATGACCATATCATTAAAACCATATACTCGAACAGCAAGGCAAAAATCCAACTGGAAACGCTTGGTGAAGAATTCTGTATACAGAGGGGCGTCAGACAGGGTGACCCATTATCACCAAAATTATTCTCTGCAGTGCTGGAAAGCATCTTCCGCAAATTGAACTGGGATAAATATGGTATCAACATAAATGGAGCAAAACTGCACCACTTAAGATTTGCGGACGATCTCATACTACTTGATGAACACCCTGAAAACCTCGAAAGTATGATAAACAGCTTAAACGATGAAAGCATTAAAGTCGGGCTTAAAATGAATACCAGTAAGACCAAAGTAATGACAAACACCGCAAAAGTCGACATCAACGTTAAAGATGGTATTCTGGAATATGTGGAAGATTATACTTACCTGGGCCAAGTCATCTCAACTAAAGACCAAATGACGAAAGAAATCAACCTCCGCATAGCCACTGGATGGAAGAAATACTGGGCGCTGAAAGAAATTATGAAATCCAAAGAATTAGGAATGTCAACGAAAAGAAAAACATTTAACTCTTGCATACTTCCCTGCCTAACTTATGGATGCGAAACCTGGACACTCACCAAAGCACTGCGAGAAAAACTAGCAGTAGCACAGAGAGGAATGGAAAGGAGTATGACTGGTTATAAACGACAGGATAAGATAAGAAATAACGACCTAAGATCTTTAACAAAACTTACCGACATACTAACTCGAGTCGATCAACAGAAATGGAGATGGACAGGGCATATGATGCGTGATAAAGGAGGGAAATGGAGCAAGAGGGTAACAGAGTGGTATCCGAGAGATGGCAAAAGAAACCGAGGAAGGCAAAACTCTAGGTGGGAAGACGAGCTTAAGAGGACAGCAGGTCCTAACTGGAGAAGGGTTACCCAGGACCGACAACAATGGAAAATGTTGGAGGAGGCCTTTGCCAGAAGGCACGCCGAAGTTAGGGACATATTGTAAAAATATTTTTTATGTATACTGTTATTTTCTTTCGGAATAAAGGGCTTTATTATTATTAATGACATGACCAAATAAAATATGAAATTTTACATAATCATCATAGGTAGTAACAATATTAATGAATTTTGAAATAATCTTTTTTTTTCCTCAAAATAATTCCAACTTCCCCAAAATTTTGTCTGTATTTTAAAAAGAGTGATAACACCATTTTCGACGGTATTATTATGAGCGATGCGACCGCGTACCGCGTGTCCTGCCCCCTTCGCCCGCGCATGTATTGCCTGCCTCACACGTATTAAGCTACCTCTTTTTGCGAAATAATATTAAATTTTTAGGGGGATTTCTTTTTAGTTTAGCCCGGCTTTATAGGCATTAGTAGAATCAGTTATCGATACCTAACAATACCTTCAAGATCGGACAGGGTTTTCTTTATATTTTCTTTCACATTTACAAATACGTCAGCTTTTAGTATTCCCATTTTTTCTACCTTTGTCGCCAAGAAATCTACATAAAATCCTTACGCAGTATTTGTCAAAGAATTATGAGGATTTTATTGTGTTATATTAAAATCATAAAGGGTTTTTTAACGCTCGTGTCATATATTTTAGATTTTCGGAACGATGTGAAATAATACATGCTCGGAAAGGGATTTTGCTGCTTTTGACAGCGAATTTATTATATTCATTTTCAGCGGCGTAAATTGAATATTTACTAGATTTTTTTTTATTTTCGTATTCTGTGATTATTTTGTGCCAGTACAGATGATTCGAAGACTATTTTTAAATTTCCTCAACATAAATAGCAAATATGTAGTTTAAGTACACGGATTATTTACGATTTGCCATCGTCAGTTAAATTATGACGATATTTTTTTCAAAGTAATCTAGAACGATTATTGACGATTTTTATAGTTTTTGGAGACGTTTTAGGTAGCGGCAATAACAGTTTAATAAGGTACTATATAAGAGTTGAGTAAATACCCATTTTTTTAATGTTGCCCTACCTTAAATACCTCTTCTGTATCATGGATGTTTCAACACACATAATATACTTACATACACAGCCAAACCCGGAACAGCTACCTGTACGGGCCATATAAATATTTGTCCGGGAATTGAATCCGGGACACGCAACGAAGCAATCTATCGTTCTGCCACTGCGCCAACCGTATCGTCGAAACTCTATTATTTTAGTCTAACTTACACCTTAAACTGTCGGTCTAGACTGTGGAACATTGACCTCTCTATTCATAAACGTTGCTTAAAGTTAAATAGTGATTCGCGACTGTTTAATCATATATTTTTACGAATTTAATAAGCGAAATAAGATTTTGACATTGACATTTGATTGACGTGTCATGTATCAGGCTATCTTATGATCTATATTATTTGCCATATGACTGCAAAAAAATAAGCAAAATGTGAATTCCGAACATACGGCACACAAAACATAAACAATCACTAAAAGCTCTAAGGCACAATCACACAACCAACGAACGAGCGAACAAAACGGGAAAATAGAACTGTCAAAGTCGTCAATCAAACGTCATAACCACTGTCATGGCTACCTTAAAAAAGGGTTATCTCACTAAAAAAAGGTTAATTATATATACTTGTATTTATATTCAAATTAATTTAGTAGTATTTTTTTATGAACATCAATTACTTTTCCTTTTATTTTATGTTATTTTTATACATAGTGTTGACATCTCCATTGGTACATAGATTTTTTACTTAAAAGTACTGGACACGTGTTTCGAGTTTCGCATATTACCAAAAATAACATTATATACTAATCTAATCTCAAACTTATCACGCCTCCGTCCTTTATAATTGACATGTTAATTGTAAGGTTCCAAACCATTTTCAATTTTAAAATTAATTACAGTATGGAAACTGGCGGGTTCGCGTAAGTATAAGGAAATTACCACCTCCGGGTTTGGGTTCATCCCTCAAGGCCATTTATCCTAAATATCATTCAAAATGCTCGGTGTAACTGGATTATTTTCGTCTGTAGACATTTAAAATTTTCATAAATTTTTGTGTTTTTTTTTTTCTAAATCCATACTTAATATTATAAATACGAAAGTATCTCTGTCTGTCTGTCTGGCTTTCACGCCAAAACTACTAAACCGATTGTAATGAAATTTGGTACACAGATAGTCTAGAGCCTGAGAAAGGACATAGGCTATATAACAGAGCAGTAACAAAACATGTTGTGAAAACGGGAGCAAACGCGGACGTACATATTGCTCCAATTATTTTAACTAGCGCTTATTTTATATCCACACGCGGACGGAGTCGCGGGCAACAGCTAGTATGAAATAATTCAATAAGAAATTAGTAGAGCAGCGGTGGCCTACTGGTATCAACCGCACCTTACGAGTTGTAAGTCGTATGTCCGAACCCCTTTAGATGCTTTTATCATCATCAACCTTTTTATCATCCCACTTCTGGATACTGGTCTCCTGACATATAGAGAAAGATTGAGCGTAATCGCCAATACGGATTGGCAATTTCAGACTTCAAGATGTTCTCTTTCACCTTGTAATCCAATCATTGGTGTCTAAGATATACTTAGAAAGTAGATCAGATGCTTTAGTTTGTGTGAATTGATGTGAGGGTGATTGATGAGAGGACATTGGGATATCCTAGAGCCAAAAACTTCGAAGACATGTGACATCTACCAACACGTACGGTACCCGCGGGTAGATTACCTCCCACCGAGAGGAGGCCTGTGTCCCAAGAGACATTATAAGCTGAAAACCGGCTGATTTTAGTATCTGGGAAAAACCTGGGTATAAAAGGTGAAAGATATAGAATCTTTTGCCCTGGATATTTCCTTATTTTTACAAAAAAATAAATAATAAAAAATGTTTTGTGATTTTTACGCTTTCACTGAAGCCGGCCGATAGCTTTAATCTAATGATAAGTCGTCGATAATTTCCACGCATAGAGAATTATGCGTTTCGGTATTTTTTTACATATTATTTTCAATTTATCGTTTTCATTTTTTCTATGTGGAATAAAAGGATTTTCTGTACCAAAACAAGGTATTAAAATACTTTAAAAAAGCGGCGTCGGTGACTGGCAATTTGAGTCGAAATCGGTTTTCATGGTTCTTGTAGCCTTATGATGCAGAGGGATAAGACAGGTGTTAAATATTCTGACAAATGAAATTAATAAGTTCAAAGTTAATAGGAAGCCCCCATTGATTTGCAATACCCAAATCAGAAGCTTTGCTTTTCGATGTTTTTTTTACCTTGTTGTACAAAACCATTCATGTGTGAATGGGACACAAACTTGACCGCTTTATTAAACTATTGCTAAATATTTGGCTGCGAGCAATCATTTTTATAAAACTATCATGTTTTTAATTGCTTTTCAGTTGCAGTGTTCATTGTCCATTCCACCCTCTGATGGTTGTTTGAATATTTAAATACGTTTTTCCGTTTGAATAAGCCCATAATATGTGGTTCAGATCTCCGTTATTTCTTTTTGAAATCGAAATGTGACTCAAAACTTAAACGTTTAAGCCATATAGACGTTTAAATTTTTCATTAAAATAATTTGTTTTGTTTTTCATAAAAATAGGTTCATTGTAGTATTCAATATCTTATCGAATTGATGACAAAAAGTTCAAAAATCTTTGGGTCTTAATTCAGTTACTCTGATTCCGCTCACTGACGCAGTTATTAGGATGGAGGATGGGTCATTGTCTACACTTCTACAGCGAGGTGTCGCATAAGTACAAACTTGAGATCTAAGCCATCGGTGAACTCTGTGTATATTGTCTTTGTTCCGGTTGACGTGGATGCGAAGTCTATTCAAAGATATCCAAAAAATGTACCGAAAAGCAGTGATCCAGTTGCATCTACACAGATACAACTGCATCGCTATTAGATACATAAGACCTTTTTTTTTCCCGGGGTGGAAATCCTCAATGGATGTCCGCCGCCCTGCGGTGGGCGACGGGGTCTGTTAGACTCTTACTGACTAAAACCACCCTAGTGTCTCTTCAATCACGAGCGCGCGTGGGGCCGCGGGAGTCTAAATTCTTCCACGGCCCCACACCCTCGTGCTGGGCCTCGTCTAATTCCGGACCTCGTCTAGATTCCGGGCGTCGTCTAGATTCCGGGCCTCGTCTAGATACGTAAGACCTAGCCTAAGCAAGGTGTACAGATCTTGTTACCGAAAATAGTTTCTCGAGTTATTTTACTACATCAGATATAAAATAACAGGCCTTAAGGTACAACAACCAACATCAGTTTAGCTTCATAGAAAATCAATCGACCTATTTTCTAATTGTTGCCGAATACAGAGTACTTACAGTTGAAAACTGAAATCCACAGTCATAAAATCTACATAATTCCGAGCGCATTGGAATATCTAATCAAATCACCGTGCATTTAAAAAATGAATGTTTTTTTTTTACCTGTGTATGTTGACGGAACATTGTACAGGAACTCTCCACACGAAAATATTTACGTTTGTTTATCCGGGTGTCTGGTTGCAACATAAAACACTGTGAGCGCCGAGAACTCTCACAAACACGTATAATTCTTGTACTGTACGATGGTTTAAATGTGATGTTTTTTACGTATTATTTATACTTGCACTTCGAGGGTTCGATCCCCGCGCTTTACAAATATTTTTATGCATGAATATGCATATTTGCACTGGTCTGGTCGTCCCTCGGAAAGCACGTTAAGCCGTTGGTTCCGGTTGCCATGCGAACATCTAATGGCCGTCGTTACTGGTTGTTGGAGCCCTCAAGAGTCCAACAATTGGGGTAACTACAGTGCTTCGATATTGCCTTCGGGTTGTGGAGGTCAGACGGCAGTCGCTTCACGGAAAATATCGAATTTTAGCCAAAATCAGCAGTTAGACTGGTAAAGTGGAGCTCAGACTCGAAAGCGCAAAAGCTTCGGATGCGACTGGGATTAACGCTGAGATGATGATGATGACTTATTAAGTTAAGCTAGTCCAATAACTTGTGTTTTTTCATTCTTCTACGACGAAAAATAACTGACCAGCGTGTTAATAGAGTAACACGCTCACAAGAAAAACGGATTTTATTTTGACAGTTCCCGAACATTCATTTTGTTATTAAGATTATGTGGCGTACCCATTCTTCAAACATATTAAATAATAGATTAACAATATCCTTAACGATTAATCAGATTGTGATTGATAAAAAGAGAAAAAAGAGAAGAGATTGTGTGTTTTGGCGACAATAATAGTACCGATAAATTGTCGTATATAACAAATAACCATCTTGTAATTATAACATAAGAAACCTGTCAATTTTAGTTCTTATTTTATTTTGACTTGAAAGCCTTCCAATATCGGATGATATCACCATCTAAGCGTATCTACACGTGCATTGTACTGCTACCCTATCCATTACACGTTTTATATCAGTAAATATTGAACTGTAAGATAAAACAGTAGTTCCGCACATAAAGTAATAGTAGATTAGTAGCCAAGGGCTGTAAGGCATCAACTGCAGCCCGAGATATTGAGGCGCCCTCGCTGCGCTCGCGCGCCTATAGTTCGAGCTATTTCGAACTAAGTATTAACTATTTATTGGAAATAAATAGTTAGCTTACATCCAAGCTAACTATTTATTTCCAATAAATAGTTAATAGTTATTAATAGTTTACTGACTATTCTGCTTTATATCGCGATTGTGAGGTAAGTAGAAAAAAAACCGGCATTACAAAAATAAAACATTCTATTCTCGCCTGTTTTCTTCTTTTTTTAAAAATTCTTTTTTCATGAACGAAATTGAGCTGCGCCGTTCGATATTTAAAATTGATGACTAGGTATTATACTCGTATTATTGCCAGTATGACGGTTAGATGTAGGCAAACTTTTTGAAAGAGTGAATTACTTTTCTTGTTTTAATTACTTACCGCCCTGGGGCTTTTCTGGCTACGTTATTATCCTAAAGCACTAATTGGTCACCGACAAGCCCCATTTGGGGGTAAAAAGGACGTACTTACCAAATATGAGAGATGTACAGCATTGTATTCACAAAAGTATTCATCCAAAACCAATACCTAATCTTCGTCAACAACGTATCACTACCAATATCTTACTACTAATATTCCACAGAAATCGTAATTATTACGATTTCTGTGCAATATTCCCATACATTCATGTTCATTCGACAGCCTCCGTGGCCTAGCGGTAGCGGACGCGGCCGCTGCGCAAGGAGGCGCGACTTCGATCCCCGCACAGTACAAATATTTGTATGCGTGAATATGAATATTTGCACTGGTCTGGTCGTGCCTCGGAAAGCACGTTAAGCCGTTGGTCCCGGTTGCCATACGAACATCTAATGGCAGTCGTTACGGGTTGTTGGAGCCCTCAAAAGTTCAACAATTGGCATAGCTGCAATGCTTCGATGTCGCCTTCGGTCTGTGGAGGTCAGACGGCAGTCGCTTCACGGAAAATGACGAAGTTTAGCCGTATCAGCAGTTAGACTGGTAAAGCTGACCCCAGACTCCAATGCTGAAAAAGCTTCGAATGCGACTGGGATTAACGCTGAGATGATGATGATTCATGTTCATTCGACAAGCGTTACCCATCTATTTTCTGACCGTCTACGTTGCCCATCATTCGCAGTCAATTAGTTTACGGTGATCGGAAGTTTATTTTTAAACATAGGTTAAATATTATCTGTAGAGATACATAATCTATATAGGCTTGTTTAAAAGAAATAGTTTTACGTCTACGTGTTCTCTTGGTATTTTTAGTTTAAACATTTTTAGTACGAAGAGGATTATGGATTTGTGGTGTTTTCTTTTCTACACGTTTGTGTATTTGGTTTCAGGAAACATAAGCAGAGTGGGTATCAAGACGATAATTTATCTGTAGACTCGCCATGAACTTATTCAGGAATACTAAAAAGATTTTGGTTTGTTGTTTATTTTTGTATTTTCATGCCGCCGACTTCCATGTGTATTTTTGGAAGTCTGTTGTTGTTGTCTTTTTTTTTGAAAACTCTTTATTAATGTCAATTTTTAGTTGTAAGAAGTTACATAATTTTCAATAACAAAAAAGAAATCGTAATTCGACTGTTTATCATGCAAGTAATTTATGCTTATTTATAAAAAAAAAGGAAGAAAAATATTGACTGTGACTCATACAGGAAGATCATAAACTTATGTGATTTTCTTATAGATGCTATTGTGATAACTGAATCAAAGTGAAATGAAACCACACGGGAAGCACCGGCTTTCAAATAAAAATATGAAGCATCAAAATCCCTTTAAACAGTCGAAAGTTCTGAGGTAACGAACAATAAAATTACATGTGTCGGGAGTTTGCTCGTGGAGGGTCTCCAGATCAATCTCCCTCTGGTGCAGCATCGTTGGTCGTATTGCTGGGTTAAATATTGCGTCACCTCATGCAACTGCCGCCATCCTTCTGTTTTTTTTTTGAGTGAATAGGCTCTTAATAAACTAGCGCGCTTTACCATCAACGATTGCATGACTGCTTACTATTAGGCAGGATTGCGGTCAACCTGTAGTTTATAATTATAAAAAAAAAAACGAAATATATATTAATAAACAAAGAAAATGTCCTGTAATTATCATCATCCTTTGTCTAATGAGATACAGTTGCATAACTGTATTGAACCTACATGAAAGAACTGCCTGCCTACCATCATTCTTACACTCCCGTGTCTATATATTTTTGAGGTTTGTCTATTTGTAAAAAAATATCCTCATTTATACTCACTGAATGAACAAGTCTCAGAAAGATTGAATACAAAAAATTCTGGGAAACTTTAATTCCTTCTCAGAGATTACATCTTTATAGTAGAAATGCCAGTTGTATGACGATAAAATTTTATAATAAATTACGACCTGCGTTCAGAATCTTACCAATTGATAAATTTAAACGTAAAATGTTTGCTTGGCTTTTAAACATGTGTTTTATCCTGTTAATGAATTTTTAATGTCACTAATATAATTACTGTCTATTATTAATGTCAAAAAGTATGATTTTTGACATTAATAACAGTGACAATAATAGTATTCTATGTTATTGGTATTTGGGCAATATTAGACGTGTGCGTTCGCGCAGCGGAATGTTGTTGAATTTAAAGATTTTAAATATGCAGATATTTAGTGTATGACGTCGTGTAATTGTGTATGGTAAAAAAAAATTTGTGCATGCAGCCATTGTGGAGAAATTCACCAAAAACTGATTCCGCTGGGCGAACGTTGTCCTGGCGGAACTTTTTTTAATCCATTGACTTTAGAAAAAAGAGATGTGTCCAAAAATTAGTGTGTATTTGTGTGTAATTGTGTATGTATGAATAAAATTTGTGCATGCATAGACTTCGGAGAAATTCAAGTTTCCGCTGCGCGAACGTTTGGCCATTAGCTAGTTTTCATATAAAGCGCTTACATAGAGAGCTGTAGATTTTTACATACGTTGTTTTGAATTTGTGCATATTTGTGTACAAAACAGATTTAGAAAAAATCGTAGGGCTAAAAAGATAAAAATATAAACGTAAGACACGCTTTTTAGGTCATAGTTCTTAAAGTATGCACTTTGGGGTCTAGATTTTCACGTTTATACAAACCTTGTAAGTGTTTGCAACATATTGCCAAATATCAATGATGTTCCTTTTGTAATTAAAGAGATATAGGACAATTTACCATGACAAAATCACTGTTTACAAAGCAGTCAAGTATCACGACATTCTAAAGGAATTGCATGGTAAAATGTATGCCAATAATTAGTGTATTCATTCAACTATTCACATGCAAAATTTCATGTCATTAAATTCAGTAATTAAAGAAAAACAATTAAAATACTGACGAAGCATCGAAAACCTACATAACCCGACCAAGTTCGGATAGCTATAAAAAAGCGGCCGTGCAATATATTTAGGTAACATCCCAAAATATACAGTATAATACCGGTATTGAATTGGTATAGGTGATAACACAATTGTTTCGATATAATATAAAGGTCATTTATTTTTGTACACCTACTTTTTTAAATGTATTTGACTATGACAAAGTAGGTACTATTTACGTAGTTACTTTATTTAAGTATGCGCTTGAGACTTGAGATATAATCTAAATATATTAATTTAGGCAAATAAAATTCATACAGCTAATTTCTATTGAATATTTCACGGATCCGGATTCTTACTATGGACCCCTCAGGGAAATTAAATAATTACCACAAGTAAATACTTACTACTGTTTTTAAATGTTGATTTATTTTTATATTAGGCAGACTCTCAAACCTAAACAACTGAATAGTCTACTTTATTGATCTGTGATTGTTAATCTGTAATTTTATTATTGGAACTAGAAAATATTAGGTATACTTAGAAATGTTGAGGTTATTTACTGTATTTGCTACTCATTTAAAAATATTTCATGAAAATACCTTTTTTATACAAATGTTTTAGTTTATAAGCACTTTTTTAATGTTAACAACTGAATAGTCCAGTTATGTGATGTGATTTTAATTTTTATTGAAGCTCGTAATATTATACTTACCCTTATATTCATAATAGTTTATTAAACCTATTTTAGTTAAAACACATTTAAGACTATTGCTGCCGTTGCAAGCGTTTGTTAACGTTATTATAATTACATAATTAAGCATTATATGTAATTAAAAATATTTTTGTACACGGATTAAATTAAATAGAGAAGTACTTGTTAATTGAAGATTTTTTTTTGTCGTAGATAATGGCGTTATTATAAAAAAAAAACATTTTTCATTCAATATATGCAATTGTTTTATTTTTTCCTAACGCTTGTGTACGCAACTGTGCCATATTAATAAATATTATATTGGAAGGTTAAGAACGTTCTTGAGATATATGGCACGGCCGCTTTTTTATAGCTATCCGAACTTGGTCGGGTTATGTAGGTTTTCGATGCTTCGTCAGTATTTTAATTGTTTTTCTTTAATTACTGAATTTAATGACATGAAATTTTGCATGTGAATAAATGAATGAATACACTAATTATTGGCATACATTTTACCATGTAATTCCTTTAGAATGTCGTGATATTTGACTGCTTTGTAAACAGTGATTTTGTCATGGTAAATTGTCCTATATCTCTTTAATTACTAAAGGAACATCATTGATATTTGGCAATATGTTGCAGACACTTACAAGGTTTGTACAAACGTGAAAATCTAGACCCCAAAGTGCATACTTTAAGAACTATGACCTAAAAAGCGTGTTTTACGTTTATATTTTTATCTTTTTAGCCCTACGATTTTTTCTAAATCTGTTTTGTACACAAATATGCACAAATTCAAAACAACGTATGTAAAAATCTACAGCTCTCTATGTAAGCGCTTTATATGAAAACTAGCTAATGGCCAAACGTTCGCGCAGCGGAAACTTGAATTTCTCCGAAGTCTATGCACGCACAAATTTTATTGATACATACACAATTACACACAAATACACACTAATTTTTGGGCACATCTCTTTTTTCTAAAGTCAATGGATTAAAAAAAGTTCCGCCAGGACAACGTTCGCCCAGCGGAATCAGTTTTTGGTGAATTTATCGACAATGGCTGCATGCACAATTTTTTTTTTACCATACACAATTACACGACGTCATACACTAAATATCTGCATATTTAAAATCTTTAAATTCAACAACATTCCGCTGCGCGAACGCACACATATTAGACTGTGGGCAGTATTGATAGTTATGATTTTCTTAATTTATTTGTCATTGTAATAGATGTATAATACATTTAATTTTTAATAAATTTAATTTGAATACTTGAAAATGTTTGTACGCTGAAAAACAGCAGAATATTTTGGACGTTTATTGTATGTAACACCTTGTTACAACAATATTCTTACAAATAAATAAATTCTATTCTATTCTATCACAAACCAGGTACGATACCCAATTATAAAATGATTTGAATATTTAAGAAGGGTTAAAGATAACAAAACTAATTTAAATTAAATGGAGAGTGTAACACAATTGAGTAAGCAAATCCTAAATTAATATCTAGTTAAATAACACACGAGAGATTAATTAACATTTCTAATGAATATGTAAATTTCTGCCCGTTTTACATGGCTAATATAATTTTAGAAATTGCAGTATCATTAAGTATAGCTTTTGGCAAAAGCGAGGGTCGGAAGCTATCCAGGACCGCACCGTGACGAGATAAGTATTCTATGACCTAAAGCAGGTCATGCCTTCTTCTATAACCGGTTAGGCGTGAAAAAGTAACACAAAGACGGAGTAACTTTCTCATTTCTAATATAATAATCCTAGGTCGGAATAGGTAGAGTGAATTGGGGTCATTGATCGGAAACGTACATATTAATATGGACATTCTGCCGGATTTACGGAATAGGATATTTGACTAAAAAAAAAAAAAAAAAACTAATTAGTCCGTCAGTCAGATTTCCAAAAAATACTAGACACGTATTTTTCCTTTTTTCATATACACAAAAAATTAGGACGACACAGTGCGTTGAAAACTCGTGTGAGGTCACTGCATGCTACACTTTTTAGCGAGCTGTAACGTCACCAGCCATCCATCACTCCTGATCTTTGATGTCTTTTATATTTGTATATTTTATTGATTTGATAAAACAAAATATACGTATTTTTCTATAATCTGATTGACGGACTAAATAGAGTCTTTTTTTTTACCCAGTTAACATCCCTATTGGTTGATTATTAAGAAAATATGTATAAATTATATTAAGTCGTAAAACAATTTGATTTGGCCATACCCTTCATTACAGACTAAAAATAAAATATTGATATGTATTAATGCCTCGATCGGAATTTGGTTGTTTTTACTTTCCAACAAGTAAATAATAAATTAGTTTGGTTTTGTTACCTTCCTTTCATCTCCTATTCCTCTTCTATGGCAGTTTTCAGCTCCTGCATCGTCTGGGCAACTGGCTGACGAGCCATAACACGTCTTTTTAGCTCGTCCCACATGTGCTCAATGGGGTTCATGTCTGGGCTTCTGGCTGGCCAGTCCATAACTGTGATGTTCACATCCCGAAGATATTCCCTGACGATGCCGGCCGTATGGGCTCTTGCATTACCATGCATAAAAAGGAAATTTGGGCCCACATAGTCCTCGTATGGTATCACGTGAGGTTCTAAGCACTCACGAATGTACCTTTCAGCATTTAATGTTGGCAGCCGTGGTCCTGTAACAACCTCAAGTTGAGTTTTGCCGCTCGCGGAAATACCGCCCCAGACAGTCCATGAGCCACCGCCATAAACAACCCTCTCTTCAAAGCAGCATTGTGCGAAACGCTCTCCCTTACGTTGGTAGACCTTCTTCCTTCCATCATTGCCATGTAACACAATTTTAGACTCATCAGAAAAGAGTACACGTCTCCAATCTTGCTGTGTCCAATTTAAATGAGTGCGTGCGAAATGAAGGGGCGCTGTTCGGTGGGCTCGCGTTGGTTTGGGCCCATTAGCTGGCTTGTGTGGTACCATATCGCGTTCTTTTAACCTTTTCCGAACAGTTCGAGCGCTCACAGATACTCCGTGGAAGTCCCGAAGTTAGTTTTGTATCTCAATGGAGGTAAGGTGACGATTTCTCAAGCTGGTTGTCATGATGAATCGATCCTGTCTTTCAGTTGTGACCCGAGATCGTGGCCTTCTTTAGCGACGAACAAAGCCGCCAGTCTCTAGGTACCTCTGATAAACATTTTGGACAGCAGATCGACTTAAATTAAGTTGAGCACTCACATTTCTTTGACTTTGTCCGATCTGGATAAGCGCCACAGCTTGGGCGGCGACTTCAGGTGAAGTATCCATAGATTATTGATAGAACCTCAACTTAATATTTCTTAATTTTCTTAATATTTCTTAGGTAATGTTTGTTCAGATAAGAAAGATATAAATCACTTTTTCAAGAATTAAATCCAAGTAAACCAATATAATCAAATTTTCTTAGTATATTGTCTTTTGTTTCTTTAAATTCTGTGTTCGAAATTTAAAAAAAGACTATTGAATGAAATTGTGAATGTACCAGGTTCAAAACTGCATAAAAACTTTTTGCTCGACCTAATATAAAATTTTAATAAGACTAAACGAAACTGAAAATGCAAGGTGGGCCAATAGATGCGTCCAGAAGTGTATAAAATTTTAGCTAGGATCAAACGAAACTGAAAATGCAAGGTGGGCCAATAGCTGTGTCCAGAAGTGTATTTTAAACAATGTATGTTTTTGGTGTACAGACGCACATCAAGCTACTACAATCTGTGAGATTTTTTTATTAGATTTTCAACTTTATTTATAAAGGATTAAGGCTCAAGGTTGATTGAGAGTATCTGACAGTTTCGGGATGCTTGACCTGCTGTCGTCCGTACAATAAAGTATATATAAATAACAGGAGTATGTAAGGACATTTCTAAAGGATTTTTAATACGAACGAAAACACTATCACCGCCCTTTGTAAAATCTGTATATTTATGTTCTGTAATCTATGTACATAATAAAGAGTATTCTATCCTATCACAATCCTCTCAAAGCGTCCTCATAATCTATCCAACCTTTTCCCTCATTTCTATTGGGGTCAGCTTCTAGTCTGACCGGATGCCGATTACATTTAGCGACCGCCTATCTGACCTAAACAACTTCTTCATCATCATCAGCCTCTACTCGTCCACTGCTAGACATAGGCCTCCTTCAGGGCACGCCAACAAGCTCGATCCTTAGCAGTACTAACTTAGTTACTAGGTATCCTGATCGTTACTGGAATAGTAACGATCTCAGTCTACAATAAGGTACCCATCAAGATTGCCTCTGCATTGATTTTTCCAAGTACTTATTTGCCGTTGTATGCTGGAATAAGAAGTGTATTGTGCACATAGTTATACGTTCAGGTAAATAGAAACGTATTTGAAGAGCCGGATACACATAATAAAATGTATCGCGGAATAGGAGTGCAGTTATCTGTACCGTTTTCATCAATGAATGTTAGGTTCTGGCTAACGTTAGTTATTTTTTTACTATATTATATTGGATTTTATTTTATTTGGATTTTTTTTATTTTGGATTTAGCTACGCTACATCTTCTCGTCGTCCAAGATACCACAGTGTCTCAAGACTAAAGTCTTTGACCAGTGTGTGTTGCCAGTGATGACTTAGCGGAACTGAAACGTGGTCGCTCACAATGGGCCTCATACGAAGGCTCAGAGTCACACAAAGGGCAATGGAAAGAGCTATGCTCGGAGTTTCTCTGCGTGATCGAATCAGAAATGAGGAGATCCGCAGAAGAACCAAAATCACCGACATAGCTCTGCGAGTCGCTAAACTTAAGTGGCAGTGGGCAGGGTACATTGCTCGTAGAACCGATGGCCGATGGGGCAGTAAGGTTCTGGAGTGGCGGCCACGTACTGGAAGACGCAGCGTAGGGAGGCCCCCAACAAGGTGGACCGATGACCTGGTGAAGGTCGCGGGAAGCCGATGGATGCGGGCAGCACAAGACCGGTCAACGTGGAAAGCCTTGGGGGAAGCCTTTTGAAGCCTTTGTCTCAATTTATCTATCTATACTAATATATAAAGCTGAAGAGTTTGTTTGTTTGTTTGAACGCGCTAATCTCCGGAACTATTGGTCCGATTTGAAAACTTCTTTTTGTGTTGGATAGCCCCTTAATCCAGGAAGGCTTTAGGCTATATAACATCACGCTGCGACCAATAGGAGTGGAGCATAACGAACTCCACGCGAACGAAGTCGCTGGCGGCCGCTAGTCTATACTAACATATAAAGCTGAAGAGTTTGTATGTTTGTTTGTTTGTTCGCGCTAATCTCGGAAACTACTGGTCCGATTTGAAAAATTCTTTTGCGTTGGATAGCCCATTAATCCAGGAAGGCTTTAGGCTATATAACATCACGCTGCGACCAATAGGAGCGGAGCATAATTAATTCTACGCGAACGAAGCCGCTGGTGGCTGCTAGTCATTAATACGACAGCTTTGCTACATTTTTGACATGTTTTTAACATTGATTCATCGCGAGACGAGATTGTTTTTTTTTTCGCGCTTCAATAAACATTGAGAGCCTATTCACTCTAGCCTTGAAAACACTTAAATTGTAGTCCGACAGAGACACCGACGCTGGCAGATTGTTCCAGTCCTTCGATTTACGCTGTATAAACAAGGTGTTACGTATATGTCTCAACACTATTGTCGATGCGCAGCACTACCTATGTATTGTCACTTCCGTTCTCATCTGTCAATTGTATAGTCTCGAATACACACGTCGTAACACAGAACTCCTAGTTTTATTAAAAGACTATCCTGATGTCACCTGTCCTGCAGCACCTAGCAACAACAACCTTTACACAAGGTACTAGATTTTGAACGTTCTTATTAGGAGAATAGATCTTCAGACTATACACGTGTGTCTTTTTTGGTACATTATGCACATGACCTTTTTATTAGAACATAATAACCTCTTAATTAAGCCATCTATTTTGATTAAAAACCTTTCTCAGTTCACAACAATGGTCACCATATTACAACAGATTTACCTCGGGCTTTGGATCCTTATTGGGTTCCAAATTGGATATATGATATTTTGCTACATGTTGTACATAATCCTCTAATAACACAGTATATCTATTTTGAATATAGCATCAATTGGCTTTGTTATAGATAGGGTAGGCGCCAAGTTAAAAAATAAAAATGTAAAGAAAACCCCGTCCGACCCGACGATTTTTCTCGGTGGTAGGCCATAACATCGGCTGCCGGCAGAAGTTACCACCCACCAGACAAAGTCTTGCCGCCAAGCGATTCGTCGTGTTCCAGCATGATGTCTGGTGAAGCCGTACAGAAGACGGGTCTGAGCAGTTGTGTTGCGATGTGTGGCGGGTACGATGCGCCAAATGTTGTTGTGTCGGGAGTTTGGTCGTGGAGAGTCTCCAGAACAATCTCCCTCTAGCGCAGCATCGTTTGGTCGTGTTGGCCTTGGGTTTAACATTGCATCACCTCGCTCAACTGCCGTCATCCTTCCTATTCCTTAGTTTTTTAAGTGAATGGGCTTAATAAACTAGTGCGCTTTACCATCCACGATTGCATCACTGCTTACTATCAGGCGGGATTGCAGTCAAGCACTAGTTTATAAGTATAAAAAAAAACCCTATAAGGATAATAAAGGTTAGGTAAACACATGACCAAATTAAATATGAAAATTTACATAATCATCATGTCACTGTAGACAACAGTAGTAGTGACAGCTTTTTTCTACGATATTATTATGAGCGACGCGACCACGTGTCACGTGCCCTGGCCCCTTTGCCCGCGCATGTATTACCTACTACCTTCTTTTGCGAAATAATATTTATTTTTATAGGGGCATTTTTTTAAGTTTAGTCCGGCTTTGTAGGCATTAGTAGAATCAGTTATCTATACCTAACAATACCTTCACGGATCGGACAGAGTTTTCTTTACATGTTGTATAGTAAGTATCGTATTCATTCAAATTAGTCATTATTATTAACTACTAGCTTTCCGCCCGCGGCTTCGCCCGCGTAAATTTCGGTTATATCGCGCTTTTTAGATTTCCCTCGGGAACATCAAATTTTTCCGGGATAAAAGGTAGCCTATGTCCTTTCTCGGGGTCTAAAGATTGTGTGCTTTCCGCCCGCGTCTTCGTCCGCGTGGTGTTCGGTTATATCGCGCTTTTTAGATTTCCCTCGGGAATATCAAATTTTTCCGGGATAACAGGTAGCCTATGTTTTTTCTCAGGGTCCAAAGATTGTCTGTGCCAAATTTCATCAAAATCGGTTGAGAGGTTTAGGCGGGAAAGCGTAACAGACAGACAGACAGACAGACAGACAGAGTTACTTTCGCATTTATAATATTAGTATGGATTAGGAAAAATGAGACGTATTTATATGTAGTTGTTGCTTAAAGTTAAGCCGTGTGGTGCCGGGTATAGAATAGTACCAGCCCATATCCTCCCTTGGGTGTCGTAAGAGGCGACTAAGGGAACTCTCACTAGGGAAGCGGGCGGCAGCGCTTCTCCTGTGGAATAATAAATTCCTGCGATCCCCGATCCGTCTGCCAAGTGTAAGGATTATGACAATGCCCCCAATGTAATGAAACCCTTGAGGTAGGCCTTTGTCCAGCAGTGGACCTCTATAGGCTGAGAAGAAGAAAGTTAAGTAACGATTAGCAACTGCTTTACCATAAATTTTTGACGTTTGAAAGACTTATAAATAAAGGGTTTTATAGAAACGATCCTAGAATAAAAGACAAAACTTGTATATAACTATGTGATCTATGTAGGCTTCACAATAGGTAAAGGAATTAGGTAAAGCTAGTAATATAAAGTAGGTACTTTCATAATGTTCAAATAATATGAGCTTAATGTTTGTAAACGCAATCACGATACAGGAATAATTTCTAGTGTGGGGCAACGATTTTGCCAGCCAAAACAATCAGTGACATCCGCCAACCCTTACTGGGACCGCGTGGTGTAAAACGGCCCACTTCTTCTCATAGAACAGAGGTGTGGAGGTATGAGGAGCAGCGTGAAAAGCTCACTTATCCTCCATAGAAAAGGGAGGATCCTCCGACCAGACTGGTCGTCTGGCGGGCCACTTGCCCGCCGGTTGATGTCACGAGCTTGTATGCGTGCTAGTTGCACAGAAAACTCTGATTGCGAGATGCAGGATTCGCGTGACGTCAGTATGTCGCGTTGTTCGCATGTTGCGTTGTAGGCACCGCTACAGAGGCTTTTACCTCAGTAGTGAGAACAATATAGCCTGATGATGCTTCGCTTATACTAGCCCAAAAACCAAGCCAGCAATTCAACTACATATCTAAAATCATAATCTTTTGTTATACTTTCCTTTGAGACATAAACCACTTTATTATAATAGTTCTCGAAATCTGTTGCTCTCAATTCTACTAACGCCGGCGAAACTTTCGGATAAGGCCTAATTCTGAGGATTAAGGCATTGAAGTTCTAGATTTAGTTAAGCCTATGATTACGTCGAGAGAGATTTGGGTGGATTTATGCATAAGTTAGCCACACGACTGTCAGCATCGGGTAAGGGCAGAATATGGAGAACAAACTTCTATGGAAACATCTATGTGAGTGAATAATTATTCACTCATGAATGCAAAGAAATAAATTAAATATATTTTAACAATAAAAACATTTCCCTAACAGCAATTTCTCCTGTATTAAGATACATGCGTTTACAATCATTAAAACCTAAGTACATATTCAAACAACTCCTGGAACAACTACCTGTAGACCATATAAATACTTGTTCCGTCGATTATTAGTCGATCGTTTAGCCACTTTTATTTTCC
The DNA here is from genome assembly GCA_017933935.1 of Sesamia nonagrioides. Classification (NCBI taxonomy): domain Eukaryota; kingdom Metazoa; phylum Arthropoda; class Insecta; order Lepidoptera; family Noctuidae; genus Sesamia; species Sesamia nonagrioides. The sequence continues at coordinate 1,422,551 of JADWQK010001414.1, read as the reverse complement.
CTCAGGGTGGAAAATACTCATGGCAGTGTCTGTCAGACTTTTACCGACTAAAACCACCCTGGTGTTCCTTCTCACACCTACGCCGAGGGTTGCAAGAACCAACACTGCTTCCGCATTCCCTGATTGGTGCCGGCCCGCCACTGTGGGCCGCCTTGGGTCAGCTTTCCGCAGCCTCCTTCTGTGAGACCACTTTCGTAGAAGAAAACCACCACATCCTAGAACTCTTCGCTGCTGACCATCGACTCTGTTACGGCCGGCAGTGACAGGTCATTGCCTACTTCAGAGATGAGGGCGCGGCACCGCTCCTCTTAAATGGCACACTCTGCCAGCGTATGCCGCGCCGTATCCTCCTGGCACGTCGATGCAATGGTGTCACCGGGCGCCCGGCTCCCTGTTTATACGACACAGGCACTTTCCGAAGCAACCAATGCCCCGAGAGTTCCTGTGTCACCCGAAACGTCAGGGAGCAGTGCCTTATCCCGAGCATGGCTCAGCCGCTGCGCTAACTGTGTCTTGATTTGATCCTAACATTGTTGGAGATAAGCTTGACGGATGATAATAAATGATCTATATCAACTTAAGTCTCTATTCCAGGCAAAAAATAATTAGTTATGATGTGTTTTTTCAAGCGAATTTCGATTTCGATCCCGCAGGAATATTGCGATTAAAAATATTCTATGTATTATTCTGATGTATAAGCTATGTTACAGTCAGTTTAATCAAAATCCGCCCAATATTTTTTACGTAAAAGCGAAAAACATCTATCTGACCATCTTTGCAAACTTTCGCGTTTAATTACTAAGTACGCCTTGTGTTTTCACCTGCATAAGTTACAATATCGTGGCCATATCAGAATTAAAAGTGTCCTATGTGTTTTTCTAACCGTAAAAATTATCTGTATGCCAAATTTCATCCAAATCCGTTTAGTAGTTTTTGCTTGCATGTACATGCAAACTCTCACGTTTACAACAAAACAAACAATTAAACCTAATTTGTGATTATTTTGTAACAATACCATAAAGTGTGTGTTGAATTATTAATGCTATCGGCGCAAAATGCGTAGTAGTTATGGGTTGTTGGAGCCCTCAAAAGTCCAACAATTGGTCTAACTGCAATGCTTCGATATCGCCTTCGGGTAATGGAGGTCAGACGGCAGTCGCTACATGGAAAATATCGAAGTTTATCCAAAATAGAAGTTAGACTGATAAAGCGGACAATAGACTCCAAAGCTGAAAAAGCTTCGGATGCTACTGGGATTAACGCTGAGATGATGATGATCGGCGCAAAGTACGCCAAATTATGTCAGACGCTGGCTAATTTGACAGAACTAAATTAAAATGTATCTTCTGTACTTTTACTAATAATAATAATAATAAACTTTGTCCGCTTTATCAGTCTAACTTCTATTTTGGATAAACTTCGATATTTTCCATGTAGCGACTGCCGTCTGACCTCCATTACCCGAAGGCGATATCGAATGCTCTCTCTGTTTCAGGTGCTTGAACCAGCTGTCAACGTTTCGGCACAACGTCTATCGGATCAGGTACGGGTTATCCAGCGTAATCATATGTTGGATGATACTGTGCTTGATCGCCTGCGCAATGAAATGCAGAGTAGCCGTGTCATCGCTCACCAGTCGCAGACTGCGGAGATACCACCGCAGTCAACAAACTATGCTGACGAGGGGAGTAATGACAGGGCTACAAATGTAAGTACTCAGTGCAATGAGGAGTTAATAAATGCTTTGGAGGCTGCGATTCGGGAATATCGTTCCACGTCGGCAGAACTAAGACCACGCCTGCCACGTTTGCCCATGCATAACAGAAATAGGGCACTGATGGCTGCTCTGGATGCGCAGTTGTCAAATTATTTTGACACCTGCGAGGACCTCACTGATACTCATTCAATCCTGTACTGCGCAGCTGTCGCAGCTTGTCGTGTAGCTCATGTCAAATTCCCCAGTGACTCTAGAGCTACACGACCGAAACCAGTAGTACCAGCTTGGCAGCACAGGATTGAACGTCGTATTGGTGGGGCCAGAGCACTCATCGGTAAACTAATCTGCTTTAGGGAGGGTAACACTCGTCCTAGAGTGATGCGCTTTGTGAGGCGGGCATTTGCAGGTACAAATATCAGCCCACAGAATTATATGGCCCGTGTCACGGAGCGCATCGACTTCCTGAAGCAGAAAGTGTATGCATGGGCAAACCGTATCAGAAGATACAAACGACGAGTGGAACGGTACACCCAGAATCGCACCTTCCAAAACAATGAAAGGTGGGTTTATAGGGACTGGGAACGACCAGAACAAGGTGTGACTGACACGTGCCTACCGGATGATGATGTCATGTGTTCATTTTGGCGCAGCATCTGGTCGGTACCTGTCAGTCACACTGAAGGTGACTGGGCCCGGGATGTCGAGAGAGCCTGCGATCTAATACCTGAAATGGGGGCTATTACCATCTGCCCCCAAGATGTAGCTTGTGCAGTCCGTCCATTACCTAACTGGAAGTCTCCAGGACCGGACGGGCTGCATAACTTTTGGATAAAATGGTTTCCAAGGTCGCACGCTCGCTTGGCATCTCAATTCCAGACTGCTTTGGTGTCTGGTTCGTTACCTCAGTTCCTAACTACTGGAATAACCCACCTGCTCCATAAATCAGGTAGCACCGCGGAACCCAAAAATTATAGGCCGATCACCTGTTTACCGACGGTCTATAAAGTTCTTACATCCATTTTGAAAACTAAAATTAACAAACATATTGACAGCAACTCCATCATGTCTGCCTCTCAAAATGGATGTAAGAGCGGGTCCCGCGGTACTAAGGAGCTACTCCTTATTGATATGGCCATTAGCCAACAGGTTCGTCGTTCCCGAAAGGATCTGTCGACATGTTGGATAGATTATAGGAAGGCCTATGACTCAGTCCCACATACATGGCTCATGCGGGTGCTGGAGTTGTATAAAGTGGATGCAACTCTGCGCACCTTCCTGATGTCGTGTATGAGGACATGGAGGACAGTCCTTCGCTATCCAGGATGTCGAAGTATTCAGAGGAATAGCGAACCGATAAGGATCGAGCGAGGAATATTTCAGGGCGATAGTTTGAGTCCACTTTGGTTTTGCTTAGCATTGAATCCTCTAAGCACACTATTGGAGGATTCAGGTCTAGGCTATCGGTTGAGGAGAGGTGGTCAGGTTATATCGCACCTCCTCTACATGGATGACCTGAAACTTTTTGCTCCCAACAATTCACAACTGAGGGAGCTACTGAAAATTACTGAAACTTTCAGTAGCTCCATCAGGATGGAATTTGGTGTGGACAAATGTGCGGTCATGCATGTAAAGCGAGGAGAGATTATGGAATCCGTGGGAACCCAACTCACTGGTTCCATAAACCTTAGAGCCCTCTCCGCATCCGAAACCTATAAGTATTTGGGTATGTCGGAAGCGTTGGGTATCAATGTTACTGACATGAAGCAATCGTTGAAAGAACGCTTCTTTGGCCGCCTGAAAAAAGTACTTAATAGTCTTCTATCAGGCGGAAACAAGGTGCGCGCTTTCAACGGTTGGGTCATGCCGGTATTGATGTACTCTTTCGGCATACTCAAATGGACTCAAACCGAACTTGACGCCCTGGATCAGAGAGTCCGTACGCTGCTGACTGCAAATCGATTGCATCACCCACGGTCATCGGTTATGAGGCTGTATATCCCGCGAAAATGTGGAGGTCGTGGCTTTTTAAACGCCAAGACCCTCCACAATCGCGAGGTATGCAGTCTCAGAGAATATTTTCTAGAAACCGACGTGGGGATGCATCGAGATGTGGTTGCGGCTGACAAGGGCCTCACTCCGCTCTCCTTGGCTAAAGAGAACTGGCGTAAACCAGTAGTGCTTGACACAAATGATCGCTTGGAGGTATGGAAGAGCAAAGAGCTTCACGGACGCTTCTTCCGAGCCCTACACGGGCCGGATGTAGATTTTCAAGCGTCCGTCGCCTGGCTACGTTTCGGTGACCTCTTTGGGGAAACCGAAGGTTTTGTCTTTGCAATTATGGACGAAGTTATGATGACGAACAATTACCGGAGATTCATTGTGAAAGACGGCACAGTTGACATCTGTCGGGCATGTCACCGGCCGGGAGAATCAATTAGACACATTATTTCCGGGTGTTCTCGTCTAGCTAACGGAGAGTACTTGCATAGACACAACCTTGTAGCCAGGATAATTCACCAGCAACTTGCTCTTAAATACAAACTTGTGGAATCGGAGGTGCCGTACTACAGGTATATGCCCGACCCAGTTCTCGAAAATGGCCATATCACATTGTACTGGGATCGATCCATCATCACTGACAGGACTATTGTTGCCAATAAGCCTGATATAGTGCTGGTGGATCGATCAGAGCGGCGTGCAATGATTGTTGACATAACCATTCCACATGATGAGAACCTCGTGAAAGCCGAGAAAGATAAACAAATCAAGTATCTTGATTTGGCTCACGAGGTTGTCGACATGTGGGAAGTGGATTCAGCAATCATTGTACCGATAGTCGTGACAGCCAATGGCTTAATAGCCAAGAGCCTCGACCAACACCTCAGGAGGCTCTCGTTAGGCAGCTGGATCAAGGGCTTGATTCAGAAAGCGGTACTGCTGGACACGGCTCGCATAGTCAGGAAGTTCCTCTCTCTGGAGCCCTGACCGCCGCTAGCTTGGACCCTGTTCCCGATGCCGGTGGGCTACTATTTTTTATATTTTTAAATGTTTTTTTTATTTATTTATATATAAATATTTAAAAATGTAAAAAAATATGTACATATAGAAAAATAAAGAGAATAATAATAAACTTTATTGTTCAGATAAATGTTACAATATTTAAATAGCACTAGCCTCCACACTAGGATTCCCTGTGTCGTGGAGACTAGTCTCCTTCGTCTAGGCATATTATTAGATCGGTTCATACATAGCATCAGTCATTAATTATTGATGTGACAAAGACAAGTTGTTGTTGTTGTTGTTTGTGTGTATAGTTCAGTTTGTGAACTGTGAAATTGGCGCCAATGGGACAGAACTACAAAAATCTCTATGTTCTGGTACGTCATCACATCAGTACAGTACATTGCACACGTCGCGCAGCATATTTTTTTTTTTGTTTTTATAATTATAAACTAGTGCTTGACCGCAATCCCGCCCTATGGTAAGCAGTGATGCAATCGTTGATGGTAAAGTGCGCTAGTTTATTAAGCCCATTCACTTAAAAATCTTAGTGAATAGGAAAGAAGACGGCAGTTGAGCGAGGTGATGCAATTTTAAACCCGACGACGATGCTGCTCCAGAGGGAGATTGATCTGGAGACCCTCCACGACCAAACTCCCAACACAACAACATTTCGTGCATCGTACCCGGCACACATCGCATCACAACTGCTCAGACCCGTCCTCCGTACGGCTTCATCAGATATCATGCCGGAGCACGACGAACCGCTTGGTGGGAAGACTTTGTCTGGTGGGTTCTTCTGCCGCCACCCGACATTAAGGCCTGCCATCGAGAAAAATATTATGTAGTTCAGTCTTGTTCTTCTTCTCAGCTTATAGAAGTTCACTGCTGGACATAGGCCTCCCCCAAGGCCTTCATTCCATAGGGGAGCATTGCCATAATCCCCAAGCTAGGCAGGCGGATTGGGGATCGCAGTAATGTGCCATTCCACAGGAGAAGCGCTGCTGCCCGCTTCCCTGGTGAGAGTTCCCTTAATCGACTCTTACGACACACACGGGAAGATATGGGTTGGGACTATTCTAAATCCGTTACCAGACAGGGCTGTATTTCAGTACCAAGTATAGAAATATAAAACATATTATAATATTGTAGATATCAAATCTAAATAAACTTCCTTTTCCAAACAAGACTAAGAAGATTCCAATTGAGCGTAAAATATCCAGTAACCGAACACCAGAAACTCGTAGCGGATCCACCAAATAAAATAACATTAAACAAACTGAAAAAGTGTTCCCTCCGACGTTCAGAACTGGTTCTATTACAAATAATCTGGATCCGTATCCAGACATTTGTCTCTTTTACGTTTCGAATCTATTTAGAACCGCTACTACGTTGTAACATTCGCTTTATTTCTATTTTAGTTTCAAAGAAAAACATCTGTTTACGATCATCTGAGAATCTTATCTTGTTTTCTCTTTATACACAGATTTTTGTTAAGATAATTCTGTGTGCTCTGTATGGATGGATATTCTTTCAGGATTTAACATTACATCTGTATTTCCCGAAGCGTTAGGTAAGAGGTTTATTTTTTAATGATGCCCATTCTCTTGTTCACGAACTGAACTAATTATAAGTTCAGTGCAGCGTTTTCTTCTTGTTTCATTTTGAAAAGGATAGAAAATAACATGTTAGTTTAGTATTGTCAAATTAAGATACTTCAGCGACAGCTTAGACGCCATTAAAAACATGGCGACCAAAACATCATTGATTATGACTAATTTAACAGAATTAATATTTGTCTGTTGTCGTTTTCTTAATGATTGATTCTTATTTTTTTTATAATAATAAACTAGTGCTTGACTGCAATCCCGCCAGATGGTAAGTAGTGATGCAATCGTTGATGGAAAAGCGCCCTAGTTTATTAAGAGCCTATTCACTCAAAAAAATAAAAGCTAAACCCGGAGGGAGATTGATCTGTAGACCCTCCACGGCACACACCGCAACGCAACTGCTCAGACCCGTCCTCCGTACGGCTTCACCAGACATCATAAATGAAGAACACGATAAATCGCTTGGCGGCAAGACTTTGTCTGATGAGTAGTAACTTCTGCCGGCACCCCATGCTATGGCGTACCACCGACAAAAATAGAAAGAAAACCATGCACTGAACTCTAATTATGTTTAGTTTGTGACCAAGGGAAATGGGCCCATATTATTATTATTATCTCTTTATTTTTCCGTGTCTACATATCGCTTTACATTTTTAAATATTTATATAAAAAACATACAAAAACATTTAAAAATATAAAAAAATAGTGTTCCACCGATGGCGGGAGCAGGGTCCAAGCTACCGGTGGTTAGGGCTCCAGAGACAGGAACCTCCTCACTATGCGGACCGTATCGAGGAGTACTGCCTTTTGAATCAGGCCTTTGATCCAACTGCCTAACGAGAGCCTCAATAGATGTTGGTCGAGGCTCTTGGCTATCAAACCATTGGCTGATACGACAATCGGTACAATGACAGTCGAGTTCACATTCCACATGTCAACAATCTCGTGCGCCAAGTCGAGATACTTAATTTGTTTCTCTTTCTCAGCTTTCACGAGATTCCCGTCATGTGGAATGGTAACATCGACAATCATTGCAAGGCGCGCTAATCGGTCTATCACTACTATATCAGGCTTATTTGCAACAATAGTCCTGTCAGTAATGATGGACCGATCCCAGTAAAACGTGACATGGTCATTTTCAAGAACTGGGTCGGGCACATACTTATAATATGGTACCTCAGAATCTACAAGTTTATATTTCAAAGCAAGTTGCTGATGGATAATCCTAGCTACTTGGTTATGCCTGTGCAAATACTCGCTGTTAGCCAGACGAGACCCGGATGGTGACATGCCCGACACACGTCAATCGTCCCGTCCTTCATAATATATCTCCAGTAGTTATTCGTCAAGATAACTTCGCCCATAATTGCACAGACGAAACCTTCAGTTTTCCCGAAAAGGTCACTGAATCGTAACCAGGATACGGATGCTAAGAAGTCTACATCGGGCTCATGAAGAGCCCGATAAAATCGCCCGTGAAGTTCCTTGCTTTGCCATATCATCTTGCGGTCATCAGTGGTAAGTATTATAGGCTTGTGCCAGTTCTCTTTCGCCATGGATAGCGGGGTAAGCCCCTTGTCTACTGTGACAACATCATGATGCATACCCACTACGGTTTTTAAAAAATGTTCTCTGAGACTGCATACCACTCGGTTGTGGAGGGTCTTCGCATTTAAAAAGCCTCGACCCCCGCACTTCCGGGGAATATACAGTCTCATCATTATTATTTTTAATCATTATTAACTAGTGCTTGACTGCAATCCCGCCTGATAGTAAGCAGTAATGCAATCGTTGATGGTAAAGCGCGCTAGTTAATCAAGCCTATTCACTTAAAAAAAAACTTAGTGAATAGGAAGGAAGACGGCAGTTGAGCGAGGTGATGCAATGTTAAATCAAACAGTACGACCAACGATGCTGCGCCAGAGGGAGACTGATCTGGAGACCCTCCACGACTAAACTCTCGACACAATAACATTTGGTGCATCGTACCTGGCACACATCGCAACACAATCACTCAGACCCGTCCTCCGTACGGCTTCACCAGACATCATGTCGGTACACGACGAATCGCTTGGCGGCAAGACTTTGTCTGATGGGTGGTAACTTCTGCCGGCGGCCGATATTATGGTCTACCATCGAGAAAATTATATAAATATCTACTACTGGGTAATAGTAGTAATAGGCAATAGGCCTCATAGAAATACTTCCACTTACCTGTGCTGTATTTCTCGCGCCCAACGGGTTCCTGCGATCAGCAATGTTTCCGCTCCAGAAATTTTCGGCACTATCGACCATCTAGCCATCGTTCCTTTCCGTAGTCAATTTTCCAATTGACCTGATTATCTTTGACCTATTCCGAATTAGCAAAGAATCAGTCATTTTAGAACGTTAAAAATGTTAGCCTGAGTAGAAGCGCCGTGCTGGTTGAATGATTGTTTTGACAAGGTATATCTTTAGCGCCCTACTTGGGTACGCAATCGATTGAGAGTTTTCCATATATACCTACTACTGCAGATCACGGCCCAGAGGCGAATGTTACTGTGATGTAACAAAGATATGGTGGATGATGAATCATCTTCTGATAAGTTTCTGCAGCTCGTCGAAAATATCCTATTCTTTGACGGACTGTTTCACAAGGAACTCGACTTCTTCAGTCTTGTGCTGCCCGCATCTATCGGCTTCCCGCAACCTTCACCAGGTCTTCCGTCTTCACAAGAAACTCAATTAGTCAAATAGTTTTGGATAACGGAATTTGTGCTCAAATTCAAAACTTCTGAGAACCCATAATGACTTACAAAGACCTTAGATTGACAACCGCGACCAACAGCTTAACATGTTTGCGAGGTTAAAATAACATTTACTAGGACGAAATATTCTTCTACACAACAGAAGTAGCCTGTGTAACAAATTGCCTCAAGACGCAATGCAATTCATGTTTATTTGCAAACTTGGTTTGCTAACAGCCCATTATAAAGGAAAGCCAATGATCTCATTAGCCTTCTACGAGTTTTCCCTCCTGAGCCGTTTCCATTTTGAGAAACAGATGTTCCCATAATTTTATAAGAAGTACACTTTAATTATATTTTCGACTTAGAACGTAAAAAAGAAGTTTATGGACCCACGACCATTGACTGTCCTTTGATTGTCTGCGACCATACCACAATCATATATGTGATTCAAGGGAAAAGAAATGGATTTAAATTGTATGAGTTAGCAGTTGAAACATAATAATATAAGTTTTGCCGCCAAGCGATTCGTCGTGTTCCGGCATGATGTCTGATGAAGCCGTACGGAGGACGGGTCTGAGCAGTTGTGTTGCGATGTGTGGCGGGTACGATGCGCCAAATGTTGTTGTGTCGGGAGTTTGGTCGTGGAAAGTCTCCAGACCAATCTCCCTCTAGCGCAGCTTCGTTTGGTCGTGTTGGTCTTGGGTTTAACATTGCATCACCTCGCTCAACTGCCGTCATCATTCCTATTCCTTAGTTTTTTAAGAGAATAGGCTTAATAAACTAGTGCGCTTTACCATCAACGATTGCGTCACTGCTTATCATCAGGCGGGATTGCAGTCAAGCACTAGTTTATAATTATTTAAAAAAAAAGTTTCCTTGTTTATTTTCAAATATTTCATATCAATCACAGGAGTAGATCATAGGATTAACAATTAAAGTATTTTTATTCCCTCCATAGCCATAGGATCGAGACTTATGCAGGTGAACCCGACGGACGCAGTTTGCATATAGAATTCAGTATCCAGATTAGGTTGAGAATCGGCACATGTCATTTTTGAGATTAACATTGTATGAGACAGTCCCTCAAATTACTCACACATCACCAATTTCAAAATAAGGCATGCATATATTTACCAATCTTAGGAATTTGGTATGATAAAAAAGCGATCAGAAAAATACACATTCATAATCCTGTGATAAAATGAATAATGAAGTAAAATTTCTCTGTGAAATGTCTCTGCTGGGCGCCAAGAATTCCTTAAGAGGGGACTGTAGTGGCGTTTTCTCCATACAAACATATTTCACTGTCTTCTTCGAGGATAACACTTTTAGAACAACGATTTTTTCTTCTACACTTTCACACCTCGATATACGCGCCCCTATTATAGAAATATGCGAGGTGGATGTAGTGCGAGATCTGGGAGTTATCATGGATTCTAAGTTAACATTTGTACCACATATTGAGAACATAATCAGTCGATCCCAACGAATGCTTGGATTTGTCATTCGTAATGGGAAGGTATTTCAAAGTCCACATACTAAATTAGTTCTCTACAATAGCCTAGTAAGAAGCATTCTAGAATATTGCAGTGTGATATGGAGACCCCACTACGCAACCCACTAGCTGCGAATAGCAAGAGTCCAAAAAAGGTTTATCCGATACCTTGGGTACTCAAATTCAAATATCTCCCCTACCTTGACAAGTTGGGTTGCTACAAAATGAGTACCCTGGAAGCTCGAAGGAAAGTCTTGGATTTGAGATTCGCATATAAACTGCTTAATAACGCCATTGACTGCCCACAATTGGTATGTAGGTTCAACTTTAGAGTACCGCGTAGATCACCTCGTAAACCCATAACACCCTTAACTCCACCTCTTCGCCATACAGTGTCTGGTGCTAATTCACCTGTACCTCGCATGTGCAAACTGATAAACGAACGCAGCGACCTGGTTGACGTCCACGCTGACTCAATATCCACATTTGTCGACCGTTATTAGTGTGTTAGTTAAAATACTTACAAAGAGCACTTAGCATGTGGTGTTTGCCTGTAATTGGTTGTGCAGTTAGATTTAAGTTAATAATTTGTATGTATTTATAATGTGTGAAATATCTGTAGCAACTGTTAGCGAACCTTAAATAAATAAATATGATGTTTCAAAATCTCGAAAAATAACCCATTTTTACCGCGATGTTCAGACAACTATTACACAAAAAAAAATTTGACAAAAAAAGAAGATAATAGAGGCATAGGTATACTCATCCCCTAAATTGTTTAATAGATATAAAAATAATTGAGATCTGTCGTGTTTTAAAAAAGAAGACAGCGGAATACGAAACATCTTTTAATCAACGTTTTTGTAGGTAAAATCAGCCTGAGGTGCAACTGCCCTTTTCGCACTTTACGGGGAAAGGTTGACAGCGGCGCGACGGCAATAGCTTTTTCAAATACCTATTTGTCAAATTCCTCGGCACTAGAGTCCAATCTCAACAACGGTAACCAAGTTGGCTCCTATTTAGATCATTAATTCCGAACAGACCAACACCTGGCAAAAGCCGTATTAGTAGCAGAAGCTCTCCTTGAAAAGTTCTTTTGATTGGCTTGTGTATAATTATAGCTATTGGCTTCACGACAGAAACCCATAGATAAATTATTGCTTATTCTCCACTATCAAAGAACACTAAAATACACTACACGTTGCCTTATACTAAAATAGTTTCCACAAAGTTTTTATGCATCAGTAGCGGGCCGTACAGTTTTCTGTTTATTTTCTTCGGCAAGCTAAAATATTCTCATAGTTATTGGTTCATTAAATCTCTACGGTTTCATAATGACGATCGTTTCACGTTTATTTTTTGTATTAATAACTCATTATTTGCGGGAAGTTTGCCAGTAATGTTTCCAGAAAATTTGAAAACAAATGATAGAAATTAAAAGGACAGATTCATTATGTAACTGAAGATTCAAATTTCCTTTACTAGCTGCGCCTCGCGGTTTCACCCGCGTAAGTTTTGATCCCGTGAGAATATCGAGATAAAAAGTTTCCTATGTGATATTCGTGGTTATAAACTATCTGTATGCCAAATTTAATCCAAATCCGTTTAGTGGTTTAGGCGTGAAAGCGGAACAAACAAACTCACGTTCACATATTTTATAATATTGTATAGTAAGGATGTCTCGGTGGTAGGCCATAACATCGGCTGCCGGCATAAGTTACCACCCACCAGACAAAGTCTTGCCGCCAAGCGATTAGTCGTGTTCCGGCGGCATACCGTCTGGTGAAGCCGTACGGAGGACGTGTCTTTGCATTTGTGTTGCGATGTGTGCCGGGTACGATAAGCCAAATGTTGTTATGTCGGGAGTATGGTAATGGAGGGTTTCTAGATCAGTCTCCCTCTGTCGCAACATCGTTGGCGTGTTGTTGGGTTTTACATTGCATCGCGTCGCTCAAAAGCGTCTTCCTTTCTATTCAATCAGTTTTTTAGAGTTAATAGGCTCTTAATAAACTAGTGCGCTTTACCATCAACGATTGCATCACTGCTTACCATCAGACACAATTGCAATCAAGCGCTGTTTTATAATTATAATCTGGAATCTGAGCCTAACTCAGTTGGTTAAAGGCTAGGATGATGATGATTTATTTTTAGCGTGAAAATTTCAAACTATACTGAACTTAAAAAATGTAAATAAAATAAGATACACCATCTTATTTTTTATATATACAATATGTAAAGAAAACCCTGTCCGACCCATAAGGATAATAAAGGATAGGTAAACACTTGACCAAATATAATATAAAATTTTACGTAATCATCATAGTAACAATACTAATGAATTTTGAAATAATCTTTTTTTCCCGCGAATTAATTCCAACTTCCCCGAAAATTGGTAATTAAAAAAGTGACAACACCATTATTATTATGAGCGAATAGCGATGCGACTACGTGCCGCGTGCCCTACCCCCCGCCGCCCGCGGAAGGTTTGCTTACCGCACATGTATTAAGTTACCTCTTTTTGCGAAATAATATTTTTTAGGGGATTTTTTTTTAAGTTTAGCCCGGCTTTGTAGTCATTAGTAGAATCAGTTAACGATACCTAACAATACCTTCACGGATCGGACAGGGTTTTCTTTACATATTGTATATTATAAACTAGTGCTTGACCGCAATTCACCCTGATGGTAAGCAATGATACAATCGTTGATGGTAAAGCGCTAGTTTATTAAGAACTTATTCACACTAGCCTTGAGGACACTTAAATTGTAGTCGGACAGAAACACCGCTGCTGGCAAAGTGTTCCAGTCCCTCGATGTACGCAGTATAAAAGACAAGGCGAAACGCTTCGTTCAAGTGATCAGATCGTTTACAAACATTTAAACTGACATACACAAACGACCCGATTCTTAACAACTACTTACAAGTAGTTCCGAATCTGGTCGCCTACAGGTCATACAAATACTTGTTCCATGCGGGAATCGAACCCTCGACACGCAGCGCAACAGTCGATCACTCAGCTACTACGCCAAATGTGTCGTCAAACAAAAACACTGACATTTAGAAAGCTTTATTTAGTTTTAGTGCACAAAATACCCTTATTTTTTATCCTCTCTCCTCATAGAATAACGCATTATGCTGAAAAATAGTAATATAAAGTGCATGCTCTGGCGGGCAATATATTGCTCGGTTGGCGCTCTCGGGCGGCATTATAACGATCAAATGACTCGCAATATGAACAGGTATTATTTAAAATGGAGGATATTTTATAAAGAACATATTCTTTTATAAGAAAATATGGTAGAAAATGAGAAACTTCGTTTCTTACAGATAACATAAGACGTTACCCGGTCAAACCTTATTTGAACTTTGCAGACCTTTTAGGGGCTGATGACTTTACAATTATTTATGCAAAATAAAAAAAAAAAACAAAATAAAAGTCATTTATTCAAATTCGCACAATTTTAAAAATGAATATCCGAAGAAAAGGGCATTTGGTATAAAGTGATACAAAATGAACCCTCTCCCGAACCCTGGTTTGACGATAAATCTTTAAGTATGAATTATATTAAGTTACTGTTAAGACTTCATTCCGGCCACTATTCATCGGCAAAATTTGCTTTCTTAATGAAAAAGGCTTTGTCCACTAATTGTGAGACATGTAATAAAATTGAAGATGTGCAACATTTGCTGATGGATTGTGTTAAGAACAAAGACGAGAGGGAATCTTTGGCTAGGGAGTTTGATTAAAACAAAAACAATAAAATAACAGTTTACTTGGTCTAACTGCAATGCTTCGATGTCGCCTTCGGGTTGTGGAGGTTAGACGGCAGTCGCTTCACGGAAAATGTCGAAGTTTAGCCATTTCAGCAGTTGGACTGGTAAATCTTGAGGAAACCTGGAATTTAAGTCTGAAATCGCCAACCCGCATTGAGCAAGCGTGGTGATTACACTCAATCCTTCTCTGTATGAGAGGAGACCTGTGCCCAGCAGTGGGACGATAAAAAAGGTTGATGATGATGATGATGATGCTATCCTAGATTATCTAAGATGGCATATTTGCAGTCTTTTTAACCGACATAAAAAAAAGAGGTTATAAATTCGACCCGTATGTTTGTAAGCCAAATTTCAAGTGTATGTATGTATGTTTTTATGTTTGTGCGCGCATATTTCCGGAACTACAAGTCCGATTTGAGTAACTCTTTTTTTCTTGTACTCTGCATTGATCATCTTAGAGAATACTGTAAGTTTCATCAAAATCGGTTGGGTAGTTTTTGAGATAGGGTTTTTTTTACTTATTGTAACATGGGTTTTGGCTGCCATTATTGTTATGAGGTGAAAAATGTAAATTTCGAATTTCGACTGACACTGAAAAGCATGAAACAAAAACTAATTACAAAAAAAAAAAAAAATAGAAACCGACTTCAAAAAAATATTTAAAAGGAAAAAATAATTTTACTTTTGTCATGGCTCTAGAAGTCGGTGGCGAGCTAAACAACAGAAACCTCGAGACACGGTTTCTATTTTTATTTTTTTTAACTTCATTTGAGATATCCATACATAAAATATAACATTATAATATATGTATAATGTGTGGCCTAGCGGTATCGGCTGCGACTTATAAGTTGTAGTTCACAGGTTCGAACCCTATCAGGCGGTTTACTTTGTATCACCACTGCTCACAAAACGGTGAAGGAAAACACCGTGAGGAAACCGGCATGTCCTAGAGCCAAAAAATTGTAGGACATCTACAAACCCGGAGTAGGCTAGCGGGCCAGATTACGGCCCACTCCTTCTTACAGGCAGGCCTGTGTCCCAATAGCAACATAATAGACTGATTATTTTTATGTTGATATCTCAAAAATTTATTAGTAGTAAGTAGTACAGGTCGAATTTCTCTACAATGAAAATATTAATTCTACAAATCACGTCAGGAGGATAATATACAATATGTAAAGAAAACCCTGTCCGACCCTTAAGGATAATAAAGGTTAGGTAAACACATGTCCAAATCTTTATATATATAATTCTGCTGTACGTGTGTATGTCATTGAACTCCTCCTAAACGGCTTGACCGATTTTAATGAATTTTTCTGTATGCGTTTGAGTGGCGACCTGGATCGTTTAGATTCACAAATCAACCCGGCAGATGGCGCTAATCGCTTGAAGAAGCATGTGATCTCGGAAACGGCCCTAACGATTTCGCTGAAAATTAATATGTGGTGGTTTTCGGGGACGAAAAATCGATCTAGCTCAGTCTTATGTCTGGGGAAGCGCATATTTTCGAGTTTTCTCTTTCGCAATATTTCACGCATAATATGGGCGCTAATTTCGCGCGGCTTGACATAGCGGCTGTAGCGTAGTCGTTATTGGTATGGTCTACTCGCGATGGCTGGTGTTCCTCGGTTCAAACCCGGTCAATCACAAGTTATAGTTTTTTTTAATTTTTTTAGTTACTTAAAGTATAAAAAAATAAATGAGATATTTTTTTTATTTAACTAAATTTGTACTTATGAACTAAAAGAGAAAAAAATAAATAGAAATAAATAATTGTTTAAGATTTTTTATTTTACTTAAAGAGACAGAAACAAGAGCTCTAGGGGTAGAGAGAGGTATGATATCTTTAGGGCACGCCGTCATAGCGGCGGTAAGACCCTACATAGAGGAGTGGATCGACCGGAAACGGCATGGGGCGCTCACCTTCCGTGCGACGCAGGTGCTGACCGGACACGGGTGTTTCGGCAGTTACCTGTGTCGTATCGGTCGGGAGCCGACACCGGCGTACCATCACTGCGGTGGCGGGGCAGAGGACACGGCGCGGCACACCCTAGAGGAGTGTCCAGCGTGGGACGAGCAGCGCCGTGCGCTCACCGCAGCGATCGGCGGAACCGACCTCTCGCTGCCGGCCGTGGTCAGAGCCATGATCGACAGCGAGTAGTCATGGGACGCGGTCGTCTCCTTCTGCGAGGAGATAATCTCCGCGAAGGAGACGGCCGAACGGGAGAGGGAGGCACTGAGCACTCTCCCGTCCCGCCGACGGCGCGCTGGCCGGAGGAGGAGGGAAGCCGAGGTCGATCCGCTTCCTCCATAACGAGAGACCGACGGGCCGAGGACCGGGGGAGTCCGTCGCCAGTCGCTAGGGCCGGAGTAGGCGTGTAGTGGCTGTTCCTACACGCCTACCTGATGGAAGGAGGGGGGAAGAGTGACCCGCCGATCTCGCGCGCGGCGGGTCAAGGCCTGCCGGGGATGCGGCGTTATAGCAAACTAGAACCCGCACCCCTGGCCATAGGCAAGAAGAGGAACGCTCCAGTGGTTTTAGCCGGTGAGAGCCCGGCACACCCTCCATCGACCCCCAGACGGAGGACGGTCTGGTAGAGATTTCCACTGGATGAACAAAAAAAAAAAAAAAGGTATGATATCTTTGTTACAAATGTAGATGACAATGTTTTCCATGGGTTTCTTCTTTCCATCCTAAATCTGCTGTACGTGTGTACGTCACTGAATTCCTCCTAGGCTGGTCCGATTTGAATAAAGTCTATGTATATAAATGAAAGTCGTGTTAGTTACTATATTTATAACTCAAGAACCGCTTAACCAGTATGACTCAAAATTGGTAGGGAGTTAGATAAGAACTGGGAGAAGGACATATCACATAGGATACTTTTTATCCCGTTCCCGCGGTTCCTGTCGTTCCCGTGTGACGTGACATAAGACATGGTTTAACAAAACGCAACTGACATGGAATAACAAAACAACTCAGTCAAAATATAAGTTAGCGGTTCATTTGTTAAAAATGGTACAAACACACTCCTACACTACTCAGCATATTAAAAAAAAAGTCTTACCGGTTGAATGTTGATGCATTTATTTAAAGCAAGGAATATAAATGCTCTCTGCCGGTTTAATTTTTTTAATAAAAGCCCCAAAGCAAACTTCAACTTCAAAATTTCTAATATTGTATTGCTGTGCCATTTACCACTTCACTACATACTATAAAACAAAGTTACTTTCTCTTTCCCTATGTTCCTTTGTATGATTAAATCTTTAAAACTGCGAAACAGATTTTGATGAGGTTTCTTTTAATAGATAGAGTAATTAAAAAGAAACGTTTATATGTATAATAACATCCATTAAATTGTGGAGAAACACTATCCCTCGCCCACATGTGGGAGTGATGAGAGGAGGCACAACTCTGTTGCCGCGAAAAATCGCAGTACAGCAGACAGAGCTCCGGCGGGGTCTCATGGCGACATGGAAAGTGTGATTGTCGCAATCCAGCACTGAGCACGCCGCAATAGCGGCGGTAAGTCCCCTCTTTGAGGAGTAGCTAGAGAGGCGCCACGGCATCCTCACCTTCCGACTGACGTAGGTCGTCACCGGACACGGCTGTCTCGGGAGGTTCCTGTTCCGTATAAGGCGGGAGGAAACGCCAGGGTGACCACTGTGTGCATCGCCCTGAGGACACAGTGGAGCATAAGGTGGAGGTCTGCCCGGCTTGGATAGAGCACAGCCGTGTTCTCGTGGCGGCGATCGGCGGCAATCTCTCGCGTCCGACCCTGGTCCGGGCCATAGTCCGGAGCAAGAGTGCATGGCAAGCTTTCACCTCCTTCTGTGAAGCAGTGATGCTGGCAAAGGAGGAGGCGGAGCGGGTGAGGGAGCGGAAATCCCACTACATTCACGGCTCAAACCGCCGCAGGAAGCGCCCTGGTCGGGAGGCAACATCGGACTCCCAATCGCCGTAGGCGCGGGCTTGCGGGCGGCGAGGGATACGCAGCTCGCCTCCTTGTAAGAACCAGGCCCGGGTTTACGGCCCATTGTGTTTCACACGTGCCTCAAAGAGATGTCAGCACACCTTGACGGTGTCCACGAGGACTGGTCCACAGGGTTACGGGTTGATTAAAAAAGAAACCATGGCACTGGCCGTTGCACAGGCAAGTGAAGGAACACGGGTGGGTTTTAGTCAATAAAAGTCTGACACGCCCTTCCGCTCCGCCCAGAGCGGGAGAGGTCACTTGATGATTTCCCATCCACAACAAAAAAAAAACTGAAGAAGAGCAAGAAATTACACTTGAAGGCGCAGCCTTAGTATGGCTCGACTTCGTGCTTCTCACTCACCAGAGCAAAGGGAGGCAGCCCGTGAAATGGCTCGGTTGGCAATGCGAAATCGTCGAGCAAACCTCAGAGATCAAGCGCTAGATAATTTACGAAACACAAGAAGAAATTCATCAAATACTGATTTGAATCGGGCAGCGTCTCAATACGCATATAATATAGCGCAATGGCGTTTGCATTGGGCCAATGGATGTTGTTTGCGAGTATTGTAGCACATTAAAGATTTCCGGAGAATCGCCAGGATTGTGCTCCCAAATAAATAATCATTGAATAATAATATTCATTTATTTAAAATTATCCTAATTTAAAAAGTAGTCATGTGATATTGCCTTTAAGGCGGAACGAAGTTCGCCGGGTCGGCTAGTATAATATAAAATTTTACATAATCATCATAGTATGAATATCTACTAATAAATTTTGAAATAATCCTTTTTTCCCGGGAATTAATTCCAATTTCCCCAAAATTTGGTAATTTAAAAAAAAGTGACAACACCGGTATAATAATACCGGTGTTGTCACTTTTTATAATAATAAGCGAATAGCGACGCGACCACGTCACAGGTGCCGCGTGCCCTGCCCCCCGCCGCGCGCGAAAGGTGTTGCTTACCGCACATGTATTAAGTTACCTCTTTTTGAGAAACAATATTTTTTTTTTAGGGAGATCTTTTTTTAAAGTTTAGTCTGTCTTTATGGGCATTAGTAGAATCAGTTATCGATACCTAACAATACCTTCACGGATCGGACAGGGTTTTCTTTACATATTGTATATACAAATGAAATAAAACTATTTTTTTTAAATTAATTTTTTGTTTGTACGGCAAAACATATTATCTTCTGTCTT
Source organism: Sesamia nonagrioides (assembly GCA_017933935.1). Lineage (NCBI taxonomy): Eukaryota > Metazoa > Arthropoda > Insecta > Lepidoptera > Noctuidae > Sesamia > Sesamia nonagrioides. The sequence goes on along the minus strand of JADWQK010001414.1, from coordinate 1,403,050 downwards.
TTTCTTAATGAATTAAAAAGAAAAAGATACATTAAATTTAAATTTACTTTAGTTTGTGAATAAGGGAATCCGAGTCAGTGTGTCATTAAAGCGCTTAAAAATAAATAAAAAGTAAACATCATATTTACACACACCGTAATTATATTTAGTGCTAAACTTAAATGTTCATAATTAATTAATTAGTAATTATTAATTAATTAATTAGTTAATTATTATTTTAATGTTAATGTTAGGAAAGCTGTATTAAATGTAAATAATAATAAGATCACATGACTGTCTGTAAAGATGTAAAAGAAGACCTAAAATTTAGAAATAGCATTAGATAGTATAGTATTAGTAGAATTTAGTAATAGTATTATAGTAGTATAGTGTAGTAAGTAAGCTAACAATGTATAAAAGACGAGATGAAAAGACTAAAAGGGAAAAGTGTGACACTTGTGAAGTTGTGACACAAGTGACCCAGCACACTGGAAAAAAGATAACTAGTAAAACATAAATGATTTAAGGATTCTTGCTAAGCAAGAAGGAAAAAAGACGGCTTAACAAAAAAAAAATGTTAATAACTCCATAACCAAACAAACATTTTGTCACGATAATAATGCCATTATCATAACTAATTGAAACCCAATAGTCAGTGTTATATTTCCGTTTGCACATCGCCATTAAGTGCATATTATTATGCAAATTATATTACAATTGTTAAGATCTGTTTACGTGGAACAAACCGATCATTTACTGCCATTAAGGCCGCTGCATCGAATCTTGCGAGCAGCGGGGTGGCGGCGACGGCGGCGGCGGTGGTGAACGAAGCGTTTCGCCTCTTCTTTTATACTAAGTACTTACATCAAAAGACGAACAATTTACCAGCGGCGGTGTCTCCGTCGGACTACAATTTAAGTGTCTTCAAAGCTAAAGTGAATAGGCTCTTAATAAACTAGCGCGCTTTACCATCAATGATTGCATCACTGCTTACCGACAGGCGGGATTGCGGTGAAGCACTAGTTTATGATTTATTGAAAAAATAATAATAATAATTGATCGTAAATTGTGGACGCTATGTAGCGGACCTATAACTTTATTTACTGCACGACAGCGCAACGTAAACGTTCACTTATTTACTGCATTTCAGTCCTAACTAGAAGAGAACGTAAACGCAATTGTTTTGTGTTTACGACTCGGTGGGTTACATTTGTTTATGGCGTGGTGTTAAAATAATCGTTATGCTCAATGTATTCTGTTGGGTTTGGAGTCGTTGAAATTCTTCTGTTTATCACTGAGTAAATAAGCTATTGAGGATGTGGAAATCTGGTTGGAGTGAATGCGATAAACAGGGATGCGTAAGCTGGAGTTAAACATGAGGAGAGGAAAGATAGTACAAGACTTTACTGTCGAAATATACTTGCGAAAGTCGTCAAGCAGGCTATGGACTTAGATAGATTCTGGAAGAATCTATACTAATACATAAAGCTGAAGAGTTTGTTTGTTTGTTTGAACGCGCTAATCTTAGGAACTATTAGTCCGATTTGAAAAATTCTTTGCATTGGATAGCCCATTAATCCAGGGAGGCTTTAGGCTATATAACATCACGCTGCGACCAATAGGAGCTGAGTATAACTAACTCCACACGAACGAAGTCGCTGGCGGCCGCTAGTCTCCCTATAAAAACTTAAGTGAAGGGCGCTAATGTCCTGTCCTATGTGTTTTCTTAGCAGTAGTTGGAATTTAGCTCACTCTACGATCAAATCGACTAAGTATTAAAAAGATGGTCACAGAATCGCATTAAGTACTGATGTACCTTTGGGTAGTAAATGGATGCAATATGATGCAAAAAAATTCTGAGGAGAAACATAAGAAAGACCAACCTCAAACTACTACAGAAATTTAAATGCTAATATTCAATTGACCGGTCATCGTGGAAAGCCTTGGGGGAGGCCTTTGTCCAGCAGTGCACATTTATAGGCTAAAGAAGATTCAATTTACTATACAGTAATTGCTGGTGAAGGTCACGGGAAACCGCTGGATGCGGCAAGCCCAGGACCGATCGTCATGGAGACCCTTGAGGGAAGCCTATGTCCAGCAGTGGACGTCTTTCGGCTGAAATGATGGTGATGAATGGTCGATTTCAATTTATTTTTGCTCGCCTCATTAATGTCTTAGTTTATTAAATAGCTTACGGCTTTCCTCAAGAAATGCTTTCAAAAGCAAAAAAAAAAAAAAAAATAACTGACTGGTAACAAAACTAGGGCTAAAATTAACACATTCAAATAAAACGATTTTTTCAGTTTTATTATTAGCTCATAGATTAATTTCTTGCTTCAGAATCAGTCACTTTCTTAATTTAATTTAGGAGTTAAATATATTCAGATAAAAAAAAAAAAAAAATTGCGGGAGGCGCAGGACCGTCGTCGTAGAGATCCTTGGGGGAGGCCTATGTTCAGCAGTGGACGTCTTTCAGCTGAAATGATGAAATGAAATGAAATCGTACATTAAGCAAGTAGAATCACTGATCACTTTTACACGTTACACACTAGATGGAGCCGGCTTTTCCTAACTGACTACCTCTGAGAAGAAATAGCCTGTTTTCCAAGACATTAAAAATTAAAATATTTACAAAAATTAACGTGATTTAAAAAAAAGTGTTTAAAATGTCATAATTGTGGCATAATTACGCATATTGCTTAATAACAATGCTTAGCAGAGCGAGCAGCTCAGTCCCAAAGTCCAGTGATGATGATGATAAATAATAATTCTGAAAGTAACTGTAACACCTATTCCAATACAACCTAATCGTATACAATAAAGAGTAACACATAACTTATACAGCCACAAATAGTTGTTAAGTGCTTGTCTAATACCAGTAGCTGCGCCCACGCACCTCGTAAACATGTCAGCACGATACTGTAAACATGGAGTACCCTTACGCTTCTATTTATTTTAAACTATCATAAACAGTGAAAATCAATGATGTTTTGTTATATACAGGCTGCTTGGAAATGTATTTAAATATGAAATATTAATTGATAAAAAATTATATGTCAAGAGCGTTGTTGGTTGCACATTTGTATGCATCTTATGACTTTTGTTAATTTGACCTCCGCCTCGACGCTAATTGGCCAGGTCAACTTGATTACTCATGGATAGCAATGGATGAGATAACATGATGAGTTGATGGATAAAATATGTTACAAAATTTATAATTGTTTGTTTTTATCTAAAATAAATATATTTTCTTTCTTTTCTTTTTTTCTAAAAAAAATGGGATAATAAAATGGAATAAAATTAACTTCTATAGATGATTTTATTATGGTTTTATAAATTTCAAAAATAGTCATAGGCATTGTTATACACATGTACACATTTATTGCAGAAAAGAAAGGACAAACATAATAAAAATGGTCAAAATTTAATTCCCTTGAAAAAAAAAACACTATTCAAAAATAAATTGCGGTTAAAGCTTCAAGCCTTCCTTGTCCGACTCTCTTTCTTTCCTTTGCTTTACATGCTTCCACAGCTACTAAGCTGTCTGTATGTCTATGTAAACGCAGCCTGAAGGAAAATTCCCCTCCTTCAATCCAACACGTCGTCCAAGATACCACAGTGTCTCAAGACTAAAGTCTTTGACCAGTGTGTGTTGCCAGTGATGACTTATGGAACTGAAACGTGGTCGCTCACAATGGGCCTCATACGAAGGCTCAGAGTCACACAAAGGGCAATGGAAAGAGCTATGCTAGGAGTTTCTCTGCGTGATCGAATCAGAAATGAGGAGATCCGCAGAAGAACCAAAGTCACCGACATAGCTCTGCGAGTCGCTAAACTTAAGTGGCAGTGGGCAGGGCACATTGCTCGTAGAACCGATGGCCGATGGGGCAGCAAGGTTCTGGAGTGGCGGCCACGTACTGGAAGATGCAGCGTAGGGAGACCCCCAACAAGGTGGACCGATGACCTGGTGAAGGTCGCGGGAAGCCGATGGATGCGGGCAGCACAAGACCGGTCATCGTGGAAAGCCTTGGGGGAGGCCTTTGTCCAGCAGTGGACATCTATAGGCTGAGGAAGAAGAAGAATCCAACCAACATTCATCCAAAATGTGATTTGTTTATGAGACATCCTCTATACCACTACAACCGCTACGGGTTAATTGTTTACGATGGAGAATCAAATGGAAATACATTTTTTGCTGTGTAGATAGGTTTATAGTAAGAAATCCGAATTAAAGTAAAACCGATGACCAGAAAACTCTACAAAAGTATGGATTTCTGGATATCAGTTGAGAAGTATCAGCTCCTCGTGAATGACTTACTATCTACCACTAACGGAGCAGCTTCCTGATGACCTACCTATCATGGTCACTTAGAAGTACCTGAACGGCCTACTGAGACAAGTACATGAATACATAACATAATCACTCATAGGATATAGGCCTCCTATGGTTGAGAGGAAGTGGGCAGTAATCTACCACACGGGCCCATGTCTTCGAAATTTTTGGCTCTAGGACATGCCGGTTTTTCACGGTGTTTTCCTTCACAGTTTTTGAGCGCAGTGGTGATGAAAATTTATAAAATGTAAAGCGCCTGGTGGGGTTCAAATCTACGACTTACAGTTTGTAAGTCGAGGCCCATCACACTAGGCCACCGCTACTTTCTACACACCTAATTGGTATACATGCTACCTCAACGGATCGGCAGTAGGACACTCATTCACTCACTCTGGAATTTCATATGTCGCTAACTATACTTTACCTCATATCCTTCCACTGTAACCCAAACATGCAGTCAGATTAGCGCTGCCAATGATGATGCCGTAGAAGTAGCAAATTTTAGGCTGAAAGATCTACAATACAGTAGCGCCTGAGACATGAAAGAGAACTAAAATCAGTTTCTCCAGACCATGCAGCAATTCGGTTTCTAGAAGGTTTGAAATGCTATTGAATTTATAGTCTCATGTCTAAGACTTTCAAAGTCCGAGTAACAAACAGTAACATCAGTAGGAATATTGGCCGATGGGGCAGTAAGGTTCCAGAACCTTACTGCCCCATCGGCCAATATTCCTACCACACGCCACTCCAGAGTGGCGGCCATATCCGGAAGACGCAGGATAGAAAGCCACCTAACAAGGTGGATCCATGTCCTGGTGAAGGTAGCGGGTAGCTGCTGGATGCGGGCAGCACGAGACCGGTCATTGTGGAAAGCCTCGCGGGAGGCCTTTGTCTAGCAGTGGACCTCTATAGGCTGAAGAAGAAGCAGGAATATTGTCAAAGAAAACGATTTACAATTTATAACCTCTTTTTACCTGTTTTGGATTAGGGTGTCATCATATAACTGCTCTCGCTTTGAGCGGAGCAGAAGGACATGTCCGACTGGCTAGCTAACTTTTATACACCTAAAACCAGAATTACATACATACAAGTTACAAATAAGTTCTAAACTCATAAGCTAATCTTGCCAGTTAGGTAGGCATTGCAAGATGTTCATGGAGTGAAATCCCGAGCAGCATGGATCCCCATTTAAGTTACAGACCGCTTTGCATAACTTTATTAATTAATTTTGGGCTATAGTACCTATGTAATTGTAGGGTATTTTATTTTGTACATGATATCTAATTGGGTGTAAAGTTTAGCCGATTGATTCTGTAAAAATCTCGCCTTGAAAAGATGGTTGAAACTAGCGCTTAGAGTGAGCGTGTCAATCTCTGGCGTTAGTTACAATGACAGCTGACTCCACGCATCTTTGGTTTGTTAGGTGTGGACCAACAGCATCCTAGCTATGATAGCTGGCAGGCTTTTTTTTTGTTCTGGTTGCGTATTCATCAAATAACCTCTTCCGTTCTAGGCGGAGCGGATAGGCGTGTCAGACTTTTACTGACTAAAACCCACCTGTGTTTCTTCACTTGCCTGTGCCAGGGCTACCGTTTCTTTTTTAACCAACCCGCAACCATGCCCGGGAGGCATCGGTCGTCGTGGACCGCGTTACGATGTGCTGACATCTTTTTGAGGGGCGCGTGAAACAACGCGCCGTCGACCCGGGCCTGGTCCGGAGTCTGGTCTGGAGGTGACCGCTGCTCACCGCCCGCAAGCCCGCGCCTACGGTGACCGGGAGTTGGATGCTGTCTCCCAACCAGAGCGTCTTCTCCGGAAGCAGGCTTGAGTATGGATTTGTAAATCACTGCTACAAGGTTTAGGCTAACTTCTCATCTTGCACCAACGTTTTTTTAATTACAAACATAGCTTGTAAGTAAGTTGTTACTAACACTTTTAGTCATTACTCCTTAGGCTGGCCGACACATAACCATCAGAGTATGCCACTCCAGTCCTTGTATCCCGATTTTGTAAGTAAATCTTTGATAAATCTGACGCAGTTTCGCTTCGTACATTGAATATTTTATAGGAAAAGCAATTTACTTGTAATGAACGAGGGGTATCGATGTAAAGGGTTTTTTATTTGTTGTTTTGTACCTGTTATTTATTTACCTGCTGTTACCTCGAATTGTTTTTTAATATTTCAGATTGATTCAATATTTGGTGGAAATAATGGATATGAAAATAGAATGGCGTGTCGGGAAACGAAAACATAACTAATGAAACTTCCTTTTGATTTCTTTTTTAGATGTTCATTGTTCAATACTAAGACATATATGCCAAAATACCTCCTATTTTTACCAGTAAAATGTCAATTTCAGAGTGTAAAAATAACTTCTTGTGTAACAATACAACCGCTGACTTTTAAATTTTATTCACGTATTGTTTGTGTGTGTTTTATATTCTATTATACAACAATATTTTTACTTTATTCGAAACCTGAATATAGTTTGTTCAGAATAAGCAACTGAATCGATTCCAATATTGTCTACACCATGTTATATTATTCCCAAATACATTTAGAAATTGTTGCAGTGGTTACCGAGCGCACAATACAGTTGTCGGTAGATAGACCGTACAGTGGCACAGAGATCCCTGCGCTGCGCCGCAACAGGCGCGAGCGGGCGATCGCTGCGTTGACCATATTTTAGTTGGGACATCCAACTAAGATAACAAGCTCATAACTTTGTGAATTTTCATGATATCTTTTTGAAATTTTGTACATAGATTCTATACTTAAAAATACTGGACACGTGTTTCAGGTTTCTCATAAACAAAAAATAAGATTGTCTAGTATGGTAATAGACATAACAGAATATTAAATTTAATCTGTAGTGTTTTCTCTACTAGTGGCTTCCTTTTAACGAGAGGGTTTAGGTTTGTAATCTATATTAAAAAATAAAGCTGAAGAGTTTATTTAAACGCGCGTTTTAGCGTGTTTGTTTATTTGTTGTATGTTTGTGTGATTTGGTAAGATGTTACACGTCTTTCAATATTTGGATTTTTAACACCCCGGTTTCTTCGTGATCCTTCCGCCTCTTGAGAACAGTGGTGATAACATTACGAACTCAACGAACAACGAACCGACGACCTGCAAGCCGTTAGCTGGACCTATTATCACCAGACCACTACAGCTAAATATTTGTTAATATTTGAATGTAATTTGTAAATTGTAAAAGTTTCTAATTCTTCTTCAGCATTAACATTGAAGTAATTTTTCGGAATTCAAGAGGATACTTTTTATAGGATTCTGAAACAGAATGGTAAAAATGTTTTTCACCAGGCATGTATACTGTGAACCGTGTTATCTCGACAGATGGAAATGTTCACAGAATTTGTATTTCTGTTACTGGTTAAACAACCAATCCATACTAATATTATAGATGCGAAAGTAACTCTGTCTGTCTGTCTGTCTGTTACGCTTTCCCGCTTAAACCTCTCAACCGATTTTGATGAAATTTGGCACAGACAATCTTTAAACCCTGACAAAGAACATAGGCTACCTACCTTTTATCCCGGAAAAATTTGATATTCCCGATCTGAAATGGAAATCGAAAAAGCGCGATATAACCGAACTCCACGCGGGCGAAGCCGCGGGCGGGTAGCTAGTATTTTTTATAAAGTTGTTCATTTGATTTGTGTAGTAGTGGAGCAAACGCTGTGACGTTATTTTGTAATGGCGGCACGTCGACACGGTCTTTTTTTTTGAATAATTATAAAATAGTGCTTGACCGCAATCCCGCCTGATGGTAAGCAGTGATGCAATCGTTGATGGTAAAGCGCGCTAGTTTATTTAACCTATTCACTAAAAAAAATTGTGAATTGGAAGGAAGACGGCAGTTGACGAGGTGATGCAATGTTAAACTCAACAACACGACCAACGATGCTGCGCCACAGGGAGATTGATCTGGAGATCCTCCACGACCAAACTCCCAACACAACAACATTTGGCGCATCATATCCAGCACACATAGCAACACTACTGCTCAGACCCGTTCTCCATACGCCTTCAACGGTCACTTCGCTTTGTGGCGCGGACCAGAGCACTTATCCAGGATGAAACTGTCGGTTTGCCTATTTAAATTGTTATTGCCAAGATTGGAGGGCAATATCGACACTTCATGCTTTAATTCAAAACTTCACCTACGAAATGGAGCTCTTACCACCACACCAAGTTGGTGAGGATCCTTCCGCCCCGCTGTGGCTGACGTCGTCATATAGATAATGGTACGGTACCCTTCGTGCGCGAGTTTAGAGTTTTTATCAGTAGGTATTATACATCAAAGTTTGATTTCAAGAGATTTTCCATTGTAACTCTTTATCAACAGAATCCGCACAATATCTCCGCAGCAGTTTTTCATTATATTGACATTAACATACTTCAACGAGTCCACAGATCGAAACACTACACAGAGCTCAAACAATCGTGAAATTAAACATTCGTGTTGATTCAATCTCACCACGGAGTACTGAGCAAATGAAGGAATAAGTTATACATCTCGCTCTGCACGTTTAGCAATTTAGAAATAAGGATGTAGGAAATTAACGTAAAATAAGCACAACTTTTAGACCATACTTATTTTAATAAACTTTGTATCAGCAATTGGAAATTTACCAACAACGTTTGCTATTTTGTACCAATTACTCACGATGAAAAAGAAACCATATAATCAACACCCCTAGTATTAGTTAATTGGCGTCTTAAGAGCAATAAACATAGCATTTATTTGCTGTTTATTTTATTATGAACCACCGAATCTTCTGCTTCTCTTTCAGCCTATAGAGGTTCACTTCTAGACAAAGGCCTCCCTCAAGGCTTTCCACAATGACAGGTCTTGTGCTGTGGGTAATCGCACTAAAATAATTCAACCAAAACAGAATTGGATCGCAACCAAACCATAACTTTTGTTATGTTTTGTAACTTTTTGACAGGTGGATTAACCATAACTGGAACGCAATTGGAACGTAACCGCTGTCAAATGAAAAAGTTGAAACAAAGCTAACCCCTTGCCCGCATCCATCGGCTTCCCGCGACCAGGTCATCGGTCCATCTTTTTGGGGGCCGCTCTACGCTGCCATAATCACCGGATATCTCATACTCAATTCTGAAAATTACTTAGTACATTGCCAATGCTAAGTAATCTAAACCAAAAAAAAAATCGGCTAAGCCTCCATTGCTATCTTCTCCGTGAATCACTTTCCCTACCAAGCACAGTTTTGATGTGTTCCAGCGAAGTAATTTGTACCGTAACCTCACCACCAGCAAATAACACGAACGGCTTGTATAATGTACCACATTCATTTTCATCCTCATTACAAGTGTGTAATCAGTTAGCTACTCGAATGATTGACATACGTTAATTGACTTCTTACTTGTGTATTCTTCATTAAAAGGCAATGAAAGGCAATGAACTTTTTGTTTAAACTTTGTCATATTTCCGGGCCCTGTGTTCCCGGACCTTTGGAAGACTAGGGGGCCGAAATCAACTCACAGAGTCCTCTTTGGCAATTTTAAAATATGAGAAGACCAGATGACGATTATCTTTAACAAGTAAGCAATTTCGCCCAAGTTTCATTTTAATAGCAAGTTCGCACAAGGACGGTTGTTCTTTTGGGTGCATTTGCTCGGTTGGTGATGATCATGATCATCATTTGAACCGAAAGACGTCCACAGCTGGACATAGGTTTCTCTCAAGGATCTCCACGACGACCGGTTCTGCACCTCCCGCATACAGCGGTTTCTCGCGGCCTTCGCCAGGTCGTCGGTCCACATTGTCGGGGGCCTACCCACGCTGCGCCTTCCGGTGCGGTTGGTGCAGGACTTTTTGATTATTATTTTTCTTAAGAATGTTGACATAATAATCTTGACTTTAAAAGTATGCCCCGCAAAACTATTCTCACGATTTGTCTGAGGGAACGGAACAAATACTATAACAATTTAATTTATTAGACCGGACATTTAAATTTTCCCTTACTTATATAAAGTAACTAACCATAATATTATGTGTAAAGAAGATAATTATAATTATTACATATTAATATGATATACATAATAAAGAACGGAACCGAAACGTAGTCGCTCACAATTGGCCTCATACGAAGGCTCAAAGACACACTAAGGGCAAGGGAAAGAGTTATGCACGGAGTTTCTCTGCCTGATCGAATCAGAAATGAGGAAATCCGCAGAAGAACCAAAGTCAACGTCATAGCTCTTCGAGTCGCTAAAATTAAGTGGCAGTGAGCAGGGTACATTACTCGTAGAACCGATGGCCGATGGGGCAGTAAGGTTCTGGAGTGGCGGCCACGTACCGGAAGATGCAGCGTAGGACCCAACAAGGTGGACCGATGACCTGGTAAAGGTCGCAGGAAGCCAATGGATGCGGGCAGCACAAGACCGGTCGTCGTGGAAAGCCTTGGGAAGGACATTGTCCAGCAGTGGACATCTATATGCTGAAGAGGAATATAATAAATAGTATCCTATACTTGTCTCACGAGATTAATATGGCAACTAAGTAGTACCTTTCCATCCTTACGTTGTTGACACCACTACGATCCGGTATGTTTCGCCTCGTCTTTTGTACCGCGTAGATCGAGAGACTGGAACAATTTGCCAGCGGCGGTGTTTCCGACTGACTACAATTTAAGTGTATTCAAGGCTAGAGAGAATAGGCTCTTAATATACTAGCGCGCTTTACCATCAACGATTGCATCACTGCTTACCATCAGGCGGGATTGCGATTAATCACTAGCTTATAGATAATTGTAAACAGAAAACCTACACACCCCTTAATATATCTCTCTCAACAACACATCCGCTCTCCCTCAAAAATCTGCAAACGACTTTCCTAAGATAATCGCCTTCACGAAGAAGGACAATTTAAGCAATTTCGCAAATTTACCTTTTGATTTCTAACTTCTTATATCAGCAGCAATGGGTATCATTTTGACAATTGAACAACATTCATTGCGTTATTTACTTTTTTTGAGCACACACATTTTTTCGAACTTAAGAAGCAATGGATAAGAAATATGCTTCAAAATGGATCCGATTGGTAGTAGTAGTATGCAAATATAGTTCCTTTTTTATTCACCATTATAATTCCTTATTCTAGGTACTTCAAATTCACTTGCTGATACCATCCTAGTTGCGTGGTTATGGGTAACTAGCGAGGGATGGTTCCAGCCGGGAGCGTCACGTCTTTTAGCAGCTATGAAGGCTAACGTAAGAGCCTCCATGGCGTAGCGGTAGCGAACGCAGCCGCTGCGCAAGAAGGCGCGGGTTCGATCCCCGCCCAGCGCAAATATTTGTGTGCATGAATATGAATATTTGCACTGGTCTGGTCGTGCCTCGGAAGGCACGTTAAGCCGTTGGTCCCGGTTGTCATATGAACATCTAATGGCAGTCGTTACGGGTTGTTGGAGCCCTCAAAAGTCCAGCAATCGGTCTAACTGCAAAGCTTCGATATCGCCTTCGGGTTGTGGAGGTGAGACGGCAGTCGCTTCACGGAAAATATCGAAGTTTAGCCAAAATCAGCAGTTGGACTAGTAAAGCGGACCCAAGACTCCAAAGCTGAAAAAAAGCTTCGGATGCGACTGGGATTAACGCTGAGATGATGATGATGATGAAGGCTAACGTAACTATTATCCAGGAGTAGGTATTTCTGTTTTTTTTTCTGCAGAATATGGAAGAAAAATATATTGGACTAAGGGTTTGAACGGCTATAGTGGATTGGTTATAACAATATCTCGAATTTTAAGAAAATAAGCGATATTCATAATATAAATACCAGGAACAAACACAATCTTGCTGTACATCACACTCGTCTCCACAGAGTAGGCAACTCGTTCATGGGTCAATGTATACACTTTTACAACAAGCTTCCCATGGACGTTCGAAACTTACCCATTAAACGATTTAAGAACCATATAAAGGCCAAACTTTGCAAAAAGGGGTATTATAAAATCACAGATTATTTAGAAGACAAAAAAGCTTGGGACTGAGCTGCTCGCTCTGTTAAGCATTGTTATTAAGCAATTTGCGTAATTATAAGGTAAATTATTGTAAACATTTTCATTTTTAATGTCTGGACTTGAAAAAAGACGATGATCCCTGAGTTTGTTTCGGCTATTTCTTCTCAGAGGTAGTCAGTTAGGAAATGCCGGCTTAATCTAGTTAAAAAAATAAAATATAAAATAAACATGACGTGTAAAAGTGATCAGTGATCCTACTTGCTTAATAAACGATTTCAATTCATTTCATTTATCTAGAACTGTGGAAGAGCTATGTTCTCTGCCAATTACTTTTTAGGTCCATTACTGAGAGTGTAAGTTTCGTTTCGCCTCGTCTTTTATACCGCGTACATTTTTTTATAATTATAAACTAGTGCATGACCGCAATACAGCCTGATGGTAAGCAGCCTATTCACTAAAAAAATATTGAATAAATAAGAAAGACTGCACTTGAGCGAGGTGATGCAATGCTAAACCCAACAACACGACCAACGATGCTGCGCTAGAGGGAGATTGATCTGAAGACCCTCCACGACCAAACTCCCGACACAACACCATTTGGCGCATCGTACCCGGCACACTACGCAACAAAACTGCTCAGACCCATCCTCCGTACGGCTTCACCACACATCATGCCGGAACACGACGAAACGCTTGGCGGCAAGACTTTTAAGTATCTTCAAGGCCAGAGTGAATAGGCTCTTAATAAACTAATGTGCTTTACCATCAACGATTACGTCACTCCTTAACATCAAACGGAATCGCACTCAAGCACTAGTTTATAATGGTTAATCAAATCAATTCAAATCAAAAGTCATTTATTCAAATTAGGCTGAGAATCAGCGCCTTATAAAGATAATTTTATTTTGCAAACATGGGTAAAAAAGATGACAAAAAATAAATGTATATAAAATGACAGGTTCAGCCATGTTTTACAATTAAGGCATGCAAAATTTTTTTATAAACATTCAACTTAAAACTAGAAAATAAAGTTTAGGAAAATAGTGCAAAACTACATTATTCTAACTTAATAGAAAAATCTTGAACGTCAATGTTACATCAGACAGTCCCCCAAAACGCCCGCCCTGTCGGATTTTTTTTAAAGAGCTACCCCGACCTACACTCTCAGTAATGGGCCCCAAAAATAATGCATGACTTTATTATTGTTTCAGCTGAGACTCTGAGAAGGGTCAGCTTCATTTTATTACACTGAGGGATACTCGAAGGCTTAGCCGGAATCACATAGACTTGACTTTCGATCTTTTTTCACCAAATCAATCCCCTTCTATAACGCCTCACGTAAAGTTATATTTATTGTATTTTTATTTATAGAGCTGATTTTCATCGTTCACTTGATTTTGATTTCTATTGCGTTGGTGCTAAAAGAAATGGTAGCTATAGTAAATACCATGTCCATTTGTAATCAATTTTTTTTTTTTTAGTTTCAATAGCCTAGGAATGAGAAGGCATTTTTTTATCGGACTGTAAAAAAGGCTTGTTGTAGATGTTCGCTCATTCCAAAAAAATCAGAGGACAGTATATTTTAATGTTTGAATGTGTGGAATAATCAAAAGATAAGAAAAGATAAGATAGTGTTTTAAGGAAAGAACTAGATAGAACAAGGACTCTGCTACCAACAGTCTTAAGAATTATTTATATAGTCTATCAAAACGATTCAACAGTAATGACATCAATTTGCATAAAGACAATATTATAATATTACTTAAAACTAACATAACTGGTCACTGTCTCAGGACACATTACTGGTCTTCTATTTATAGGTACTGTGAGATGTTTTTATCATATACATTTTTTAGTATTTTGTATTTATTTAATTAAGTATTTTTATGTACCTAATTATTTTTGGATTATATGTTTAGGTATATTTAGTATCACTACATATTATAAAACAAAGTCACTTTCTCTTTCCCTATGTCCCTTTGTATGATTAGATCTTTAAAACTACGCAACAGATTTTGATGTAGTTTTTTTAATAGATAGAGTGATTAAAGAGGAAGATTTATATGTAAAATAATATCCATTAAATTATGGAGAAAGCGATTATTTTTGTGGTTTCTAATGTGATGTCGTAAATCATTAAATTTTTTCCGCGTTTGCAGTAAAACGTATTCTGAACCTTAAAGATTTATCAAAATAATGTACTAAATATTTGAAAAGGTCTATAAAAAAGATATCCCACAATAACTTTTTTTTTTGTCATTTACCTTTTATGACAAATACCGGCAAATTTTCGAAGCGATTTTTACCAATACAGCATAAATCCTTATCCAATTTAGTACCTTAAATAGAATACTTTGATTTTTTTTTGTGTTTTACAGCATATGATTTAAATGAATATTTTCGATGATATTACAGATTTCAAAATTGCGGGACGTCGCGTCCTAGCCGTCCGGGAGCGGCGGGTCACTATGTTTTTTATACATCGTTCACAGTTTTTCTGTAGTGTATTTAGTATCAGCATTGCACCCGCGCGAAGCCGGGGCGGGTCGCTAGTTATTAATAAGTGTCGAAGTCAAAGACAATAAGTACAGTGTATAAACGAGAAGATAAATAATATTATTTTTCTCCTTGTTCTTACACACTATTGTCTACATTTCTATTATACTTCTCCTTTCACACGTCTGTTGGGAGCAATTTCTTAAGAAATAAGCAGCATCTTTGTACTCAGATCGTAATTTTGTCATAACCTTATCTTACACTAGCTGCGGCCAGCGACTTCGTTCGCGTGGAGTTAGTTATGCTTCGCTCTCATTGGTCGCACCGTGATTTTATATGCCTAAAGCCTTCCTGGATTAATGGACTACCCAACGCAAAAAAAAAAATCAAATCGGACCAGTAGTTTCCGAGATTAGCGCGAACAAACAAACATACAAACAAACTCTTCAGTTTTATATATTAGTATAGATGTAGATAAATAATAAAATAAATAAATAAAAAATAATAAAACAGTGGACGGTTGCATAGTTTTTTTCACAAAACACTTGACATATGTGCTTAATTTTAATCAAATTCATCCATAAACTCATCACATTTAAGGTTGGTAACCTGAAAGCTATTCAATATTTTTAAAGTACGACAGACCAGCGATTTGGCTAAAATCCACCCGTGGTTATTCATGTGCCTGTGCGCAAGGGCCACGGTTTCTTTTTTAACCAACCCGAAACCTTGACACAACAGGCATCGGTTTTCGTGGACCGCTTCACGATGTGCTGACATCTCTTTGAGGCGCGCGTGAAACACAACGCGCCGTCGACTCGAGCATGGTCCTTACCGGGCAACGAGCTGCCCACTGCTCGCCACCCACAAGCCCGCGCCTAAACGGAACCTCCCGAAACAACCGTGTCCGGTGAGGACCTGAACGAAAGGTGAGGATGCCATGGTGCCTCTCTAGCCAGTCTTCATCACGACACCATCCTTGGCTTATCTCCTACAAACCACACGAAACCATTCACATTTCGTTTTTTTTTTAATAATTATAAGCTAGCGCTTGACTGCAATCCCGCCTGATGCTAAGCAGTGATGCAATCTTTGATGTTAAAGCGCGCTAGTTTATTAAGCCTAATCACTTAAAAAAAAACTTAGTGAATAGGAAGGAAGACGGCAGTTGAGCGAGGTGGTGCAACGTTAAACCCAACAACACGACTAACGATGCTGCGCCAGAGGGATAGATGTGGAGACCCTCCACGGTCAAACTCCCAACACAATAACATTTGGCGCGTCGTACCCGGCACACATCGCAACACAACTGCTCAGACCCGTCCTCCGTACGGAGATTATTTCAAAATTCATTAGTATTGTTACTATGATGATTAATGTCAAATTTCATATTTTATTTGGTCACGTGTTTACCTAACCTTTGTTATCCTTATGGGTCGGACAGGGTTTTCGTTACATATTGTATAGGTAGTTGAGTTTAACTTCAAACAATTTTATAACACTTTCAAGAGCTACTCTGAAATAAACGCAATTAGCATTAAAATAAAATTGATATTTGTTTAACATTGAATAACATAAATTTAAAACATCTGAAATAAATTATATATCGTTTTAGCTGACCCGGCAAACGTTATTTTGCTATGTATTTTTTTTAAGAAACATTTTTTTGTTCGATAAAAATAATTATGGTGGATTACCCTTAACATTTATGGGGATAAAAAAGATGTCAATTTCTCAGACCTACCCAATATGTACACAAAATATCATGAGAATCGGGAAAGCCGTTTCGGAGGAGTTTAACCACAAACACCGCGACACGAGAATTTTATATGTATATTAGATTTTCCTTTATGGGGATATATCTCTTAAACTGTAATAGACAGATAGTAGAAATTTTCAGTAAAAAAAAATACCGCTATAATTTAAAATACCGCTATAACAGCCAATACCAAAAAACAAACTAAAGGTAAAAATATTCAGAGATCCATTTTTAAGAAACTGTTTTTTCGGTGCTCTTAGCATTTTGTTGTTACCCTTCATGTATACAAGTCCGTATACAAGTCCACTCGCATTTAACCTGTTTCTTTTTTCTTAACGAAATGCGCCTTCTGTTGTTACCGTTATGTAAGGTACCGCCGAGTGAAGGAGGCCAGCCCCCTAATCGGCGAAAGCATTTTTGTCAAATGATTGCGACTAGTTGTGATCAGTTGGTATCGTTCGGGCCGCCCATTGGTCAGTCGGTCCAAACGATCCCAACTAGTCGCAATCATTTGACAAAAATGTGTTCGCCGATAAGGGGGCTAATGCTGCAACCACCTATTTCAAACTAAACAAATATGAACTTTATTTCTATGATCTTTAAGTTGATTTCAGAAGGACTAGTACTATTGAAAAACTTATAAACATGGTTGAAGTTTTAGCGTAAACAGCACTCTAATTGCGTAACACGCTATTACTATCAGTTGGGATCATTTTGAAGCTTATTGTTATTCCACTGCTCACTAAGTTCCAAACTTTCAATCTTCAACAACGTAAGTTATCATCGTTAATCCCAGTCGCATCCGAAGCCTTTTCAGCTTTGGAGTCTGGGGTCCGCTTTACCAGTCTAACTGCTGATATGGCTAAACTTCGACATTTTCCGTGAAGCGACTGCTGCCGTCTGACCTCCACAACCCGAAGGCGACATCGAAGCATTGCAGTTAGACCAATTGTTGGACTTTTGAGGGCTCCAACAACCCGTAACGACTGCCACTAGATGTTTGTATGGCAACCGGGACCAACGGCTTAACGTGTTTTCCGAGGCACGACCAGACCAGTGCAAATATTCATCATCATGCATACAAATACTTGCACTGTGCGGGGATCGAACCCACGCCACCTTGCGCAGCGGCCGCGTCCGCTTCCGCTACGCCACGGAGGCTGTCGTTGCTACTGATAATGTGTTACGCAATTACCCTGCTGAAGGAATATTGTGTGGGATTTTAAAGTAATTTTTCCATTAATTAATATTTGTTGACATTTTTCGTCGTACATAAAAATTGCGATATATTTATCGCAATTTTTATTAGAAGAAAAGCACTGAGTTACTTCGTTAGTGAACCCGACCCCTGCAATCGGGTCTATAAATGCGTGTCTATCTGGTTTACTCATAGCAATTGGCCTTCTGTAACCTATCTATTCTGTGGTTACTTTGAACCCGGTTTAATTAAATAGCGTGTTACTATGTGCGTGGTTAAGTAAAAGTCAGTTTAACTGATTCATTAAACTAATTAATGTTGTGCCATAAACATTCTTCGGTTATTAACTGTAGTGCAGTAATGGGTTTGGAGTGATTGTAACCTTGCGGTGAAGGTGTTTTGTTGGCTTTAGGGAAGACGTGGGTTTGAAGTGTAAGTAATTCACCCATATCATATAGTAACTATCTTAATTATGCTACTAGTGGCATATTACGAATTCTAGAATTTCATTGGATGTCGTCCAACCAGAGTTCTGCGGATCTCCTCATTTCTGATTCCATCGCGTAGAGAAACTCCGAGCATAGCTCTTTCCATTGCCCTTTGCGTGATTTTGAGCCTTCGTAATGAGACCCATTGTGAGCGACCACGTTTCAGTTCCGTATGTCATCACTGACAACACACACTGATGACTAGAATTTGAAAGTTTTAGCGGGAAAGTCAAGCTGAGTGTCACGCTCATTTTTCATTGGACTATTAACATTATTTATAGTGTTGTTTTCTAAATAAAAGCGCGTGATTTATGTAGTAAAAAGTGTATTCAGTGAATAATTTATAAAGAACATTGAAATATTCTAGCATAGTGGCCACATTGTGACTTTACCCCAAACCTCCCTCCTAGTCGGCTCACGCGGGAAACGAAAGGAAATAGGTTAGGACCTAACCTATCTCCTTTCGTCTAACCTAACCGTTAGGTTAAGTTAAGATAAGTTACGAATCCGTGTGCATGTGTTTCTGACCTGCCATCGGACGCGTCTCCAGGTGACGGATAGGGGAACGGCCCCCAGATATCAGGGCTACCGGTTTTTCGGCGCGGATTAAAAACAGACGCGGAGACCGCTTCTGGGGTCATGCGTGCGACGGGTCGACCACATCTCCAGGTGAGCTGACACGACCCGAACACCGGGTCGCCATCGGACAACCTGGGCTCCTCACTGAGAGGAGCTGGGGGCCCCGCTTGCATGCGTGCAAGCGAGTGGGGCTAAGAGGAAGGACATCTCGCTAAAAAACACTTGGCTGTTGTAGTAACTACAAACAAGTAATTGGGCTTAATAAACTAGCGCGTTTTACCATCAACGATTGCATCACTGCTTACCATCAGGCGGGATTGCAGTCAAGCACTAGTTTATAATTATTAAAAAAAAAATCTTGGATCTTTATTCGTTACAAGAAGCCTGACAGTCTGACAATAAGTCTTACCAATTCTTCTTCTTCTTCTCCGGCTACAGAGGTCCACTGCTGGACAAAGGCCTCTCCTAAAGATTTCCACAATGACCGGTCTTGTGCGGCCTGCATCCGTTGGCTTCCCGCGACCTTCACACGGGGTGGTGTTACACAGAACAATTAAGGCCATCGTATTAACAAATAGCCGGGTTATCGAAGTCAGATAAACAACCCATATCCTCTCTGGGTGTCGTAAGAAGCGACTAAGGGAACTTTTACCAGTGAAGCGGGCGGAAGCGCTTCTCCTGTGCAATATCAAATTACTGCAATCTCTAAACCGCCTGCCAAGCATGAGGATTATGGCAAAAGACAAAAGCAACGTAATCCTTGGGTGAGGCCTTTGTCCAGCAGTGGACCTCCATAGGCAGAAGAAGAAGAAAGAATGACAAAATGTACCTAACTGTACTTTTTTCCGTTCTGTTATTTTCTTTCGTCTCGTCTCGTCGTCGTGTTTATATATATATATGTGTGTGTGTGTATTTACATAAATGGCTAATTAAATAAAGTAAGTAAATAATTCTGGTGCATGAAATTTCTGAAGTATTGCAATGTATATTATTGAATTAAACGGTATAAAACCAATTACAAAAATTAAATACAGCTTGCACACATACAGGTTAAAAGTGAATGAATGTACACGTATGTATGATTATAAAAACATTGGGTTCAGCACCTTGATTACCTAACAGACTATAGGAACCTACATCATTGTGAAGCAAATTTCTCAACCATTGCTTCCTAAGTTCGAAAATTTTGTCAACACAACACGTAAGTAAGGCAATGATTGCTGTTAACCTGTCAAATTGAAAGCGATTCCGATTGATAATGTGTTATGTGATTGCCCCGCAGTTTAAAAGTTTATTTATGCTTTCATAAACCGGTCTCATAGAGGAAAAATCACCTAACAAGAGTATAATTTGACGCCATAATTTCAGCCGAAGCCTAGGACACGCGAGTAAGGAATCGTACATTCTTCCCAGTAAAGCATAGTACGAGGAAAATAAAAGATACACTTTGTTTTCTAAAAAAAAGTGATTTTTATCATAAAATTCTATGTGATATTTTTAGTAAGGCAGGATAATATTGGTTGGAATCCCGGATATCAATTGTGGTTGGAATGGTGGTTAGAATATATGTGGCCAGTATTTTTTCTCGCTTAGTGATAAAACTTTTTGCCTTCTGGCATTAGACTCATCATCATCATCCCAGCGCCCATCCCGGTCGCATCCGCGGCTTTCGCGTTGGAGCCCGGCGTCCTTCTGGCATTAGACTATAAATATTTAAATAGGTTGGCTACAAAACTGACAAAATAAAAAAAAAACTTAGCACGTTTTAGCCACGTTTTAACAATGGATTTTTATACACCTTTTCTGCCCATTCAACATATTAAAAATGGATTTTCATACAACTTTTCGACCCGCAAATTTCTACAACAATAATTATATACTTTCTACCGGATGTTTAAAAAGTTATAAAGTACTAGCTTTCCGCCCGCGGCTTTGCCCGCGTGGAGTTCGGTTATAACGCGCTTTTTAGATTTCCCTCGGGATCATCAATTTTTCCGGGATAAAAGGTAGCCTATGTTCCTTATCAGGGTGTAAAGATTGTCTGTGCCATATTTCATCAAAATCGGTTGAGAGATTTAAGCGGGAAAGCGTAACAGACAGACAGACAGAGTTACTGTCGTATTTATAATATTAAAGTATGGATTTTGCAAGCAGGTGAAGTATAAATAAATATTTGGGAAGAGCACAACAAGCGTGCCTGGACGATGGTTCAAATCCGGGGTAAATTAACCTTCTAATATACTTAAATACATTGTGAGAAGCAACATTTACTGTATACATACGTCACCGCATCAGATGGTATATAATTAATGGCCTAGTAAAAATAACACACCGTTGCTACCGTGTGAAACTAGCTGTTTGCAAGCTTCTAAAGCTCTTTTTGAATGGAAATAGAATAAAATAGAATACTCTTTATTATGGACACCATATAAAGAACATAACTTATAGTATATGAAGATTTTACAAAGAGTGACACAATGGCGGTTTTATCGCTATAGGCAATCTTTTACAGATAACCTTTGAATGGAATACTAAGGGGAAAGAGAGACAAATAGTGTAGATAGTCTACGATGTACTATTTAGACAAAAAATACGTAATAAATAATACATCTTCATATACACTGATCAATTATAATATACTAGGTTTCCGCCCGCGGCTTCGCCCGCGTGGAGTTCGGTTATATCACGCTTTTTAGATTTCCCTCGGGAATATCAAATTTTGTCGCGATAAAAGTATCCTAATCTATTATTCTATATTGTAATCCGGACTTCTAACTTTACGTCTGCAAAATTTCAAAGCAATCGGTTCAGTAATTACGACGTGAAAGCGGAACAAACAAACCAACCCATTTTCCCATTTATAATATTAGTAAGGAGGTATTTTGAGAGCTAGCCAAAAATGAAGGTTTGAACTGCCTCGATGTTCTTGTGGTCACAAGCACGACCGCGAGAGTATGGTCCTGGTTTCGGTTTTCCGTCATTCTTCTGCCCGTATTTCTTCTTTCTCTATAAGCCTTCTTCTCAACCCTCACTTCCCTTTTATTCATCATCGTCATCATCTACCTTTTATCGTCCCATTGCTGGGCACAGGTCTCTTCTCATACAGAGAAGGATTGAGCGTAATCACCACGCTTGCTCAATGCGGATTGGCGATTTCAGACTTAAAGTCCAGGTTTCCTCAAGATGTTTTCCTTCACCTTTTTAATCAGTCATAATCATAATCTACATATTTATTATATAAAGCATTTATTTAATTTACCTGATCCTAGGCATCCTATTTATAGTTTATTTTTGTTTAATACAAAAATAAGGGCTCTGTTGACTACGCCTTATTATTGTTCGGAAATAAATTCAGACCCGCCACGAGATCTTACCCATCCTTAATATTCCCTTCATCCTACTAACCCCGAAAGAAATTTCTGCGATTTATTTCTCGACATTTATGATTTCGCATTTTTTCGCAGGCTTTGGGGTTTTCTAAAATATTATAGTACCTATTAATCTACCCAAAAAAGAGCTAACATAATAAACAAATACAGTCTGTTAAAGTGTAGTTCCTTTTTCACAGCTAACATTATTGCTAGCATATTGCATAGCTGACATCATTTAATCTAATTTAATTTAATTAATTAATAATAATTTGTAATGTGTAATAAATGTAATAATTAAAATTTTTGATATTCGTTACAAAACGAATATTAAAAATTTATATAAAAAAAAGTATACTGTAAAAAGTAAAGCAACCAAAACTGTTTAATCTATATCTATACTAATATAAAGCTGAAGAGTTTGTTTGTATGTTTGTTTGTTTGTATGTTTGTTTGTTTGTTTGTTCGCGTTAATCTCGGGAACTACTGGTCCGATTTGAAATATTCTTTTTGCGTTGGATAGCCCATTAATCCAGGAAGGCTTTAGGCTATATAACATCACGCTACGACTAATAGGAGTGGAGCATAACTAAACCACGCGAACGAAGTCGCTGGCGGCCGCTAGTGTTTAATATGCATGGGTGAAATGTATGTATAAATAATTGTACAATGCCTGAAAATAAAATGATTTATTATTATAAGATAAGAGCTATACGAACAACGCCTGAACAATTTTAAAGACAAAATATTATTACCTTATTTATTATCCTTTTGCTTTTTTCTTCACATGTATATTATAGGTATATGAATTTTTTGTACTTACTCTAACCGTGCTGTACTGTAACTGTGTGTTGTAATTAATAAATTATTATTATTGTATTTTAGTTTATATACCTACATAATGTAAATAATTTATTTGAAATAAATTGCTTCTATTTGATTACAAATAAAATCCCCTGTGATAAATATTATATGCCATCGAGGTTTCGAAATCAGTCAATTATATATTAGACCGTTTTTCATAATATCTGATAAGGACAACATATGAGGAAAGCAAAATTTAATTTATTCCACTAATAAATGTTAAAGTTTATATGGATGATGTATGTTTGTTACTCTACCACACAAAAACTACTGAACGGATTAAGATGAAATTTGGCAGATAGTTGGTTCATAATTACGATTAATGGATGAAGGATACTTCTAGCCCAGTATTCCAACTAGATCGAAACTTATACAGGTGAAACCGCAGGGAGTAGCTAGTTGGCGATATAAAAAAAAATTTTTTCAACTAGCTTTTTTTGACATATTCAAATGTCTCACAGATTTTCTTCCTAAGTATGGCTTTCATACGATACTTTCAGCGGATATTTTTCGTGATATTCACCAAAAAATATTAAGTATGGGTAGATATGTATACAATAACTTACGGTTTATGTAAGAAAAATTAGATTTATCGATACCTGTGTACCACTTTATGATACCATTAATTGTTACTGTCTCCTAAGATACAACAGAGACACCTAAGACAGGGCGACATGATGTTCATGGATTCGTGAGACATTTCTTCATATTATGTTGTACATCTGATCTTATGTATGAATCATGTGTGTTTTCATAATAAAGATAATTACTATTATTAATTTTATTCATACTCAAAAAAAAAAAATAATACAAATTCAACATACCAGGCTCCTATGACAACGCAGGAGGTGTTTGTTAATCCAAGGGTCACAACACTAACCGTCACTGATATACACGCGCGCTCCGATCCCGTGGTACCAACTCACTGAAGCTTTACCTATAACCTCGCCATAGTGTAGATAAGCGCAGAAAATCTTGTAAAACTCTGTCGTGTGGTGGGTGTGTTTCAGTGGTTTCATAAAGATAAGTAAACGTGGAGTTTCTAATTTGAAATTAGAACCTCATTTAGAACATCTTTTGACGTTTCATAAGTGCTCAAGTTTTTTTTTTAAACCTTGCCTCAGACCTTATTCCTGTAACCGCGGGTGCGTTCATAAACGTTTAAACTCACAAACAAACAGCCAGATAGGAACAACTACTTGTAGGTCATACAAATACAAAAAAATAAAAAAACATACAAATACAAAGGTAAATAATTTGGTCCGTGCCAACCGTTTCGTCGATTCGATATAAAATTATTTGAATTTAGATGGTACGGGAAGTGTTCAGTATTTAAGAAGTGTTAAGTAAAAAAATACAGAAATAATTATAATAAATATTAACAATTTATACAACCCTAAGTCTAAGGAAAAGAAAGAAGTAAGAAAACTTACTTCTTTCCTTTCCTTAGACTGGGCTAGCTTGTATTTGCAGAGAGTAGTCGACCAAATATTTATTAAAAAGAAAGAATTGATCCCAGACTGGAATTAGTTTTATTAGCCGTCCTTTTAGTAGCCATAACGGCGGCGGCGGCCATATATTCCTATTTCATTTCACTAACATACACTGACGGACTCATAAACTGCATCAAAGTAATAGACGACTTGGAAATAAATATTGTAACCAAATATGCAAACTTTCTATACCTACAGATATAAATAGAAATCTCTAGATTGGTTCGTGAACTTTAAAACAGTGTAGGGTCATATCGTTAAGTTTAAGTTTGTGTACTGGAAAAGACCTTAACACTTTTTTTGATGAAGAAACAGAAATTTAAGGAGAATTGGTTTAATAAAAAAATTGGTTTTAACAATAGACACAAACTTTATGTAAGGGTTTATTTATGTTTTAATAAGGTGTATTACCTCCATGTTATTCCGGTCCCGGTATCCGGTTATTAAAATATTTTGCGGAATATTGTCTCATTCTTCTGAAAGTGCTGTTCTTAGTGCTGCCGCTGCCGTGAGCACAGGATTTCTCGCATATACAGCTCTTTTTAAATTGTCCCAAACATGCTCCATGGCATCATGCTGGCCAATTCATTGTACGTATCCCAACCTCTTCGCAATATTGTTGAACTTGTGCAGCAGCGTGCGGCCGGGCATCATCCTGCATAAAAGTAAAATTTTCGCCTATGAATCCCATGTAAGGCATCACGTGATCTTCTAAGATCTCTGTTATGTAGCGATGTGCAGTCAAACCCCCTCTATTACCGTTTTGACGGACCATGTCTATGAACACAAGTTCTGTTCGCCCGTTCATCGACATGCCACCCCAGACCATACACGAACCGCCTCCAAAAGGAACACGCTCCTCAATGCAACTTTGAGCATATTGCTCCCCACGTCGACGACAGACTCTTCTGTGACCATCTGCACTATATAAACATGTCCTACACTCGTCCGTGTTGTTCTTGCACTCACATTTACGCCACGCATTTCATTAAGCTCTGTTTTGATGTTAACTGACGTGAGGAAATGATTTCGCAGGAAAGTTGTAACAGGAAATCGGTCATCACGACCGGTGGTTTCTCGAGTCCTGCCTGTAATGAAATGAAATGAAATCGTTTATTAAGCAAGTAGGATCACTGATCACTTTTACACGTCAAGTTTATTTTTTATTTTATTTTTTTAACTAGATGAAGCCGGCATTTCCTAACTGACTACCTCTGAGAAGAAACAGCCGAAACAAATTCAGGGATCACCGTCTTTTTTCAAGTCCAGACATTAAAAATGAAAATGTATACAATAATTTACGTTATAATTACGCATATTGCCTAATAACAATACTAAACAGAGCGAGCAGCTCAGTCCCAAGCTTTTTTGTCTTCTAAATAATCTGTGATTTTATAATACCCCTTTTTGCAAAGTTGTAACTATACCACGTCTCCTTCTGTAAAAACCTGTCTCCACAAACCTGTATATTTCAGAAACTGTAGATTGGTAAAAATTTAAATTTATACCAATCGTTCGTTGATCCAAGCCCTCCCGCACCCGCGCTACAATTTAAGCCGCTTGTTTGGACGAAGTATCCATATTATGGTTCAAAAACTCCCGATAATTTAAAAAACTATCCCAACAGTTCTGCTGGTAATAATAATTCAATTGACAAAAGAATAAAAAATCGATGCGAATCAATTTAAAACTTTACTTTAAATAACACGCAAATCTGATACTACGAGTAAATTTTCTTTTCCCGGCAATATTCAATTGTTTTTTAAAAAACAAATTCAAAAATAGAACTATAGTATTCAATTTTTTCTATGGTTTGGACTATGGTTTGTTTTTTTTTTTATATAATTTTTTTGACATTACGAGCATGGCAGTTGAGAGTTTGTCATGCTCACTCAAATGTCTTGCTGATGGTGGCGCGTGTTGTTTGGTCATTTGGTTCCCTTCAAAATGGTTGAGCTAAATGGGGCTGATGCGCGAGTCATGCTCGTGAACGGGGGCTGTCAGTGGAGACTGGTCATCTCTTAGCTGCCAGTGGGCTTGATTAATTTTCTATCTTTTCATTAATTTTTATAATTATACATTGTGCTCACATGATAGAAGCAACAGAAATATGTAACGAAGACATGTAATCCATATTATGATTTTAAAAGGGTGTCCATGGAGTTTCTTGCACATTCTTCTCCATAGAGATCTACGCTTTGGAACATGCAATTTAGCTTCACTTTTCTCGGACTGACCGATATTAACTATTCAAAAGCACAACTGTTGGTTAATTTGAAATAAGCAATTTTGATTTTGATTTTAAATTTGTTTCTTTTTAAGATTAAGAGCCAGTCTATCTATAATCTTTATATAATTTAATCTAAAAAGTTCGCAAATTTATTCAAAAAAATCAATTCAGAGTAATCCTCAACTTTGATGCAGTTTATGAGTCCGTCAGTGTAGTTTATAATACACATGGTTACTAGCACTAAGTGTCTCGTTGCTCAATTTATTTTATTGATTAAATTAAATTAACTGTTTATTAAATTTTACTGCATACACCAGACACTTATCTTTTAGAAATATATTAACGAAGAAATATTATTATGACCTACTTGGATTTATTTCTTGCTTTTCATTAAATATAATGTGAAGAAAAGAAAGAACGAGACGGTGTCCACGAAGACCGATGCCTAGATCAGGGTTGCGGGTTGGGCAAAAGAGAAATCGTGGCCCTGGCGTACAGGCAAGTGAAGGAACACCGGTGGGTTTTAGTCAGTAAAAGTCTGACACGACCTTCCGCTCCATTCAGAGCAAGAGAGAGGTCATTTGATGGTTTCCCATCCAACCAAAAGAAAAGGAAAATGTGATCCTTCGCACGTACTTCGTTCGCATTTTCGAAAGAAAATACAATGTAATGTAGTAAGTGGAAAATAACAGTATATAACAACAGTTCCAAATATCAGATGATTTTAGGCAAGCTCAACATAATTGTGAAGACCTTAGCCTACCTCCTGATGCAGCTGAATACCTCGACTACCAGTAGGGTAATTATCTATCACACTGCAATGGGCCCTAATCTGCTCTCACAACGCTGTTAGAATTGTCGATCAATGATCTCATAATGACCAATTTTGACAAGTTTTGTAATCTACTAACAAAATGGCGACATTATGACTTTCCAGTGATCAATCACTGACATCATTACATAATTATTAAATGTTTTTGTAGTTAATATGAAAATGTCGTTTTATCACCATTTCATTACGAGCCGACTGACCGATAATTGATGGAACATTATAAATTTAGCAGATAAGGACTTTTAGCTCAATGACAATGGAATCGTCTTGGAATGACAAATTTATAAACATAGCAGAGTAGGGCCCCAGCAGTAATGGATTTCATTTCGACAGTGCATCCACATTCATTGCGATATTTACGTTGCCAAGCAGAGACATTTTTCGAACATATGCAGTAATGGACAAGCAATATCCTTCAAAATGATTCCAATTGTATTTTTTTTTTAAGTTGCCTCTCGCTAGGAATTTGTTTTGTATCGTGGGTGCCTTTACAAACATATAAATGATAAACACCGTATTACTATACCACTTTCTTTTACAGTATTAAGATACCACTTGGAAAGGCGGTTAACACATTCATGTTGATATATATTCAAACATGCATTGGTCGCTGTGGGTATTCTGTATTTTCCTGTAATGTGACCTCCCATAGGGTGGGGATCGCAGGCTATATTTCTGAAAGAATGAAAGATAGTAAATGTATTTAGCACAGACTAAAATACACACAATGATAAAAACTGTTGCAATTTATTGTATTTTTTAATCCTAGTTTTTTTTTTCTTTGTTGTTGTTTAGGTAATAAATTAAAAATTAAATGTAATACTTTATGAAATGTAAAATTGTACCCAACTTAATATAAACTATATCCATTGTACTGATTCACTAACAAATTAACAGTTTTTGTTATTGTTAATTAGGTTATATAAATAATGAAATATTTGACTAAAATGAATTCATTGATTGATTTACTTGGCTTGTGGGATACAGTTCATATTTTAAAACAAAAAGGCAATTCAATCACACTATTGAGTTGGGAGTTTCCAACTCAATAGTTTCATTGAGCTGTCTTTTTCAGGCGTCAGAGGTTGCCTGGATGTAGCTGAATATCAGTATTTTACTTGGAGCAGTATTTTACTCGGTTAGGCGGTTGTACGTGGGAATCGTGCGGTCCATGGCCCCGTCAGGGTCGTCCGCGGGTATTGCACGATTTCCTACGAGGCGGCTTGCGTCCTGGCCGGATCCCCGCCCTGGGACCTAGAGGCGAAAGTACTCGCGTCATTGTACCGATGGCGCGAGGAAGAGCGGACACGGGGCTCCAGTCCGGCGCAGCGGCAGATCAGATCAGGCTCGGGAGAAGGCACGGCTCCCTGTCGTTTAGGGTGACGCAGGTACTGTCGGGGCACGGCTGCTTCGGTAAGTACCTGCGTCGTTTAGGCAGGGAGCAGGACGCTCGGTGCCACCACTGCGTCCAATGCGGGGAGGACACGGCGCAGCACATGCTCTTCGAGTGTGTAGCTTGGGAGGAGCAGCGCCGTGTCCTCACAAATGAAGTAGGAGGCGACCTGTCGCTGCCGGCAGTAGTGCGGAGGATGGTCGGTAGCGCAGTGTCCTGGGACGCGGTGGTGTCCTTCTGCGGGAACGTGATGTCGCAGAAGGAAGCTGCGGAACGGGAGAGGGAGATCTCAACTCCCTTCCCAGGCCGCAGAAGACGCACCGGGCGTCGAGGAAGGGCGGATAACGCCCTCTTCCGCCCCCCATGAATGAATCTAGGGGCGAGGGACATGGGGAAGTCCCCGCCCCCTATTCGATGGACCCCGAGGCGGAGGTGCGCGCGAGTGTCGACGCGCGCCTCTGAGGCGATGCACGGGGTAGTTTAACACCCCACTACCCCGTGCAAGAGACGAGGCCCGGACAAATTAGAACAAACAAGAAGAATTTAGACTCCCACGGTCCCACGTGCGCTCGTGATAGAAGAGACACCGGGATGGTTTTAGTCAGTAAAAGTCTGGCAGACCCCGTTGCCCACCCCAGGGCGACGGACATCCTATGAGGATTTCCACCCGGGAAAAAAAAAGTATTTTACTCATAGTGGTAGGTCATAACATCGGCTGCCGGCAGAAGTTACCACCCACCAGTCAAAGTTTTGCCGCCAAGTGATTTGTCGTGTTCCGGTATAATGTCTGGTGAAGCCGTACGGAGGACGGGTTCGAGCAGTTGTGTTGCGATGTGTGCCGGATACGATGCGTCAAATGTAGTTGTGTCGGGACTTTGATCGTGGAAGGTCTCCAGATCAATCTCCCTCCGGCTCAGCATCGTTGGTCGTGTTGTTTTGTTGGGTTTAACATTGCATTACCTCGCTCAACTGCCGTCTTCCTTCCTATTCACTCAGTTTGTTTGTGTAAATAGGCCCTTAATCAACTAGTGCGATTTACCATCAATGATTGCATCACTGCTTACCATCAGGTGGGATCGCGGTTAAGCACAAGCGTATAATTATAAATAAAGCAACTGACTTTAACCGAAATAACCCAGTTATTGACTAACAAATACTGGTTAGAAAGTTTTAATTAAGTTTTTAATATTTTGATTTAGATTTTTAGGAAATTAACTGACAGTAGGCAGGGCACATTGCTCGTAGAACCGATGGCCGATGGGGCAGTAAGTTTCTGCAGTGGCGGCCACGTACCGGAAGACGCAGCGTAGGGAGGCCCCCAACAAGGTGGACCGATGACCTGGTGAAGGTCGTGGGAAGTCGATGGATGCGGGCAGTACAAGACCGGTCATTGTGGAAGGCCTTGGGGTAAGCCTTTGTCCAGCAGTGGACTTCTATAGGCTGAAGAAGAAGAAGAAGATTTTTGGGTTACTGACTACCCATAACGAGTTTCAAAGACACGATTGAAAACCAGGAATAACGGTTTAATGTTCTGTTCCATCCACTCATCCACAAATCTAACAGTATGTAAGCTTTGACAGGTTTAGCTGCTCGTCCGAGGCAGAGTTCTTCCAGCTATTATTATAAGCCTGTGACGTCACAATGCAGGGTGAAGTTCTCCCCACTCGCTTTCCATCATCAACCTTTTTATCGTCCCACATAGGCATTGATCTCCTCTCATACAGAGAAGGATTGAGCGTAATCACCATGCTTGCTCAATGCGGGTTGGCGATTTCAGACTTAAAGTCCAGGTTTCCTTAAGAGGTTTTCCTTCACCTTGTATTCAGTCATTGGTGTTCAAGATATACTTAGATAGGTCACTCACTTTCCACTTCACTGTATCTCAGGTGCTAAAGATCAATTCTTGATATAGGAATCCATCTCAACTCACCATCTCTATCTGGGCTTGCCGCGGTGTCGCTTACCATTGGACCTATTTGATCTTGCGTTTGGCCCATTGGTTATCTGACTTGCGCCAGATGTGTCTGTCTGCAGCCCAATTCCGTTAACCGTTTTTTTATTTACCATTTATATTTATCATTTCCAAATACCAGAATTAATAATGATGTCTTGAAGTACAATTAAACATATATATATAGATAATTCTTAACCATTTATAGCCATCCTCATCATCTCAGCGTTAATCAACCAGTTTTTTCAACGTTGGAGTCTGCGGTCTGCTTGTACCAATCTAACTGCTGTTTTGGCTAAACTTCGATATTTTCCGTGAAGCGACTGCCGTCTGACCGCCACAACCCGAAGGCGATATCGAAGCATTGCAGCTAGACAAATTGTTGGACTTTTGAGGGCTCCAACAACCCGTAACGACTGCCATTAAATGTTCGTACGGCAACCGGGCAAACTTAACCATTTATATTCAGACTAGCTTTCCGCCCGCGGCTTCGCCCGCGTAAATTTCGGTTATATCGCGCTTTTTAAATTTCCCTCGGGAACATCAAATTTTATCGGGATAAAAGGTTGCCTATGTCCTTTCTCAGGGTCTAAAGATTGTGTGCTTTCCGCCCGCGTCTTCGCCCGCGTGGTGTTCGGTTATATCGCGCTTTTTAGATTTCCCTCGGGAATATCAAATTTTTCGGGATAACAGGTAGCCTATGTTTTTTCTCAGGGTCCAAAGATTGTCTGTGCCAAATTTCATCAAAATCGGTTTAGAGGTTTAGGCGGGAAAGCGTAACAGACAGACAGACAGAATTACTTTCGCATTTATAATATTAGTATGGATTGATATAAAATTACAGCAAAAATGAAAAGACAATTAGATGTTGAATTGACTTACCAAAGACAATTCAATATTCCCTTCAATTAATTCGGCCCTAAAAAATCTAATTTAAAATTTAATCTTCCTTGAAAGGGCTGAATTTTAATATGATTACTCATTAAATAAATTAACGTGTTTTAATGGAATAAAGAGAGTTAATTTGGTTAATTCTTTCATTACATTAAGGGACTAAAGGTGGCTAAAGATTAATAAGCATCGATATTTTTAATGGATTCCATAATTATTCATTACTCAGCAGGTTTGTTAATATCTAAGCATATAGATACAGACCCTAGTACGTCAAACTACTACGACCAGCCAAGTTTGTTTGTTAGATTTTAAACTATATAGTATAAGGATTAAGGTCCAAGTTTGATTGGGAAAATTTTATATTTTCGGGTAACTTGACCGGCAACCTAATTGCGTAAGTTGTGTAAGATATTAAATTACTATCAATTTGAATAATTTTTAAGCATATTGGTAATCCATTGCCCCAAAATATTCGAAAAATGTGTTTATTCAGCAACGTAACGCTATGAATATTATTGAACTGTCAAAATGAAATTGCTACAGATAGTGTGTTACGTAATTACTTCAGTAGGTACAAGAGAGCAGACTAAGGGATACGCTCTAATACTAATTACCCGACTACGGCAAAGCAAAAGGAGGGTTATGATTTTGACAGGCTATGTATGTATGTATGTATGTTCATCTGTTCCCTCGTAACTTCTAAACTACTTATCAGAATTCGACAAGTGACATATCATTAGAAGCGTCTTAATTGTCCGCTGGTTATAGGCTATATGGAGTTTCACAAAATCTACTGTGGCGCCCTCTAGCGGACAAAACATACAGAGTAAAAAAATAAAGTTAAGATAAATATGCCATGTTTGGTATCATTTGAAAGCGCTTTTCTTGTACATTTTGAATATATATATATATATATATACCTACCTATCGTAGCACCTTGACAACGTGTGACTACGTCTTTCCAAACATGAACATTTATCTCTACATAGTGAATATTGCATACTTGCAACTACATTAGCAACTTTGTTCACTTCAGTATTCTGACAATCTTGTTTTATACTTTTTCAGCGTCGTTTTTTGTCGTAGTTGGGTTTTAGTTTTTTTACTTTTTATTATTACTTTTAAGGAAAATAATAGTGATTTGCAGATTCCTAGTTAGGATACCTTTATCCAGATCTACCTATCGTATAAAAACTTATGCAGGTGAAACCGCATTGTGCAGCTAGTATTATATAAATTTATAAAAGTGTCTATTCGTCATTGTAGTCGAACAAATTCAAAATTCGAGCACCACTACGATCCGGACGAAGCGTGTCGCTTCTTCTTTAATACCGCGTATATCGAGGGACTGGAACAATTTGCCGGCGGCGGTGTTTCCGTCACACTATTGACTTAGTAGATAAAGTTAAATTCTTAGGTATTAACATAGATGTGAACTTAAATTGGAAACATGAGCTAGCTGCTATTGACTCTTCTATTTCATCAGCATGCTATGCACTCAGGAGCCTTACAGATATTTTAGATTTAAAGCATCTAAAGGCTGTATATTATGCGCTTATCGAAGCTAGATTGAGGTATAGCATCATGCTTTGGGGTAACAGCTACGACTATAACTGTCAGAAAGCGTTCATCTTACAGAAACGTGCTATAAGGACTTTAGTAAGGATCTCACAAACAGAATCATGTAGAGAACATTTTAAAAAGTTGAATATTTTGACAGTACCAAGTTTATATATATTGGTTATACTTTGTTACTTTGCTAAGTATATTCATCAGTATGAATCACAAGAGGAACGTAAGGTAAGAGAAAGCACAAGAAGAAAGGAGTTTAAACACAAGTTGTCACCAAATTTTAACGTGGTCAGGCACTGCTCCAGATACCAAGCAGTTGAATTATTCAATAGGTTGCCAACTGATTTGAAATTGTTAATATATAATAGTCATTTATTTAAAAATAAATTAAAAACCTTCTTGTTGGAAAGATGTTTATACTCAGTATCAGAATACATGTCAAATGATATAAATAAATAAAGTACTAGTGAATACGCTTTCGACGGAACCCTTAACTTTGACTGTAACATTATGCTTTGACTATAGCTACGCATTTGACATTATGTATTTATTTTTATTTTTTTAATTTTCTTGTAATCATATCTGACATTAGTTTATATATCTATTGACATACTTATGTATAATTGATTGACTTGTTATGTTTTTCTGTGATTATGTTTTATTTATATTCCAATTCGACATTTTTCATTTTTATAGCCGCATGTGGTATTTCTATTTTAATTTTATATACAATGTTCAACACAATGTAAATTGTTATGAATAAATGATGAATACTACAATTTGAGTGTCTTCAAGGCTAGAGTGAATAGGCTCTTAATAAACTAGCGCGCTTTACCATCAACGATCGCATCATTGCTTACCATCAGGTGGGACTGCGGTCAAGCGCTAGTTTATATTTTATAAAAAAAAGTGAAAGCATGAACTAAATAACGTTTATAGATCTCGGCCTAAGAGTCAACTCAATGTCTTAATACCTAAATAAGTGTATTTTTAACAATTCTCCTTTCTCCCTTTGTGCAGTCACTAATGTAAACCACAAGTACACAGATTTTAACTGCAAACTCAATCCACAAACATTTACATTTTATTTATGAACCCGTGAATCTATACTAATATATAAAGCTGAAGAGTTTGTTTGTTTGTTTGTGCGCGCTAATCTCAGGAACTACTGGTCCGATTTGAAAAATTCTTTTTGCTTTGGATAGCCTATTAATCCAGGAAGGCTTTCGGCTATATAACATCCCGCTATAACCAATAGGAGCAGAGCAGTAACAAAAAATGTTGCGAAAACTGAAGTCAAAGCGGAGCATAACTAACTCTACGCTAACGAAGTCGCTGGCGGAGGCTAGTAGGAAATAAGTCCTCTTGAGACCACAGAGCGGGGATCTACCGTCTAGTAACGTCTAGACATAGAGTGTGGACTGAACAATTCTATTTCATCTATTTCAAGA
The DNA here is from genome assembly GCA_017933935.1 of Sesamia nonagrioides. Taxonomy (NCBI): domain Eukaryota; kingdom Metazoa; phylum Arthropoda; class Insecta; order Lepidoptera; family Noctuidae; genus Sesamia; species Sesamia nonagrioides. The sequence continues at coordinate 1,368,160 of JADWQK010001414.1, read as the reverse complement.
AATACAAATTTGAACAATGTACATGTTTTATGCTCTTAAGCTTCCATGGTCAACTGGGAACCCTTATATTTCACCAGGTCGGTCAATCTGTCTATACGTGCTTATTTTCACTTTATACGAAAATTGAATAGTACATACTTTGTTCAGAATAAGCAACTGAACGATTCCAATAATTTTTACACCATGTTATATTTTTCCCAAATATACAATATGTAAAGAAAACCCTGTCCGATCCGTGAAGGTATTGTTAGGAATCGATAACTGATTCTACTAATGCCGACAAAGCCGGACTAAAGTTTAAGAAAAAAACCCCCTAAAAAAATAAATATTATTTTGCAAAAAGAGGTAACTTAATACATGTGCGGTAGGACACCCTTCCGCGGTCGACGGGGGGCAGGGCACGCGACGCGTGGTCGAATCGCATAAGCGTACCGTCAAAATGATGTTGTCACTTTTTTTAAAATTACCAAATTTCGGGGAAGTTGGAATTAATTCGCGGGAAAAAAAATATTGGTTACGTAAAATTTGATATTATATTTGGTCAAGTGTTTACCTAACCTTTGCTATCCTTATGGGTCGGACAGGGTTTTCTTTACATATTGTATAACTTTAGAAAAGTTAGTTACATTGATACTTGCCTGACCTGGAATCCCCTGACCCGCACACTCATACTTGAGAGGCTGGTGTTTTAACCACTAGGCCACCACGACTTAGGCGCTTTACTTTGTGTAAATTATTTCCTCACCACTGCTCTCAAAACAGTGAAGGAAAACATCGAAAGCATGGGCTATACAATATGTAAAGAAAACCCTGTCCGATCCGTGAAGGTACTGTTAGGTATCGATAACTGATTCTAATAATGCCCACAAAGGCAGGCAAAACTTAAAAAAAAAAATCCCCCTAAAAAAATAAATATTATTAAAAAAAAAAAAATACATGTACATATGTAAAAGGTACATATTACTCGTGTAATATCGGTATAAACAATCTCTAGTAACATCATTCAGTCCTTACAAACGCACTGTTGAAAGTTTTTTAATGCAATAATTAACATAATCCCTATACCAATGCCAAGCTCCATAAAGAATAGAGGTAAACAAACCATTTTAGGGTTATCACAACTCACGTTTTACAAATCTCCTTTTATTTACATGATTAGCGACATTTACATGCTAACTATTTATTAACAATTCCTATTGCTGCATATTTCAATAGAATCACTAAAATAACATGCAAAGTAAGTTGGAATTTCGAAAAACCATTAAAAAGACAACATTAATTTTACGTGGTAGCCTTACCAAAAAAAGAAAGATGTTTAAAATCCCGGTATTAAACACATTTTGTGGAATCCAACCAATGAATAAAGTTGAGGCATTTGTCAAGAAAATTTTGCATATTTTAATTAGGTACTTTCAAATCATATTTCATTCAAATTGGTTAAGCGTTCTATGCAAATCATAAATATATAAACATAAATAAACTGTTTAAATTAGTAAAAATTAGAATTATTACTTTTATGGAAATCATCTATCTAGAAAAAGTTGTTAACATCTGTCTTTTAGGCGTAAAGTACTTGTTGCCTAGCAACGGTTTGTTTACCTCTATTCTTTATGGAATTTGGCTTTTATATAGTATCTAAACAATAGTATACTAAAGCTGTATGTAAATAAATTCTAAAAATAATCATGATAATAACTAATAATATGTACTATGTAAGCAATAGGACGCTATTAATAACTCTGTATACGTCCGTTGTGTCCTAGATTTTTACGACCTTCTTTTATTGTTAATTTATTGTAAAATAAAAATTTATAATAAGCACTTCTACGCCTGAAGCACAGGTTCTACATAGTTCAGGCAAATTATACATCAGTGCTATTTAGAATTAACAAAATTATTATAAAATTATGTACAAAGCTGAGATATAAATTTATTTATTTATTTAAAGCTAGTCCACACTACTTGAATTTCATTTCAGCTAGTCACTTTATGGTTCATATATAAGTAAATCACCAGCACTCGACAAAATTATATAAGCCGATATAGGAACATTACCTAATTGATTTTTTTGCATTGTTATCCTGTGTTTAAATATAAATTACTATATATGGATCTTTCCTTGTGCTAAATGTTAAATTAGGTTATTTCATAAGTAGGTTTGTTTTAGGGTAGGCGTGTTTGAACACGTCAATCATATTCAGCTTTTTAGCTTAATTAATCAGTTCGCCAATTACGGCGTGTGTATAAACTACGAGCTAATTCAAACACAAACACTGCAGCAATGAAAAAACCGATCTAGCAGATCTAGATCGGTAGGCCCGGGTCAACGGCGCGTTCAATTCGTTCGTCAGCATATCGTGACAGGGTTCACGAAGATCGATGCCCCGAGAGATACCGAGACCCTGGCGTAGAGGCAAGTGAAGGAACATGGGTGGATTTTAGTCAGTAAAAGTCTAAAACTCCGCTCAGATCGGGAGGACTTCCTTGAGCACATTAGCACTAAATTATACATATACAAGATTACAAGTCTAATATTTCACTAAAATTTAACAAATGGCGGGGTACTGACTTATTTATACATTTTATTAATACTTATCCTTTTCCTTTGTAATAAACCTTTGTTATCAGAGTATAACCCATAGCTTGGAAACTTACAGGATCGTAGAGTATCTCCATTTGCCTTTTTTGAAGATATTTGGATTTATTAGAAAGGTTTCCAAAAAATATATGTAAAAAAGGACGAAAAAATATCTATCCCATACAGACAAAACGCACATTACAAGTAAATAATAATAGTAACAAAAAAAAAAACGAAATATAGTACCTACCTAGGGTCAAAAGCCCCGTACTCAAACAAGAAAACTTATACAAATGTTTGCCTGATGTCAGGACCAGGATTATAAACAACACACATTATTTGACAATTGACATTGACACATTCACAATAGATCCGTCTGTCTGTTTACGTACACTCTTGCTTCTCCAATCCGCTTTTGAGATTGGCAGAATAGTCGACAACGAACGAATAGATCCGTCTGTCATCTTCGGCAGTGATGCGCCCGCGACACTGGCAGATGACAACAAACCAAACAATAACAACTCGAAAACTATCCAGAATCGCGAAACATATAATGGGATATTTTCCGGTACCCCTGTTTAATAGGAATCTATTACACTATTATTATTATTATCCTCTATATGTAGGTATAATAAAAAAAATGTCGTGGTGGCCTAGTAGTTAAAAGCCTCTCAAGTATGAGTGCGCGGGTTCGATTCCAGGTCAGGCAAGTACCAATGTAACTTTTCTAAAGTTATATGTACTTTCTAAGTATATCTTGGACACCAGTGACTGAAGGTGAAGGAAAACATCTTGAGGAAACCTGGACTTTATAAGTCTGAAATTGCCAACCCGCATTGAGCAAGCGTGGTGATGACGCTCAATCCTTCTCTATATGAGAGGAGACCTGTGCCCAGCAGTGGGACGATAAAAAGGTTGATGATCTAGGTATAATAAACGTACTTGTATGTGTAATTATTATACTGTACAGAATATTTTTCGCGGTAGCGGTAGCGGTAGCGGTAGCGGTAGCGGTAGCGGTAGCGGTAGCGGTAGCGGTAGCGGTAACGGTAGCGAACGCGGCTGCTACGCAAGGAGGCGCGGGTTCGATCCCCGCGCACTGTAAATATTTGTATGCATGAATATGAATATTTGCATTGGTCTGGCCATGCCTCGGAAAGCACGTTAAGCCCGGTCGCCATACGAATATCCAGTGGCAGTCGTTACGGGTTGTTGGAGCCCTCAAAAGTCGCCTTCGGGTTGTGGAGGTCAGACGGCAGTCGCTTTGCGGAACAAATGAAAGTTTAGCTATACCAGCAGTTAGACCGGTAAAGCGGGCCCCAGACTCCAAAGCTGAAAAGGCTTCGGATGTGACTGGGATGAACGCTGAGATGATGATATGTTATAAATTAAAGTATCTTCCCATGAGATAAGCGCATTCAAACAACTTCTTTAGCTATAAATAGACATCACAAACATTGGTTATTCAACAGTGAATTCCTCTTTTAAAATATATCCCACACCGTCCCACAAACAAAACGTCACTTCAACTTAAAAGCTCTTCGTACTTCCACGTGCCGAAGATAAGTGAGTTACAAAAACAAACAAACATCTGAGAATCGATACCACGATCCGGATTCAGACACCCGAAGTCTAAATGTAATCCCCTTTCATTCTTTATTGAGTGATGGTGTCTACGCCTGAAAAGCTGACGAACGCTTCTGTGAGTCCCGATAGACGTATCGTATTTATACACGTATGTATGTATTTATTAGCAATTCCTCCTCCTCCTCAAGTCGTTCTCGTCATTACTGAGGGTCGTGATGTCCCTGTGGAATTATCTTCGTTCTCACAATAGTTTGCCATTTGTTACGATCCTTGGCCGCGAGTATAGCATCATGCAGGTCGGTGTCCAGAGAGGAACGAATTTGGTCAGTCCACCTTATTGGACTGCGACCTCTGGAACATCGTCCATATACCTTCCCAGTCACCATCAGATGTTCGAGGTTTTCTCCATCCTCTCGGGCAATATTCCCAAAATACTCCAAAATTCTTCGAAGGCAGATAGAGGAGAGTCTTATTGAGACACCCAGCTCTCGAAGAATTGACAAATGCAATTATCGGCCTGTATTTTTGAGAACAGCAGAGCAATTCTGTAATCAATTCACAGTGAATACACACCGTGGAGTGAAATGTCATTCGACACTATCAAAAACTCACTCAAAACTCACTTCACCTAACTATTTACGATGAGAATTTTACAGAATAGATCGGTAGTGGTAGCCCAGTGGTTGCAATTCATCATCATCATCTCAGCGTTCATCCCAGTCGCATCCGAAGCTTTTTCAGCTTTGGAGTCTGGGGTCCGCTTTACCGTCTAGCTGCTGATTTTGGCTAAACTTCAATATTTTTCGTGAAGCGACTGCCGTCTGACCTCCATTACCCGAAGCATTGCAGTTAGACCAATTGTAGGACTTTTGAGGGCTCCTACAACCCGTAACGACTGCTATCAGATGTTCGTAAGGCAACTGGGACCAACGACTTAACGTGCTTTCCGAGGCATGGCCAGAACAGTACAAATATTCATATTCATGCATACAAATATTTGCAGTGCGCGGGGATCGAACCCGCGCCTCCTTGCGTAGTGGCCGCGTTCGCTACCGCTACGCCACGGAGGCTGTCGCAGTCCAGTGGTTGCAATTACTACTTACAAGTTCGAACCAAACAAGCACTTCCAGTGCCGTCAGTTCTATGCTTCCGGAATCCAACGAGTGCGTTAAGATCGTCACGCGCTCTACTTAGTGTATCTACATTATTTCAGCACCATTATTCTCAAAATTGTGAAGGAAACCTTTGTTAGGAAACGAAATGTCCGAGAGCAAAAAGTTCGCAGACGTGTGATGTCTAACAACCCGCATTGGGTTCGCGTGATGGATTAAAGCCCCACACCCTCTCACAGAAAGAGATTTGGGAGAGACTAAATTTTTTAAAGCAGTTACTTAATTTTATAAATGCTGCCAGCCTTTGAGGCACTTTTGCTATCGACAACAATGAGAACGATTTTTTTGACGTTTCCCCTCCCGTTGTTATATATGTACCCGTCGCATCGCATCGTCTGCCCTCTTGTTCGTTCGTTTTCGCTGAGCGTTCTTCACGACTTCTTTTTATTTGCTCTTTTAGGAGTTCTAGCGCGATGCAATGTACTTAATTATCAATACTTATTTCAATAAATATTTACAAAAATGAAAATATTTTGTAAATATCTTGACATATTTTACGTGTTGTTGAAACTTTATAAAAATTATGGTAATATTTTCGAGCCCTACTTGCAAACTCGTTGCGGAATCAGTTCATGAATAAGGGCACAAATTGAGTCCGACGTTGTTACGCAAACAATCTCGATGCGTACAGTTTGCACGCGAACGCAAATAGGGTAATCTTTTATATAAGGCACTAGTCACGATAAATAATGTCATCGATCCATCTTTATTTGCTTTTTGGTGACACAGGATATACCTTGAAGTCCATTATCATTTGCCGAAGCTATTCCCACTTTACCTAGGTGTGATAAATCTCTCTCACTTTTCCCTTCTATTGGTTTTATATTTGTTTTTCCAAGGCAATGAAAACTAAGGGAAGTGAGCTGTTTTTGTTTTGATTGGGAAATCAAGTGACTTCTCCCGCTCTGAGCAGAGCGGAAGGGCGTGTCAGACTTTTACTGACTAAAACCCACCCGTGTTCCTTCACTTGCCTGTGTGTCAGGGCCCAGACCACGGTTTCTTTTTTAACGAACCCGGAACCCTGGCCCAAGTGACATTGGTCTTCGTGGACCCCGTCACGACGTGCTGACATCTCTTTACATGAAACAAAAGACGCCGTCGACCTGGGACTGGTCCTTATCGTCAACCCACAAGCCCTCGCTTACGATGACTGGGAGTTTTATATTGTCTCCCGACCAGGGCGTCTCCTACGGCGTCTAGAGGCGTGAGGGCGCTGGGATTCCCGCTCCCTCAAGCGCTCCGTCTCCTCCTTTGCCAGCATCACTGCTTTGCAGAAGGAGGTGACGGCCTGCCATGCACTCTCGCTCCGGACTATGGCCTGGACCAGGGCCAGAGAAGAAACACCGGGGTGGTTTAGTCAGTAAAAGTCTGACAGACCCCGTCGCCCACCCTAGGGCGGCGGACATCCTATGAGGATTTCCACCCCGAAAGAAAAAGGGCCGGACACGAGAGATCGGTAGCGATCGCCGTGACGATGACGATACGGCGGTGCTCTATCCAAGCCGGGCAGACCTCAATCGTGTCCTCAGGGCCCACAGTGGTGACACCCTGGCGTTTCCTCCCGCCGGAACACCGTATAAGGCGGGAGGAAACGCCAGGCTGACCCTGTTGGGTAGTGAGCCTACAGTTAGCTGTCATTCATACTAATGCTAAGGATTGGAACTACTGACGACTCACTCTACACTAAGCTAAGTTTTACTAAGCTTTACCTAAGTTTTCACCGTGGGATGGTAACAAAATCACGATTCACCAAGAAACCATTTTTGACAGTTCAACAATATTCATTTTGTTATTTAATATTTTCAGTTAAGAGTGGACTCTAGTGCCGAGGAATTTGAGAAATAGATATTATAAGAAACTATTGCCGTCGTGCCGCTTTCAACTTTTCCCCGTAAAGTTCGAAAGGGACTGTTGCAACTCAGGATGATTTTACCTACAAAAACGTTGACCAAAAGATGTTTCGTATTCCGCTGTTTTTTTTTTCAAAACACGACAGATCTCAATTATATTTATAACAAAATTTAGACATAAAAATAATTATGCCTCTATTATTTTCTTTTCTGTCAAAAACTTATCACATTTGTGTAACAGTCGTCTAAACATCGAGGTAAAAATAGGTTATTTTTCAGGATTTTGAAACATCATACTTCTTTTATTAATTAAGTTTTCGAAAAAATCAAATAATAGGGGCGCGTATAATCAAGGTGTGAAATTGTATAAAAAAATCATTACTTCTAAAGTAATGATTTTTTTATACAATTATTATTTGATTTTTTTTTCTCTATACAAACGTATTTCTAAACGTATTTTGCTGTTTTCTTCGTGGATAACGCTTTTAGAAGCGTTATCCACGAAGAAAACAGCAAAATACGTTTGTATAGAGAAAACGCCACTAGAGTCCCCTCTTAAACATAATTATTAAGCAATGAATTAGTAATGTTGTTCTAAATGATTCACATCAATATTGATAGCGTGTTGCGCAATTAGAGTGCTGGCTTTGCGAAGAATCTGTTGAATATTTGATACTTTATTCCTATCATCATCTTGTTGCCCTCATCCCGTGTTGATTGGAGGCGGCGAATCACGTTTTATTCCTCCAGCCTCCCCTTCAACTGCCACATTATGATTTATTTATCATGGCTTCGCCCTCATACGGTTTGATCCCGTGAAAACATCAGGATAAAAAGTATCCTAAATCGGGCATACGAATATACAATATGTAAAGAAAACCCTGTCCGACCAATAAGGATAATAAAGGTTAGGTAAACACTTGACCAAAGGTGATATAAAATTTTACATAATCAACATAGTAACAACACTAATGAATTTAGAAATAATCCTTTTTTCCCGGGAATTAATTCCAATTTCCCCGAAACATGGTAATTTTTAAAAAAGTGACAACACCGGTATTATTATAAGCGAATAGCGACGCGACGACGTCACAGGTGCCGCGTGCCCTGCCCCTCGCCGCCAGCGGAAGGGGTTGCTTACCGCACATGTATTAAGTTACTTTTTGCGAAATAATATTTATTTTTTAGGGTTTTTTTTTTAAGTTTCGCCTGTCTTTGTGGGCTAATGGCCACTGATTCTACTAATGTAGAAACAGTTATCGATACCTAACAATACCTTCACGGATCGGACAGTGTTTTCTTTACATATTGTATATACCATCCGTGTGCCAGTTTTGTCGAAAATTTCTTCAACACTACCATGCAAACACTATAATACTCGTACGATTTATTTATTTAAAGGCGGACTTATTGCCTTAGACATTCTATGCAGGTCAACCGATGGTGTTGACGAAAACATCAAATTTTCCCATCTTTATCATATTACATACAAACATTTTAACTACGCGGTTGGTTTAGTGGCTGAGCGATCGACTGCTGCGCTGCGCGTCGCGGGTTCGATACCCGCACGGAACAAATATTTGTATAACCTTGTTCTGGGTTTAGTAGTTTGTGTATATTTAAACTCATTTAAATATTTGTAAACACACCCACGATACTAAGTAATTCCTAGTGTGAGACAACGTTCCTACTAGATAAAAAAAATTCTCCATTAAGACCTTATTTCTTCACGCTCAAATGGCTGTACCAATTTGACGTTTGGTGTAGACGTAGTTTATAACCAAAAACTAGCTTTCCGCCCGCGGCTTCGCCCGCGTGGAATTCGGTTATATCGCGCTTTTTCGATTCCTCATTTTCAGGGATTCATTATCGTATTTAAGTATTATTAAAGTGAGTTTGTTTGTTTGTTCCACTTTCACGACGTAACTCCTGAACCGCTTGCTTTGAAATTTTGCAGACGTAAAGTTAGAAGTCCGGATTAAATAAAAGGGTACTTTTTATCCCGGAAAAATTTGATATTCCCGAGGGAAATATGAAAAGCGCGATATAACCAAACTCTTGTTTTAAACGACACACAGCGCCATCTATCACTGAACTGGTATGAAGCTAATAATATTTTTGTTTTTCCTCGGGAAAATATTTTTTTTTCTGGAATAAAAGTACTCTATTGTTTAATCCGGATTTCTAACTTTACGTCTTCAAAATTTCAAAGCAATCGGTTCAGTAGTTACAGCGTGAATGCGAAACAAACAAATTGACTTTCCGATTTATAATATTAGTAAGAATTAACAACACAGGGAGGCGATGCGATGCGTTAGAGTGGGTCGCTGGTGAAACTCGCAAGGGGAATCTAGTAAGAACAAAACAGTTAAATCAAGAAAAGTGCGCAAGAACGTACAATCTAAACCCACATAATCCATCTCTGTTTCTAAGATTGACGACCAGGCCACATTCTGGTCATTTGCATTATCCCTATAATATATTAGCGGTTTACATTCGTACGTGATCGTATCCATTCAGGTTTTCCAAAATTTTGGTTCATTAATCATTTCTAAACATTCGTGATTTATGGAGTGAAAAGTGGATCAGTTTTCTAGGGTATGGAAAAATATATATGTTTGGAGGGATTTATTTTGACGGGCGGGTAGGCACGGTTTGATTTCGTCATTTATTCCTTCAGCACAAGTTTTTGTGATGAAAACTTTTGCTGTTCAGTAGAAGGTCTACAATACATGTATCGCTACGTTACGATTCTGAAATGTTGTTTGGAATATCGACTAAACCTTTTTTAAATGTATGTTTTCAGTCATGAATGAGCATGTAGATTGTAGGATTCAGTCATGTAGACCCCGGGTAAGGTAAGTATAACTTTTTTTGAGTAGGAAATCTTCAAACGGCCGCAGCCATTGGCATATACGGTCTCGGTTCATAAATCATAATATCATGTCTGTTATTAGACTTTCTCTCCATTAGAAAGAAAAGAATGAAAGAAAATACGTTTATTTAATAATAATAACATATTTATTTGCATAAGAACACGGTATACATAGATGGTAAAAATACAAATTAAAACAAGACATGTTTTGCCATATAAGCCTGCACATATTCCAAGATGTAATAGACACCACACAATAGACACTATAAAAACTATTCACAGATAACCATTCCTACATTTTTTTGTTAATAATTTGGTCATCATCATCATCTCAGCGTTTATCCCGGTTGCACCCGCGGCTTTCGCGTTGGAGCCCGGGGTCCATTTTCCTGCACATTTTCCTCCATTTCGCACGATCTTTAGCATCCTGTGGTAAGAGCTTGTTGACACGCATGTCATCTCTTATAAAGTCAAGCCAGCACTTCTTTGGTCTACCCCGCTTGTTCCGGCCCGGCGCAGGCGCCATGGCAAGACATTTGTTACCCACGTAACATGTTTTGCGTAAGACATGGCCGTACCAGCGTAGGCGACCCTCCTGCAGTTTGTCTGCAATGTCACGGACACGAAGGCTGCCCCGGATGCGGGAGTTCCTGATGCGGTCTTTCCGCGTAACTCCACACATCCACCGCAGCAAATTCATCTCCGTGACATGCAGCTCCTGCTTGTGTCGCTCAAGCACAGGCCACGCCTCACTGCCATACAGGAGAACAGGTCTAATGATGGTTTTATAGACCTGCCCCTTAAGCTTAACCGGCATTTTGGTGTCACAAATGACACCTGTCACCTCACACCATTTCGCCCAAGCTGCGGAAATACGTGCCTTGACGTCGCAATCAATGTCGCCGGACGCGTGAAGCACAGACCCCAAGTATTTAAACTGGTCCGTGCACTCGACCATGTCTCCGCCTATGCGCACAGACATGGGGTCTGTAGTGTTGCTGGCCAAGTATACGGTCTTTGCCACGTTGAGTTTCAGACCTCCGTTCTCAAGCGAGTCCTTCCACGCATTCACTCGCCGCACCAACCGTTCCCTGTCCGCGTCCACCAGCGCGATATCGTCAGCATACATGAGTATGCAGGGAGGCTGCTCATGTGAGTCCTTGATGCTGTCCGACAAGACGTCTAATATCACGCCGAACAGAAACGGACTAAGGACGGATCCCTGGTGGACTCCGACGGTGATTGGGAAGGGTTTAGTGTCACTAACAGCGGTCCTGACAACGGAATCGGAATTGAGGTACATGTCTCAAATTATGTCAACATAGGCTTCAGCCTTTGGACCTCAGTGCCCACCAGATCACCCCGCGAGGGACACAGTCGAAGGCCTTCTGCATATCTAGAAAGAGCATATGCAGAGGCGTGTTCTTCGATCTGTATCTCTCCATGGCGATCCTTAGTGCGAAGAAAGGGTCCATGGTTCCGTACCCTGGCCGAAACCCATATTGACACCCCGAGACAGCACACTCCTGCCGGATTCGGGAGTCTATGATCCTCTCAAAGATCTTTATGATGTGGGACATGACCTTGATACCGCGATAGTCGCCACACTCCTGAACCGAGCCCTTGCCTTTAAAGACTGGAGTAATGATACTCAGCCTCCATTGGCTCGGGATTTTGCCGGTCAGGAGCATGCGATTGAAAAAGTTAGTTAGCATGCCTACACCGCGAGGGCCCATCGCCTTCCAGGCCTCAACGGGGACTCCGTCAGCTCCGACAGCTTTCCGATTCCCCATACGACGAAGAGCCGTTTGGAATTCCTCAGGCGTTATCAGAGGCACTAGTCCAAGGTTCGGAGGGAGTTCCGGTGTCTGCAACTCTTGATGCTGCTTGTTCAGCAGCTCGTGAAAGTACGAGCGCCATCTCGCCTTCACCGCGAGGTCCTCGCATAGCAGGTTGCCATTAGGGTCTTTTACACAACGGCACTTGGATATATCCTGTGCCGCTTTGACCCTGGAATGTGCCAACTTTTAAATGAGCTTTTGCCGCTCAGACGATTCCAACTTCTCGTAGAGAGATTGCAAGTGGTCTCGTCTGGCTCTGGCTACAGCTCTTTTAGTGGCACGTTTGGCAACCTTGTATGCGTCGCGATCTTCAGGAGATCCGGTCGCTTGCCACGTTTTGAAGAGGGCTTTCTTCACCTTAGTCTCCCTCTGGACTGTGTCGTCCCACCACCAGGTTTCCTTGTCACGTTTGCGACCGCCCTTAGAGACGCCGAGTACCACCCGCGCCGCCCCCGTAATAGCTGCCTGAATCCTGTCCCAGTGGTCTTGCACAGGTTCTCCGTCGGTACCGACGCACTTGTCGCCAATAACCGACGCAAAATCCTGGGACCTTTTCATCAAGCAGCCACCACCGGATCTGACGCCGACAGTCCTCTACACGTCTACGTTGGGCCTTTACGCAGAGGTCCATGACAAGGAGACGGTGTTGTGCAGTGAGACTCTCACCGGGTATGACTTTACAGTTGGCTACTTTGCCGATGTGGTGCCTCCTAGTTACTATAAAATCGATCTGGGTAGTGCTTCGCTCGCTCCGGTAGGTGACAAGGTGCTCCGGCTTCTTTTTGAAGTAAGTGTTCACGATTGCAAGGTCCGCAGCCGCACACATTCGGAGAATGCTGTCTCCTTCCGCGTTGCGGCTACCGTACCCAAAGCCACCGTGAACACGCTCAAACTCGCCACACCTCTCACCTACATGACCGTTCAAATCACCACCCAGAACGATTCCCTGGGATAACGGAATCCCGCGAAGCAATCCTTCGAGCTGGGTCCAGAACAGCGTCCTTTCGGCTTCACCGCACCCGGCTTGCGGAGCGTAGGCACTTATCAAGTGGGTTATAACCCCATTGACAAGCACCCGCACCGACATTAGCCGATCGCTGATGCGATTCACCTCCAAGACGTCATCCTGGAGCTCGTCAGACAACACCACGGCGACCCCATTTCTCCCACTAGGTGCACCCGTGTAGATCAGCTTGTAGCCATTCCCAATAAGCCGGGATCTGCTGCCTTTCCACCGAGTCTCCTGCAGGAACGCCACGGCCACCCTCCGCCTGTGGAGAGTTTCGGCCAGCTCTCTCGCGCGTCCAGTTAGCGTGCCAACGTTCCACGACACGAAACGGATTTTCATAGTTTGAGCTCGCTTCTTCAGCCGTGTCCGCCTCTGACACGGTAGCCCTAGCCCACAGGTTACAGGAGTCGGGCGAGGCTCCTGCGCGCCGTTTTGCGATGGCGTCCTAGCTGCCACATGCGCATTTCTGTGTAACCTCTCCATGATTGAATGGCTTGTTTGGCTTTTACGAGTGCGACTGCCGTCTGACCACTCAACCCCGAAGGGAAAGCCGGCGTCAAAGCCCCGTTCGTGAGTCAGCAGGTGCACCGTCTGGCAGGTGGGGTTGACTTGGGTCCCAGAGATGGAGGTGGGACCCCAAAGCACTCTCTTTAATAATTTGGTATTCACAGTTTTGAGATCATTTGGTAACTCATAAGTTGGTAACTTGTTAATAAGTTACCAAACGTGATGATGTGATAAACAAAAAAACCGGCAAAGTGCGAGTCGGACTCGCACACCGAGGGTTCCGCCGAAATTCGTCTAAGGTGTCGGTATAAACTGCTGTATCTTTTGATCGCGTTAACTTAGAAGTTTGATTTTTTCACTGCTTAAAGGGACAATAGACCTAGGTATTTGGTATAAATTTCAATTTGATACCTTTATTCGTTCGTGAGAAATAAGGTAGTAAGTTTTATTTTATTAAAATATTTTTATTATATTATATACTATAAAAATGTGATTTTCGTAATTTTTCCTATATTTGCATTATATGAAAATGTTTCATGCCAAATTTCAAGATTCTGAGTTTACGGGAAGTATCCTGTAGGTTTTGATTCCTTTGAGAGTGTCGAAAATTTGTTGAAAATATCGACATAATCGGCTGTATCTTTTGATTGGCTTAGCTTAGATGTTTGATATTTTTAGAGCTTAAAGGGACAATAGACCTGGGTATTTCATGTGAATTTCAGCTTGATACGTCCACGCGTTCTTGAGATAAAGGGTCTTGACAGACAGACAGACGGACAACAAAGTGATCCTATAAGGGTTCCGTTTTTTCCTTTTGAGGTAAGGAACCCTAAAAATAAAAAAGGAATATTTACAAAACAACAAGAAGGGGGAATGGTATCTCTTCCAAACCTACAAAATTGTCTGTGGCTGTGGAGCAGGAGTGGCATATATCCAAGCATTTTTATCAAGGATTTTTTTTATCCGGGTGGAAAATCCTCATGGGTGTCTGCCGCCCTGGGGCGGGCGACGGAGTCTGTCAGACTCTTACTGACTATATACCACCCGGGTGTTCCGTCTCACACCTAAACCGGGGGCTGCGAGAACTAATACAGCTTCCGCAACGCCCGATTGGTGCTGGCCCACCACCGTGGGTCAGGGGGGAGTGAGGTGTAGGACTCCCCCCGTGACGTGTTAGAGTGGCGCGCGTAGAACACTTCGCGCCGCCACCTCGGTTCCTGATGTTTTGGGGGCGACAGATGTCCCCGAGGCTATCGCCCCTGGACCCATTTAGGGGGGCTGGAAGAGGCCGGAGAAGAGAGGAGGAGATCTCCAACCGCCACATGCGAACAAACCATCATACTGACGTCACACGAATTCTACAACTCGCAAGTAGAGTTTACGAGTGCAATTAGTATACATAACTTCCCAACATCAACCGTTGGGCAAGTGCCCGCAAAATACAAAACCCGTCTGGTCGGAGCATCATCCCTTGTCTATGAAGGATGACTGAACTTTACTCCGTGTTTTTCATACCTTCACATATTTATTATATGTGATTTATGTTTTGTTTAGTTTATCTTAACACGTGAACTGGGAGATTGTAGATGAACAATTATGAAATTAAAGGATTTAACTTATTTATATGAAAGATTACACGGTACTAAGCGGTTTGTGATTTACGAGGTATTAAAAAAAAACTACTTACTAGATCTCGTTCAAAACAATTTTCTTTGGTAGTTTTTATAGTATTGTACATCATATGTTTTTTTTAGATTTTTCATTTTTTTGTTTTAGAAGTTAGAGGGGGGGGGGGGCAACTTTTTTGCCACTTTGGAAGCGTCTGTCACGCAAACTATTCGGTTTGGACAAAAGGTATTTTAGAAACATCGATATCATCTTTGAAGACCTATTCTTATATACTCCACACGTATGTGATTGATGATTTTTTTTTTTATTTTCAGTTCTAAGTATGGGGAGCCCCCAATATTTATTATTATTTTGTTATTTTTGCATCAAAATCAATCTTATTGCGGTTCACAGAATACATCTACCTACCAAGTTTCAACATTATAGCTGTTATGGTTTCGGAAAAAAATGGCTGTGACATACGGACGGACAGACGGACAGACAGACATGACGAATCTATAAGGGTTTCATTTTTTGCCATTTGGCTACAGAACCCTAACAAACAAAAAACCAGCCGGAGTTGCACACGAAGGGTTAGGTATTTACCATAATAATTTTTAGTTTTCCGCCTTGAAAATTGTGGAATGCGTCATACAAATTTCCACCCCACATTTTAGGGAAGTGAGAGGTTAGAAAGAGACAAAAAGTAACCTATGTCAGCCCTTCACCTTCTTTATAAATCATCTCTTAAAAATCACGTCAGTTTGTCGCTCCGTTTTGCCATAAAAGGCGGACAAACAAACAGACATACGAATTTTCACATCTATGTACTAATATATAAAGCTGAAGAATTTGTTTGTTTGAATGCGCTAATCTCAGGAACTGCTGCTTTTAAAAATTCTTTTTAAGTTGGATAGCCCAATCCAGGAAGGTTTTGGGCTATATACGATCACGCAGCAGCAGAGTGTATAAAAAAAAACATATCGAAACCAATGGGCCCAATGGGCCTCGTACGAAGACTTAAAGTGACACAAAGGGCGATGGAAACTGTTATGTTAGGAGTTTATCTGCGTGATCGAATCAGAAATGTGGAGATTCGCAGAAGAATCAAAGTCACGGACATAGCTCTTCGATTCGCTAAACTTAAGCGGCAGAGAGCGGGGCACATTGCTCGTAGAAACGATGTCCTGTGATGAGGGGCAGTAAGGTTCTGGAGTGGCGGCCACGTACCGGTAGACGCAACATAGAGAAGCTTCCATCAAGATGGACCGATGACCTGATGAAGGTCGTGGGAACCAATGGATGCGGGCAGCACAAGACCGGTCATTGTAGAAAGCCTTGGGGGAGGTCTTTGTCCAGCAGTGGACCTCTATATACAACGTTATTTTTACTTTATTCGAAACCTGAATATAGTTTGTTCAGAATAAGCAACTGAATCGATACCAATCATTTTTATACATTTACTAATTTAATGGGGGGTAAGGAGAGAACGGCAATAACATCTAGTCCGGCTCTACTGTCAACCTCACCTGCACGCGCCAGGTGGCGGCGGCGTAGCGTATACCGCGCCGTGGTACTCCCTGCTAGACAACAGACGAGGCTCTGGTGACCGAACAATGGCGGTATAACCAAGTAATATAACCATGACAACCAAGTAAGATAAGAAGCTCATAACTTTGTGGTTTTTCATTATATCTTTTTGAAATTTTGTACATAGATTCTTTACTTCAAAATACTAGACACGTAGTTCAGGTTAGGTTTAGGTTTCACTTAAACAAAAAATGACGTTGTATATATAAACATATAACATAGAGTTTCTGCTATACATAAATATGTAAACTTGAGTCAAAATATTCTTCACGGTGGTAGGCCATAACATCGGCTGCCGGCAGAAGTTACCACCCACCAGACAAAGTCTTGCCGCCTAGCGATTCGTCGTGGCATGATGTCTGGTGAAGCCGTACGGAGGACAGGTCTGAGCAGTTGTGTTGCGATGTGTGGCGGGTACGATGCGCCAAATGTTGTAGTATCGGGAGTTTGGTCGTGGAGAGTCTCCAGATCAATCTCCCTATAGCGCAGCTTCGTTTGGTCGTGTTGGTCTTGGGTTTAACATTGCATCACCTCGCTCAACTGCCGTCTTCCTTCCTATTGCTTAGTTTTTTAAGTGAATAGGCTTAATAAACTAGTGCGTTTTGCATCAACGATTGTATCACTGCTTACTATCAGGCGGGATTGCAGTCAAGCACTAGTATATATTTATTTAAAAAAAAAAACCGGCCAAATGCGAGTCGGACTCGCACACCGAGGGTTCCGCCGTACAAACGTAGCGGTTTACAATTTATGACGTACTAGCTTTCCGCCAGCGGCTTCGCCCGCGTGAAGTTCGGTTATATCGCGCTGTTTAAATTCCCCTCGGGAACATCAAATTTTTCCGGGATAAAAGGTAGCCTATGTTCTTTCTCAGGGTCTAAAGATTGTCTGTGCCAAACTTCATCAAAATCGGTTGAGAGGTTTAGGCGGGAAAGCGTAACAGACAGACAGAGTTACTTTCGCATTTATAATACTAGCATTGATTTAGAATTTTTCACAGTTTAGAGGCAATTAGATTTAAGAGGTGTTTGATATGAATTTCGCGTAGTTGCTCAGCGAGCTATGGAGCGGGCTATGTTGGGCATCTCTCTGAAGGACCGCATCAGAAATGAGGTGATCCGACAGAGGACCAGAGTTACCGACATAGCTGAGAGGATTAGCAAGCTGAAGTGGCAATGGGCTGGTCACATATGCCGCAGGACTGACAACCGTTGAGGTAAACGAGTCCTTGAGTGGAGACCGCGTCTCGGCAAACGTAGCGTGGGACGCCCTTGGGCGAGATGGAGCGACGACATCAAAAAGGTGGCTGGTAGTGGCTGGCGGAGAACTGCTCAGGATCGAGTTTGTTGGCGTGCCATGAAAGAGGCCTATGTCCAGCAGTGGACGAGTAAAGGCTGATGGATGATGATGATATGAATTTCAACTTTAATATCTCTACGCGTTCATGTGAAAAAGGGTAGGTAGTAAGTTTATAATTATTAAAAAAATATTTTATGTTATGTGAGCAAAAATAATATTTTATGTAACTTAAAATTTATCATTTTCACAATTTTTCCTTTATCTGTCTGTACTATAATATAATGTTGCTTCGTGCCGAATTTCAAGATTCTGAGTTCACGGGAAGTACCTTGTAGGTTTTGATTCCCTAGCGTGTGACGGAAATTCGTCTAAGGTGTCGGTATAAACTGCTGTATCTTTTGATCGCTTTAACTTAGAAGTTTGATTTTTTCACTGCTTAAAGGGACAATAGACCTAGGTATTTGGTATAAATTTCAATTTGATACCTTTATTAGTTCGTGAGAAATAAGGTAGTAAGTTTCATTTTATTAAAATATGTTTATTATATTATATAACTAAAAAAATGTGATTTTCGCAATTTTTCCTATATTTGCATTATATGACAATCCTTCATGCCAAATTTCAAGATTCTGAGTTTACGGGAAGTATCCTGTAGGTTTTGATTCCTTTGCGAGTGTCGAAAATTTGTTGAAAATATCGACATATCGGGTGTATCTTTTGATTGGCTTGGCTTAGAAGTTTGATATTTTCACAGCTTAAAGGGACAATAGACCTAGGTATTTGATATAAATTTCAATTTGATAACTTTATTCGTTCGTGAAAAATAAGGTAGTAAGTTCCATTTTATTAAAATATGTTTATTATATTATATAACTAAAAAAATGTGATTTTCGCAATTATTCCTATATTTGCATTATATGACAATGCTTCATGCCAATTTTCAAGATTCTGAGTTTACGGGAAGTATCCTGTAGGTTTTGATTCCTTTGCGAGTGTCGAAAATTTGTTGAAAATATCGACATAATCGGCTGTATCTTTTGATTGGCTTGGCTTAGAAGTTTGACATTTTCACAGCTTAAAGGGACAATAGACCCGAGTATTTCGTGTGAATTTCAGCTTGATACGTCCACGCGTTCTTGAGATAAAGGGTCTTGACAGACAGACAGACAGACAGACGGACAACAAAGTGATCCTATAAGGGTTCCGTTTTTTCCTTTTGAGGTACGGAACCCTAAAAAAATCTCTTTTGACAAAAACTAAACTTTCTGATAGTGGAAAGTTACTACACTCACTGCCACGTTCCATTGATATTTATCTTATCTAAGTTAAATACGTTAGGACTTGGCTGTAACTCCCAGCGCTGTGAGGAGGGTTCCAACCCCTATATAACAATATGGATAGTTCCACAGAGATGTAGGGGGAGGTTCAAATTGTCCGTTTTAGTTTAATGATGTAAACTCTTTGAAAGTCTGGCGAAAAGCATAACTTTTAAAGTATGTGTTTGAACCGACTTAGTACCGGCAAGAGCTGCGTCGGTCACCCACCAGCTAGGTGGTCGGATGACCTGACCAAGATCGCAGGGAAGTGCTGGATCAACGGTTTAACGTGCTTTCCGAGGTACAGAAGTTTTGTTATGTAAAGATGTTCACCCATCCTCAGAACAATCGCGGCAAGCGTAATTTAACCTTCAAGTAACCTGTGTGTCTGCTATTATTTAGCCACGAGCCCCTTTGCCGATTTGCTAAGGAGTCATAAATTATCCTAAACTCTTGAAGATACAAATAAGATATATAGGTAGGTACATCTTACAAACCAATACCATGTTCCTGAGGGGCTGTAAGAAATAACTTTATGAACTGGAGACCCTTAAGTGGCTCAGGAGGGACGAAAGTTTGTTTGCAAAGTCAAGGGTAACATCTAATTTATTCATTTCCTGTTTCTTTTGGCATTTATTCTAGCGACTTAGGACGAAATTCACTAAGTTTTTGAAGGCGATCAGCACATATCAATTGAAGGGGCTTCAAGAGCAGCCATTGACACCGACTTTCTTGATCACGCTTTCTTGCGATGTCATTGAGAACATGATAGAAGATAAATATTAATTTAGTTCTATTAAATTAAGATACTCGATGGACAGTTTAGACGTAATTACAAAAATGGTGACTAAACATATGGCAATTTACTGCCACGGTCATATTATATTTACAAGACTCCAGTCAATTATAGAAATTAAACAATCGAATTACGTCTTTTGTCAAATTATGACTTTCGTCAAATTGTGACTTTTATCAAATTATGACTAATTTGATTTTTGTCAAATTATGACTAATTTGATTTTTGTCAAATTATAACTAATTTGACTTTCCTCAAATTATGGCTAATTTGACTTGTCAAATTGTGACTTGACAAATTATGGCTAATTTGACTGTCCAATTGTGACTTTTGTCAAATTATGACTAATTGGATTTTTGTCAAATTATGACTAATTTGACTTTCGTCAAATTATGGCTAATTTGACTTTCGTCAAATTATGGCTAATTTGACTTTCGTCAAATTATGGCTAATTTGACTTTCGTCAAATTATGGCTAATTTGACTTTTGTCAAATTGTGACTTGACAAATTATGGCTAATTTGACTGTCAACTTGTGACTTTTGTCAAATTATGACTAATTTGATTTAAGTCAAATTATAACTAATTTCACTATCGTCAAATTGTGACCTTTGTCAAATTATGGCTAATTTGACTTTTGTCAAATTATGACTAATTTGATTTAAGTCAAATTATAACTAATTTCACTATCGTCAAATTGTGACCTTTGTCAAATTATGGCTAATTTGACTTTTGTCAAATTATGACTAATTTGATTTAAGTCAAATTATAACTAATTTCACTATCGTCAAATTGTGACCTTTGTCAAATTATGGCTAATTTGACTTTTGTCAAATTATGACTAATTTGATTTAAGTCAAATTATAACTAATTTCACTATCGTCAAATTGTGACCTTTGTCAAATTATGGCTAATTTGACTTTTGTCAAATTATGGCTAATTTGACTTTTGTCAAATTATGACTAATTTGATTTAAGTCAAATTATAACTAATTTCACTATCGTCAAATTGTGACCTTTGTCAAATTATGGCTAATTTGACTTTTGTCAAATTATGGCTAATTTGACTTTTGTCAAATTATGACTTGTGAAATTACGACTAATTAGACAATCATCTTGTGACTTTTGTCAAATTATGATTAATTTGTAATGATTTGTATGATTAATTTGTTTTCAATAAACTAGTGCGCTTTACCATCAACGACTGCGTCACTGCTTACCATCAGGCAGGATTGCGGTCAAGCGCTAGTTTATAATATAATAAAAAAAAAAATTGATTTTTGTCAAATTATAAATTGAATCAAAATTTTGAATTTAATCGTGTGTCACATACACGAATTCACTGGAGCCGAGTATACGTCATGATAGAGAGCAAAGGACTATTAAAAAAAGTACTCCGAAAGTTGATGTTACAAACGTTTTCTTTCTTCTTCCCAGTTGTTATGTATTCTACCATTTAATCTAAGTTCACTGACGCGATACACGATAAAGACGCCACAGACAATACTAAGCGCACTACTATCGGCCATTGTGTGGGAAATCTGGCCATTGTATGCATCGTGAGCCAGGTTTTAATTGTGCAAGTAATTATTTTGTTAATTGCTTGCATGCAGAACATGGTGCCCGTCTGTATCCACTTAGGAAAGTATTATGAAATGATTTTTTTTTTGTTCCAGTCCAGTTATAACGAACATTAAAATCACGAAGTAACATCATCATCATCATCGTTATCAACATTTTTATCGTCCCACTGTTGGTCACAGGTGTCCTCTCAAACAGAGAAGGATTGAGCGTAATCACCACGCTTGCTAAATGCGGGTTGGCGATTTCAGACTTAAAGACCAGATTTCCTCAAAATGTTTTCTTTCATCTTCAGTCATTGATGTCCAAGATATACCTACTTAGAAAGTACAAATAACTTTAGAAAATTTACATTGGTACTTTGCCTGACCTGGAATCGATACCGCACACTCATACTTGAGAGGCTGTTGCTTTAACCACTATGCCACCACGACTTCCACACAAACTAACGACTAGTTATATTTTTTAAAATCTTGTTAGGACCACTACCTGTAGCGTATACAGCCAAGTTTGTAGCTTAGAAAAACCTATGCTAACTTTACAGCACTCGAAAAACGGCGAAATTTCCGCTCCTTTTTGGTATTCGGAGAGCGGTGCTGATGAAATTATTTACGAAAAGTAAAGCGTCTGATTCCGGACCTACGACACACAACTCGTAAGCCGCGACAGTTGCCACTAGGCCAACACTGTAATATACAACATGTAATGTATTTAACGCACATCCTCAAACACCCCAATTAGAATATTATGTTAGAATCATAAATACATACACTGAATTTTTAATTTAACATGTATATGCAATATTTATTAAATTGGTTATACCAATTCTTGAAAAACGAAGACCTTAACGCTATTGAAATAAGGCTTGTTTTTTTTTTATTTTGTATTGAATAATTAAATTTGTATGTATAATTAAAACTGCGATTTTAGAAGTCTGTATAAACAATAGGGTTAATATAGCAATAATTACCGTAGTTTTAATTATTTTTGAGAAAAAAAATTACCTATATTAAAAATGATATTAACCGATTCTGAACAAAATGTCTTCAGGAAGTGTGCTAATTAATTTATATGTTATATAAATCAACGTGTCATGTAGGTTTGTAAAGGCTATCTCTAAAATTAACTGTATTGGGTTTTCGTTAAAGTCATTTTTTCTTTTGATTCCTTCTAAAATATATAGGTACCACTACTGAACACCTTTCTCTATTCGTCTACAAAAGGTTCTTTTCTGTTATGACGTAACCATTTCGTGTCAAGACGTTGCAATATCATCATCATCTCAGCGTTAATCCCAGTCGTATCCGAAGCTAATTTCAGCTTTGGAGTCTGGGGCCCGCTTTACCAGTCTATCTGCTGATTTTGGCTAAACTTATTAATATTTTCCGAGAAGCAACTGCCGTCTGACCTCCACAACTCGAAGGCAATATCGAAGCATTTAAGCAAGCATTCAAGACGCGACAAAGAAATATTCACAAGCCGTTACAAGCAGAACTCACTCAGTTCACTGCTAATTTACATGCAAAAATAGCTTAATAATATTTTTAATGTTTTCCTTTCATTTATTAACGGAAATCAAAAGAGAAAAAAAAAACACTGTCGTGGTTGGATTATACTCATAAATATGTCTGGCAACATTTCCTGATGCGGTTTTGTGTGGATATCACGCATGTTTATCAACAACTTATTAATAATACTTTTTTTTTTTCATCGTGTCATATAAAAATAAACGTATTTTCTGTCGTAATTTTCTTTTCTATTATATGATTTCGTGTAACCGCAAGCCTAGCTAATACCTTCAATATTTATTTAAGAAAACTAACGTAGAATTTTCTCGAAATAAGTCTAGACATATCAGGATTATGTGTAGTTTATGAAGTTTAAAACAAGACTTGGATTCTGCGCTAGACGTACCGAGCTTCATCCTTCATTGCCAGTGTACTTAAGGAGTTACGGGTCGAGGTATAAACTAATGCGATTTCTCAAATTCTCTTTAATATTTCAAAATTTATCTTTTTGGCTGTAATAATATCGTCATTTCAATTAGGTACTCTGTTTACAGATAAAGGCAGTACATTCTTGATTGGCAAACTGAAACCACCAGTTCTAGTTTATCCTTTGATATTCATTTCCTGCAGTCGTGGCCAATTAACCTGCAAACTGCAGGTCTTTGGTTGGAACCCAGACAGACAGGCTGGCTCGCTCTGCTTTGTGTTAAAATATCAAAACGGTGAAGGAAGACATGGTGAGGAAACCGACATATCCCTAAAGCAAATATTCAAAGGCATGTGGTGTCTATAAACCAGCTTTGGGTCCGCGTGGTAGATTATCAGCCCACCCCATCTCCAAGAAAGAAGGCCTAAGACATAGCGGTACGAACATTATGGACTGATAAGAAAAGAAGATATGGGCTGATATGAATTGAATAGTATACTATTCAATACAAATACCGCTTTTAATGACGCTTAATTCGGACATTAACAATTCATACTTTGTTAGCATTTTACATTTAATATGTCATCTCATACAGATAAGGATTAAGCGTAATCACCACGCTTGCTCAATGCGGGGTGGCAATTTACAGACTTAAAGTTCAGTTTTCCTTTACCTTTTAATCAGTCATTGGTGTTCAAGATATACTTCGAAAGTACAAATAACTTAGAAAAGTTACATTTAAGCTTACATTTTGGCTGATTATACTATTCAATTCAAAATGCTTATTTCGGACAATAACAATCCATACTTTTTTAGCAGGTTAAAGATTTTAAAATACAATAGTAGGTACATTTAAAATATGTAATGTACAAAAAAAAATTAAAACTAAATCAAATCAATTTAAATTAAAATACACTTATGCTATGTATATTATTCATTAAAAATAATAATATTTTTCACAAAATTTGTCCGCAAACAAAAAACAATAAACAGTAGAAGTGCCCAGTAAATAGGCAAAGATTACACAACACTGCCAACACTGCCAAGTGTTACGATGTTCACGTGACGAGTCAACCAACCCCTTGGCGATTTGTCGAATAACTAAGTGGGCTCTCGAGACCGCATGGCCCTAGAGTTTCCACCACAAACAACTTGGACATTATTGTTTGGTGACGGGTGCAAAATTATCCTATCCATAAATTTCGGTAACGATGTGTATGTAACGTGGTCGCTATTTTTTATGTAATTATGAATTAGTCATGATCATCATTATCAACATTTTTTATCGTCCCACTGCTGGGCACGGGTCTCCTCTTATACAGAGAAAGATTGAGCGTAAACACCACGCTTGCTCAATGCGGGTTGGCTATTTCAGGCTTAAAGTCCAGGTTTACTCAAAATGTTTTCCTTCACCTTATAATTAGTCATAGGTGTCCAATATATACTTAGAAAGTACATATAACTTAGAAAAGTTACATTGGTACTTGCCTGACCTGGAATCTAACCCGCACATTCATACTGAGAGGCTGGTTAACCGGTGGTAAGCCTGGTGGTCTTTATAAACTAGTGCTTCACCGCAATCCCGCCTGATCGTAAGCAGTGATGCAATCATTGTTGGTAATGCACACTAGTTTATTAAGAGCCTATTCAATAAAAAAAACTGAGTCCATAGGAAGGAATACGGCAGTTGAGCGAGGTGATGCAATGCTAAACCCAACTACGACCAACGATGCTGCGCCAGAGGAGATTGTTCTGGAGACCCTCCACAACCAATCTCCCGACACAACAATATTTGGCGCATCATACCCGGAACACATCGCAACACAACTGCTCAAACCAGTCCTCCGTACGGCTTCCCCAGACATGAAACCGAAACACGACGAATCGCAAGCATAGTATATTATTATTTTAAGACTGTTAATTTTTAAATGATGTAAAATGAAAGGGAACTAACTTCAACCAGTAGAAATAACTGCAAAAGAAGGGTTGAGGTAGATTCAAATATATCTAAAATATCAAAGTCTGTTAGTTCTCATAACATGTTAAACATTACTAGTATTCATATTCATTTCAGCAGCTGGTATTTTTCTACATAAAAAGAAATATATTCTGTGCCACAAGATATCACACTGCGCTGATGGTAAGGCTTAACTGTATTCCTTTCATATGATCTCGCTTCACTGTCTGCATTCACGACTTTTAATTAAATGTGAAATTAAAAACATTACCAGGTTCACACAAACAGCTGCACAGATCGATCAGGTTAAATGATGCTTGCCACGGTTAGCCTTAGGATGGGTGACTATTGTTACATACGCAAATCTTCACTCCTCGGAAAGCACGTTAGCCGTTGGTCTGGATTGTCATTCATGGATGTTTGACAGCCATTAGGTTTACTCACCACTCACCAGAGAAGAGCGTAGCAGCGCTTCTCCTGTGGAATATCAAATTACTGGGATCACCCTGCCTGCCAAGCTTGAGGATTATCAACGAAATAAAAAACTGTTTATTTTTTTTTATTATAAATTATAAACTAGTGCTTGACCGCAATCCCGCCTGATGGTAAGCAGTGATGCAATCGTTGACGGCAAAGCGCGCTTGTTTATTAAGAGCCTATTCACTCTAGCCTTGAAGATACTCAAATAGTAGTAAAAAAATTTTTGCTGCGTCAAAAATATATCACCTTTCAAAATTTCAACTGTATGACAGATCATCAGATACATTTTGACGACAGACAGACGGTGCAGTTCTAGGATTCCGTTCTTGCACTTTGGGTACGGAACCATAACGAGCAAAAAGATAGTGAAGGGTACAAAGAACCCATTAACTACGTATCTTCCTAGATCTGAGCTTGCGTGCCGCTTGACGAATCTAGGTGCTAGGATAGAGATACGTAGATCGGACAGAAGTATGACCATTTAATTGGAAAAAACACTGAAAGAGCCTTTTGGCGGATAATTTTTATTCTCTAAACACTGAAGTTCAGTTTCAATTACTAGTTTTAGAACTTGAAGCATTTTAAAAACTTTATAAGCAACGCTTGTCACTTTGAAATCACCTTAATCACTTCTGCAATACTGGTGATATTTGCATAACTTAAAATAAGATAAATTGGAAACATAAATAGTCCTTGCCAATAGTGATTCTGTTACGGAACTAGGGTGCAGATAGAGAAGTTTAAATGAACCTTCTGTTTCATATTTTTTTACAGCCACGTCCTAGATAATGTTTTGAAAAATACTGAGACCATTAGTTACTAGATATAATCGGGGGGTAATCTCCTATCTCCTTTATTTAGCCCTTGCAATGTATTGTAAGGCGTTATTTTCTGTCAGAGCTTTAGTTAACTGCTGTTTAAATCAATTGGAGTTTAAGATAGTGTCTGATAGGGCCTCTGGTTTCTGTTATTAATGTTTGTTGCTTTTAGTATTGTCTTATGTCTAGCAGCAATGTTATTTTTTATTATTCGAAACCTGAATATAGTTTGTTCAGAATACGCAACTGAATCGATTACAATAATTTTTACACCATGTTATACAATATGTAAAGAAAACCCTGTCCGATCCGTGAAGGTAATGCTAGGTATCGATAACTGATTCTACTAATGCCAACAAAGACAGGCTAAACTTAAAAAAAAATCCGCCGAAAAAAATAAATATTATTTCGCAAAAAGAGGTAACTTAATACATGTGCGGTAAGCAACCCTTCCGCGGGCGGCGGGGGGCAGGGCACGCGGCACGTGGTCGTATCGCTATTCGCTCATAATAATACCGGTGTTGTCACTTTTATAAAAATACCAAATTGCAGGGAACTTGGAATTAATTCGCCGGAAAAAAGACTATTTCAAAATTCATTACTATTGTTACTATGATGATAACGTAAAATTTTATGTCATATTTGGTCAAGTGTTTACCTAACCTTTATTATCCTTATGGGTCGGACAGGGTTTTCTTTACATATTGTATACCCAAATACATTTAGAAATTGTTGCAGTGTGGTTCCCGAGCGCGCCACGTAGCTTACGGTTGATCATAGTACTTGGCGCGTGTTCACGCACGCGCAACAGCTGATGCCACATGTCAACGCACCGCTCGCCCACCCGAGCGGAGCGTTGACCATATTTTGTTGGGACAAACAAGCAGGATAACAAGCTCATAACTTTGTGTTTTTTATGACATCTTTTTGAAATTTTGTACCTAGATTCTTTACTTAAAAATACTGGACTCGTGTTTCGGTTTTGCAAAAACAAAAAATTATGTTGTATATTGACAAATGGTATATAACACTGTGTGACTGCCTCCGTGGCGTAGCGGTAGCGGACGCGGCCGCTGCGCAAGTTGGCGCGGGTTCGATCCCCGCACAGTGCAAGTATTTGTATGCATGAATATGAATATTTGCACTGGTCTGGTCATGCCTCGGAAAGCACGTTAAGCCGTTGGTCCCGGTTGCCATACGAACATCTAGTGGCAGTCGTTACGGGTTGTTGGAGCCCTCAAAAGTCCAACAATTGGTCTAACTGCAATGCTTTGATGTCGCCTTCGTGTTGTGGAGGTCAGACGGCAGTCGCTTCACGGAAAAGGTCGAAGTTTAGCCATATCAGCAGTTAGACTGGTAAAGCGGACCCCAGACTCCAAAGCTGAAAAGGCTTTGGATGCGACTGGGATTAACGCTGGGATGATGATGACGGTATATAACACTGTGTCCCTGTACGCAACGTAGTAAAAATTGTGTTTGTTCCTCTTCAACAGTAATATTTCCATGGAAGTCTTGCATTAACTTTACTGCTCTCTCTGTCGCATCAATAACAGCTCTTAGTGCCATCATCTGTTTTTTAGGTCCTTATTACAGAACGTCACTCAAAACCCAAGCTCTACTTAAATCACGTTTGAAGCCTTTTGATTGGTTGAAACTAGTTTTAAGTAATGTTTAAACAGAGATGCTTGAGTTTCCTTCTGGATTACGGACCTTAGATTGTACATGTTTTGATTGATTATTTGGTCATGAATGGTAGTAGTGTAGTGTAGTAGTGTAGGACATAGTGTCCTACTTCATGGCCAAATACTGAGAATACTGTTATCAATTTTCAAACGATTAAACAAGGCCTTGCTTTTTGATGCAAACGAAGTCGTCGATGTTTTTCTCTTAAAGTGCACCACATAAGTCTTCTTTCGAGGGGATGTAGCGTTTACTATGAGCTGATGGGTTTTCCTTCGATAAGTTATTAACTGTCGTTATTTTTGTTTCGTGTTCTACATCGTCGTCAGACAGAGACAAGACAGCCACTTCGTCTATTAAATACCATAAATGCTGACATAACTTCTGTAAAGCTGTTTTTGAAATAGTTTTATCAATTGTTTCGTAAGCTTTCATAGTCTTCAAGAAGCACAGATCCTGGTAAGGTGCTTTAACTGCTAAATGCATCTCAACCAAGGTTTGAACGTTTGAAGGTTTGTACGTAACAATGAACAAGTTGACATCTAACAGTGCCGCTTTGTCTTTGTTAGAAATCATAAATTGAGAGCTAACTAATGCAATTTTAAATGAAGGAATTGCTCTCGCCATCTATCTCGCTTGGTGCATAGTACCTGGAGGCTCAATCTTAAATTTTCTCTCTTTATCTCCACCAAGAAATATGATTTAAAGTTCAATTAGTTCTCGATAGTCATCCCTAGTTATTTCCTTTGTCAATTTAGTTCGGTAAAACTCTAAGAGTTTCATAATTTTTGAAATACCCACACGGGACAACAATTCTGTATGCGTTTGTATTTAATCGGGATTAATCGGGAACTTTTTGAATAAAGAAATATCTGGGCTGTTGGTCACTTGGCTAATTTTTACTTCAAATATTCCTTTCAACACTAATTCGTAAATATGATGGCGGCAAGCAAAAATAAGTAATTCTCTTTTCAATTTTTGTTCGAGAAGCACACAGGCTCCATTAATCCGTCCGGTATTTGAAGCAGTGGTATCACAGCAAAGAATTTGCACCTTGTCTTCAAGATTGCAGTCTTTAATTGCATCCCAAACTGTTTGTACCTGTTCAGTTACAGTGAAGCAATCCAACTTTGGCACCACTGGAAGTTGTTCTTTATCGCCACATGAAATCACTATCGGGAGGCGTTCCTCTTTCCATTGGCGTACATCTAAAGCCGGCAACAGTTTTCCATCCCAGTGGATAGTTACAGTATCCGGCACCTCGTTTTGGAAATCGATTTTTATAGCTTCTGCCCGGTCTTTTCGTTTCTCTGATCGAATTATTTGAATGGTGGACTTGCTAATGGCAAATTCGTCAATATTGAGTCCAAGTGCTTCGTAGCTACAATAATAAACACAGAATTCCTCATACTTAACTTACCTAGAGTTGCTACTAACTTTGGAGTGATTAAATTTTTCCTCATTGAAGTTTTATTAGAATCTGACTGTGCGCTCTCGGTGGGGGTGGGCAAATTGTCTTATAAATCCATTACTTCAGAATCAGATGATGAATTTTCTTGATACGAGGATGTTGAAGCGGTTAGGGATGCTTCATATATAGCTTGACGTTTTTGGTCCTTTTTTTTTTCTCAAGAGCGCTTTTTCCTCCTTGTCGGGTAACTTTTTATTCACTCCAGCTAAGTGACCAGGTCTGCCTGGCTCTCTTTGGCGCTGCAAGAAGATCCTATCTTCATTTATCTTTATTAATTGAAGCGCGTCGACGTGTGCAATGTCGAACAAATTGTCCAAGTTTGTAACAAACTCTTGTCTACGCTGTTCGAATATGTCTTGGGTTTTGTTCGCATTGTTTTGTGGATCTCGCCATACTTGGTATAATGCCACTAGTTTCTTAACATAGTTAGATAAAGCCTTAATCGGAATACGTGCTTTTTCCTAATAAATAATGCACTCACGAATAGTAAGATTCGCTCTTTCATTTACACTTGAATTCACTTCTCGAATATAATAGAACACTACTGCCAACCCCCGGGACTACTACTACCCCTGCCCATTAGAGAGAAGTTTTGAACCGGTGATTTGATGTTACATTACCAATCAAAAACATCCCGTTTTTGGAACTGCGTAATCTCTCTGCCATCTTGACTGAACGATAACAATGTATTAAGTAGTAAAACAAACAAGATGATAGTCGGCACGGGTTACTGTGATTCTAGGTAGATATTTTATTTACATGTGTTTTAGCACCATCCGCATATAATTAGAGAGCATGCGTTAAAAAAACGACTTTGATTTTTTTGGGACACCCTTATACATGCTTCTACGACTAAGGGAACTCTCACCAGGGAAGCGGGCAGCAGCGCTTTTCCTGTGGAACACTTTTACTGCAATCCCCAAGCCGCCTGCCAAGCGTGGGGTTTATGGCAATACCCGGGTGGTGGTGGTGATTACGCTCAATCCTTCTCTCTCGCTTCCCAGCAGTGGGATGATAAAAGGTTGCTGATGATATATATATCTATATATACATGCTTCTAGGAATAAATATCAATACAATACCTATAATTTCTATAAATCTATCCCTGGCTTAGCCACCATATTAGCTCACACGTTTTGAGCTTAACAATAATTTAAATGAAACTATATTGAAAATCACCAGGTCATCGGTCCACCTTGTTGGGGGCCTCCCTACGCTGTGTCTTTCAGTACGTGGCCGCCACTCCAGAACCTTACTGCCCCATCGGCCATCGGTTCTACGAGCAATGTGCCCTGCCCACTGCCACTTAAGTTTAGCGACTCGCAGAGCTATGTCGGTGAAGCCGATGTCGATGTCGGTGTCGCGGGAAGCCGATGGATGCGGGCAGCACAAGATCGGTCAGCGTGGAAAGCCTTGGGGGAGGCCTTTGTCCAGCAGTGGACATCTATAGGCTGAAGAAGAAGAAGAGAAGATATTGAAAATTATTCAGGCCATTAGATGAATGACTGCCTTTTAGTTAAAAGGCCAGGCGGTTGACTAAACAGCTAATTAAATACGTTTTCTGCGACATATACCGTTTACCATCTACCTACACCATCTGCCATCTTTCTACTATACATCACCTAATTCTAGCCTTGGCAATTGAAATTTAGACTTTACACGAAGCCTTTCTAGAGTGCCATATTATGTTTTCTAAAACCTCTCACTATAATAAAGACCAAATGAAACCATTCTCGTTCCATCTCACGTTTTCATTCGCTCGTTTATTCGTTGCTCACGTTGATAACAAGATCTGTACGAAGGCTCCAGAGTCACGTATGTGGCACAAAATGAAGAGAAAACAATGTTTACGTAGAATTTACTCTAGGTTTTTATTTAAGTTTAGAGTTAACGCTTGATACAGTTTGGTAGATATATATAGTCGCTGACACACGACAAAATCCTTTTGCCACAAAGACTAAGAAGCCAAAACAGTTCTTTAAAGATTTTATGTCCAAACGGTCGCAACAAAGGCTGAAGATGTAGCGAGACAATGTTTCCTTACCTAATCCATTTGTTCCTCTCACTGAGAATCTCCCGTCTGGATAAGAGGTTCGTTGAAGAATTTGGTAGTATTTAAAGAGACTCAGAAGCCAGATTGGCTGAAGTAAGAAAAAAATGTTTTTTACATGCCTTCGCCTTGAAGTCTAAATATGGTGCTGTTCCCTTTTTTTTTTTTGTTTTGGATGGGAAATCATCAAATGACCTCTCCCGCTCGGGGCGGAGCGGAAGGGCGTGTCAGACTTTTACTGACTAAAACCCACCCGTGTTCCTTCACTTGCCTGTGCACCAGGGCCACGGTTTCTTTTTTAACCAACCCACCACCCTGGCCCAGGAGGTATCGGTACTCGTGAACCCCGTCACGGTGTGCTGACATCTCTTTGAGGCGCGCGTGAAATACAACGCGCCGTTGACTTGGCCCTGATCATTACCAGGCGGCGAGCTACCCAATCTCACCGCCTGCAAGCCCGCGCCTACGGTGGCCGGGATTTCAGTGTTGTCTCTCGATCAGGGTGTCTCCTGTAGCGGCTTGAGGCGCGAGGGCGCTGAAATTCTCGCTTCCATTATTCTTAACATCACTCATTAAAATGAAAAACGCCAAGCGTTTTTACTTATAGCAATTACAATCTTCCTCTCCTACACTTCGCAAAAAACTCTGTAATGGCCATCATCCCTCACTTTCGTTACTTTTCTTCTTACAAAGAGCAAACACTTATTATTTCCTCTATATTTTTTACTACAAAGGACTCCTACAGACAATGACAAACTGTTTTTCCTCGTACCTTCGTTTCAATTGAACGCGTTGACTTGAAATATTGAAGAAATATCTTATCGAAGAATTAACATCGGTAGCAATGGTTTTCTTATGTGAATAACGTTTGGAGTAGTTGATGTATGAGGGAAATTGATTTTTCTCTTGAGAATTTAAAGCGTTTTTGTGATACAGACTTCTTTGGGAGAGATTTTTTGTGTGATTTTGTTTCCGATTATCATCTACACTAATATTATAAAAAGGAAAACTTTGTTTGTTTGTTTGTTCGGTTGTAATGAATACGCTCAAAAACTACTGGACCATTTTCAAAAATTCTTTCACCATTCGAAAGCTACATTTTCCACGAGTAACATAGGCTAGAGTTAAAAGAAGAAGCTACATTATCCACGAGTATCATATCCTAGAGTTAAACGAGAGGCGATACAAGCGCATCAATACAGGAGACAACTCAGGCCCACATGCCTTAAGTACAATCTCTGGTATACCACCTGGACCACGAGCCTAATTCACGTACATACGAGACAGTACTCTCAGAACCTTCCTGTCCCTAATGCGAACCTCGAGCATTGAAGTTCCGCAATGAGGCAAATTATGTGGAGTAGCATTGCCAGTGTCAAGACGTGAATTATGGGCAAAGAGAGAAAGAAGCAAAGAGACCAGCTTTCTCTCTCGCCGTATGAGCCAGCTCCATCAGACCTGACCAGCGGAGGCAGTGTGGGCCGACAGAAGTTCACCTCGGCCGATTTGGCAAGGGAACAAAAGATCTGCTACCGGATGGCTGCGTAGATAACTTGTTGCCAATATGGGTAATACGGTCGAAGCGAGCCTTCTTAAGCGCCTTTTTGTAGGACTTGGCAGTACGGTTAAAAGCTCTCTTCTTTAAGCTTAGATCTGGGGCTGTGCGGTCACGAGCGTTAACACCAGGTGAAAAATGCCGTGTGCTTACGCTGTTCAGCTTGGACACAATCGGAATTGAACCATGGGCGAGCTGAGCCATCAACGGGCACGTAGCTGAAGGGGATAAAATACCCCATAGCTTGAAACACCACATCGGTTATAGCGTTAGCACAGCTCGACGGATTGTCAAAAGAGAAGCAAACCTGCTGCCAAGGATGAGATGCAAAGAAGTGGCGCATCTCATCTCAATCTGCTGACTTGTATCGCCACATTCGCCGTTCACCACGTGAGTGACAATCTGGTGGGGAGAAGGACGATACACACTTCACCAGAAAGTGGTCTGAAGTTGAAGCCAGTCCTGGTAGCAGACGTCGAAGTCCCCCAAAGCGACGACCGGTGCAGCGCATTGTCAGCAGCCTCACTGAGGTGGTCAAATAATCGAGTCATCTCCTGATCACCACTGTGCGATCGGTAGACACAGATGTAAACGATTTCATCCACACCAGTGTCTACCAACAGCCATAAGGACGAGAAGTGACGGCCTTCGAGGTGACGGAAGCGCCAGCAGCAGATGTCATTGCGGACATCACACAGACCCCGGCACGCTGCAGGAAATGATGTCGCAATGCGTATCCCGGATATGAGCTGAGTTATGCCGCATCAGACGGACATCTGATCTGAGTCTCCGTAAGGAAAGGAGGGGGGGCTTCTCAGTCTCAATATGGTGATGGACTGCAATGAGATTGGAGTACAGACCTCGAATATTAGAGAGGTGCACTTTGAACGAGAGTAGAGTTAGAGAGTATTGTAAACTTAGTCACCATTTGTCAGACACCTTTAAATACTTTGCATATATTTTTACAACTTTTTGACATTAATTGTTTTCTTGCCGGAGAAAGGCCTCGCCCAAGGTTTCCACAACAACCGGTCTTGTGTTTCGGCTTCACCAGGTCATCGGTCCACCTTATTGGGGGTCTCCCTACACCGCGTCTTCCGGCACCGTCACTCCAGAACCTTACTGCCCTATCGGTCATCGGTTCTACGAGCAATGTGTCCCGCCCACTGCCACTTAACTTTAATAATAATAATAATAGGCTTAATAGCCAAGAGCCTCGACCAACACCTCAGGAGGCTCTCGTTAGGCAGCTGGATCAAGGACTTGATTCAGAAAGCGGTACTGCTGGACACGGCTCGAATCGTCAGGAAGTTCCTCTCCCTGGAGCCCTGACCGCCGGTAGCTTGGACCCTGTTCCCGATACCGGTGGGCTACTATTTTGTATATTTTTAAATGTTTTTATGTGTTTATATAAATATTTAAAAATATCAATTATATGTATGTTAAATGAATAAACGAAATAATAATAGCTTTATTAATTCCTTACACAGATAGATTTTCACATATTATTATGTATAACTTTAGTTGTGTTAGTACTTATTTAAATTATAACCTAGTTTGTTAGTATGTATTCTGTGCTAAGGACCGCTTTGGCGGTGAAAGCCTCCTCCATTTCTCTCCACTTGTCTCTATCTCTTGCCAGTCTAATCCAAGTAACTCCAGCCTTGGCTACTATATCATCACTCCAACGTCTGAGTGGCCTGACCTTTCGCCTTTTTTTTGTGTAAAGGGTACCAATTAGTGATAATTTTGGACCATTTGTTACCTGGTGATCTTTGGACATGTCCAGCCACTTAACTTTAGCAACTCGAAAAGCTATGTCGGTGATTTTGGTTCTTCTGCGGATCTCCTAATAACTGATTGGACCGCGCAGAGAATCTTTTAGCATACCTCTTTCATTAATTGTCGCAGGGACTAAATAATTGTGGCGTGAATTTAAACAGTTTTTAGATACGAAAAACCTTCTACTTTGTACATAAAAACTAGTTCATGTTAGGTTAAAAGCAGAAAAATTAGTTCAGTACATAAATTAATACACATCGTCCAAAGAAAGCCGTGCCTCTGCTATGTAATACCTTCTCCGTTACACGTCGTATGAACCTGTAGGTAATCCTTAGCCTCCTACCTTCCCAGGTAAGAAGCACTTCAAATGTAAAGGACTCTTAACGCCATTGTTCCCGGTTTTAGCTCTAAACTTTACAATGGGGGATATTATTCAGACGGTTACTTCGTCCATCATTCCTTAACTTATGTTATAAGTTAGCTTGTGGTCCTTGAAGAAACCTAAAACATTGTTAAGTAAATTTCTGAGACTAAACATGCTTAAGAGTCCGTGCACAAAATTCGCTCGCTACAGTTTAGGTAAAATCGTTGCGATGCTATCTTTGTGTGCATCATTCTAGCAGCTAGACGCACACGCGCGTAAATATCGAGCTTAGTGAACGCTTAAACATTTTTGATCCTTTATAAGATTTTATTCTAAATTATATAAAGTATGATTTGTGAATAGTCGGAAACGAGTGCACATTGTATATTTATCACAATTTAGATGAATATTGATACATTTTGACATTAAAAAAATATGGTGTAATGATAGTTTATTACATAGGCAATTTAAGAAATAAAAACATATACGGTAAAATGAAACATTAGAATAAGTAATCAGTTTAATTTAATATTCCTCACATTTAGAAATCTATTAACAAAATTTTAGGGTTAACATAATTATTACGTGATAATATATCGACGCTTGAAAGGCAGTCATATCTAAGCGACAAAAATTCGTAAATTGAGTTATATACAATTATACACCAAACGACGCAGAAAAATCTGGAGGTTCGAATGGTGTATATAACTCAATTTACGAATTTTTGTCGCTTAGATTTCTAGGGTCATCACGAATCGTCTCGCTCGCAGGTTCGACGACTTCCAGCCTCCCGAACAAGCAGGCTTCCGAAAAGGCTTTAGCACCATAGACCACATTTATACGCTGCGGCAAGTTATACAGAAGTCCGAGGAGTATAACAAACCACTATGCTGGCGTTTGTGGACTATGAGAAGGCCTTCGATTCGATTGAAACTTGAGCGGTGCTACAGTCTCTCCAGCGGTGCCAAATTGACCATCGATACATTGAGGTGATAAAGTGTTTGTACAAAAACGCCACCATGTCAGTCCGTTTCCAGGATCAGGACTCGAAACCGATCCAACTGCAGCGTGGAGTGAGACAAGGAGATGTCATATCTTCTAAATTGTTCACTGCTGCGTTGGAAGATGTCTTCAAGCTCCTGGACTAGAAAGGACTTGGCATCAACATCAACGGCGAGTACATCACTAATCTCCGTTTCACAGATGATATCGTGGTCATGGCTGAGACCCTGGAAGACTTGGGCAAAATGCTCAATGACCTCAGCAGAGCTTCCCAACAAGTGGGTCTAAAAATGAACATGGATAAGACGAAGATCATGTCGAACTATCATGTTGCACCCACTCCAATTGTAGTTGGTTGCTCTGCACTCGAAGTTGTTGACGAGTATGTATACCTGGGACAAACAGTCCAACTAGGTAGGTCAAACTTCGAGAAAGAGGTGTCTCGGCGAATCCAGCTCGGTTGGGTAGCGTTCGGGAAGCTACGCTACATCTTCTCGTCGTCCAAGATATCACAGTGTCTCAATTGTCGAACTATCATGTCGCACCCACTCCAATTGTAGTTGGTTGCTCTGCACTCGAAGTTGTTGACGAGTATGTATACCTGGGACAAACAGTCCAACTAGGTAGGTCCAACTTCGAGAAAGAGGTGTCTCGGCGAATCAGCTCGGTTGGGCAGCGTTCGGGAAGCTACGCTACATCTTCTCGTCGTCCAAGATACCACAGTGTCTCAAGACTAAAGTCTTTGACCAGTGTGTGTTGCAAGTGATGACTTACGGAACTGAAACGTAGTCGCTAACAATGGGCCTCATACGAAGGCTCAGAGTCACACAAAGGGCAATGGAAAGAGCTATGCTAGGAGTTTCTCTGCGTGATCGAATCAGAAATGAGGAGATCCGCAGAAGAACCAAAGTCACCGACATAGCTCTGCGAGTCGCTAAGCTTAAGTGGCAGTGGGCAGGGCACATTGCTCGTAGAACCGATGGCCGATGGGGCAGTAAGATTCTGGAGTGGCGGCCACGTACTGGAAGACGCAGCGTAGGGAGGCCCCCAACAAGGTGGACCGATGACCTGGTGAAGGTCGCGGGAAGCCGATGGGTGCGTGCAACACAAGACCGGTCAGCGTGGAAAGCCTTGGGGGAGGCCTTTGTCCAGCAGTGGACATCTATAGGCTGAAGAAGAAGAAGATATGATTGCCTTTCAAGCGTCGATATCTATGTCCTACCTACTCTAGTAAGTATATATAAATAAATTAATTTTCCTTTTGAGTTTTGCAATAACTAAATAATTAGTTTATGGATACTAATATTAAAGTGTAGTATAAGTACCTACATATATAATATCATTATCATCTGCCTAGCCTTTTTCCCAACTATGTTCGGACCGGCTTCCAGTCTAACCGGATGCAACATTTAGGAATACGATAGATACCTCCAGTTAGACAGATTTCCAGTATTTAGGTAAACGATATATAAAACAAAAACATGTGTAAAATATTATTTATCAAAGAATTGTAAAGCAATCGTAAGAATAAATTAAAGAAATCTCTTAGATGAACTTCAGGACCTAGCTGCCGGCATTAGCCTCCTATTATTTTAAAATGAAGTGTCTCGTATAGGCATTGAACGAGATTTTCTTGGATCGACAATTTCGGACAATAGGCAAAAGTTGGTTTTTCATCTGTGCAGTAATAGTTTTCACATTGTGAATGGTCTCCAAAAATATGTTTTGGGCTATTGATAATGTCTTTTTGTAAGTTTTTGATTTGCTCAGTAAATGGAGCATTTTGAGCTCCTCGGAATGCTTTCACAGCAATGCGTAATCGGTTCACTCGATCAGAATGTAGTAGCTTGCGTTCGTTTAATGGGATGGACGTATCTTTCATCAAACTTAAATTTTTCCCATTATAATTGCGCATTAAGTGATTGGAACACTCCACTTTTTCAACCGTAACGTTTGAATATGGCCTGCTTTCCAATATGTTTTTATACACACTTGAGTCACCATCAGCAATAAGTTTTGCATACACCAAATTATGTGTTTTCACAGATTCTCTAAATCCCTCAACGATTATTGATTTCTCCATACTAGTGGAAGAGCCAGTATGATTTTTATTACACCGGTGTTTCAGGTGTGTAATATTTTTATTAGCTGCACGGGAACATGTAACACAGTATTTATTTTTAATACCAACATGTAATAATTTGCCACTTTTCACCCCTATTATAGCTCCAACGCCTGCTGCGGAAGAAAAATTTGTTTTATATGAACGTTTTCCCCAAGCAGCATCAGCTGTTACGCTATAGTTGGTATACCTGATGGACTTACATTGCCACTTTCGAGAGCTATAGAAGCCTCTTCCTTACAAGCTTCTATCATTGTGGCTTCGGCTGTAGTTTTCAGTTACCTAAACCACTTACTTAGTTACTATACCAGTTAAATAAATTGACGTGACATTTTTCATAAATGGATTTATTCATAAGTGGCAAATCTATGGAAGCTTTGGATTATTTTCTTTACTCTGCAATAAATAGCATATGACTATATAAAGAAAACAGTAACAAGCTGTATTTGATTGAAAGACTTGTGAAATAAAATTAATAAATAATTGTAGGTTATTCATGAGATAACACAGGTCAGCGAGGTTTGGAAGTAAAAAGGGGAGGCCTTTGCCCAGCAGAGGGAGACAAATTAGGCTATTAAAAAAAATGAGATAGCAGAAACGTACTGTGCCTACATCGACTTCGACACTCATAGTAGATGACGAAGTGGTATCCAGTTGATTAAAAGTACGTTCTTTAAGCACTTGTCTGGCTCTTGCCATTCCCTCTCTATTCCTCTTTCTTTTATTGATACATTGGTAATGTGCTCCCTTGTTTCGCCCCACATTAAAAAAAAAATGAGTTTAGGTGAATTAACTTTAATAGAAAACTAAAAAACCCAAGATATTTTTAAATTGGTTCACAAATGATGGAAAAATTTACGAACTTACAAAAAAATATACTCCTTCATTTTTAAAGTCGGTTAAAAATTAGTTAAAGCAATCCAAGGGATAAGTCGTAAATATCCTTATATAATTCACAACTAATATAATATTAGTAAGAAAGAAAAATAATTAAAGGACCAAGTTGTGGTAGTCGCAGTATATTTTTTACATTAACCTACGTAAAACTCGCGAGCTCTTGGGACACAAAGTGATACGTCCTCTCTTTGCGCTAGCCGAGTTACCACTGAGCCGGCTGCTTGCTTCTTCGTGGTCCTCTCAGCGACCCCGAGTTGGGGGCGCGAGGAGACGGTTTGGGGGCTCCTTGATGGCCCCATGACCGTGGGATCGGTCTCTCGGCCTCCAAAAATGGAGACCCGTCCTTGGGTTGCACCCTAGGGGTGCTGTTCTTGAACTTCGCACACCTAAGTCGACGCCGCGAGGCTGTGCCTTCCCTCCGGCGGTGGACGGTGTGCTTTGTTGTGTGTGGCTGTAGGAGCGCCTGAAGTGTTTCACGACGCCCGTGCGATCAGACCCCTACCAGGTTGGATCACGGGTTGCCCCCGTGAAGGCCCAGCAAGAGTCGATCAGCGACCGGGCGTCGGCTTTGGTTGGCGCTCCACTACAGCGGGTGATTACCCCGACCCCCTAACAGCTCAACCAGCTATGTACGGTAGGCTGCGAGGGTACGGGGGGTAGTGTGTGTTACGAGCGGTTTGTAGGTGTGTGTTCACCGCTCGTACGGTATTCTGAGTGTGTGCCTACATGTGGAGTGGTGCATGTGTGTTCGTCGCGCGCATAGCGCCTATATAAATACAGTCCGCAAATGCGCACGGCGGCGTCGTGTTGCGAATGAATAGTGTCTATCCTTGTCTGAGTAGGTCACGTGTATTTGTGTTTGTGACCTACCCGGGTGTCGAATCCGGTAGCGCGACGTCTGCTATGAGGTCGCGCGGGAATCTCCTCTTATCGGGAGGCCTCGCGTGCCAGGGCGCAATGTCTTTAATGTGGTGGAGCTCGGAGGTGCTGGCACGCGAGAACATCCCCTTCGCCAGGCGGACGACGAAGTCATCGATGCTCTCGACACGCAGGTCCCTGCTGCCGGCTGCGTTGGCGCGCTCGTAAATATAGTAGATTTTGACATTGATTTTCATGATGAAAAAAATTTTTTTTTAGAAAATAAACTTTTGTTTCTATTATAAAAATACCTTAAAATTAATGAGGCATTTTTAATTTTTAAAAAAAGTTGCTTTATTATAGAAAAAACCATACTTGTTTGGCTGCAGTTTTCCCTTGAATTTCTTAATTTCTATCTTCTTTTTTGGCTGAATTATGAAATAAACTCGAAAAAGTGGTCAAGCTAGCAGCAAGATAGTTATATGCTAATGTGGATAGTACTTTTTTATAGGCAAAATCGCTTGTAGTTTCTTCAGAAACTATGGTCAAACTTCACTCGAACGTGAAATTTGAGAAAAAGAGTATCGGAAATTGTAGATTTACTACTAATTATGAAGTTTCTTGAAAAAAAGTAGTCAAGCTAGCAGCTAGATGAAGAGTTGTACTATCCATATCATACATAATTTTACTAATATTATGTAACATATTCTCACAATCATGGAACAAAATTGATCAAAATGAGCAGATTAACAGGACGGACCCTTAAGACATTAAGACCGCCCCCTACTTTGCATGGGGACTCAAAAAGCAGGAAAAGTGTGTAAACCTTTTGTCTGTGGGTGCAAAGATTATGTGCCGTGACACTCTGCAATATTAGAGCAAAGCTTTTTAATCTACTAGTTTACCTATTTCGTATCTTACATAAGAGGGTGGAGATCCCAATTCCCGACTCCCTCTTCAAAACAAAAACAACCTGTGTTTAAACCCAAATCCATTAATACCGCACCGATTCTTACCTTACCGTGGGGTTTGTGGATATGTTTAAAAAAATCTGGTACATAAAGCTATCAACTTTAGAGATAAGGTTTAAATTTTCTTAGCAATAAAGATGACAATAATATTGATCAGTAAATGGGCCTGTAATTAAATTTCTCAAAAGCAGGTCGTTATTTAATATACGGTGCTGAGGAAAATATGCTTAGGTGGCAATATATGAAGGGACTTATTTGATAATAAATAGGTTTCTGGTATACTTGTTTCACTGGGTGATAGCTAAATAGTTACTGAAAGGTTGTATATGTCGTGGATAACGAAATCATTTTAGTTAAAGATGCTTAATTTATTTATGTAGTACTGGGGCAAACGCTGTGACGTTATGTTGTAATGGCGGCACGTGGATACAGTCGTTTTGGAAAGTGGGGATTGTCGAACGGTCACTTCGCTAGATGGTGCGGACCAGGGCACTTCTCCGGGATGAAACTGTCGATTTGCTTATTTAAATTGTTATTGCCAAGATTGGAGAATACATTTACACTTCGTGCTTTAAATTAAAACTTCACCCCTGAAATGGAGCCCCTACCACCACACCAAGATGGTGACGACCCTATCGCTCCGAAGTCGCTTACGTCATCATATATAACACTAGCGGCCGCGTGTAACTTCGTCCGCATTTTTATATATGCATCGCAACGCAAAAAATAATTGTTCAAATCGGGCCCGTAGTTCCTAAGATTAGCGCGTTCAGACAAGCAAACAAACTCTTCAGCTTTATACGTAAGATTTTAAGCTGTTGACAAGTACGTATAATGTGGTACAAGAATGATCAAAAATAACTAGACTATGACTATGACAAAAATTAATTTCTGAATTGATTTTTGTATGTTTTCCATAATGGACGCTCTCAGCGTACAATATATTTCTGCATCGTTCTCACGCGGTTGATTTCAACATGAATGATGTAATCAAATATTTGTAACAATAGCTTAAAATTTAAAAGAGTGTCCATGGAGTTTCTTGCCCGTTCTTCTCCATAGGTACCTACTCTTTGGAATGGGCGACTAGCTTCATCTTATTGACTGACCGACCTTCTGACAATTCAAAAGTGCCTGTAACTGGTTTATTTGAAACAAATGCTTTATTTTAACAGCATAATAGACTAACTAATAAATTAACACTCATGACAGCATCAACTCATATACTACCTCAAACAATACAACGCACTTATGCCCTGTGGAGCCAACACGACGTGAATCACGACCAATATCCATTTTACCGGCAATCCGGGCCTCCACCGACCGCCATCCGGCTGTCCAACGCCGGGCGTAAGATAGAAAAATAAATAAATATTGCAATAATAAAATCAACAACTGGCACGTTTACCCTAATGGACGGCATAAAGTGAAAGCATTTTTTTTGTATAGATTTCCTTTTATAAAGAAAATAAGGAAATGCGTTATCTTTTATCGAGTACTTTACGAAATATTTTAGTAAGGAAAAAGGAAGAAATATATTATATTGGAAAGAAAAAAATAAGACTTCAATGTTAATATTCTGTTTTATGGCAAAAACTATAATTAATGTACTCTCTACAGCTTCAGTTAATAACGCGGCTCTCCTTTGGTCCCCGCAGACAGGTGCAACGCGACTCCAGTATAACAAATTGAACGAAAATTTCATTGAAATTGTTCTACCATAAATGGGCCATACGGTATCGGGTTAAGGTTGTGCGCTTTTTCTTTAAATACATTAGTTACGTCTAGCTAGTCGTGTATAAAAGCGCTCTGAAGCGAATTTAGTACATTTTATTTGACTAGAGGCGTGACGCGTCTAAGGTGCGTATTACAGAAGGAAACTCAAGCATTGATCTCTGCTTAAGCATTACTTAAAACTAGTTTCAACCAATCAAATGGCTTAAAACGAGACTTAAGTAGAGCTTGAGTTTTGAGTGACGTTCTGTAATACGGACCTAAGTGTAGTGACACATCTGCGGAACTCTCAGCGGCTGAAGTGTCAGTCGCAATATTCATTTGTTATGACAAACCAAACGGTCAAAACGCGGCGTCTTGTTCAGCGCGCTACGCGACGGAAAGTTACGTAGCGTCATCGTCAGTCTGTCTGTGTCGACACTTTATGGTGTACAGTTTTTGTGACGTAGCTGAATTGCCCAGAAAATTTGATATATTAGCTATTATAGAGGGCTAAGAAGACGTTGCCACTCTTCGTTACCGCCACGCGCGCATTGCACAACACACGCCGAACGTTCAGCTACGCCCGCCGAAGTTTCGGTCGCGCAACGCATCGCTCCGCCCGAAGGAAGGTTAGGCCACACGCCGAACGCAGCGTAATTGCGGCTGATGTGTCATAGAGTACTTCAAATACACTGCGAGCGTATTTAGCCGAACTTTCGGCGCCGTACGTTCCGCAGATGTGTCGCGACATTAATTATTAGTTCATTGCATATTTTATTTTAATCTCATCAGGAGATAAATATTACTCAAATGCTGTAAAATTAGTCACCACCTGAAGTAAAT
The DNA here is from genome assembly GCA_017933935.1 of Sesamia nonagrioides. NCBI lineage: Eukaryota > Metazoa > Arthropoda > Insecta > Lepidoptera > Noctuidae > Sesamia > Sesamia nonagrioides. The sequence goes on along the minus strand of JADWQK010001414.1, from coordinate 1,324,052 downwards.
CAACGAATGTATTTTTAGTATAATTTGTCTGTGTGGCAAATTTCATCTAAATCCATTCAGTAGTTTTTGCGTGAAAGAGTAATGAATATCAATCCATACATACATACATCATAGTAGGTTATTTCTTTTGCTCGTACTAATCCAATAGAACACACTATGCAATGCTCAATAAGTAGCACTGTAATATAATCCTACCACTTTATGGACCCATTTCAAACAGTGAGCTCCGCCGAATGACGTGGAAAAGCAAACAGTACACCCTCTGTTTTCCTTTATTTCCCGATCAGCTTTATTTATGGGGGTCTCAGTCAATGGGTGGGTAACAGCCTGTTTTATAGAGTATCGTTTTGTTACTGTGCACTCGATACCGGCGATTTCGGGGTTCACGAGGACAAAACAAAAGATTGCTGTCTTTTTTACTGCCGGGAACTAGTTTCAAGGTGCCTGCAGACATGGGCGATGTGTTTATTTACTCCATCAGTATAAGCTGTTAAGTTAAGGTAAACGAACAAACCACGTGGCTTAGTTAACTGACCAATCGTTAAGCAATATTACTGACGAATAACCTTGCTAAATTTGAAAAGTACAACTATGACGTATCATAACAACAGAAGTGACAGGTATTACATAAGTCTGTTAACGAAGTCACGTGGTTTTTTTTCTTTCATCATCATCATCAGCCTCTACTCGTACACTGCTGAACATAGGCCTCCTCCGTGGCACGCCAACAAGCTCGATCCTGAGCAGTTCTCCGCCAGCCACTATCAGCCACCTTTTTGATGTCGTCGCTCCATCTCGCCCAAGGGCGTCCTACCCTACGTTTGCCGAGACGCGGTCTCCACCTTCTTTCTTTATCCTTAGCTAATCGCTATCGCTAAAGCGAAACTGATGTAGAATAGTAGAGTAATTTCGATGAAAACTTAATGGAAATTGTTCTATCAGAATCGCGTATCGCGTCGTGCCAAGCTGCGGGGGCCTTCATAATTAACATTATTATACAATCTACATAATAGGTATGCAGGTTAAATTTTTGGTGGAAGTTTTCCAATAACGTTCCGTAAAAATGGTGAGTTGGCTGCGGCTCCTCGTACCCTGGTACTTCTTCCAAAACCCCTAAGGTCCGAGATCCCAGACGACCGTAGAACGTCATAGACGTAAAAATAAAATTTAAAGATATATAAAATTTCAAAGAGCTGTGAATAATAAATAAATAAATAAATTGTGTCCACAGAAAGTTCAAATAAGTTCAACATTATTACACTATAGACCAAAAGTCCATAGGCAATCTCCAAAGCAAATCATAGCCTAATCTAGCGGTCGTTAGGCTATGATTTGCTTTGTAGATTAAGCGCATGCAGATAGATGGAGTTTTATTACCTTTATGAATACATAATAGATTTAAAAAACATTTTTGTTACCATTCACCACAACTTTTTTATAAACCCCGATAATTTAAATTAAATCGGTAACCATATAAATAGAAACAATTATCCAATTAAATATACAATTATTAATATTTAATAATTGTATATCTTGTCTATTTATATGGTTACCGATTTAATAACCAGCGTAAATACTTAACCAGTTTTACCAAAAAGCAGTCACACATTATAATGAAGATTCGATCTCACACTTCGCCACATGACACATTCACTTTGTGAATTATAGCAATGCTAAGGTCGACTTAAATACACAAAATATATAATAATGTTATATTTCGCGTAGTAGGTGCGACGACAGTTTTTTAGTGTCTGTTATTTGTAGAATGTTGAATGTTGACAGCCTCCGTGGCGTAGCGGTAGCGGACGCGGCCGCTGCGCAAGGTGCACAGTGCAAGAATTTGTATGCATGAATATGAATATTTGCACTGGTCTGGTCGTGCCTCAGAAAGCGCGTTAAGCCGTTGCTCCCGGTTGCCATACGAACATCTAGTGGCAGTTGTTACGGGTCGTTGGAGCCCTCAAAAGTCCAACAATTGGTCTAACTGCAATGCTTCAATGTCGCCTTCAGGTTGTGGAGGTCAGACGGCAGTCGCTTCACGGAAAATGTCGAAGTTTAGCCATATCAGCAGTTGGACTGGTAAAAGCGGACCCCAGACTCCAAAGCTGAAAAAGGCTTCGGATGCGACTGGGATTAACGCTGGGATGATGATGACGGTATATAACACTGTGTCCCTGTACGCAACGTAGTAAAAATTGTGTTTGTTCCTCTCAACAGTAATATTTCCATGGAAGTCTTGCATTAACTTTACTGCTCTCTCTGTCGCATCAATAACAGCTCTTAGTGCCATCATTGTTTTTTAGGTCCTTATTACAGAACGTCACTCAAAACTCCAAGCTCTACTTAAATCACGTTTGAAGCCTTTTGATTGGTTGAAACTAGTTTTAAGTAATGTTTAAACAGAGATGCTTGAGTTTCCTTCTGATTACGGACCTTAGATTGTACATGTTTTGGATTGATTATTTGGTCATGAATGTAGTAGTGTAGTGTAGTAGTGTAGGACATAGTGTCCTACTTCATGGCCAAATACTGAGAATATTGTTATCAATTTTCAAACGATTAAACAAGGCCTTGCTTTTTGATGCAAACGAAGTCGTCGATGTTTTTCAAAGTGCACCACATAAGTCTTCTTTCGAGGGGATGTAGCGTTACTATGAGCTGATGGGTTTTCCTTCGATAAGTTATTAACTGTCGTTATTTTTGTTTCGTGTTCTACATCGTCGTCAGACAGAGACAAGACAGCCACTTCGTCTATTAAATACCATAAATGCTGACATAACTTCTGTAAAGCTGTTTTTGAAATAGTTTTATCAATTGTTTCGTAAGCTTTCATAGTCTTCAAGAAGCACAGATCCTGGTAAGGTGCTTTAACTGCTAAATGCATCTCAACCAAGGTTTGAACGTTTGAAGGTTTGTACGTAACAATGAACAAGTTGACATCTAACAGTGCTTTGTCTTTGTTAGAAATCATAAATTGAGAGCTAACTAATGCAATTTTAAATGAAGGAATTGCTCTCGCCATCTATCTCGCTTGGCATAGTACCTGAGGCTCAATCTTAAATTTTTCTCTTTATCTCCACCAAGAAATATGATTTAAAGTTCAATTAGTTCTCGATAGTCATCCCTAGTTATTTCCTTTGTCAATTTAGTTCGGTAAAACTCTAAGAGTTTCATAATTTTGAAATACCCACACGGGACAACAATTCTGTATGCGTTTGTATTTAATCGGGATTAATCGGGAACTTTTTGAATAAAGAAATATCTGGGCTGTTGGTCACTTGGCTAATTTTACTTCAAATATTCCTTTCAACACTAATTGTAAATATGATGGCGGCAAGCAAAAATAAGTAATTCTCTTTTCAATTTTTGTTCGAGAAGCACACAGGCTCCATTAATCCGTCCGGTATTTGAAGCAGTGGTATCACAGCAAAGAATTTGCACCTTGTCTTCAAGATTGCAGTCTTTAATTGCATCCCAAACTGTTTGTACCTGTTCAGTTACAGAAGCAATCCAACTTTGGCACCACTGAAGTTGTTCTTTATCGCCACATGAAATCACTATCGGGAGGCGTTCCTCTTCCATTGGCGTACATCTAAAGCCGGCAACAGTTTTCCATCCCAGTGGATAGTTACAGTATCCGGCACCTCGTTTTGGAAATCGATTTTTATAGCTTCTGCCCGGTCTTTTCGTTTCTCTGATCGAATTATTTGAATGGTGGACTTGCTAATGGCAAATTGTCAATATTGAGTCCAAGTGCTTCTGTAGCTACATAATAAACACAGAATTCCTCATACTTAACTTACCTAGAGTTGCTACTAACTTTGGAGTGATTAAATTTTCCTCATTGAAGTTTTATTAGAATCTGACTGTGCGCTCTCGGTGGGGTGGGCAAATTGTCTTATAAATCCATTACTTCAGAATCAGATGATGAATTTTCTTGATACGAGGATGTTGGAAGCGGTTAGGATGCTTCATATATAGCTTGACGTTTTGGTCCTTTTTTTTTTCTCAAGAGCGCTTTTCCTCCTTGTCGGGTAACTTTTTATTCACTCCAGCTATGACCAGGTCTGGTCTCTTTGGCGCTGCAAGAAGATCCTATCTTCATTTATCTTTATTAATTGAAGCGCGTCGACGTGTGCAATGTCGAACAAATTGTCCAAGTTTGTAACAAACTCTTGTCTACGCTGTTCGAATATGTCTTGGGTTTTGTTCGCATTGTTTTGTGGATCTCGCCATACTTGGTATAATGCCACTAGTTTCTTAACATAGTTAGATAAAGCCTAATCGGAATACGTGCTTTTTCCTAATAAATAATGCACTCACGAATAGTAAGATTCGCTCTTTCATTTACACTTGAATTCACTCTCCTCGAATATAATAGAACACTACTGCCAACCCCCGGGACTACTACTACCCCTGCCCATTAGAGAGAAGTTTTGAACCGGTGATTTGATGTTACATTACCAATCAAAACATCCCGTTTTTGGAACTGCGTAATCTCTCTGCCATCTTGACTGAACGATAACAATGTATTAAGTAGTAAACAAACAAGATGATAGTCGGCACGGGTTACTGTGATTCTAGGTAGATATTTTATTTACATGTGTTTTAGCACCATCCGCATATAATTAGAGAGCATGCGTTAAAAAACGACTTTGATTTTTTGGGACACCCTTATACATGCTTCTACGACTAAGGAACTCTCACCAGGAAGCGGGCAGCAGCGCTTTTCCTGTGGAACACTTTTACTGCAATCCCCGCCGCCTGCCAAGCGTGGGGTTTTGGCAATACCCGGGTGGTGGTGGTGATTACGCTCAATCCTTCTCTCTCGCTTCCCAGCAGTGGATGATAAAGGTTGCTGATGATATATATATCTATATATACATGCTTCTAGGAATAAATATCAATACAATACCTATAATTTCTATAAATCTATCCCTGGCTTAGCCACCATATTAGCTCACACGTTTTGAGCTTAACAATAATTTAAAATGAAACTATATTGAAAAATCACCAGGTCATCGGTCCACCTTGTTGGGGGCCTCCCTACGCTGTGTCTTTCAGTACGTGGCCGCCACTCCAGAACCTTACTGCCCCATCGGCCATCGGTTCTACGAGCAATGTGCCCTGCCCACTGCCACTTAAGTTTAGCGACTCGCAGAGCTATGTCGGTGAAGCCGATGTCGATGTCGGTGTCGCGGGAAGCCGATGATGCGGGCAGCACAAGATCGGTCAGCGTGGAAAGCCTTGGGAGGCCTTTGTCCAGCAGTGGACATCTATAGGCTGAAGAAGAAGAAGAGAAGATATTGAAAATTATTCAGGCCATTAGATGAATGACTGCCTTTTAGTTAAAAGGCCAGGCGGTTGACTAAACAGCTAATTAAATACGTTTTCTGACATATACCGTTTACCATCTACCTACACCATCTGCCATCTTTCTACTATACATCACCTAATTCTAGCCTTGGCAATTGAAATTTAGACTTTACACGAAGCCTTTCTAGAGTGCCATATTATGTTTTCTAAAAACCTCTCACTATAATAAAGACCAAATGAAACCATTCTCGTTCCATCTCGTTTTCATTCGCTCGTTTATTCGTTGCTCACGTTGATAACAAGATCTGTACGAAGGCTCCAGAGTCACGTATGTGGCACAAAATGAAGAGAAAACAATGTTTACGTAGAATTTACTCTAGGTTTTTATTTAAGTTTAGAGTTAACGCTTGATACAGTTTGGTAGATATATATAGTCGCTGACACACGACAAAATTTTGCCACAAAGACTAAGAAGCCAAAACAGTTCTTTAAAGATTTTATGTCCAAAACGGTCGCAACAAAGGCTGAAGATGTAGCGAGACAATGTTTCCTTACCTAATCCATTTGTTCCTCTCACTGAGAATCTCCCGTCTGGATAAGAGGTTCGTTGAAGAATTTGGTAGTATTTAAAGAGACTCAGAAGCCAGATTGGCTGAAGTAAGAAAAAATGTTTTTACATGCCTTCGCCTTGAAGTCTAAATATGGTGCTGTTCCCTTTTTTTTTTTTGTTTTGGATGGGAAATCATCAATGACCTCTCCTGCCGGCGAGCGGGAAGGGCGTGCAGACTTTTACTGACTAAAACCCACCCGTGTTCCTTCACTTGCCTGTGCACCAGGGCCACGGTTTCTTTTTAACCAACCCACCACCCTGGCCCAGGAGGTATCGGTACTGTGAACCCCGTCACGGTGTGCTGACATCTCTTTGAGGCGCGCGTGAAATACAACGCGCCGTTGACTTGGCCCTGATCATTACCAGGCGGCGAGCTACCCAATCTCACCGCCTGCAAGCCCGCGCCTACGGTGGCCGGGATTTCAGTGTTGTCTCGATCAGGGTGTCTCCCTGTAGCGGCTTGAGGCGCGAGGGCGCTGAAATTTCGCTTCCATTATTCTAACATCACTATTAAAATGAAAAACGCCAAGCTTTTTACTTATAGCAATTACAATCTTCCTCTCCTACACTTCGCAAAAACTCTGTAATGGCCATCATCCTCACTTTCGTTACTTTTCTTCTTACAAAGAGCAAACACTTATTATTTCCTCTATATTTTTACTACAAAGGACTCCTACAGACAATGACAAACTGTTTTTCCTCGTACCTTCGTTTCAATTGAACGCGTTGACTTGAAATATTGAAGAAATATCTTATCGAAGAATTAACATCGGTAGCAATGGTTTTCTTATGTGAATAACGTTTGGAGTAGTTGATGTATGAGGGAAATTGATTTTTCTTGAGAATTTAAAGCGTTTTTGTGGATACAGACTTCTTTGGGAGAGATTTTGTGTGATTTTGTTTCCGATTATCATCTACACTAATATTATAAAAAGGAAAACTTTTGTTTGTTTGTTTGTTCGGTTGTAATGAATACGCTCAAAACTACTGACCATTTTCAAAAATTCTTTCACCATTCGAAAGCTACATTTTCCACGAGTAACATAGGCTAGAGTTAAAAGAAGAAGCTACATTATCCACGAGTATCATATCCTAGAGTTAAACGAGAGGCGATACAAGCGCATCAATACAGGAGACAACTCAGGCCCACATGCCTTAAGTACAATCTCTGGTATACCACCTGACCACGAGCCTAATTCACGTACATACGAGACAGTACTCTCAGAACCTTCCTGTCCCTAATGCGAACCTCGAGCACAGTTCCGCAATGAGGCAAATTATGTGGAGTAGCATTGCCAGTGTCAAGACGTGAATTATGGGCAAAGAGAGAAAGAAGCAAAGAGACCAGCTTTCTCTTGCCGTAGAGCCAGCTCCATCAGACCTGACCAGCGGAGGCAGTGTGGGCCGACAGAAGTTCACCTCGGCCGATTTGGCAAGGGAACAAAAGATCTGCTACCGGATGGCTGCGTAGATAACTTGTTGCCAATATGGGTAATACGGTCGAAGCGAGCCTTCTTAAGCGCCTTTTGTAGGACTTGGCAGTACGGTTAAAAGCTCTCTTCTTGCTTAGATCTGGGGCTGTGCGGTCACGAGCGTTAACACCAGGTGAAAAATGCCGTGTGCTTACGCTGTTCAGCTTGGACACAATCGGAATTGAACCATGGGCGAGCTGAGCCATCAACGGGCATAGCTGAAGGGGATAAAATACCCCATAGCTTGAAACACCACATCGGTTATAGCGTTAGCACAGCTCGACGGATTGTCAAAAGAGAAGCAAACCTGCTGCCAAGGATGAGATGCAAAGAAGTGGCGCATCTCATCTCAATCTGCTGACTTGTATCGCCACATTCGCCGTTCACCACGTGAGTGACAATCTGGTGGGGGAGAAGGACGATACACACTTCACCAGAAAGTGGTCTGAAGTTGAAGCCAGTCCTGGTAGCAGACGTCGAAGTCCCCCAAAGCGACGACCGGTGCAGCGCATTGTCAGCAGCCACTGAGGTCAAATCGAGTCATCTCCTGATCACCACTGGCGATCGGTAGACACAGATGTAAACGATTTCATCCACACAGTGTCTACCAACAGCCATAAGGACGAGAAGTGACGGCCTTCGAGGTGACGGAAGCGCCAGCAGATGTCATTGCGGACATCACACAGACCCCGGCACGCTGCAGGAAATGATGTCGCAATGCGTATCCCGGATATGAGCTGAGTTATGCCGCATCAGACGGACATCTGATCTGAGTCTCCGTAAGGAAAGGGAGGGGGCTTCAGTCTCAATATGGTGATGGACTGCAATGAGATTGAGTACAGACCTCGAATATTAGAGAGGTGCACTTTTGAACGAGAGTAGAGTTAGAGAGTATTGTAAACTTAGTCACCATTTGTCAGACACCTTTAAATACTTTGCATATATTTTACAACTTTTTGACATTAATTGTTTTCTTGCCGGAGAAAGGCCTCGCCCAAGGTTTCCACAACAACCGGTCTTGTGTTTCGGCTTCACCAGGTCATCGGTCCACCTTATTGGGGGTCTCCCTACACCGCGTCTTCCGGCACCGTCACCCAGAACCTTACTGCCCTATCGGTCATCGGTTCTACGAGCAATGTGTCCCGCCCACTGCCACTTAACTTTAATAATAATAATAATAGGCTTAATAGCCAAGAGCCTCGACCAACACCTCAGGAGGCTCGTTAGGCAGCTGGATCAAGGACTTGATTCAGAAAGCGGTACTGCTGGACACGGCTCGAATCGTCAGGAAGTTCCTCTCCTGGAGCCCTGACCGCCGGTAGCTTGGACCCTGTTCCCGATACCGGTGGGTTACTATTTTGTATATTTTTAAATGTTTTTATGTGTTTATATAAATATTTAAAAATATCAATTATATGTATGTTAAATGAATAAACGAAATAATAATAGCTTTATTAATTCCTTACACAGATAGATTTTCACATATTATTATGTATAACTTTAGTTGTGTTAGTACTTATTTAAATTATAACCTAGTTTGTTAGTATGTATTCTGTGCTAAGGACCGCTTTGGCGTGAAAGCCTCCTCCATTTCTCCACTTGTCTCTATCTCTTGCCAGTCTAATCCAAGTAACTCCAGCCTTGGCTACTATATCATCACACCAACGTCTGAGTGGCCTGACCTTTCGCCTTTTTTTGTGTAAAGGGTACCAATTAGTGATAATTTTGGACCATTTGTTACCTGGTGATCTTTGGACATGTCCAGCCACTTAACTTTAGCAACTCGAAAAGCTATGTCGGTGATTTTGGTTCTTCTGCGGATCTCCTAATAACTGATTGACCGCGCAGAGAATCTTTTAGCATACCTCTTTCATTAATTGTCGCAGGACTAAATAATTGTGGCGTGAATTTAAACAGTTTTTAGATACGAAAACCTTCTACTTTGTACATAAAAACTAGTTCATGTTAGGTTAAAAGCAGAAAAATTAGTTCAGTACATAAATTAATACACATCGTCCAAAGAAAGCCGTGCCTCTGCTATGTAATACCTTCTCCGTTACACGTCGTATGAACCTGTAGGTAATCCTTAGCCTCCTACCTTCCCAGGTAAGAAGCACTTCAAATGTAAAGGACTCTTAACGCCATTGTTCCCGGTTTTAGCTCTAAACTTTACAATGGGGGATATTATTCAGACGGTTACTTCGTCCATCATTCCTTAACTTATGTTATAAGTTAGCTTGTGGTCCTGAAGAAACCTAAAACATTGTTAAGTAAATTTCTGAGACTAAACATGCTTAAGAGTCCGTGCACAAAATTCGCTCGCTACAGTTTAGGTAAAATCGTTGCGATGCTATCTTTGTGTGCATCATTCTAGCAGCTAGACGCACACGCGCGTAAATATCGAGCTTAGTGAACGCTTAAACATTTTTGATCCTTTATAAGATTTTATTCTAAATTATATAAAGTATGATTTGTGAATAGTCGGAAACGAGTGCACATTGTATATTTATCACAATTTAGATGAATATTGATACATTTTGACATTAAAAAAATATGGTGTAATGATAGTTTATTACATAGGCAATTTAAGAAATAAAAACATATACGGTAAAATGAAACATTAGAATAAGTAAGTAATCAGTTTAATTTAATATTCTCACATTTAGAAATCTATTAACAAAATTTTAGGGTTAACATAATTATTACGTGATAATATATCGACGCTTGAAAGGCAGTCATATGTGATAAAATTCGTAAATTGAGTTATATAATTATACACCAAACGACGCAGAAAATCTGGAGGTTCGAATGGTGTATATAACTCAATTTACGAATTTTTGTCGCTTAGATTTCTAGGGTCATCACGAATCGTCTCGCTCGCAGGTTCGACGACTTCCAGCCTCCCGAACAAGCAGGCTTCCGAAAAGGTTTTAGCACCATAGACCACATTTATACGCTGCGGCAAGTTATACAGAAGTCCGAGGAGTATAACAAACCACTATGCTGGCGTTTGTGGACTATGAGAAGGCTCTTCGATTCGATTGAGACTTGAGCGGTGCTACAGTCTCTCCAGCGGTGCCAAATTGACCATCGATACATTGAGGTGATAAAGTGTTTGTACAAAAACGCCACCATGTCAGTCCGTTTCCAGGATCAGACTCGAAACCGATCCAACTGCAGCGTGGAGTGAGACAAGGAGATGTCATATCTTCTAAATTGTTCACTGCTGCGTTGGAAGATGTCTTCAAGCTCCTGGACTAGAAAGGACTTGGCATCAACATCAACGGCGAGTACATCACTAATCTCCGTTTCACAGATGATATCGTGGTCATGGCTGAGACCCTGGAAGACTTGGGCAAATGCTCAATGACCTCAGCAGAGCTTCCCAACAAGTGGGTCTAAAATGAACATGGATAAGACGATGTCGAACTATCATGTTGCACCCACTCCAATTGTAGTTGGTTGCTCTGCACTCGAAGTTGTTGACGAGTATGTATACCTGGGACAAAACAGTCCAACTAGGTAGGTCAAACTTCGAGAAAGAGGTGTCTCGGCGAATCCAGCTCGGTTGGGTAGCGTTCGGGAAGCTACGCTACATCTTCTCGTCGTCCAAGATATCACAGTGTCTCAATTGTCGAACTATCATGTCGCACCCACTCCAATTGTAGTTGGTTGCTCTGCACTCGAAGTTGTTGACGAGTATGTATACCTGGGACAAACAGTCCAACTAGGTAGGTCCAACTTCGAGAAAGAGGTGTCTCGGCGAATCAGCTCGGTTGGGCAGCGTTCGGGAAGCTACGCTACATCTTCTCGTCGTCCAAGATACCACAGTGTCTCAAGACTAAAGTCTTTGACCAGTGTGTGTTGCAAGTGATGACTTACGGAACTGAAACGTAGTCGCTAAATGGGCCTCATACGAAGGCTCAGAGTCACACAAAGGGCAATGGAAAGAGCTATGTTAGGGTTTCTCTGCGTGATCGAATCAGAAATGAGGAGATCCGCAGAAGAACCAAAGTCACCGACATAGCTCTGCGAGTCGCTAAACTTAAGTGGCAGTGGGCAGGGCACATTGCTCGTAGAACCGATGGCCGATGGGGCAGTAAGATTCTGGAGTGGCGGCCACGTACTGGAAGACGCAGCGTAGGAGGCCCCCAACAAGGTGGACCGATGACCTGGTGAAGGTCGTGGGAAGCCGATGGGTGCGTGCAACACAAGACCGGTCAGCGTGGAAAGCCTTGGGGAGGCCTTTGTCCAGCAGTGGACATCTATAGGCTGAAGAAGAAGAAGATATGATTGCCTTCAAGCGTCGATATCTATGTCCTACCTACTCTAGTAAGTATATATAAATAAATTAATTTTTCCTTTTGAGTTTTGCAATAACTAAATAATTAGTTTATGGATACTAATATTAAAGTGTAGTATAAGTACCTACATATATAATATCATTATCATCTGCCTAGCCTTTTCCCAACTATGTTCGACTGAGCTTCCAGTCTAACCGGATGCAACATTTAGGAATACGATAGATACCTCCAGTTAGACAGATTTCCAGTATTTAGGTAAACGATATATAAAACAAAACATGTGTAAATATTATTTATCAAAGAATTGTAAAGCAATCGTAAGAATAAATTAAAGAAATCTCTTAGATGAACTTCAGACCTAGCTGCCGGCATTAGCCTCCTATTATTTTAAAATGAAGTGTCTCGTATAGGCATTGAACGAGATTTTCTTGGATCGACAATTTCGGACAATAGGCAAAAGTTGGTTTTTCATCTGTGCAGTAATAGTTTTCACATTGTGAATGGTCTCCAAAAATATGTTTTGGGCTATTGATAATGTCTTTTTGTAAGTTTTTGATTTGCTCAGTAAATGGAGCATTTTGAGCTCCTCGGAATGCTTTCACAGCAATGCGTAATCGGTTCACTCGATCAGAATGTAGTAGCTTGCGTTCGTTTAATGGGATGGACGTATCTTCATCAAACTTAAATTTTCCCATTATAATTGCGCATTAAGTGATTGAACACTCCACTTTTTCAACCGTAACGTTTGAATATGGCCTGCTTTCCAATATGTTTTTATACACACTTGAGTCACCATCAGCAATAAGTTTTGCATACACCAAATTATGTGTTTTCACAGATTCTCTAAATCCCTCAACGATTATTGATTTCTCCATACTAGTGGAAGAGCCAGTATGATTTTTATTACACCGGTGTTTCAGGGGTGTAATATTTTTATTAGCTGCACGGGAACATGTAACACAGTATTTATTTTTAATACCAACATGTAATAATTTGCCACTTTTCACCCCTATTATAGCTCCAACGCCTGCTGCGGAAGAAAAAATTTGTTTTATATGAACGTTTTCCCAAGCAGCATCAGCTGTTACGCTATAGTTGGTATACCTGATGGACTTTACATTGCCACTTTCGAGAGCTATAGAAGCCTCTTCCTTACAAGCTTCTATCATTGTGGCTTCGGCTGTAGTTTTCCACCAGTTAAATAAATTGACGTGACATTTTTCATAAATGGATTTATTCATAAGTGGCAAATCTATGGAAGCTTTGGATTATTTTCTTTACTCTGCAATAACAGCATATGACTATATAAAGAAAACAGTAACAAAGCTGTATTTGATTGAAAGACTTGTGAAATAAAATTAATAAATAATTGTAGGTTATTCATGAGATAACACAGGTCAGCGAGGTTTGGAAGTAAAAGGGGAGGCCTTTGCCCAGCAGAGGGAGACAAATTAGGCTATTAAAAAAATGAGATAGCAGAAACGTACTGTGCCTACATCGACTTCGACACTCATAGTAGATGACGAAGTGGTATCCAGTTGATTAAAAGTACGTTCTTTAAGCACTTGTCTGGCTCTTGCCATTCCTCTCTATTCCTCTTTCTTTTATTGATACATTGGTAATGTGCTCCCTTGTTTCTGCCCCCACATTAAAAAAAAAAATGAGTTTAGGTGAATTAACTTTAATAGAAAACTAAAAAACCCAAGATATTTTTAAATTGGTTCACAAATGATGGAAAATTTACGAACTTACAAAAAATATACTCCTTCATTTTTAAAGTCGGTTAAAAATTAGTTAAAGCAATCCAAGGGATAAGTCGTAAATATCCTTATATAATTCACAACTAATATAATATTAGTAAGAAAGAAAATAATAAAGGACCAAGTTGTGGTAGTCGCAGTATATTTTACATTAACCTACGTAAAACTCATGAGCTCTTTGGGACACAAAGTGATATTGTCCTCTCTTTGCGCTAGCCGAGTTACCACTGAGCCGGCTGCTTGCTTCTTCGTGGTCCTCTCAGCGACCCTGAGTTGGGGGCGCGAGGAGACGGTTTGGGGGCCTTGATGGCCCCATGACCGTGGATCGGTCTCTCGGCCTCCAAAAATGGAGACCTGTCTTGGGTTGCACCCTAGGGGTGCTGTTTTGAACTTCGCACACCTAAGTCGACGCCGCGAGGCTGTGCCTTCTCCGGCGGTGGACGGTGTGCTTTGTTGTGTGGCTGTAGGAGCGCCTGAAGTAGCTCACGACGCCCGTGCGATCAGACCCCTACCAGGTTGGATCACGGGTTGCCCCGTGAAGGCCCAGCAAGAGTCGATCAGCGACCGGGCGTCGGCTTTGGTTGGCGCCCACTACAGCGGGTGATTACCCCGACCCCTAACAGCCTGCCAACCAGCTATGTACGGTAGGCTGCGAGGGTACGGGGTAGTGTGTGTTACGAGCGGTTTGTAGGTGTGTGTTCACCGCTCGTACGGTATTCTGAGTGTGTGCCTACATGTGGAGTGGTGCATGTGTTCGTCGCGCGCATAGCGCCTATATAAATACAGTCCGCAACAGCACGGCGGCGTCGTGTTGCGAATGAATAGTGTCTATCCTTGTCTGAGTAGGTCACGTGTATTTGTGTTTGTGACCTACCCGGGTGTCGAATCCGGTAGCGCGACGTCTGCTATGAGGTCGCGCGGGAATCTCCTCTTATCGGGAGGCCTCGCGTGCCAGGGCGCAATGTCTTTAATGTGGTGAGGAGGTGCTGGCACGCGAGAACATCCCCTTCGCCAGGCGGACGACGAAGTCATCGATGCTCTCGACACGCAGGTCCCTGCTGCCGGCTGCGTTGGCGCGCTCGTAAATATAGTAGATTTTGACATTGATTTTCATGATGAAAAAAATTTTTTAGAAAATAAACTTTTGTTTCTATTATAAAATACCTTAAAATTAATGAGGCATTTTTAATTTTTAAAAAAGTTGCTTTATTATAGAAAACCATACTTGTTTGGCTGCAGTTTTCCTTGAATTTCTTAATTTCTATCTTCTTTTTGGCTGAATTATGAAATAAACTCGAAAAAGTGGTCAAGCTAGCAGCAAGATAGTTATATGCTAATGTGGATAGTACTTTTTATATAGGCAAAATCGCTTGTAGTTTCTTCAGAACTATGGTCAAACTTCACTGAACGTGAAATTTGAGAAAAGAGTATCGGAAATTGTAGATTTACTACTAATTATGAAGTTTCTTGAAAAAGTAGTCAAGCTAGCAGCTAGATGAAGAGTTGTACTATCCATATCATACATAATTTTACTAATATTATGTAACATATTCTCACAATCATGGAACAAAATTGATCAAAATGAGCAGATTAACAGGACGGACCCTTAAGACATTAAGACCGCCCCCTACTTTGCATGGGGGACTCAAAAAAGCAGGAAAAGTGTAAACCTTTTGTCTGTGGGTGCAAAGATTATGTGCCGTGACACTCTGCAATATTAGAGCAAAGCTTTTAATCTACTAGTTTACCTATTTCGTATCTTACATAAGAGGGTGGAGATCCCAATTCCGACTCCCTCTTCAAAACAAAAACAACCTGTGTTTAAACCCAAATCCATTAATACCGCACCGATTCTTACCTTACCGTGGGGTTTGTGGATATGTTTAAAAAATCTGGTACATAAAGCTATCAACTTTAGAGATAAGGTTTAAATTTTCTTAGCAATAAAGATGACAATAATATTGATCAGTAAATGGGCCTGTAATTAAATTTCTCAAAAGCAGGTCGTTATTTAATATACGGTGCTGAGGAAAATATGCTTAGGTGGCAATATATGAAGGGACTTATTTGATAATAAATAGGTTTCTGGTATACTTGTTTCACTGGGTGATAGCTAAATAGTTACTGAAAGGTTGTATATGTCGTGGATAACGAAATCATTTTAGTTAAAGATGCTTAATTTATTTATGTAGTACTGGGGCAAACGCTGTGACGTTATGTTGTAATGGCGGCACGTGGATACAGTCGTTTTGGAAAGTGGGGATTGTCGAACGGTCACTTCGCTAGATGGTGCGGACCAGGGCACTTCTCCGGGATGAAACTGTCGATTTGCTTATTTAAATTGTTATTGCCAAGATTGAGAATACATTTACACTTCGTGCTTTAAATTAAAACTTCACCCCTGAAATGGAGCCCTACCACCACACCAAGATGACGACCCTATCGTCTGAAGTCGCTTACGTCATCATATATAACACTAGCGGCCGCGTGTAACTTCGTCCGCATTTTTATATATGCATCGCAACGCAAAAATAATTGTTCAAATCGGGCCCGTAGTTCCTAAGATTAGCGCGTTCAGACAAGCAAACAAACTCTTCAGCTTTATACGTAAGATTTTAAGCTGTTGACAAGTACGTATAATGTGGTACAAGAATGATCAAAAATAACTAGACTATGACTATGACAAAAAATTAATTTCTGAATTGATTTTTGTATGTTTTCCATAATGGACGCTCTCAGCGTACAATATATTTCTGCATCGTTTCACGCGGTTGATTTCAACATGAATGATGTAATCAAATATTTGTAACAATAGCTTAAAATTTAAAAGAGTGTCCATGGAGTTTCTTGCCCGTTCTTCTCCATAGGTACCTACTCTTTGGAATGGGCGACTAGCTTCATCTTATTGACTGACCGACCTTCTGACAATTCAAAAGTGCCTGTAACTGGTTTATTTGAAACAAATGCTTTATTTTAACAGCATAATAGACTAACTAATAAATTAACACTCATGACAGCATCAACTCATATACTACCTCAAACAATACAACGCACTTATGCCCTGTGGAGCCAACACGACGTGAATCACGACCAATATCCATTTTACCGGCAATCCGGCCTCCACCGACCGCCATCCGGCTGTCCAACGCCGGGCGTAAGATAGAAAAATAAATAAATATTGCAATAATAAAATCAACAACTGGCACGTTTACCCTAATGGACGGCATAAAGTGAAAGCATTTTTTTTGTATAGATTTCCTTTTATAAAGAAAATAAGGAAATGCGTTATCTTTTATCGAGTACTTTACGAAATATTTTAGTAAGGAAAAAGGAAGAAATATATTATATTGAAAGAAAAATAAGACTTCAATGTTAATATTCTGTTTTATGGCAAAACTATAATTAATGTACTCTCTACAGCTTCAGTTAATAACGCGGCTCTCCTTGGTCCCCGCAGACAGGTGCAACGCGACTCCAGTATAACAAATTGAACGAAAATTTCATTGAAATTGTTCTACCATAAATGGGCCATACGGTATCGGGTTAAGGTTGTGCGCTTTTTCTTTAAATACATTAGTTACGTCTAGCTAGTCGTGTATAAAAGCGCTCTGAAGCGAATTTAGTACATTTTATTTGACTAGAGGCGTGACGCAGCCCAAGGTGCGTATTACAGAAGGAAACTCAAGCATTGATCTCTGCTTAAGCATTACTTAAAACTAGTTTCAACCAATCAAATGGCTTAAAACGAGACTTAAGTAGAGCTTGAGTTTTGAGTGACGTTCTGTAATACGGACCTAAGTGTAGTGACACATCTGGGGAACTCTCAGCGGCTGAAGTGTCAGTCGCAATATTCATTTGTTATGACAAACCAAACGGTCAAAACGCGGCGTCTTGTTCAGCGCTACGCGACGGAAAGTTACGTAGCGTCATCGTCAGTCTGTCTGTGTCGACACTTTATGGTGTACAGTTTTTGTGACGTAGCTGAATTGCCCAGAAAATTTGATATATTAGCTATTATAGAGGGCTAAGAAGACGTTGCCACTCTTCGTTACCGCCACGCGCGCATTGCACAACACACGCCGAACGTTCAGCTACGCCTGCCGAAGTTTCGGTCGCGCAACGCATCGCTCCGCCCGAAGGAAGGTTAGCCACACGCCGAACGCAGCGTAATTGCGGCTGATGTGTCATAGAGTACTCAAATACACTGCGAGCGTATTTAGCCGAACTTTCGGCGCCGTACGTTCCGCAGATGTGTCGCGACATTAATTATTAGTTCATTGCATATTTTATTTTAATCTCATCAGGAGATAAATATTACTCAAATGCTGTAAAATTAGTCACCACCTGAAGTGAATCAACGAATGTATTTTTAGTATAATTTGTCTGTGTGGCAAATTTCATCTAAATCCATTCAGTAGTTTTTGTGAAAGAGTAATGAATATCAATCCATACATACATACATCATAGTAGGTTATTTCTTTTGCTCGTACTAATCCAATAGAACACACTATGCAATGCTCAATAAGTAGCACTGTAATATAATCCTACCACTTTATGGACCCATTTCAAACAGTGAGCTCCGCCGAATGACGTGGAAAAGCAAACAGTACACCCTCTGTTTTCCTTTATTTCCCGATCAGCTTTATTTATGGGGGTCTCAGTCAATGGGTGGGTAACAGCCTGTTTTATAGAGTATCGTTTTGTTACTGTGCACTCGATACCGGCGATTTCGGGGTTCACGAGGACAAAACAAAAGATTGCTGTCTTTTTTACTGCCGGGAACTAGTTTCAAGGTGCCTGCAGACATGGGCGATGTGTTTATTTACTCCATCAGTATAAGCTGTTAAGTTAAGGTAAACGAACAAACCACGTGGCTTAGTTAACTGACCAATCGTTAAGCAATATTACTGACGAATAACCTTGCTAAATTTGAAAAGTACAACTATGACGTATCATAACAACAGAAGTGACAGGTATTACATAAGTCTGTTAACGAAGTCACGTGGTTTTTTTTCTTTCATCATCATCATCAGCCTCTACTCGTACACTGCTGAACATAGGCCTCCTCCGTGGCACGCCAACAAGCTCGATCCTGAGCAGTTCTCCGCCAGCCACTATCAGCCACCTTTTTGATGTCGTCGCTCCATCTCGCCCAAGGGCGTCCTACCCTACGTTTGCCGAGACGCGGTCTCCACCTTCTTTCTTTATCCTTAGCTAATCGCTATCGCTAAAGCGAAACTGATGTAGAATAGTAGAGTAATTTCGATGAAAACTTAATGGAAATTGTTCTATCAGAATCGCGTATCGCGTCGTGCCAAGCTGCGGGGGCCTTCATAATTAACATTATTATACAATCTACATAATAGGTATGCAGGTTAAATTTTTGGTGGAAGTTTTCCAATAACGTTCCGTAAAAATGGTGAGTTGGCTGCGGCTCCTCGTACCCTGGTACTTCTTCCAAAACCCCTAAGGTCCGAGATCCCAGACGACCGTAGAACGTCATAGACGTAAAAATAAAATTTAAAGATATATAAAATTTCAAAGAGCTGTGAATAATAAATAAATAAATAAATTGTGTCCACAGAAAGTTCAAATAAGTTCAACATTATTACACTATAGACCAAAAGTCCATAGGCAATCTCCAAAGCAAATCATAGCCTAATCTAGCGGTCGTTAGGCTATGATTTGCTTTGTAGATTAAGCGCATGCAGATAGATGGAGTTTTATTACCTTTATGAATACATAATAGATTTAAAAAACATTTTTGTTACCATTCACCACAACTTTTTTATAAACCCCGATAATTTAAATTAAATCGGTAACCATATAAATAGAAACAATTATCCAATTAAATATACAATTATTAATATTTAATAATTGTATATCTTGTCTATTTATATGGTTACCGATTTAATAACCAGCGTAAATACTTAACCAGTTTTACCAAAAAGCAGTCACACATTATAATGAAGATTCGATCTCACACTTCGCCACATGACACATTCACTTTGTGAATTATAGCAATGCTAAGGTCGACTTAAATACACAAAATATATAATAATGTTATATTTCGCGTAGTAGGTGCGACGACAGTTTTTTAGTGTCTGTTATTTGTAGAATGTTGAATGTTGACAGCCTCCGTGGCGTAGCGGTAGCGGACGCGGCCGCTGCGCAAGGTGCACAGTGCAAGAATTTGTATGCATGAATATGAATATTTGCACTGGTCTGGTCGTGCCTCAGAAAGCGCGTTAAGCCGTTGCTCCCGGTTGCCATACGAACATCTAGTGGCAGTTGTTACGGGTCGTTGGAGCCCTCAAAAGTCCAACAATTGGTCTAACTGCAATGCTTCAATGTCGCCTTCAGGTTGTGGAGGTCAGACGGCAGTCGCTTCACGGAAAATGTCGAAGTTTAGCCATATCAGCAGTTAGACTGGTAAAGCGGACCCCAGACTCCAAAGCTGAAAAGGCTTCGGATGCGACTGGGAATATTGCTGGGATGATGATGATGATGATTTGTAGAATATTGAAACATCACTCATGCAAGCACACGAACACTCATATGCCATTGGAGTTTTGAGCGTTTACTAAACATAAAATGTTTTCTTACGTCTTGAAGTTTTTAGGGTAGCATAAAAACTTCTATACTAAAAAGTACTTCAAAATAGGTAGGCAACTATTAAAAAGATGTTATAAAGTAATTGCCTGAAAATTCCTTAATCCAAGCCGAATTTTTTAATGAAAACTGGCTAAGTGCGAGTACTATTACGGTTTATTCAGTTTTCGAACATTTTTTAGCTTATAGTGGGGTTTTCTATTTTACCAAAAAAAGTCAACTACTTGCAACTACTCAATGTTTAAAACACCGAATGAAATGAAAACACCGAAAATTCCACTACGCATTAAATACGCCAAAAAAAAAACTTTTTCTTAATTTCATTTTCGCACTTTGTTGATGTGGTGAATATGTATATAATCATGAAAATTTTCATTTTAGTAGCAATTACTGTTTGGAAGGTAAGCTTAAAACGGACGGACAGACAGACTATGACGAAACTATAAGGGTCCGAGATGTGCACCATGGGACCCTAAAAAGGTTTAAAACAGTTTCATTTACCTGGTTAATTTTCTTTTGTACTCGCCTTATCATCATTTCATTCATCTTATAATCATTTAAAATACATAATTAATAATTATATTTTACAAATTATTTATTTAACACGATCCCTTTTACCTCATATTATTCTCTTATACCTTCACCATTTCGGGCATTAGAAAACCCACTTTACAATTGAAGGATTGAGTTTGATTTCAGCTCATTGTCTGGTTAATTCAGATTTATTCGGAATATTTACGGTCACAGTTCGAGTACTTTTAATTAACTTTTAATATTGACTTGGCAAAAGTTTTGTTCGTTGAAGACATTCCTTTCTGTTCATGGAATCAGAAATTGGTTTTGCGTAGGATAGCTTGACTTGCTTTACCGCGATGAGTCGATGAGATAATAAATAGGATATAAGTAATTGGATTATTAACTAAAATCTGCAAAAACATAGTATTATGGGTATAAGGGTGATTGTAAGAAGCTGTTTTTTATAGTTACAATTTAAAAAAAATAACAAAATTTATTTTATTTACAGAAAACTATAAGCCTATGTAAGGTTCTGGAATGGCGGCCACGTACCGGAAGACGCTTCGTAGGAGATCCCCAACAAGGTGGACCGATAACCTGGTGAATATTGTAGGAAACCGATGGATGCGGGCAGTACTAAACCGGTCATCATGGAAATCCTTTGGGGTTAGCCTTTGTCAGCAGTGGACCTCTATAGGCTGAGAAGGAGAAGAAGAAGACAAGGCCTATTCTCGTAATTTAAAACGTTTAAAATCTAGTCACTGACTCATCGTCAGTGACTAGATTTTAAACGTTTTAAAATAGTTTTAAAATTTTTCTGCAAGAAGCAAATGCCAAAAAACTTGTCATAATTTAGTTAAATCGCCTTTTTTGACAGATTGGGACTGAGATCGTAATGTGAACGTTCTTAAAATAAAAAAAAATTAAAACAAAATTTCACTTTATCAAGCCGCCTGACTGAACCGCAATACTTCAATGTTATTTATTCTGAGTATAGATAGATAAGAAAATTATAGGTTAAAGCCTAATAACTATACAAATTAGTGCTTGATGGCGCTCCCACCTGAAGCCCTAGTCTGCTATTTTTATAAATTTGTCATTCCAGCAAGATTCCATTGTCATTGGGCTAAAAAATCGTAATCTGCTAAATTCATAATTATCGGTCAGTCAACTCGTAATGGAATGGTGATAGAATGATATTGTGGTATTGCCATTATTATAAAACCCGTTAGTAGAAATAATTTTCTATTTTTGTTTTTTTTTTTTTATAAATTATAAACTAGCGCTTGACCGTAATCCCGCCTGATGGTAAGCAGTGACGCAATCGTTGATGGTAAAGCGCACTAGTTTATTTAGAGCACTCTAGCCTTGAAGACAATCAAATTGTATTTATAAAAACTGTTACTCAATTTGAACATTTTTAATATGGAATGAGTGTCACTGATTGACCACTGAAAAGTCATAATGACGCCAACTTGCTAGTAGATTATGAAACTAGATAAAATCGATCAATCACTGATCGATCATTCTGACACTATTATAATAGCAAACTAGGGCCCCTCTTGGTAAGCAGTAATGCAATCGTTGATGGTAAAGCGCACTAGTTTATTGTGAGCTTAGCACTCAATCCTTTGAAGCCATAATGAGAGACTCCTGCAGGCAAATATTCTAGTCCTAGTAAACACTGAAATCGCCAACCCGCATTGAGCAAGCGTGGAAATTACGCTCAATCCTTCTCTGTATGAGAGGAGACCTGTGCCCAGCAGTGGGACGATAAAAAGGTTGATGATGAAGATGATGATAATACTTATACCAGTCTAGCCCTTTTCGACCCACAGCATTTTATATGGAGGGACTGGCTTTCTGATCACCACAACTTAGTTCCTGGGTAATAGGCCCCAGCTTTGGTATGATTGGTGAACGAAGTTTCGCTGTTATGACGACCAGTAAGGACTATCAATATCCACAATAGGGATGTTTCCTGGGTAAAAAAAAATTGATTCTATTTAGTCCGTCATTCAGATTATAGAGAAATATTGGATACTTA
The DNA here is from genome assembly GCA_017933935.1 of Sesamia nonagrioides. Lineage (NCBI taxonomy): Eukaryota > Metazoa > Arthropoda > Insecta > Lepidoptera > Noctuidae > Sesamia > Sesamia nonagrioides. The sequence goes on along the minus strand of JADWQK010001414.1, from coordinate 1,301,415 downwards.
TATTTTGTTTTATCAAATCAATAAAAATTGACAAATATAAAAGGCAGGAGTGGTGGCTAGTGACGTCACTGGCCGCTAAAAAGTGTAGCGTGCAGTGACGTCACACGAGTTTTCAACGCGCTGTGTCGTTTTCATTTTTTGTTTATATGAAAAAAGAAAAAATACGTGTCTAGTATTTTTTGGAAATCTGACTGACGGACTAATTAGTTTTTTTTTTTTTTGTCAAATACCCTATTATCTAAGCCCTATTAGCAAAGATAACTAAGTTGCTCATTCGACACATAAGTACAGGATCTCTTAGTTACAATGATCATTATATTACACAGCTGTACGTGACTTGAGACGATTCCGACGAATAGCAAAAAATATAAAAGGAAAAAAATCACAGCAAATATAAGAATGTAATTTACTGCTGTTATAACAAATAATCCGCTTTTCGTTTATATTTTGTGAAATACAAACGAAAAGCTGATTATTTGCGTGTTTATTTGCTTGTTTTCATATATTTTCTTATTTTGATAATATGACTGAAAAACAACTTTTTTGGTAGGTACCTACCTATGTACCTAGTAAGTCATTAAAATAAATAATACATTATATCTAGTTATAATAATCTCTTGAATATTTGTAAATAAATACATAAACTAATCTTTTTTTCTATATATGAGGTCGGAAATCACAAGTTTTCAGAATTTTTTTACCTTCTTCGAAACTGAAAGACAAAAGCTCCTTATACGTTACTTTGCAGTGACTCCAACAACAAACAAAGATATCTTTTTAAATGGATTGATCCAGAAAAACATAAAAGTCACGGGGTACCTTCATAAAATACACATACCTAATTACAAGAGCCATTAAACTTTGAATCCTGTCACAGCAAACAAATTCGTTTCAGTGACTTATTGCTAAAGTTATTTCATCAGGCGTTAACTTTTGTGCTTGCCTTTACGTTTAGATAAGGGGTAACGAAGGTTGTATAAGTTATTGTAAATACCTAATTGTGTCTAAGCTTAAACTTGTAATATATTAGGTTAAATTAGGAACAGAGTAGGTGGTCGATTTTAATCAGATTAGAATACATACAAGCTAAGCAGGTCAGGTAGCAATTATTTAGCAATTATTAACTGACACTTATTATTATGTCTAGATAAACCTAACAAATAAAGTACACCAAAGCCACCATGTTATGACAAATAATCTGTTGCCAGAGTATCATCATAATAAGTTCAGTATTTAGGAAAATATGTTCGTATAATCAATTAATAAATAAATAGGTCAGTAAGCCAAGGTATATTCATAATACGTTCAAACTCTACTCAATTTCAAAGCATTTATTTAAAGTCTACCAATTACAAAGACTTTAGAACAGACAAGAGGTCAGACAGTCTTCAAAATCAATCTATACCATCGCCTAGCTCCCTACAGAATAGGGGTAAACAAACCAATTTAGGGTTATTACAACTCACGTTTTACAAATCTCCTGTTATTTACGTGATTATCGACTTTTACATGCTATTTATTAACAATTGCTATTGCAGCATATTTCAATAGAATCACTAAAATAACATGCTTAATAACTTGGTATTTCGAAATACCATTAAAAAATGACATTAATTTTACGTGACAGCCCTACAAAAAGAGAAAGATGGATGAAATCCAGGTATTATACACATTCAACCGGTTCTTAAAGCGCTTCAGAAGCTATTTAATTCCGTCATTCTTAAAGGCGAAACGCCTAAGGCGTGGCACAGGAGCGTGGTGGTTTTGTTTTTCAAAAAAGGTGACAATACCCTCCTGAAAACTACAGACCGATATCCCTCCTGAGCCATGTCTACAAGCTGTTTTCTAGGGTCATCACGAATCGTCTCGCTCGCAGGTTTGACGACTTCCAGCCTCCCGAACAAGCAGGCTTCCGAAAAGGCTTTAGCACCATAGACCACATTCATACGCTGCGGCAAGTTATACAGAAGTCCGAGGAGTATAACAAACCACTATGCTTGGCGTTTGTGGACTATGAGAAGGCCTTCGATTCGATTGAGACTTGGGCGGTGCTACAGTCTCTCCAGCGGTGCCAAATTGACCATCGATACATTGAGGTGATAAAGTGTTTGTACAAAAACGCCACCATGTCAGTCCGTCTCCAGGATCAGGACTCGAAACCGATCCAACTGCAGCGTGGAGTGAGACAAGGAGATGTCATATCTCCTAAATTGTTCACTGCTGCGTTGGAAGATGTCTTCAAGCTCCTGGACTGGAAAGGACTTGGCATCAACATCAACGGCGAGTACATCACTAATCTCCGTTTCGCAGATGATATCGTGGTCATGGCTGAGACCCTGGAAGACTTGGGCAAAATGCTCAATGACCTCAGCAGAGCTTCCCAACAAGTGGGTCTAAAAATGAACATGGATAAGACGAAGATCATGTCGAACTCTCATGTCGCACCCACTCCAATTGTAGTTGGTTGCTCTGCACTCGAAGTTGTTGACGAGTATATATACCTGGGACAGAAAGTCCAACTAGGTAGGTCCAACTTCGAGAAAGAGGTGTCTCGGCGAATCCAGCTCGGTTGGGCAGCGTTCGGGAAGCTACGCTACATCTTCTCGTCGTCCAAGATACCACAGTGTCTCAAGACGAAAGTCTTTGACCAGTGTGTGTTGCCAGTGATGACTTACGGAACTGAAACGTGGTCGCTCACAATGGGCCTCATACGAAGGCTCAGAGTCACACAAAGGGCAATGGAAAGAGCTATGCTAGGAGTTTCTCTGCGTGATCGAATCAGAAATGAGGAGATCCGCAGAAGAACCAAAGTCACCGACATAGCTCTGCGAGTCGCTAAACTCAAGTGGCAGTGGGCAGGGCACATTGCTCGTAGAACCGATGGCCGATGGGGCAGCAAGGTTCTGGAGTGGCGGCCACGTACTGGAAGACGCAGCGTAGGGAGACCCCCAACAAGGTGGACCGATGACCTGGTGAAGGTCGCGGGAAGCCGATGGATGCGGGCAGCACAAGACCGGTCATCGTGGAAAGCGTTGGGGGAGGCCTTTGTCCAGCAGTGGACATCTATAGGCTGAGGAAGAAGAAGATACACATTTTGTGGAATTCAACCAATGAATAAAGTTGAGGCATTTGTCAATACAATTTTGCGTATTTTAATTACTTTCCAATCAACTGCGTAACACATGCATTGTAATACTTTCAAGTATGAACTAATTAAAATATATGTACCTATATGTACCTATCAAAAAAATTAACCTAGGAAATTAGCTTACATGTGTGTCATATTCCATTCAAATCGGTTAAGCGTTCTATGTAATTCATAAATATCTAAACATGAATAAACTGATTAGTAGGAAGTAGGATTATTACTTTTATGGAAATCATTTATGTAGAAAAGGTTGTTTACATCTGTCTTTTAGGCGTAAACTACTCGTCGCGTCGGTTTGTTTACCTCTATTCTCTATCGAATTTGGCTCAAATTATAAGTAGTTGCGCATTTCAAAACGTGTAAGGTACCTATGCAGAAAAATGGGCAATAATCTCCATGGATAGTCTTTAATCCAAATAATATGGTAGTAAAGTATGGGCTATTTCATTCATGTCAAAATATACTGTTAACTAAATAATGGCGCCGATTCTGTTCTTCACAAACTAAACTTATTTCAAGTTAAGTGCATCTGTTTCATTCCATTACATTAAGAAAGGGATAGAAGATAACATTTTAGTTTAATCCTGTCAAATTAAGATATTCCATAGACAGTTTAGACGCGATTATAAACATGGCGACCAAAAACACGCTAATTTACGTCGTGTGCACTAATTTGACAGGTCAGAACTAACATTTTATCTTCTGCCCGTTTTTTAATGAAAAAGAAGGAATAAAATGCACTGAGATATTTAGTTTAGTTTGGTTTAAGGAATCGGTGCCTATGTAAAGCTAAAAGAGTCTCTTCGAAATGAAACTTAAAAATATTATAATATTATTATTATACTTCTCATTTTTTTGTTACTGCGCTTTGTTTGTGCAGAATAAACTGTAACTTTTATTTAGACTTTCTTTATTTCTATTATTTTTTAATTTTAGCAACTAGTGCTGGACCGCGATTCCACCTGATAGTAAGCAGCGAAGCAATCATTGCTGGTAAAGGGTTTTTAAGGATTTCTTCTTCATCTTCTTTAGCCTATAGAGGTCTACTGCTGGACAAAGGCCAAGGCTTTCCACGATGACCGGTCTTGTGTTGCCCGCATCCGTCGCTTCCTTGCTACCTTCACCAGGTCATCGCTCTATTATTTTTTTTAATATAATTTTAATCTTGCGCTTGACTGAAATCCCGCCTGGTGATAAGCAGTGATGCAATCGTTAAATCGCACGACCGACGATGCTGCGCCAGAGGGAGATTAATGTGGAGACGCTCCACGACCAAACTCCCGACACAACAATATTTGACGCATCGTACCCGGTACACATCGCAACACAACTGCTCAGACCCGTCCTCCGCATGGCTTCACCAGACATCATGCCGGAACACGACGAATCGCTTGGCGGCAAGACTTTGTCTGGTGGGTGGTAACTTCTGCCGGCAGCCGATGTTATGTCCTACCACTGAAAGAAATGTGTTATTAAATGCATTCGTTTATTAACACCCTATATTTGTTCTTTTTTTCCTTCACTATAGCTTTCTACCTTTACTCTCGAAGCAAAACAAACAACTAAGTAATAATAATTCCCCCATCTCCGTTCCACCAGCGGACGACCCGTCGTACGGCTGGTTTCCACCCTTACGTTGTTAACACCACTACGATCCGGACGAAGCGTTTCGCCTCCTCCTTTATACCGCGTACATCGAGGGACTGGAACAATTTGCCAGCGGCGGTGTTTCCGTCGGACTACAATTTGAGTGTCTTCAAGGCTAGAGTGAATAGGCTCTTAATAAACTAGTGCGCTTTACCATCAACGATTGCGTCACTGCTTACCATCAGGCAGGATTGCGGTCAAGCGCTAGTTTATAATATGTAAAAAATACTACTATACTTTTTGCCGGTCGTCCAAACTAACCCACTCACAATGACACTCGGCTTACAGCCCACTTCTACCCGGTTGTACCCGGTTTTTTCCAATAAAACTTGGGTGCCGGCAATCAGATTAAACTTCAACTTCAGAGCTTGCTGAGCCGTCTAAATAAATACGGCTAAATAAACACAGTGGTCCCTCTCACCGAGAGGAGGCCAGTGTCCCAGAGAGGGAACATTTATAGGTTGATTAAAATATAGTGGGCGTGTAAAGGCATTACACGCCCACTGACTTTATGGAGGTAAAAATTTGGTTTATCATGACAATCATTATCGGTATAGTTAATTTTAGGGACATAGACATGTTAGCTTCGTTGATATATTTTTACCCTTGGCTTATTACCTGCATTCTGCGGTTCACTCGTATAAGCTCCGATACCGTAAGAAAATCGGGACAAAAAGTGTTCTTCTGTGTTAAGCCCCGTATTTTCTAATAATTATAAACTAGTGCTTGACTGCAATCCCGCCTGATAGTAAGCAGAGGTGCAATCGTTGATGGTAAAGCGCGCTAGTTTATTAAACTCATTCACTCAAAAAAACAGTGTTAATAGGAAGGAAGACGGCAGTTGTGTGAGGTGATGCAATGTTAAACCCAACAGCACGACCAACGATGCTGCGCCAGAGGGAGATTGATGTGGAGACCATCCACGACCAAACTCTCGACACGACAACATTTGGAGCATCATACTCAGCACACATCGCAACACAACTGCTCAAACCCGTCCTCCGTACGGCTTCACCAGACATCATGCCGGAATACGACGAATTGCTTGGCGGCAAGACTTTGTCTAGTGGGTGATAACTTCTGCCGGCAGCCGATGTTATGGCCAACCACTGAGAGAAATGTGTTATTAAAGTATTGTTAGAGTATTATTGATGTTGCATACATCCAAGTCCGTTCAGCTGTTTGAGCGTAAAAAAGAAACAAACATAAAAACTCAAAAAATCTCGGCATTGTAATAGGCGTATTAATGTCATTCCAAGTACTTAATGCAAGGTATTGATTGACACGATTGACAGCTAGCTGTAAGGTATTGATTGACACGATTGACAGCTAGCTGTAAGGTATTGATTGACACGATTGACAGCTAGCTGTAAGCTTACTTCACGTAAGTTTTTTTGGCGAAATTTCTACAAAATCAAAATGGTGGCTTGCCGCCCGGTAAGAACCAGGCCCGGTTCGAGAAGAGAGGAGATGTCAGTACACCGTGACGGGCAGCGTCAGCCAGGGCCTCGGTTTGTTCGAGAGACAGTAAGTACACCGTAGTACAGGCAAATGAAGGAATACTGGTAGGTTCTATGAATAAGCAGGGACTAACGGTTTAGCATGGCTTTCTAAGAACGTAGAGGTAGAGGTATCAAGAAGTAAAGGCTGTTTTTTTTTTTTTGTAGGCGCGTGCCTTCGATCGGTGAGCAGCGGGCAGCTTGCCGCCCGGTAAGGACCAGGTCCGAGTCGACGACGACGGCTTGTTGTGTTTCACGCGCGCCTTAATGAAATGTCAGCACATCGTGACGGGGTCCACGAAGACCGATGACTCCTGGGCCAGGGTTGCGGGTTGTTAAAAAAGAACCGTGGCCCTGGCGCACAGGCAAGTGAAGAAATAAGGGTGGGTTCTAGTGAGTAAAAGTCTGACAAGCCCTTCCGCTCCGCCCAAAGCGGGAGAGGTTATTTGATGATTTCCCATCCAAAAAATGTATTTCAAATGACCCGAGTGGGGCCTATCCTTTTCAATGAGCGGAAGGTCGTATCAGACTTTTAATGACTAATCATTAAAAGTCTCAGCATATATCGCGGCGTATCAGACTTTTAATGATCAATCATTAAAAGTCTAAAAGCCCAGAGCTGCAGAAAGTATTTGATAATTTCTCCCCAACAAAAGGTCTCTTGACACTGAGAAAGAACGCCCCACACGGGTCATTTAAAAGTTAAGTGAAGGCTCGGCCAAAACAGTCTTTACTTCTTGATACCTCTACGTTCCTAGGAAACCGTGCTAAATGGTAATTCCTGCTTGTTATTCATAGAACTTTAAAAAAAAAAGATAAAAAAAAACGTTCCCCCACATTAGGCGTTTCTCCTGTATCGTGGATGCGTTTACAAACATATAATAACACACAAACAGCCAGGTCCGGAACAACTACTTATAGGTCATCCTCTTCAAGTCGTTGTCTTCATTACTGAGGGTCGTGATCTCAATGTGGAATTACCCTCTTCTTCACAATAGCTCGCCATTTGTTACGATTCCTGGCCGCAAGTATAGCATCATGCAGGCCGGTGTCCAGAAAGGAACGAATTTGGTCAGTCCACCTTATTCGACTGCGACCTCTGGAACGTCGTCCATCCAGCTTCCTAGTAACCATCAGATGTTCCAGGTTGTCTCCATCCTTTCTGGCAATATGGTCAAAATACTCCAAAATTCTTCGAAGGCAGATAGAGGAGAGTCTTATTGTGACACCCAGCTCTCGAAGGATTGATGCATCTGTGCGGAATGCTGTCCAAGGAATTTGAAGCATCTTCCTCCAGCACCACATCTCGAAAGCGTCAATGCGGTCTCGGATCGGCTTTCTTGATTGTCTTATAGGTCATACAAGTACCTATTTGTTCCGTGTGAGAATATTCATCACGGTCAACACTAATTACAGGTAAGTAGTCGGAAACTCAAAAATCTGTCCTCCATATGTATGGGTTGTGGAAGTCGGATAGACAATCCCTCCATCCTTCCATATAAAAATGCTGGTAATCAGCAGCACTTGGTTAAACCGCCATCCAAAGTCGACTTTCAGCCCAATAGTTGAGAAAATACGAGGCAGATTCATTATGTTTATCTTAGTATGACCTTTAAACTAATTCGAAGAGATTTGGGACTTTCGCCTAATCTCTTTACATTTAACGAAGCCACGTTGTACTTAGTCTTATCCTACATCTTTATATTCCCCTTATCTTATCCCGTGGTAAAGACCTGCCTTAAATTGTAATACAATACACCGGCGCCGTTTCCGGCAGAACCGGTCGGCTTCCGTTCCGTTCCGGCTCGTGGTAGTGATTTTATTTGCGTACTGGAGGTGCTATACGCGGCTTAATTTACCAAGGCTTGTACGGTCAGCCTTATTATACAGAAAAAATTATATAGAAAATATGCATGTGATTTAACATGTGTAATAAATTTTGTTACTTCAGAATTACGCTTTTATCAATCTTATTTCTCAAGGGCTTTTTTTGTCGGTACGTCATAACTTCCTTGATATTTTATCAATATACATAAATGAGGTGTCATTTTAAAGCTTTTTTAGACCGCTAAACCGGACAAATATACAAATTACTCGTATTTTAGTGGTTTTTTGAAAATTTACGATTTAACAGGAATGTGCGAATATTTCCCCGGGTCTCCTAGTATTTTTTATTTTGAAAGCGCCAATACTAAGAGCGAATGTAATGTAAAATGATAATTTGTTTTATAGAAGTGTTTGTGATTCAGTTTGTTGTCAGTGACTTGGACTATGACGTCACACCAACCGCACCTAATGAAGGATGCTTAAGTTACCCGTGTCCGCATCTTTTTTTTTATGCATGGTTTTAATTTAATCTTCATTTCAATTGAGTAATTGACTAAAAACTTGTTTCTGCATAGATGGTGACTTCAAATTCACTGTATTCATCTAAGATCCTGATAGTTTGACTACTTTGCCACATTTAGTCACACTATATTACTCTTAGCGATAAGACCGCCCATGGTGTCACCCTTTGTAAAATCTTTATATTTATGTTTTTGTAAACTATATGGTGTACATAATAAAGAGTATTTATTCTATTCTTTTCGATTCCATGTAATTCTGGAAAATCCAAGGTTTTTTGTTTCTGAAAGTTTCCCAAAAATCTCTATTAAAGACATAAGCATTGACATAGTCAACAGCGTTGTAAGAAACTTTCATATTAATGAAAATGTTTTGTAATAATATAAAAGTAAGTGATATTAATGTATGTACAATGTAAGAATTGAATTTTCGTCTGTTACTAATTTTTTTGTGAACAAGACTTGTATAATATTAAATTAGACTTTATATTATATTACTTACTTGTAGGTTTCAATTTGAATAGCATGGTGAGTAAATGTTATTATTTTTTGTGTATAAGTACTGTTGAAAATGTTGTTGGTTACACATTTACTCATATCTTTTTGTATTACTCTCTACAAAACGTAATGTGTTACTGTTTGTTTTCCCAAATAAACAAAGATATAAAAAAAATAAGAACAATTTTTTTTCAAGCTGATTGTACCTGGTAGCACCAAAATCACATACTTTATATACAAATTTACATTCTACACACACATACAAGGTAAATTTGGCAAGAATTACTTTAGCTAAATATTAGCTTCGAGATTATCGATTACTGAAGCTTTCAGAAGACGTTTAGTTTGTAATCTTGTTAAACACAGATTTCTTTAATATACGTCAATCCTTTGTATCTTTTAGAATGATGGAACAGTATTGGCTCAGTGGTAATCATCGCCACTTACGAGTTTTATACCGTAGATTCAGACACTTGCTTTACTTTGTGTAAATAATTTCATCACCACTGAAATAAATATAAATAAAAAATTCAGAGGTTGCTGTGTATTCTGTGTTCCTCCCACAGACAGAAAGGGTCCTAAAAAGAACACTTTAAGCTTCGACTAATAAGAAATGCAATTAATTTCGTGAATTCCCAGCAAATCATTAGCAATTCCTTTAATTTTCGTAAAATGGTGACACAATAGCTTCCATCATCATCATAATCAGCCTAGTTCCCACTGTTGGGGCACAGGCCTCCTCTAGGTGAAAGGGAGTGGGCCGTAATCTACCAAGCTGGCCCATTGCTGGTTGAACAAGGAATTCGGGGGATCGGTACTACGTAAGGAGGCGTGCCAGGACGGCCAGGCCACGTGTCCCCTGTTAAACCGTCTAGAAAACCTGCAGCCAGTACTTTTGCAAGAAGCTGTTCTTTCAAAATTGAAGGACTTGAATATTGAGGAGTTTGGTTACGAATACTGTGATACGAGAACTTTATATTTAAAGATAAGTCCAATATAAACCAATTAAGGGAGTAACCTCTTAATTTTAATTAGTCAGCGGGAAAACGATTTTAATTTCATTTTATAAGAGAAATCGAATCTGAATAAAAAAGTAAAAAAAAACATCAAAATCAAAGCATTTATTTCTAATAAACCAGTTACAGGCACTTTTGAATTGTCAGAAGGTAAATCGGGCAGGTGCTGTTCCCACAACTCTGATGTACCATAGAATAAAAAGTACAGAATGGTAGCGGCGCGCGGCGTTTATCAAAACTTGTCTCCTGTAAAATAATAAAAAGTTAAACACTAAAACCCAACTACGACAAAAACGGCGCTGAAAAAGTATAAAACAAGATTTTCAGAATACTGAACTGAACAAAGTTGCTAATGTAGTTGCAAGTAAATGGACACAGTAGACTCTACCAAGATGCCTTCGTTGTAAATTGACAATAATGTCATACAATACTGTTCTGAAGTATGCAATATTGTTATACAATGCAATGCAATGCAATGTTATTTAGAGATAAATTTTCATGTTTGGAAAACCGCAGTCACACGTTGTCTAAGTGTTACGGTAGGTAGGTCTTTAGGCTACATTTTATCTCTAAATAGTGAATATTGCGTACTTCAGAATAGTATTGTATGACATTATTGTCAATTTACAACGAAGACATCTTGGTAGAGTCTACTGTGTCCATTTACTTGCAACTACATTAGCAACTTTGTTCAGTTCAGTATTCTGAAAATCTTGTTTTATACTTTTTATCCGACTACGGCAAAGCAAAAGGAGGGTTATGATTTTGACAGGCTATGTATGTATGTATGTATGTATGTATGTATGTTCATCTGTTCCCTCGTAACTTCTAAACTACTTATTCGAATTCGACAAATGACATATCATTAGAAGCGTCTTAATTGTCTGCTGGTTATAGGCTATATGGAGTTTCACAAAATCTAATGCGGCGCCCTCTAGCGGACAAAACATACAGAGTAAAAAAATAAAGTTAAGATAAATATGCCATGTTTGGTATCATTTGAAAGCGCTTTACTTGTACATTTTGAATATATATATATTACTAGCATTTGCTGGTGACTTTACCTGTATTCAGGGGCTGATTGCATATAATTCACATCTTTTCGTTCATATATAGCTTCTTTACTAGTTATCAGAATAAGACCACTGCAGAACCATTAGAAGGGCCTTTATATTTTGTTGGTATAAAGCTTGTCACCAAATTTAGTATTACGCCCTCTAGTGGACAAAAAGTTCTATCTTTATATATATAATTCTACTGTACGTGTGTATGTCATTGAACTCCTCCTAAACGGCTTAACCGATTTCAATGATTTTTTCTGTATGCATTTGAGTGGCGCCCTGGATCGTTTAGATTCACAAATCAGCCCGGCAGATGGCGCTGATTGCTTGAAAAAGCATGTGATCTCGGAAACGGCCCTAACGATTTCGCAAAAATTTGATATGTGGGGGTTTTCGGGGACGAGAAATCGATCTAGCTCAGTCTTATTTTATTTTATTATTTTATTTATTTTTACATTTTAAGGAAACTTACAGCTAGCCTGCGGAAGCGCATGTTTTCGAGTTTTCTCTTTCGCAATATTTCACGCATAATATGGGCGCTAATTTCGCGCGGTTTGACATTGCGGCTGTGGCGTGGTTGATAGAGGTATGGTTCTACTCGCGATGGCTGGTGTTCCTCGGTTCAAACCCAGGCAGACTCAAGTACTTCTTTTTTTGTTTTTAGACAAGTTTATAGTTTTTTTTTTTTTGGTTTTTGGAGTTACTTAAAAAGAAAATTGTATAAAAGAATTGAAAGGGGAAAAAATAAAAATAAATATATATTTTTTTATTTAATTAACATTGTACTTAAGAACTAAAAGAAAAAAAAATAGAAAGAAATAAATATTTAAATTTTTTTATTTAACTTTAAGAGACTGAAACAAGAGCTCTAGGGGTAGAGAGAGGTGTGATATATTTGTTACAAAATGTAGATGACAATGCTTTCCGTGGGTATATTCCTTAATCTGCTGTACGTGTGTACGCCACTGAAGTCCTCCTAAAGCGCTGGTCCGATTTGAATGATTTTTTTATGCGTTTAGGTGACGCCCTGGATTGTTTAGATTCACAAATCAGTCCGGCAGATGGCGCTGTAGTCGTGTCTAGGTTATTTATCGTAAACGGCTGAACTGATTTGAATGAATTTTTGTTTTTACATTCAAGTCGTATGTAGGTTATTTATCTATACCTACTGCACCTAAACGGCTGGACTGATTTGAATGATTTTTTTTGTTTGCGTTTGGGTGACGCTCTGGATGGTTTAGATTCACAAATCAGCCCGGCAGATGGCGCTGCAGTCGGTGTATAGGTTATTTATCCTAAACGGCTGAACTGATTTGAATAAATATTTATTTATACATTCAAGTGGGGGCCTGGAAAATTTACATTTACAAATCTGCCCAGCAGATGGCGCTGCAGTCGGTATCTAGGTTATTTATCTATACCTACTGCAACTAAACGGCTGGACTGATTTGAATGATTTTTTTTTTGTTTGCGTTTGGGTGACGCCCGGGATCGTTTAAATTCACAAATCAGCCCGGCTGATGGCACTGCAGTCGGTATCTATGTTATTTATCCCTTACGGCTGGATCGATTTGAATGAATTTTTGTTTATACATTTTACTGGAAAATTTACATTCACAAAAAAACAATTCGGCAGATGGCGCTGTACTCGGTATTTAGGTTATTTATCTATACTGCAACTGTACGGGTGGACCGATTTGTACGATTTTTTTATTAATTTGATACATTTTTTTTTTATTATAACTAGACTATATTAATCACTCTGGCAACATATAGTAATTAATCAAACATCACAGGCGAACCCGGCTTGCTGATGATGTCTTAACTTGGCTCGCCGAACTTGACAGCGTGGCGGGAGGCCTCGGTGACTCGGACAAGTCTGGCTGAACCAGAATATTGCCGATGTTGCGCTCCTGACTTTTTTTTACCTCATTTAAATCGTTTAGTTCTTCGGCAGTTAAATTAAGCTCTGAAAATGTTATTCCCTCAGAAGATGATGGTGACATTGTTGAGATGTATTTCCGTTTTAACAAGTAGTTTCTTCACTCGATTTTTTTGTTCCTTAGCCCTACTAATTCGTATTATTTGGCTCAAATTGTGACCGCATTTGATGCAAAACTTGAAGGTTTCAGCGGTTATTGTAAAACATTCGTCGCATCTTAATAAGTTTTTCATGCAATTATTGATTATAACGAATTGTTTTCGAAAAATTGATGTTGTTTCAAAATAAAGAATCAAAATCAAAAAATCAAAATAAAAATTGTTTATTTCAAACTAACCAACAGTTGGTACTTTTGAATACTCAATGTCGGTCAGTCCAAGAAAAGTGAAGCTATATAGCACCTTCCAAAGCGTAGATCTCTATGGAGAAGAACGTGCAAGAGACTCCATGAACACTCTTCAAAAACCATACTATGGATTACATATCTTCATTACATATTTCTGTTGCTTCTATCATGTGAGCACAATGTATAATTATAAAAATCAATGAAAAGATAGAAAATTAATTAAGCCCACTGGCAGCTAAGAGATGACCAGTCTGCACTGACGGCCCCCGTTCACGAGCATGACGCGCGCATTAGCCCCACTTAGCTCAACCATTTTGAAGGGAACCAAATTACCTAACAATACTTGCCACTGAATAATAATAATATTATTGATTTTTCCTTTCATACTTTTTAATACCCTAATCGCTTGAAATATCAAATGCAGGACAACGTCTGCCGGGTCCGCTAGTGTTAATATAAAATTAAAATAAATATACCGTATTTGGTATCATTTGAAAGAGCTTCACGAGTACTTTATGTTTGTACATAATCCCGAGTAATTCTTCGTAAAATTTTGAATGTAAACCAGGGTTTGGTAAACGGAGCGATGAGAGTGGTGAAGGCCTTCGAATGGCCTGCTCTTCGGTTCGATCAGTTGGAACAGGAGAACAGCCAAGCGCTGTTCTCATACAATTTGACGACGCATCCATAAAAGCAGATATTAACGGACTTATCAAAATCGAGCCTTGCCTCACTGAATTTGACGGCTTGAGGGGGTCTGGGCAAATTCAGCGTAAAATGCTCCTGCTGATTCTTTCTTGGGGTTGTACTGTACATAAATTACAAGGTTGTACTCTAGGTAAAAAAGTTATCGATCTAGGAAAGTCATTGTTTGCTAAAGGACAGGCCTATGTCGCTCTCAGTAGAGTCAAAACCATAGAGGGATTATTTATAAGTGCCTTGGATCATAATAAATTACTTAAAAATCCACATGACAGTCGATCGTTATCAGAATTAGATAGATTAAGAAATCTTCCCAGGTCCTCTTAATATATGAAACATCCAATCTATTTATACTAACGACCTCATCCACTAATTCATGACCTATTCGCTGCCATCGACGCAAATGTGCGTCGCTACTACGAAAAACCGGGAGCTTCATACGGGGAAACCGTTGCTATACGTGCTACGATCCACGCGCTAAGAAATAGTAAAATAGGATATATCTACATATTGTTACGAATGGACCTTATGTCGATGGCATAAGGTTCAATATCGCGTGACATGCAGTGTGTCACTTTTAAGTCCTATTCCTCCAGATCTAGACATTTTCTAGGTACAATAATAAAACGCATTGCTAGACTTAGGACGGCCTATCGAATGGTACAGGTCTCAACAGTTTTGTCAACAAAGTGTCCACATCGAAATTTCTAGAAACCCGTTTCCGGGAATTACCGTAGGTACTTCCGAGTGACCTCGAAGTTATGTGCTATTATTATTACGTCTAGAGGAATCTGGAATGTTCGATCAGCTGGGCTATATAAGGCGCCGCGACGCCAGCGCACAGTCACCATAGCGGGGGGGAAGAAAATGCCAGAACCAGGAGAGCCACGGTGGCACACCTGGCCTCACCCGCGTCGCCGTCACCCAAGACACCAGCGACCAAGCTCCGGACAGCAGGAGCCCCGCAGATCACAGCCCAGACTATAAAGTACCCGACGCCATCGAGTGCGGGTACTTCGAAAAATACAGCCCATCCGCAGAGTGGGCCTGTAAAGCGGACACCACCACCCTCACCGAAGTCCTACGCATCCCCCCTCGCCCCTCGGAGCTCAGCACCAGCGTCACCGTCGTCGAAGTCGCTGGTTTCACCCGGGACGAGCGAATCGGAGGCGTCGTCGGACGGGAGCAGCGACGACGACGACAACGACAACACATATCGAGAGGTAAAAACTGCCATCATTCCCCGGACAACCCGAGCGGGCCTCGAACGCCGAGCACCCAGCACGTCGCTACCGGACTTGTCTACGGCCGGATGCAAAGAGGTAAGGACTTTGCCACCTAAAGTCGCCCCCCCTGCCCGCGCAGCTCAACGCCGACAGCGCAGCCCGGACGAGCAGGAAGAAGCGCCGAAGCGACAGTGCAAAGGTGAGTCGCCCCCCAAGACCTTCTCGGAAGCGACGCGTAATCCTGTAGGAGCAACAGGCGCCGCAGCCCCCCCTCCCTCAGCCCCTCCTGGCCGAGCGGAGGAAAAAAATAATCCGACGGTAGACGCAAAATCTACCGACGGAACAGAAAAAACGGCGACGAAAAAAAAGTTGCGCTACCCTCCACTGGTGGTGGAGAAACTCCCGCAGTGGGCGCACCATTTTCGCGTCCTCAAAGGAAAACTGGGGCGTGCCCCCAGTGCCAGACCTTTCGGGGAGGGGGTTAAATTCACCCCGCAGACAGACACCGAGTACCGTCTGATACAAAAGTATCTGACGGTACTTGAAAAAGAGGAAAACATCCCCTGGTTTTCCTATTCGCTGCCAGCGGAGCGGAGCCACAAGGTGGCCATAAGGGGGCTGCCTGCGGACACGGCGCCGGCAGACATCGAGGAGGACCTACGCGCGCTGGGGTTCCAGCCGGAGTACGTTCGCGTCATCAAGGCGCGACAAGGACGAGCCGGCTGCATCTTCCACGCCGTTCTGAAGAAGACACCGAACCTTCTGCCGGGCATCTATGAGGTAAGGGAGATCCTCTGCATGCCCGGTGTAAGGATCGAGGCGTGGCGTGGCAAGAGGGGGCCTGCACAATGCCACAGATGTCAGCAGTTCAGGCACTCCTCTGAACAATGCCACAGACCGCTCGCTTGCGTCAGGTGCGGCGGGAGCCACGTGGCCAGAGAGTGCCCGCGGCCAAGGGAGGAGCCCGCCACCTGCATCAACTGCGGGGGGGCACACCCCGCAAACCATACCAAATGCCCCGTAATGCGCAAGGAGGTGCGCAACAAGCGAGCGGGCACGGTCGCCATCACCGGCAACACGCGCCGGTCAAATACGGCCGCAGAGAGGCCGTTACAGCCGACGCCGTTAGGGGAAACCCAATCGGCGACCCTGATGGCGGCCGCCAACGACCCACCAGCGCGCAACGCGGCCACCACCTCCTCAGGACGGAGGAAGAAAGGACGCGGCGGCAAAAGGGGAAAGGTCAACACGACCAACGCCGCTGCCAACCCCGCCACTGTCAAGGTGACAGTGAATGTACCGCCACAGAAGGGGGCGGGGCCAAAACAGGCTAGAACCGACGACCTCTCCCACCCGCCGACCCAAAGCTCACATACTAATGTGAGTCGGATGGTCCGCGGCCCCGCGCCGAGCAGCTCCGCTCAGGAGAGGCGTAGTCGGCCGCCGCCACCAAAACAAACCAAACAACAAACCGCCTTGTCGGCGGGCGCACCCGGGGAAAGACACCCCGGGTCTACAATAATAGAGGCCGCTCTCCGGGTTCTTCAGGACATCCTGCTGGCGCTCAGCAGGGGTCAGGACCCGGTGCCAGTTGTTCTCACCGGCATAACAGACTTGATCATGTTAAACAGACATGTCTAAGCCGGTGAGAATACTTCACTGGAATGCCCGCGGCCTCAGGGAGAAGGTCGTGCTACTCCGTCCTCTCCTGCAGGAACAGGACATCGACGTGGCGCTCATCAGCGAGACGCTCCTGAGACCTGGGGACACGGTCAAGTTCCCAGGTTATCACGTCTACCAGAAGGATGGGCAATACAATGAGACCAACAGCCAGCGACACAGGATCTCCCAAGGCCTGGTGGTGCTGGTGAAGCGAAGAGTCGTCCACCAGGAGCTACCGCCCCCAACACTCAGCAGCATCTCAGCGCTGGGTGTGCAGCTGCATGTCGCCGGCAGGCACGTGTGTATGTACGCGGCATACAAGCAGCCAAAGAAACCGCTCAACACAAGCGACATACACACGCTGCTAGCTTCACCACATCCTACCATCATCGCCGGCGACCTTAATTGTAAGCACCCGGCGTGGAACAGCGGAACCATTAACCAGGGGGGCCGACGACTCTTCGCCGACGCGGAGGCCAAAGGATACGACGTGTCCGGACCGGAGACGCCGACCCACTACCCAGACAACGTAGCACATACACCCGATGGGCTGGACATCGTCGTACACCAGGGCCTCACCTGCCAGATCGCGCAGGAGGTGCTGGACGACGAGCTGAAGTCCGACCACCAGCCAGTGCTCGTCCGCCTGACTGACCACACCACCAGAGTTGCCCATCCGGCGCCACGTCGACACACGGACTGGGACAAATTCAGGAAGGTAATGGAGGCCACCACGCCCACTCGGCCCGTCGCCGACGCCTTGGACGTGAACGAGTTGGCTGAGGGGCTCACCGCCTGCATCAAGAGCGCCTTGGAAGCGGCGACATGCACATCCACCGCGTCACAGGGGCGCTACCAGAAGCTCCCCGCACACATCGCCAACATGATCGCCGACAAGAGGCGTCTGCGCAGGAGTTGGCAACAAACAAGATGCCCCACTATTAAGAACCAGCTCAATCGTGTCACGGACAAGGTCAAGGCCGAGCTACACGCGCACGCATCGGAGAGCTGGGAGTACATTATAGACTCGGCAGACGGCGACTGGGCGTCGGTACACCGGCTGTGCCGACGCCTAAAGAATACCCCAGCCCCGGTGCGCCCGCTACGCAACAGCGACGGGGCGCTACGCTACACGGCGGCCGACCGGGCCGAAATATTCGCCGAGCACCTGGAGCGTCAGTTCACGCCGAACCCGACAGACGCCCTGGACCATGTCGCAGCAGTGGAGCAATACCTTGGAGAGTACTTCAAGACGCCGGTAGCTCCAGACGAAGACCCCATAGTTTTCTCCCCCGGCCAAGTACTGGGGGCAATAAGGCGCACCAAGCCCAGAAAGGCACCCGGTGCGGACGGAATTACAAACACCGCCCTCCGACACCTGCCACCAAAATCGGTGGCGGCAATAGCGCGCCTATATAACGGCATACTCCGCACCGGAACCTTCCCCAACTGCTGGAAGCAGGGGAAGGTGATCATGTTGCCCAAGCCCGGGAAGAACGTCTCAAAGCCGGAAAGCTACCGGCCGATCACGCTCCTCCCCACAACCTCCAAGGTGTTTGAGGCACTACTGCTGCAACACCTGCTGCCGCACACCACGCCCCGCCCGGAACAATTTGGCTTCCGGGCGGAACACAGTACGACGCTCCAGTTGTCGAGGGTACTGCACACACTCACCGCGGCCATGAACAAGAGGGAGTACGCCGCTGCAGTATTCCTCGACATGGAAAAGGCATTCGACCGGGTCTGGCACGCCGGCCTTATTTACAAGCTGACCAAGACCACCGCGCCTCGTCGCTTGATACAGGTGGTCTCCTCCTTCCTGAAAGACAGGACATTCAAGGTTTCGGTGGAGAACGTGTCATCGAGCGCGCGCCCCATTGGAGCGGGCGTGCCGCAGGGAAGCTGCGTCTCGCCTGCGTTGTACTCGGTATACACCGACGACATCCCCGCCACGCACACTGCAACCCTCGCGCTGTACGCAGATGACGCCGCGTATATCACCACGTCGCTGTCGGCCAACCACGCGGCCATCAAAATGCAGCGCGTTCTGGACGACCTCCCCGACTGGCTCAGCAAGTGGAGACTGTCGGTGAACGCAGGTAAGACGCAGGCTATGATCGTCACGGCACGAGGCGGACTTCATCCACCGAACCTTCGGCTCATGGGGACCGAGGTCGAGTGGACCAGGACCGCCAAATACCTGGGGGTCACACTCGACAGCCGGCTCACCATGGGCCCGCACGTCTGCGACACCGTCGCGCGGGTTAAGGTGAGTAGAAATCTTCTACGCCCGGTGCTCTCGTCACGCCTCTCCACGCGAGTCAAGCTGGGGATCTACAAGACCTACGTGCGGACGCAGCTTACATACGCTGCCCTGGCTTGGCTCGCCCTCACGGCCGAGACGCACAGAGAGAAGCTCCGGACGCAGCAAAACATCACGCTGCGTCAGATCGTCCAAGCTCCCCGGTACGTGAGGAACTCGGTTATTAGCAGGGACCTGCGTGTCGAGAGCATCGATGACTTCGTCGTCCGCCTGGCGAAGGGGATGTTCTCGCGTGCCAGCACCTCCGAGCTCCACCACATCAAGAACATTGCGCCCTGGCACGCGAGGCCTCCCGATAAGAAGAGATTCCCGCGCGACCTCATAGCAGACGTCGCGCCACCGGATTCGACACCCGGGTAGATCACAAACACAAATACACGTGACCTACTCAGACAAGGATAGACACTATTCACTCGCAACACGACGCCGCCGTGAGCATTTGCGGACTGTATTTATATAGGCGCTATGCGCACGACGAACACACATGCACTACTCCACATGCAGGTACACACTCAGAATACCGCACGAGCGGTGAATACACACCTACAAACCGCTCGTAACACACACTACCCCCGTACCCTCGCAGCCTACCGTACATAGCTGGTTGAGCTGTTAGGGGGTCGGGGTAATCACCCGCTGTAGCAGAGCGCCAACCAAAGCCGACGCCCGGTCGCTGATCGACTCTTGCTGGGCCTTCACGGGGGCAACCCGTGATCCAACCTGGTAGGGGTCTGATCGCACGGGCGTCGTGAAACACTTCAGGCGCTCCTACAGCCACACACAACAAAGCACACCGTCCACCGCCGGAGGGAAGGCACACCCTCGCGGCGTCGGCCTAGGTGTGCGAAGACAGAAGTACAGCACCCCTAGGGTGCACCCCAAGGACGGGTCTCCATTTTTGGAGGCCGAGAGACCGACCCCACGGTCATGGGGCCATCAAGGAGCCCCCAAACCGTCTCCTCGCGCCCCCAACTCGGGGTCGCAGAGAGGACCACGAAGCGCACGCAGTCAGTCTACACTCGACTAGCGATACGAAAACAGCGACAGTTAAGAAGCGATCTTTGAGAATACCTACTGCGACAACTGTAACGAGAACTGTGAGTACTACGTGAAGTAACATCTGTAGCGTTATTGTGTGTTTACAACACGGACTTCGTGGACATAAGGGAAGACTTCGGTACAACATCAGCTACGTTCTACTTGTCATTGCCTACGATCGACTGTACCTTCGTTGCCAATAAACTTCGTAACCCTTAACCGGCGTTTAAGTACCCCTAGCCCGTAACAATTGGTGTCAGAAGCGGCATGCCGGTCACGCCAAGGGAAGACGAAAGAGTTCGCACGCGACGACAAGCAGCGATGGATTTGGCGCGTCAAGAGGAAGAATCCGTTGGCATCCCAGCACCCGGAGTAGATGCGGCCGTCGTAACACCGACGAATGTGAGTGCGCCTACTACCACCACTATTCTCGGAAGCAGTGGATGCGATTTATCGGCGTTGCTGGCCCATTTGACGGTGCAAATAAAAAGTATGGCAGAGTCCCAGGCAGCAACCCAGGCACAGATTAAAAGTGTGGCAGAATCCCAGGCAAAATCCCAGGCAGAAATCCAGGCACAAATACAACAATCTCAGGCAAAATCCCAGGCAGAAATCCAAGCAAAAATAGACAAATCCCAGGCAGAAACCCAGGCACAAATCATTAAAAGTGTAGCAGAATCCCAGGCAAAATCCCAGCAATTAGTATTAGAACTTAATGAAAAGTGGGAAACAACCAAAGAAGAGGTCAACGAGCTTAAAATAAAAACAGCACAACAAGATGCCCGCATGGACCAGCAAGAAGCTCGTATAGAAAAACTAGACAATACCATCATGGAGTTTGGAAAAGAAATAGACAGAGTACAAAAAGGAGTTATTAAAGGCGTGGTACCCGTACCCAGTGCTTTGCCGACTTTCAAGGTACCTCATTTTGACGGAACAACGTCATGGGTGGCCTTCCGTCTTCAATTTGAAAAGGTCGCAAAAGGCAACAACTGGGACGACGATCAAGCTCTAACCGCCCTCATGCTTGCTTTGCGTGGTGATGCCGTACGAATCCTCGAGAATATTTCCGGCGATTGCAATACCCTAGCCTGTCTATTAGAAGCGTTGGAGACTAGAAATGGAGAGAAACACCTGGAACATGTCTACAGGGCTCAACTCCGCGAACGCATACAGAAGAGCAGCGAGGGTTTGCAACAATGGGCCACGGAAATAGAACGTATGGTTCGGAAGGCGTATGCATCAACACCGGGATTGATTGGCGCTACTACTCTGCGATTATTTACTGATGGGATTCGAGATGCAGAAGTTAGGGCTGCAGTACGTCTGGGTCACCATCAGACCCTGAAGGCAGCTTTGACGCATGCTCTGGAGGTGGAAGCTGTACGTCAAGATGGCCCACAACACGAGCGTATTCGAGAAGTGACCGCACATATAAAAGCCCGACGAGGACCAACTTGCTATGAGTACGGCGAAAAGGGGCACATTCGAATTGATTGTCCCAGGAAGGCTAAGGGAAGAAGAACTCCTTGGTCACGTGAGGAGGCCGCGGTGATGACGTGGCGCAAGCGCGATGCGAAGGTCGAGCCCGAGCGCCCGTGCGAGCGAGTCGAGTGGCGCGAGCGGAGCGATCGGAGCGGGCACCGCGTGCGACCCGCTGAACGAGAGCGGGAACGCGTCAAGGACCGGGAGCGAGACCGAGACCAGGAACGCGAACGTCCCGGCAAGCAAGAACACGAGCGCGAGCGGTCGCGCGGAAGGTCGTGGAGTGACGCAGACGCAAGGCGGGACAAGGAAGTCGAGGACGAGGCGCGTAAGAAGAAGCGCCTCGAGAAAAAGGCAAGACAAAAGGACCGCCGTCGCCAGGTTACTTCAGGAAGTAACGGCCGACATTGTGACAAACAGGAAGAGAACGTACGGATTATCCAGGTAAACGCTTTGGATGAAGACTGGGATAATCAATCATTGGAAGACGCACAGAAGGACGACAGTGACCTGAAGGCAATAATCGAGTGGAAGCAACGTGGCCAGAGGCCCGCTTGGAGTGAAATATCAGCGCTTAGCCCAACAGTAAAAAGTTACTGGGCTCTATGGGATAGCCTGATAATTGATAATGGAGTTCTCAAGAGGAAATGGGAATCACCCAGTGGACAGGAGGTCACCTTACAGAGAGTTGTTCCAGGTGATAAAGTCGCGTCAGTGCTACGACAGGTGCACGACGGAGTATCCGGAGGACATCTTGGAGTAAAGAAAACCCTGGAAAAGGTGAGAAAAAGATTCTATTGGGTGCATTGCCGCGAAGACGTAGAGGACTGGTGTAGAAAATGTGCAGCCTGCTCCTCAGTAAAGGGACCGCAAACGAGAGCCAGAGGTCGGCTGAAAGTGTACAATGTTGGTGCACCATGGGGAAGAGTTGCTGTCGATATAGCTGGGCCATTCCCTGTTACTGAAGAAGGGAATAGGTATATCATCGTCCTGCAAGACTATTTCAGCAAATGGCCAGAAGCTTTTGCAGTACCTAACCAAGAAGCTCATACAGTCGCCAAAAAGCTAGTTCACGAGGTGTTCTGTCGATTTGGCGTTCCCTTGGAGTTACACTCTGACCAGGGTAGAAACTTCGAGTCTTCACTATTTCAAGAGGTCTGCCAACTACTCGGGATACATAAGACTCGTACAACACCGTATCACCCACAGTCAGATGGAATGGTCGAAAGATTCAATCAGACGTTGGAGAATCATTTGGCCAAAGTAGTGGAAGAACACCAGAGGGATTGGGACCAATACATTCCACTCTTCTTAATGTCATACCGCTCTGCAACACATGATAGCACAAATTGCACACCGGCGAAAGTCAACTTCGGCCGAGAAATTAGACTACCCATAGATGCACTAACTGGAACACCTCCCGATACTCCTACCCTAGCCGTCGACTATGTGGCCGACCTGCGGCGTAAATTAGATGGAATACATGAGCTAGTGAGAGAGAATGGTCTGAAAACCAGTGAGAAAATGAAGATCCGATACGACCGCAAAGCTAACGTGCCCGGATTCGAAGAGGGAACTTTGGTATGGTTGCATAATCCCATTAGAAGGAAAGGAAAGAGTCCAAAGTTCCAGGCCAAATGGGAGGGTCCGTACACGATAGTAACCAGAATAAACGATGTCACCTACCGGATTAAGAAAGGACCTAGAGGGAAGTTGAAAATCGTACACGTAGACCGCCTAGCTCGGTATTATGGATCAAATCATGCTCGGGACGAGCATGACTAAGAAGGGGGCAATGTTACGAATGGACCTTATGTCGATGGCATAAGGTTCAATATCGCGTGACATGCAGTGTGTCACTTTTAAGTCCTATTACTCCAGATCTAGACATTTTCTAGGTACAATAATAAAACGCATTACTAGACTTAGGACGGCCTATCGAATGGTACAGGTCTCAACAGTTTTGTCAACAAAATGTCGACATCGAAATTTCTAGAAACCCGTTTCCGGGAATTACCGTAGGTACTTCCGAGTGACCTCGAAGTTATGTGCTATTATTATTACGTCTAGAGGAATCTGGAATGTTCGATCAGCTGGGCTATATAAGGCGCCGCGACGCCAGCGCACAGTCAGTCTACACTCGACTAGCGATACGAAAACAGCGACAGTTAAGAAGCGATCTTTGAGAATACCTACTGCGACAACTGTAACAAGAACTGTGAGTACTACGTGGAGTAACATCTGTACTGTTATTGTGTGTTTACAACACGGACTTCGTGGACATAAGGGAAGACTTCGGTACAACATCAGCTACGTTCTACTTGTCATTGCCTACGATCGACTGTACCTTCGTTGCCAATAAACTTCGTAACCCTTAACCGGCGTTTAAGTACCCCTAGCCCGTAACAATATTACTATACGCCGATACATAAGTCAAAAGAGATGTCGTATGTTAACTACCTAGTTTTTAGTTCGTCAATTTAACTTTTGTTAATATTATGCGCCACAAATATACTTTAACACCAAAATAGTACAAATAATAAAAAGTAAAAAAACTAAAACCCAACTACGACAAAAAACGACGCTGAAAAAGTATAAAACAAGATTTTCAGAATACTGAACTGAACAAAGTTGCTAATGTAGTTGCAAGTAAATGGACACAGTAGACTCTACCAAGATGCTTTCGTTGTAAATTGACAATAACATACAATACTATTCTGAAGTATGCAATATTCACTATGTAGAGATAAATTTTCATGTTTGGAAAGGCGTAGTCACACGTTACATACCTACCGTAGCATTTGGATAACGTGTGACTGCGGTTTTCCAAACATGAAAATTTATCTCTACATAGTGAATATTGCATACTTCAGAATAGTATTGTAAGACATTATTGTCAATTTACAACGAAGGCATCTTGGTAGAGTCTACTGTGTCCATTTACTTGCAACTACATTAGCAACTTTGTTCAGTTCAGTATTCTGAAAATCTTGTTTTATACTTTTTCAGGGTCGTTTTTTGTCGTAGTTGGGTTTTAGTTTTTTTTTCTTTTTATTATTAAGTGTCGTTTTTTGTCGTAGTTGGGTTTTAGTTTTTAACTTTTTATTATTTGTACTATTTTGGTGTTAAAGTGTATTTGTGGTACATAATATTAAGAAAATTTAAATTGATGAACTAATGATCGCTCATATTTAACATCATTAAAGCATTCTTTTAATTATGTACAAACATAAAGTACTCGTGAAGCTCTTTCAAATGATACCAAACTCAATATATTTATTTTAATTTTATATTAACATAGAACTTTATGTCCGCTAGAGGGCACAATACTAATTTTGGTGACAAGCTTTATAGCTCATACCCAACGCAATATCAAGGCCCTTCTAATGGTACTGCAGTGGTCGTATCCTGATAAGTAGTAAAGAAGCTATGAACGAAAAGATGTGAATTATATGCAATCACCCCATGAATACAGGTAAAGTCACAAGCAAATGCTAGTTATATATATATTTAAAATGTACAGGTAAAGCGCTTTCAAATGATACCAAACACGGCATATTTATCTTAACTTATTTTTTTTACTCTGTATGTTTTGTCCGCTAGAGGGCGCCTTATTAGATTTTGTGAAACCCCATATAGCCTATAACCAGCAGACAATTAAGACGCTTCTAATGATATGTCATTTGTCGAATTCTGATAAGTAGTTTAGAAGTTACGAGGGAACAGATGAACATACATACATACATGGCCTGTCAAAATCATAACCCTCCTTTCGCTTTGCCGTAGTCGGGTAATAACGTTTAGGTTGCGACATTTAGGCTACAACCACATAAGTGGAAAAGTGCCAAAAAATACTTCGGCTTTCGGCTTTCTGCTCACGGCTTTTGGCTTTCGCCGTTCGGCCTTCGGCTTCCGGCTTACAGCTTTCGGCTGTTGGCTTGCGGCTTTCGTCCTTCAGCCTTCGGTTATCGGCTTTCGGCCTTCGGATTTCGGCCTTCGGCTTTCGGCTTTTGGCCTTCGGTTTTCGGCATTCGGTTTTCGTTTAAGTTTTAGTATTAAGGAGCCGGGAGACAGACGAGGGAAGATCTTAGCAATTCACAGCAGCTACCTTGTGTTTGATTAACTTGTATTGATAAGAATCTTACACCTAGATGGGTTGTGACTATTATTAGGGGGCTGTTGATGAAGACAAAGGTCAGTTCAGTGTTTCAATGGTTTACAGTAGGTACCTTGTGTTTGGAATTAATTCATTTATGACAACTTTGCACCCATATAGGTTATTATGAAAGTCTGCAGTAGAGTAGGTAGTAGAGTCCCGTGGGTGTCGTAAGAAGCGACTAAGGGAACTCTCACCAGGGAAGCGGGCAGCAGCGCTGCTCCTGTAGAATAACAAATGACTGCGATCCCCAACCCGCCTGCCAAGCGTGGAGATTATGGCAAACCCCCAAAGCAATGAAAACAACGAAAGCCTTGGAGGAGGCCTTTGTCCAGCAGTGGACCTCAATAGGCTGAAGAGAAGAATAAGTACTGTCGAATTGACTAACCTCTTCCTTTTTGAAGTCGGTTAACAAATTAATAGACGTACAGTGTTGTTATTGGTACCTAATTGATGATTTATGTACCAATTAAGAAAAACAGTACTATAAATAAAGTACCGTAAGGGAAAGTTTTTAAAAAAATATTTTTTTGTAAATCGCAAATTTAATTTTTAGTGGGTGCGCAGCATAATGCTGGACGAAAGCCGTTTTGTATAAATGTAGTTAAATTTGATGATAATGTGTAAGTTTCCTTATACTTATACTTTCTTTCTTTCCAATTACCGCAGGTCAAAAGCCTTCTGCGTTCACTGTATTTTAACACTATACTGACAGCAATCTTACATCGACAGCCTCCGTGGCGTAGCGGTAGCGGACGCGGCCGCTGCGCAAGGTGGCGCGGGTTCGATCCCTGCACAGTGCAAGTATTTGTATGCATGAATATGAATATTTGTACTGGTCTGGTCGTGCCTCGGAAAGCACGCTAAGCCGTTGGTCTCGGTTGCCCTACGAACATCTAGTGGCAGTCGTTACGGGTTGTTGGAGTCCTCAAAAGTCCTACAATTGGTCTAACTGCAGTGCTTCGATGTTGCCTTCAGGTTGTGGAGGTCAGATGGCAGTCGCTTCATGGAAAATGTCGAAGTTTAGCCATATCAGCAGTTGGACTGATAAAGCGAACCCCAGACTCCAAAGCTGAAAAGGCTTCGGATGCGACTGGGATTAACACTGGGATGATGATGATGACTGACAGCATAACATCGGCCATAACATCGGCTGCCGGCGGAATTTACCACCCACCAGACAAAGTCTTGCCGCCAAGCGATTCGTCGTTCGTGATGTCTGGTGAAGCCGTACGGAGGACGGGTCTGAGCAGTTGTGTTGCGATGTGTGGCGGGTACGATGCGCCAAATGTCGTTGTCTCGGGAGTTTGGTCGTGGAGAGTCTCCAGATCAATCTCCCTCTAGCGCAGCATCGTTTGGTCGTGTTGGTCTTGGGTTTAACATTGCATCACCTCGCTCAACTGCCGTCATTCTTCCTATTCCTAAGTTTTTTAAGTGAATAGGCTTAATAAACTAGTGCGCTTTACACTCAACGATTGCATCACTGCTTACCATCAGGCGGGATTGCAGTCAAGCACTAGTTTATAATTACTAAAAAAAAAAAATCTTTATTTTTATCTTCACAATCGGCTCGTTGACGATTACATTAAAGGCTTGTCATGTTTGTACATTATATTTTACTAACTTTATTTAAATTGTAGTGGTGTTTACTCGAAAGTTGATAGGAATTGGAGTGTGTCTGGTGTTTGGTCACATAAAAGTCGCTCTTAGAGATAAGGCCGCCCAATATTTCGCTCTTTGTAAAATCTTATTTACGTTCTGTAATTTATATGGTGTATGTACTTAATAAGGATTATTCTATTTTATGCTATTATATTCTATTCTTTATTATACTATATTGTTTGAAATTGACTAAAGGTACGGGTCTGTGTATAACGACTTGACTTTGTTTATCAATTAGCCATTAAATCAAACATATACTTCAAGCAAAATTAAGGAAGCGAAATAATTCTATACTGACAAAACGCCAAGTAAAACGAAAACGAAGGGAGGTAATTCTTTTTAACAAAAAAAAACCTGCCAAGTGCGAGTCGGATTCGCGCACTTAGGGTTCCGTACCATTATCTTTGAAAACAGCAAAAAAAATCACGTTTGTTGTATGGGAGACCCCCTTCAATATTTATTTTATTTTAATTTAATGATTTATTTTAATTTTAATATAACCAAATACCTATACTGTAAACATTTCAAGCGTCTGTCTATTTCCGTTATTATTATGGAGCAAAAAACGGCAAAAAAAATCACGTTTGTTATATGAGAGCCCCTCTTCAATATTCTTTTTTATTTTTATTATTTGTTCTTATAGCGGTAATAAAAGTACATAATCTCTGAAAACTTCAACTGTCTAGCTATTACGGTTCATGAAGCCTGGTGACAGACGGACGGACAGCGAAGTCTTACGAAAAGGGTTCAGTTTTACCTTTTAGGCACGGAACCCTAAAAACGATGAGTTTGTGCATAAGGGAACGGGACAAATCTACGGCAGAAGCCGGAAAAAGTATGATAATAATAAAAAAATGTAATTATAAATTTAGATACCAACCATAACATATAGACAATTTCACTGATCAGTGACCATAAGACTGTGTAATGATCATGTATCAAAAATTGGACATAAGTACACCAGAGACAACAAGGGACTCCATCTATTGATATAAACACCAGGAATTGCATTCATGGTTAAGATCCGACATACTTCTAACTGCATCAAGAAGTACCGTACAAAAAGGTATTGATATCATTTCTGCGTTAAAACTCTTGCAGCAGATATTAAGCATACTACAAAAATTCTTCTTCTTAGTCGGTACACTTTTGCCGTCGGCCAGAAGGGTGGTGGTCATCATTATGAATCACGATGCGTGATGATTTTAATTATGCGGCGCCATTCATCACGAACTGCAGCCTTTCAGTTTCAGGTAAGGGTCAAAAGTGCATTACCACTTTTGAACTTTATTGCAATAACAATAAGTGTTAAAAGTGGTAGTCCCTTTTTGACCCTTACTGTACATTCACAAACTGAGCACTTAGTTGCAACCTTGGTCTGGTCCGTCCACCTCATTGGTGATCTGCTATGTAGTCTGGTGCCCTCAACCTTTCCCTGTACCACGAGATGTTCAATGGAGTCACTGCCGTGACGGGAAACATGGCCAACGGAGGTCAAAATGCGTGCCGTGCCTAAGCTGTAAATGACGGGCGCTATCTAATGCCGATTTCCTTTAATATGGAATAATTTATACGAAACTCGTTCCATGACACTCCTCGCATCTGTCTCCAGCACCACATCTTTAAAGCGTCAACCTTCTTCTTCTCGGTTTCACGCATAGAGGAACGTGAGGAATATGAGACAGTAAAAGAGCCTAGTTTTCGTGGTCTTGGCAATGTTTCTATTACCCCACATCTTTCTCATTTTATCCATAGCTCATCTACTTAGTGATCGCCGCTTGATTTCGTCCATGCAACCGCACTTATTGGATACTAGCTTTCCGCCCGCGGCTTCGCCCGCGTGGAGTTCGGTTATTTCGTGATTTTTAGATTTCCCTCGGGAAGATCAATTTTTTCCGCGATAAAAGGTAGCCTATGTTCTTTCTCAGGGTCTAAAGATTGTCTGTACCAAATTTCATCAAAATCTGTTGAGAGGTTTAAGCGGGAAAGCGTAACAGACAGACAGACAGACAGATAGACAGAGTTACTTTCGCATTTATAATATTACTAGCTTTCCGCCCGCGGCTTCGCCCGCGTGGAGTTCGGTTATATCGCGCTTTTTAGATTTCCCTCGGGAATATCATATTTTTCCTGGATAAAAGGTAGCCTATGTTCTTTCTCAGGGTCCAAAGATTGTCTGTGCCAAATTTCATCAAAATCGGTTGAGAGGTTTAGGCGGGAAAGCGTAACAGACAGACAGACAGAGTTACTTTCGCATTTATAATATTACTAGCTTTCCGCCCGCGGCTTCGCCCGCGTGGAGTTCGGTTATATCGCGCTTTTTAGATTTCCCTCGGGAACATCATATTTTTCCGGGATAAAAGGTAGCCTATGTTCTTTCTCAGGGTCCAAAGATTGTCTGTGCCAAATTTCATCAAAATCGGTTGAGAGGTTTAGGCGGGAAAGCGTAACAGACAGACAGACAGAGTTACTTTCGCATTTATAATATTAGTATGGAAGTATGGACTAGCTTTCCGCCCGCGGCTTCGCCCGCGTGGAGTTCGGTTATATCGCGCTTTTTCGATTTCCCTCGAGTACATCAAATTTTTCGGGATAAAAGGTAGCCTATGTTCTTTCTCAGGGTCTAAAGATTGTGTGTGCCAAATTTCATCAAAATCGGTTGAGAGGTTTAAGCGGGAAAGCGTAACAGACAGACAGACAGACAGACAGAGTTACTTTCGCATTTATAATATTAGTATGGATAGTATGGATCAAAAAAAAAATATCGTCAATGAAATACTTTTTAAAATTAAATGCTTTAATATTTGTAACTCAGTGGGCTGAATAGAAATGGCGTGAGAAGCTTCAGTTCCAATGTCAGAGTAAAATTTTAAACGGAAAAGTTTGTCTGATTGTGATTACTTGAAATTGAAAAGCCGTGAAGTTTAATATAGGTCGGGTAATAACAATCTGTCTGTCTGTCACCGGGCTGTATCACATGATCTGTGATATCTAGACAGTTGAAATTTTCACAGATGATGTTATTTATATTGCCGCTAAACAAGAAATCCATACTAATATTATAAATGCGAAAGTAACTCTGTCTGTCTGTCTGTCTGTTACGCTTACGCGCCTAAGCCTCTCGAACGATTTTGATGAAATTTGGTACAGACAATCTTTAGACCCTGAGACATAGGCTACCTTTTATCCCGGAAAAATTTGATATTCCCGAGGGAAATTTAAAAATAGAATAAATATATATTTTTCTTAGAGCTAACTTTTTCCAGAAACGTTCGACCTTGCGTATTTAAGCAAGCGAGTTTTTAATCGTCTTCATTTCCCTTGCCTATTCAAAAATCAGGCCCTAATCGACATATCAATTAAAATGTAAAATACGACTGTTTTATGTTGTTAGTATTACTAAATGTATCCTCCTTCTTTATCTATGGGATTGTATCAGAACCATAACCAAAACCTAAAAATAGCCCAAAAAATAGTCACACATAAGTGAGTTACGCACATTGCTCGCCGAATAAAAGGCTGAGGGGGCTGAGAGGTTCTGGAGTGGCGACAAAGCAGGTACAAAGGTTGAACAATAAAAGTCTATTAAAACTATTGTTTGCGAAATCTTAATTAATTACTAAGATTTTTTTAGTAAAATCGAAACCGACATTTACAAAATTAGCTTGTATTACAAAATTCTAAAAGTACATTTTTAAAGGTTATAACTAGTTGTTGACCGTGATCCCGCCTGATAGTAAGCAGTGATGCAATCTTTGCTGGTAAAGCCTACTAGTTTATTAAGCGCATATTCACTCTACTTCGAAGACACTTAGATTGCAATCGGATGGAAAGACCGCCGCAGGCAAATTGTTCCAGTCTTTCGATGTACGCGGTTTAAAAGAAGAGGCGAATACTTCGTCCGGATCGTAGGGGAATCAACAATGTAAGGGGGTGGATACTCGGCGTGCGACGATTCATCCGGTGATGCAACGGTGATCGCGGAATTATGTCATATAATTAATATACAACGTGTAACATAAAGGGTATATACATAACAAAGGCATGGCATCTTTACATGATATCAAACGATATTGGAAGGGTTTTTTAATCCTATCTCTTTATGTTAGGAAGTTATGAGGAAAAACACCGCCTGTGATAGGCTACTATCATACTAGTCGCACAGAGATATTGAAGACATTTATCGGATTTTGGCAAGTAACGTGACGGGTAACGAGTAGTTATTAACGTATGTAGTGTGCTGCCACGTTTGTTATGATTTTATTTTAAGAAACACACGAAACCGAAAATTTGGTACCAATTTTTTGAGTATTTTATTTTGAGTTGAAACCCTTCCCATATCGTTTGATATCATCTAAAGATGCTATGCCCTTGGTATGTATATACCCTTTTTGTTACACGTTGTATAACCAAAGCTCAACCGATGATTCTAATTATATAATGGTGGCAGAAAACAGCTAGATAGTGAAGCTCAAAACTAAGCACGTTAAGCCGTTGTTCCCGGTTGCTGTTCGGTTGGCAGTCGTTACGGGTTGTTGGAGCCCTCAAAAGTCCAACAATTGTTCTAACTGCAATGTTTCGATGTCGCCTTCGGATTGTGAAGGCCAGACGGCAGTCGCTTCATGGAAAATATTGAAGTTTAGCCAAAATCAGCAGTTAGACTGGTAAAGCGGACCCCAGACTCCAGGGCTGAGAAAGCTTCGGATGCGACTAAGATTAACGCTGAGATGATGATGAGAGAAGCACAAAACCGTTCGAAGTGAAGATGTAGGCCAATCTCACGACTTCAGCTAGAATGAAATGTAGATGAAATAGGTCTTCATTGAAATAAAAGTAAATCTTCACTTTTTGTTGGACTTATTTTTTCTTCCACACTAAACTGTGTCGCCCACAAATACCTTAACTCCTAAATGAATTACTTTCTCCCACGCATTCATTTCTGAAACTAATTCAGCAACTTGTCAAACCATAATTCTAACGTGGGCGTTGGTATTATTACAATTATTTAGATTACTTTTGTTCCATTATGGAATCCGGGAATTAATTTAGGATATTCTCCACTTAATGTTACAATAAATGTAGTTTAAAAAACTAAAAACGACATGCTTTTAAACAATATCAAACTAAGAAGTTTAAAATAATGTCAAAAAAGCATGAGGCGCTTTGTGCCATAATTTTTGTATATTCTTTAAAAGCATGTTTTTTTAGTTTTTAAACTAGGTATATTTATTTTCAACTTTTTAGTTCGATAAACTTTTTTTTTTTATGAACGAATGAACGTATTGAAAACCGTGGGTCATTTTACAGTAATGCGCCGCTCACTTGTAGTCCAAAGAGTTAGAGACGGACAAACAAACAGGCAAGAAACATACAAGTGAAGCTAATAAAAAGCATGTAGAAAGTCATTAAATACATTTTAAGTGTAACACATTACAGTAATACACTTATTACTGAGCAGCTCTGAGCTGAAAGTGTTACACTTAACACTTTCAGCTCAGAGCTGCTCTCGTCTCTCATCAAGATACGACAAAAGTTAGATCTGAGTACAAGGTGCTCCTTATTTCTTAAGAAATTTCTTCCAGCAGACCTTTTTAAGGTAGCCATGACACTGTTTCTTTCTTTCTTTATTTTTTGGCTTCGCACGGTTTGTGCATTTAGCCAATGTCACGTAATTATGAATTATTAGGTATTCATGGCGAAAAAGACGGCCGCGTGACCCGTCTTACGAGTGAGGTTTGGGAAAAAGTCTTGACGTGGCCACTATGCTGCGATATTTCACTGTTCTTAATGAATTATTCACTGAATGCACTTTTTACTACATAAATCACGCGCTTTTATTTAGTAAACAACACTATAAATAATTTTAAAAGTCCAATGAAAAATGAGCGTGACACTCATCTTGACATTCCCGCCAAACCTCCATGACACTGTTTATGACGCTTGATTGACGACTTTGACAGCTCTATTTTCCCGTTGTGTTCCTGGTGAGTGTTGATTGGGTTTCGGAGCTTTTATTGATTATATTTGTTTTGTGCGCCGTATGTTCGGTACTCATTTCTTTTTCGCAGCCATATGGTAGATAATATAGTTACTATAGTCTTACATATATGGCACGTCAGTGAAATGTTACTGTCACAATTTTATTTCGCTTATGGCTGATCAACATATTTAAGTATTAGTAGTTGTGTTGCGCTCCCTGGCCGAGTTAAATTGAATGTATATAAAAGATAAGTCAAAATATAGGAAATTAACATAAAAAAAAGGTTAACGATAGTGTATACTAATATTTACATTAAGTGTCTGTAGTGCTGGCCCACGCTCTATACATTTCTGAAACATCTCCTTTTATTTATTTTTAAAATTGACGTTATTAACCGACTTCAAAAAGGAGGAGGTTACTCAATTCGACCGTATATACAACGTGTAACATAAAGGGTATATACATACCAAGGGCATGGCATCTTTAGATGATGTCAAACGATATCGGAAGGGTTTCAACTCAAAATAAAACACTTAAAAAATCGATACCAAATTTTCGGTTTCGTGTGTTTCTTAAAATCAAATCATAACGAACGTGGCACCACATCACATACGTTAATAAGTACTCGTTACACGTC
Organism: Sesamia nonagrioides; assembly: GCA_017933935.1. Classification (NCBI taxonomy): domain Eukaryota; kingdom Metazoa; phylum Arthropoda; class Insecta; order Lepidoptera; family Noctuidae; genus Sesamia; species Sesamia nonagrioides. The sequence continues at coordinate 1,267,042 of JADWQK010001414.1, read as the reverse complement.
AAGTTACGTGCCAAAATCCGATAAATGTCTTCAATAACTCTGTGCGCCTAGTATGGGTAGTAGTAGCCCATCACAGATGGTGTTTTTCCTCATAACTTCCAAAATTAAATAAATAGGATTAAAAAACCTTTCCAATATCGTTTGATATTATGTAAAGATGCCATGTCCTTGTTATGTATATACCCTTTATGTTACACGTTGTATATATATGCTTTTTTATGTTGTTCGCGGATAACTTCGTCGTTTATGAACCGATTTTAATAACTCTTTTTTGTTAGAATGAAGATCTTTCCAACGTGGTCCCATGATAAGGACATCAGGATTTGATGATGGAAGACCAAAGAAATCAATCAATCAACATTCAAAAATCGTAGGGGCGTCTTGTGCATTTCTTAGTATTTTCATTAAGTATTTTAAAGCACTACAATTAAATAAAGGTCTGGAGAAAATCTAATGATGGAGCCGGGAGACAGTCGAAGGAACTCTTTAACAATGCACAGCAGTTACCTTGTGTTTGTGCTACATTAATTTGTATTGATAAGAACTTTACACCTAGATGGGTTGTGACTCGCACAAAAGCTCTGATGATGAAGACAAAGGCCAGTTCCTGGAACTCCTCAACGGTTTACAGTAGCTACTTTGTGTTTACACTTAATTCATTTATATTGATGAGAACTTTGCACCCATTAGGTTAAAATAATGGTCTGCAGTAAATCTGATGATGAAGGCCACAGGCAATCGAGAGAATTCTTCAAAATTAGGTACTGGTAAAAATTAAAGTAAACAAAATTACATCGATTCCCAACTATATTTGCGTCAACTTGCAGTCTGACCGGATGCAAATGAATACATGGTACTTTTCACAACTAAAAAGTGTAAAATAAAAACTATTTTTACAAAAAAACAACCGACTTCCAAAAACAACTATAAAGTGAAAAATAACTAATTTCAGACTTCGGTCAAAAAGGAATAGGTATACAAAAAAAAAACAAAGACTTCCGAAATTAGTTAATTTTCACTTTATAGTCGATTTTGGAAGTAGGTTGATTTTTGTAAAAAGTTTTTTTTTTTGAGATTAAACAAATTTCAACTTTGTTTGAACAGTTAATTAAGTTGATTTTAGAATAACGAGCACTATTATAGAAGTCATGATAATATAGAAATTAAATTAGTTTTCTGTATAGGTTACCCGCCTTCGAGGAGGTTAGGCGGGTCCGAATAGCGGCTCAGGGGGAGGCCCTGAGTCGGTGGAGGGAGGCACTCCGCACACCAGCTGCCGGCCACCGGACGATTGGAGCGATTCGTCCGGTGTTGGAGGGATGGGTTGGGCGCCGGCATGGCAGCCTCACCTACCGCTTGGTGCAGGTATTGACCGGACATGGGTGCTTCGGTCACTACCTGCACCGTGTCGCCCGTCGGGAGGAGTCGCCACGGTGTCACCGCTGCGACTCTCTCGACGACACGGCCGAGCACACCTTGGTGGAGTGCCCGGCCTGGTGAAACGAGCGCCGCGACCTCGTTGCGCGCTCGGAGGCGGAAGCCTCTCCCTGGCAACCATGGTGCGAGCCATGGTTGAAAGAGAGAGTGCATGGGAGGCTGCTGCCTCCTTCTGCGAGACCGTCCTCTTGCAGAAGGAGGCAGCGGAGAGGGAGCGGGAAGAGAATGCTCTTGCCGCTCCCCTCCGGCGTAGACGGGCGGGGCGAAGAAGGCGGGGGACGAACCCCCGTCTCCTTTAGGCCCCGAGTGTGACCAGCGTGAGTGGGTAGCTCCCGCACGCGCATTGCACTGGTCACCACGTCTGGGGATTATCCGTTCCCGGGTAATCCTTCCTAGGCGCGGAAAACGGCCTAAATTAGGCCGGTAAGCCCTGAGAGTGGCCCGGAGTCAGATCTTCGGGCCGAGCCCGGGTCACTCTCAACGCAGGGCTCGAGGGAACCGAGTGTTTTTAGTGGGTATTCCCGGCTCCGGCCGGGCGAGTCCCACACACGCCTGTCGCCTAGCTAGCGGCGGGTACGGTGCGTAACGCATTTACACTCGTATAAAAAAAAAAAAAACAATTTTCTGTATAGGTAATCATATTTGTATGTATTTTTGTTTCTTTTTTTATTGTTTTATATAAACGCCCCACACTCCTGCATTACATACATATAAAAAACAGGCCCGGAACACTTGTAGATCATACAAATATTTGTTGTATATGGGGAAATGGACCCCGCGACACGCAGCGTACCAATCAATCATTGAGCCACTGCGCCAACCGTGCCGCAACATAAATATAGAGACTGCAGATAAGAAAGCGAACATTATTCTAATTTAAAAAAATCCTTTTCAGTAAGGTACTCACTTAAATATTATAGTATGCTTTTACCACTAAAAAGCTTCTTAGTATTTTTTTTAATAATTTTAGCGGAAGCTCTTTTCTGCTCTTTAGCAACTTAATATACAATATGTAAAGAAAACCCTGTCCGATCCGTGAAGGTATTGTTAAGTATCGATAACGATAACTGATTCTACTAATGCCCACAAAGACAGGCTAAACTTAAAAAAAATCCCCCTATAAATAAATATTATTTCGCAAAAAGAGGTAACTTAATACATGTGCGGTAAGCAACCCCTTCCGCGGGCGGCGGGAGTCAGGGTACGCGGCACCTGTGACGTGGTCGCGTCGCTATTTCGCATATAATAACCCCGGTGTTGTCACTTTTTTAAAAATTACCAAATTTCGGGGAAATTGGAATTAATTCGCGGGAAAAAAAGATTATTTCAAAATTCACTAGTATTGTTACTATGATGATTATGTAAAATTTCATATGTTATTTGGTCAGGTGTTTACCTAACCTTTATTATCCTTACGGGTCGGACAGGGTTTTCTTAACATAATATTGTATATAACTGGAGCTGTGCAGTAGACATTTTTGCGCATAAGTTTTTCTGCTTTCTTTCTGTAAACTGATTCTGCTTTATTATTGAATCATCTCAACTCTGTAATGAGATACATTAATCATTGAAAACCGACGAATTGCGTAAATTAGAGAACAAACATGTTCGCAATTTTGTGATTGTCGAAATTGGTGAATTATTATTCTGATACCTATATTTCACTCGTGAATAATACTTTAATTAATGGTCACAAATACATGAGGAGTTAGTGCCTATATAAATAACAGCTGCACGGCTTGATGGATTATTGACCAACCCGTGTGGTACCGAGTGAATAGTACCAACCCATATCTTCCCGTGGGTGTCGTAAGAGGCGACTAAGGGAACTCTAAGGGGAAGTGGGCAGCAGCGGTTCTCTTGTGGAATATCAAATTACTGCGATCCCCAACCCGGCTGCCAAGCGTGGGAATTGTGGCGATGCCCCCCAATGGTATGAAAGCCTTGGGGGAGGCCTTTGTCCAGCAGTGGACCTCATCACCGGCTGAGAAGAGGAAAAAGGGTGATGTGACTAAATTGAGATTGTAATTATGTTTATCTACTCTCATATCAAAAAATTAAAAATATAAAACCAAAAAGGAGTTTATATTGACGTACTTTACCAATAGTATATCGAAAGGAAAATAAAAAATTATATTATAACATTATTTTGTTAGAAAATTAATGTTATAATTTCATTTTTTTTTTTTCATTACGGTACAAACCATAGACAGCCATTGATATAATATTAAACTAAGGTAGATAAGTCAATAGCGCATTGAACTTGAAGCGTACAAAATATCGTATCTGTTTAATATTAAATCAATGTAGATAGTACTATTTCATTTTTTATCTGTGGCTGCGCGCGCTTTGACACATGCGCTGTGATGCAGGGTGCAGAATTGTTAACATTTTGCATATTACAATTATGAAACTGAATAAATGGAATTGTGTTGCATTGGCGTTAGACGCACTGAGATTAGATAAAGTAGTGTATGAAACTGTACATAATTAGGTATTACACACTCGTGTGATACTATTAAAAAACTCGCTTCGTTCGTTTTTTAAACTCACACTCGTGCTTAATACCCCTCATTATGTATCAGTATCATAAACTACTATTATAATTGTTTTTGCAGTATGTATGACATTTTTATTTAATTTGTAGATTTTTTTAATATTCATAACAACTTTTGTGAACGTATGATTGAGTGTTGTATTTGTAATGTGTGTGTGTATTATTTCTATATGAGTCCGTGACAACACGAAAGTGCTACCAACGAACACATTTTTGTCAAATGATTGATTGAACTAGTTGGTATCAGTTGGGATCGTTCGGACCGCCCATTGGTCCGTTCGGTCCAAACGATACCAACTAGTCGCGATCAATTGACAAAAATTTGTTCGCCGATCAGGGGGCTGCACGGTAGTACCACACGACTTATCAGAAGCAATGGAATTCATTTTGACAATTCAACAACATTCATTGCATTCTTTACTTTGTTGAATAAATAAAAACGAAAAAATTCTAAGTGATAGTAATAGTATGGTACGCAATAAGGGTGCTGTTTCATCATCATCTCAGCGTTAATCCCAGTCGCATCCGAAGCTTTTTCAGCTTTGGAGTCTGAGGTCCGCTTTTACCAGTCTAACTGCTGATATGGCTAAACTTCGACATTTTCCGTGAAGCGACTGCCGTCTGACCTCCACAACCCGAAGGCGATATCGAAGCATTGCAGCTAACCAATTGTTGGACTTTTTGAGGGCTCCAACAACCCTTTAACGACTGCCACTAGATGTTCGTATGGCAACCGGGACCAATGGCTTAACGTGCTTTCCGAGGCACGACCAGACCAGTGCAAATATTCATATTCATGCATACAAACATTTGCACTGTGCGGGGATCGAACCCGCGCCACCTTTCGCAACGGCCGCGTCCGCTACCGCTACGCTACGGAGGCTGTCACCCTTATGTATTTTATTGTGTGTACATAAATAATAAAATAATTAAAATAATATCATATTTTTTTATTTTATCCATTTCCACTGTTCCACCACACGCACACATTCACAATCCAATAAGGGTGCTGTTTATTTAGTGAAAAATCACAAGCAGTTTCTTTGAAATCATAACAGACACAGTAAAAAACCTTTGTAGAGATAACAAACTCAAAAAACAAATACGCATCTGATACAGGCACATCAAAGGAACTGCTGTATCTGAGGAACTATTTGAGACGAAACAGTGCCCAGGGACGGGCTGTAATGGCTCCCGTTAGATTGTCATATCGTAATTTCTTTGTACTGTTTGTCTTGTGTTAGGCTCTGAAGTAAGCGAAAATTATGTGTGTAAACCTAAAGATTTTTTTTTTAAATCCTTCCTCAAGTCGTCGAGACCTTCACCAAGTCGTCGGTCCACCTTGTCGGGGGCCTACCCACGCTACGTCTTCCGGTGCGTGGTCACCACTCGAGAACCCGTCGGCATTGGCCCCATCGGGCATCGGTCCTACGGGCAATGTTTCCAGCCCACTGCCTTTTTAGTGTTGCAATTCTTCGGGCATTCGATTAAATCGGCATCGCATTAAATCTTGCTCAAGATCTTAGAGCAAGATTAACCCGACATTACACCGAAGATATCCAGGACGTTAGCCTGCAGGAGATTCGATTGGCTCTTAAACAACTTAAAATTAACAAGGCGTCGGGCGATGACGTAATAACGGCTGAACTACTGAAGGCGGGTGACGAACCGATCCTTAGGGCCCTTCAGAAGTTATTTAATTCCGTCATAGTCGAGGGAAAAACGCCACAGGCATGGCACAAAAGTGTGGTGGTACTCTTTTTCAAAAAGGGTGACAACACCCTTTTAAAAAACTACAGATCCATCTCACTTCTGAGTCATGTCTATAAGTTGTTTTCGAGAGTCCTCACGAATCGTCTCGCCTGCAGGTTTGACGACTTGCAGCCTCCCGAATAAGTCAGTTTCCGAAAGGGCTTCAGCACAGTAGACCACATACACACGCTGTGGCAGTTTATATAGAAGACCGAGGAGTATAACCTACCCCTTTGCTAGGACTTGGCTTTGTGGACTACGAAAAAGCCTTTGGTTCGATCGAGACCTGGGCTGTACTGCAGTCTCTCCAGCGGTGCCAAATAGACTATCGGTATATTGAAGCGCGGAAGGGTTTGTACGAAAACGCCACCATGTCAGTCCGAATACAGAACCAGACCTCGAAACCAATACCTCTGCAGCGTGGTGTCAAACAGGGAGATGTTATCTCCCCGAAACTGTTCACCGCTGCATTGGAGGATGTCTTCAAGGTTCTGGACTGGAAAGGACTGGGCATCAACATCAATGGCGAGTACATGACACACCTTCGGTTTGCTGATGATATCGTAGTCATGGCTGAGACCGCGGAGGACCTGAGTAGAATGCTCGAAGACCTCAGTAGAGCCTCCGAGCGAGTCGGTCTTAAGATGAACATGGACAAGACGAAAGTCTTGTCTAATTCCCATGTTGTACCGACTCCTATAAAGATTGGAGACTCTGTTCTCGAAGTTGTTGACAGTTACGTGTACCTGGGGCAAACTATCCAGTTAGGAAGGTCCAACTTCGAGAAAGAGGTCAATCGTCGAATCCAACTCGGCTGGGCTGCTATCGGGAAGCTACGTAAAATCTTCTCGTCCGAAATACCGCAGTGTCTCAAGACAAAAGTCTTCGACTAGTGTGTATTGCCAGTGATGACTTATGGAATTGAGACGTGGTCTCTAACAATGGGCCTTATAAGAAGGTTCAAAGTCACTCAAAGGGCAATGGAGAGGGCTATGCTTGGGGTTTCACTGCACGATCGAATCAGGAATGAGGAGATCCGCAGAAGAACGAGAGGATAATGTAATTGAAAGTATATAATATAACGTTCACAGTCAGATCTCAATCAGCCATTTTTTCAAAAAATTTGAATAATTTGCCCTAAAGTCATTAAAACACTCAGAATACTAATTCAATACTTTTCCATCCAATACAAGTGTTCAACGTAGCTAAAGATGTCTCCATTTCAAGAAATACATAACTTCTCCAATTACATGCCACTTAAATCCTCAGTCACCGTATCAACCAAGGTTACCAGGAACCCAGGAATTTTTATTTCCAGAATTAAAACCACCGCTCTCCTAGCCCCACCACAAAGGGGGAGTAGCAAAGATCGAGCAAAGTTTACATCCTCATGTCACTAATGTGGTTAGTTCCCAGCGACCCATACGTAATCTTGTTGCAGTGATGCGGGATGTCCGGCAAACAAAATTACTGTTCAAACCTTTATTAATGTACTTGGATATGGTCGCCGTTTGTGGTTGTCGGTGGATTTGGCCAACTGCTATAATTAACCAAGTTATGTGGTCGGAATCTGGATTAGTAAAGTGACTGGAGTTTGTACTTTAGTTGTGCAAAAAGATATAATGGGAAATCTGTGAAAAAGCGAAATGAAAGAGAAGAGTACAATAATTGCATTAGATAAGGCTAGACCCATAAAATTTTGTTCTCATGATCAGAAGTCATCATGTGAAGTGAAGTGAATTTTTTTTTTTATCTATAAATCTATACTAATACATAAAGCTGAAGAGTTTGTTTGTTTGAACGGGCTAATCTCAGTAACTACTGGTCCGATTTGAAAAATTATTTTTTCGTTGGATAGCTCATTAATCCAGGAAGGCTATATAACATCACGCTGCATATATTGAAAGATACGCGGCTGAAACCGCGTGACGCAGCTAGTTACTTAGAAACTAGCGCGTTACAGCAATCCCGCCTGATGGTAAGCAGTGACGCAATCGTTGATGGTAAAGCGCACTAGTTTATTAAGAGCCTATTCACTCTAGCCTTGAAGACATTTAAATTGTAGTCCGACGGAAACACCGCCGCTGGCAAATTGTTTCAGTCCTTCGATGTACACGGTATAAAGGAGGAAATAATTATTTTGTAAGCGACAGCCTCCGTGGCGTAGCGGTAGCGAACGCGGCCGCTGCCCAAGCAGGAGCGGGTTTGAGCAAATATTTATATACATGAATATGAATATTTACACTAGTCTGGTCGTGCCTTGGCAAGCACGTTAAGCCGTTGGTCCCGGTTGACAGACAAACATCTATGGCAGTCTTTATGGATTGTTAGAGCTCTCAAAAACCTCAAAAAGTCCACTAATTTGTCTAGATGCAATGCTTCGATATCACCTTCCGGTTGTGGAGGTCAGACGGCAGTCGCTTCACGAAAAATATCAAAGTTTAGCCAAAATCAGCAGTTAGACTGGTAAAGCGGACCCCAGACTCCAAAGCTAAAAAGATGCGGTTGCGACTGGGATTAATGCTGAAATGATGATGATCTACGACTAAATCTTTTAAAATCGACGTTCCTGGAAATAGAAATATGTATAAACATAAATATCAGATCGTTGCTCAACCCAATATGTATAATCAATTTGGAGGGTAGATTTATTAAAAGAAACAGACTGTTCATGTTCAAACAGATGTCTGAAATGTGAAAAGCCATTGGCAAGAACGGTTTCATATAATAGGATTACAATTTGTTCTTATGAATAATGCATTGCTTTCGCAAATACGATGCGTGAAAATCTCTGTAAATTTTTGTACAAAAAATTATGCGTACAACGTTTTCGATATCTAATTATCATAGTATAGTGGATCTATAAAGTCATGAAAATAAATGAGAGCACTGCGGTCATGCATAGAGCAACCCTGTTAATGTGACTGAAATCATTTTGATACTAGCACATTATTTTCTACTAGAAGCAAAACTTGTTTTAATGAAAACACAAATCCATGGTCTCTGGCGTTTATATAAAATGAGTAAAACAAAAAAAAAAAAAAACTCATACATATTTATTAATATATATATGTTTTAACGTTTTGTTTGTCCAATTATAAGTATTCCATAACATAATAATTGTTTTCATCATCTGATTCCAAATATTCTTCGTTAAAAAGTATTTTCATTGTCAGCTGCATCACTAACAACGTCTCCACTACTGCTTTCTGATAAAAGCAGTAGTGCAGACGTTGTTAGTGATGCAGGTAGTAGGCTGATGCCTACTACCTTCGCTTAGGCGAAGAACTGACTCCTCTATATCTTGATATAGGGTATTTTTAATTTTTCAGGAAAAAGTGAGGGGGAACTCTCACTTTTTCCTGGAAAATTAAAAATGAAATACTATGTAATTTCTATCAGAAGATGGATAGCACTAATTTTAAAGCCAAACATGATATAATTCATTTTTAAAATCAGCGCTAAATTAAATCACCTAAAGTATCAAAACTGTGCTAGTCACACTACAATATGGTCTAGTTATATTTGCAATCTAACCTATAAATGCACAATGCCGATACACTTACTTTAAAACATTTTTCCCGAGCTCCACTTTTATTTGTTTTGCTCATTTTTAATACGTTTCTTCGGCGTTATAACCATGTAGATTTGAAAGGCAATAATAAATGCAATAGATATCAAGTTACAAAATAAATATATGACAGACGATGATATTCGATGTAGGTACTATAGTTTAGTGTTACCCTACTTTTATAATTTTTAGTTCCAGAAACATTAATGTCACGACTTTATAAATACAAATACGTAGTTCCTTAATGTTATAAAATATCGTAATAACCATTTAAAAGCAAGCTATACTTAGTACGGACTTTGATTCGAGAATGGAATAGAATAGAATACTCTTTATTGTGTATACTGTACTCTGTAACACCAAATTGATTGCGAGTTGCGAGAATTGAGTGGAAAGTATGTCATATTTAAAAATTCTGTAAGTCCAGTACTGGATAAATAATTTAAGTCACTGGTCTTCCACTAGTTATTTTGGTTTATAAAGTTATGTAAGTTTAGTTTGAAACCCATAAATACTTTGGCCTCGAGATCCCTTGGCGGCAATTCGGCAAGGAAAATGAGGCTCGCCGCTTCAGCGGATGCCGTGCGGTTTCCTCGGACTAGCCCGACGGTCACCTTCTCAAGCTCCTCACGGATCGGTCAGAGTTTTCTTTACATATTGTATATACCTGGGACAAACAATCCAACTAGGTAGATCCAACTTCGAGAAAGAGGTGTCTCGTCGAATTCAGCTCGGCTGGGCAGCGTTCGGGAAGCTATGCTACATCTTTTCATCGTCCAAGATACCACAGTGTCTCAAGAATAAGGTCTTTGACCAGTGTGTGTTGCCAGTGATGATTTACGGAACTGAAACGTGGTCGCTCACAATGTGCCACATACGAAGGCTCAGAGTCACACAAAGGGCAATGGAAAGAGTTCGGAGTTTCTCTGCGTGATCGAATCAGAAATGAGGAGATCCGCAGAAGAACCAAAGTCACAGACATAGCTCTTCGAGTCGCTAAATTTAAGTGGAAGTGGGCAGGGCACAGTGCTCGTAGAACCGATGGCCTATGGGGCGGTAAGGTTCTGGAGTGGCAGCCACGTACTGGAGGACGCAGCGTAGGGAGGCCCCCAACAAGGTGGACCGATGACGTGGTGAAGGTCGCGGAAAGCCGATGGATGCGGGCAGCACAAGACCGGTCATCGTGGAAAGCCTTGGGGGAGGCCTTTGTCCAGCAGTAGACATCTATAGGCTGAAGAAGAAGAAGAAAAAAGTGAAAACTTATTAGGCACCTAGATAAAAGCCCTGTGTATAAAGGCCGTCACAGCTCATATACAAAAATTTTCTTGTTTAAAATTATTAATTTCCTGTGTTCTCCAATTTTAGAAGACAGTTTTTCCCATTTCGTCGATGAAAAAATACAATATTTTAAGGATATTTCGGACAGACTTTCTGAAATCAATTTACACTCTGCATTCACCCTAATCAGATATTGTTGATTCGGTCCAAATTTTATGTATTTTCTCCGTTCTTCCTCTTAATGGAATTATACGCAGTTCTTTAAATACATTTAAAATGTGGCGTTTTGAATTTGATTTCCGCACCCTAAATGCGTTACACACTGTTATTATCAATTGAAATCATGTTGAAGCATTGCACAAAAGCACACACAAGCAGCTAATCCATTGCGGTTTACATTCGGAAAATGTATCTACTCAACAACGTAAATAACGCAATGAATGTTGTTGAACTGTCAAAATGAATCCCATTGCTACTCGTAGTGTGTTACCCTGCCGCTCAGGTTGTCTCTGAAGTGCCGTGTTTGACTGATGTGCTGAACGCCTGGACATTGACTTGCCTTTCCATTGTCTTTCCACAGAGGGAAGAGCAACTGTGAGATGATTTGTGAACAATAGGATGGGCCACCCTGCAGGTTGGTTCGTAGAAACTTATTGATACGTCCACCAATACTACTGAGCGTGCCCGCTTGCTGACTGTGGGTGAATGGGAATCGGGCCTCCGGCTTCAGATGATACCGTTACCCAAGATAGGTACTATGTTGGGTGACACCACATTCCGGCTCGCTACATGTTTGCGTCTGGGCGCTCCTTGCGACGCTTCACGCTATCTATACAGTGAAGCAGTCGACTTTCTCTGACACCATGGCCAATCCTGCAGCTAGAGCAGCTTCGTCCGTCGAGCTCTTATCTCTACCGGGGTGCCAGCTGTTTTAGAACTTAACGGCTTGGCATGCGACTATGGAAAGAGGCCAGATTGAATGACCATAATGCCTTGGAAGTTGGGTATTCCCTTGGTGTGGGATTCTACCTGTGTCGACACCCTCGCGCCATCCATCTTCCAAGTACAGTGGGATGTGCTGGTGCGGCTACTGCAGGAGCAGAAATCCTTAAACGGCGCAAATATAACATCCTTATTGGGAACTATATTTGTTTTTGTTTGAGCCATTTGAGGTGGACACTAGGGCCTTGGGGCGAGTGGTCATAAAATTTTTTCAGGACTTCGCCAAGCGGTTAGGTGTCTCTTCAAATGACCAGAGGGCTGGTCTATTTTTAGCCCAAAGAAACAGTGGTACAACAACGTGGTAATGCTGCCAGCCTTTTGGGTACTTATCCCACTGAGAGGGATGTGGACGAATTTTTTAATTCCCATTGAGCTAGATTATTCTTAATTTTTATTTTATTCTCGTGTAAATATGTTTATGTAGATATTTTAGTTTTAACTAATAATAATGTTTGTACATAAATAAATTTGTTAGGTATTAGGGGGGGTTATCAGTATATAAAGAATAAAGTTAGGTTAGTGTCTGCAAAAAAAAGACGATTATATGAACTCATATAACGTGTCACAACAAGCTAATTCCGGAGAAAGAACACAAACATTGCCTTGAGTTAATCAGAGCGACCAGCTATTCTTGTCACTTAAATACATAGTCGTTGACAGAGTAATATGCCTTTGAACTAAGGTTGGATTTGATTTGTGCTTTAAATGGATTGTAAGTCAAGTAAGTTGATGTCTGGTGAAGCCGTACGGAGGACATGTCTGAGCAGTAGTGTTGCGAATGTTGCGATGTCTGCCGGGTACGATGCACCAAATGTTGTTGTGTCGGGAGTTTGATCGTGGAGGTCGTGGACAGAAGATAAAATGTTAGTTCAGATCTGTCAAATCAGTCCGCTCCTGACGTAGATTGACGTATTTTTGGTCGCCATGTTTATAATCGCTTCTAAACTGTCTATGGAGTATCTTAATTTGACAGGAATAAACAAAAATTTTATCTTCTATCCTTTCCTTAATTAAATCGAAAGATAAAGGTGCACTTGACTTTAATTTTAAGTTAAGTTCGTGAACACGAGTATCGGCACCATTGTCTCAAAAAAAAGTTGCAAAAATATGAAATGTGTAATAAAGAAGTCCTGAGCTTACTTTCAACATGCAATCTGAAACTTTTAACGAGACTCTCAGGTCTACTTCAGTTTCATTACAGTTTTTAACAAAAGATGACTCTGAAAAGTGATGCGAGCCTTTTCATATTTTTAGAACTGTTTTAAAATTGTGAGAAAATGAGACGCTACCTGATATAGTTATAAGTATTTTTAATGAACACCGCGCGTGTGGCTTTTCTTTTTGTGGGGAATATATTTTTTTGGAATTCTAGGCTTTCCCTACAAAAATGTAATACTGTACGACTATCTTTTTTATTTTATTTTTCCTCCAATTCCTAGACGTCTGGTAATAAACCCTTTTAAAACTGCATTCCTCCTGTCGAATATTATGTTTGATGTAACACCATACTGCGACGCTATCATAAGCGGACCCGATAGGGGGTTCTCTTAGCGTGTTGTCGCTTAGTCTTTGAATGCCCCTGGCTGGAGGCTTTAAATTCAATTAAGGCAGCCAGTCGATAGTCCAGTTAAGTAGTCACGACCTCTCAAAGTCAACTATGAGATCCCATAATAAAAAATAAAAAAAACATATGCGGCGGGTACGTTGCTACGCGCCGCGTATCATGCAGTCGGTCAACCGCGAAGCATGTTGCCGTGCATAGTGCGAGGGTCCGGTGCCATATTATGTACACGACCAACTATACGCGACTGACATCAACGCAAGAAGAATTCAGACCTTAGCAGTCCGTGCCTTGTACAGGCCCCAACATATCAAGACACTACAATTTGTAAAATTTTCAACTTCATCGCTAAAGCATTAAGGTTCAAGGTTGATTAGGAAAATTTAAGAGCTTGACCAGATTTCACGTCAATATACCGGCAAAGTCAATAAAACATTAAAAATAGAAATGTAAGTAAGTAAAACTTATTTCCCAAATAAAAAACCTCCCGATTCAAAGGGCTAATAGAAGTAGTAATAGAAAGTAGTTAAAATATTTGCAGTGAAAGTAAACGACACTCAACTAAAACACAAAACAATTAACGGCCTACAAACTAAATCCGTAAATCCTGGAAAACGGATCAGCGCCAAAATTCAATTATATGGCGACCAATCAATCTTAATCACGAGCCGCTGCTGTCAATCAATCTATGTTCGACTGGATGTCGGACACAAGGGGGATTTTCCAGTCTTCAGAGTTTTTCGGTAACGGAATGTCTGCAGGAACAAATTGCCTACCGATTTAAAGTACGGAAAAAGATCGGTAATCCTTTGATTATATAGTCGAAGAAATTCAAATTCGTTTATTCATTTCCTGAAAATAAGGTAAAATTATATATATGTAATACAACGTGCTTTTTATTCTTTTTCTTTTTTTTCAGCCTATAAAGGTTCACTGCTGGACAAAGGCCTCCCCCATGGCTTTAATTACGTTGCTTTGCCATAATCTCCAGACTTGGCAGGTTGGTTGGGGATCGCAGTAGTTTGGTGTTCCTCAGGAGAAGTGCTACTAACCACTTCTCTGGTGAGAGTTCCCTTAGTCGCCTCTTACAACACCCACGGGAGGATATGAAATGATACTATTCTAAGCCCGGTACCACACGGGCCCATTTTTTTATGAGTAAAAATAATACAATAAGTCCTAGGAATTGTTGTCTAAAAATATATAGTTTGGAAAATATATGTCGTACATACATAAATCTGAGCTACTAATCACCAAAACAAGTTCGTATCAAAAGTTATTAAAGTACGAAGTGGACATATTTTACATAAGGATGTTTACAACTTTTAACACGCCACAATAGTGGCGGAAAGTCCTCACTTTGTGGAGTAGTTAGAGTGGCGTCACGGCGCCCTCACCTTCCTCTTGGCGCAGGTCCTCACCGGGCACGGCTGTTTCGGGAGGTTCCTGTTCCGGATAAGCCGGGAGGAAACGCCAAGATGTCACCACTGTGGGGATCACCCTAAGGAGACGGTGGACTATACGCCTGACTATATACCTACCCCGTCCTTTTTACATTGCGTCGTATATTACCGCATTTAACCTCATTTCCTTTCCCTTTTTCTCTCTCTCCCTCTCTGTTCTACGAAGACCTTCGAATCAAAAGGCAAATTACTTAATCTACACAAAAATACGCCAACATTCTCAAAGTACTCTTGACCTCGTGAGATACGTGATAATTCGTCCGCTAAGCAAAAGGTAGCTTCACCATGCGCAATTGTTCTGATATTTTTTTTAGGAAGAGAGCACACGAGCGTGCCCGATACGCGTTTACCAATTGATACGGCGGATGTAGCGTTGGGAAAAAATATCGATAATTACTTAGAGGCCCAAATAAATTATATCCAAAAACGTTTGGAGTGCCAACAAGGACAGAGATCGCACAAGACAGGGAAGTTTTGGAAGGAATAAACTGAAGACTTTGCCCAGCAGTGGCAAAAAATGTCTAGTCTAAGAAAAATACGTTTATTTATTACATGCTTTTTATTAACTTTACTTGAAGGTTTGCTTGCTTGCTTGCTTGTTTGCTTGTCCGTCTCTAACACTTTGGACTACGAGTGAGCAGCTCATTACTGTAAAATGTCCCACCGTTTTCAATACGTTCGTTCGTTCGTTTCTTGTTTAAAAAGAATATCGAACTAAAAATTTGAAAATAAATATAGTGTAAAAAAACTAAAAAAAACATGCTTTAAAAAATATGGCGTGCCCAGCACTGGGTTGTGACTAGAGATGGGCAAAGAACCGGGTTTAAACCCTATTGCTGGGTTAAAACCCAATAAAAACCCATTTATTCCCTCCCACCGGGTTTTTATTTTAATAATAATTTAAACACGGTAAATGTAAATATTTGTGAATATTATAGTCCGTATTATATAGTATTGTAATAGTAAGAGTCATCGTCCGTTTTTTTGAAGAAAAAAAGGCTATTTTTAGATTAGATTATATACTATACTTCTTCTTCTTCAGCCTATAGAGGTTCACTGCTGAACAAAGGTCTCCCCCAAGGCTTTTTACGATGACCGGTCTTGTGCTGCCCACATCCGTCGGCTTCCCGCGACTTTCACCAGGTCATCGGTCCGCCTTTTTGGGGGCCTATTTACGCTGCATCTTCCGGTACGTGGCCGCGACTTCAGGAACTTACTACCCCGTCGGGCATCGGTTCTACGAGCAATGTGTCACTTAATTTTAGCGAGTTGAAGGGCTATGTCGGTGACTTTGGTTCTTCTGCGGATCTCCTCATCTCTGATTCGATCGCGCCGAGAAACTCCGAGCATAGGTCCTTCCATCGCCCTTTGTGTAACTCTTAGCCTTCGTATGAGGCTCATTGTGAGCGACCACGTTTCAGTTCCGTAAGTCATCACTAGAAACATACACTGATCAAAGACTTTAGTCTTGTGACGCTGTGGTATCTTGGACGACGCGGAGATGTAGCGTAGCTTCGCGAACGCTGCCCAGCCGAGCTGGACTCGACGAGACACCTCTTTCTCGAAGTTGGACCTACCTAGTTGAACTGTTTGTCCCAGGTATACATACTCGTCAACAACTTCGAGTGCAGAGCAACCAACTACAATTGGAGTGGGTGCGACATGAGAGTTCGACATGATCTTCGTCTTATCCATGTTCATTTTTAGACCCACTTGTTGGGAAGCTCTGCTGAGGTCATTGAGCATTTTGCCCAAGTCTTCCAGGGTCTCAGCCATGACCACGATATCATCTGCGAAACGGAGATTAGTGATATACTCGCCGTTGATGTTGATGCCAAGTCCTTTCCAGTCCAGGAGCTTGAAGACATCTTCCAACGCAGCAGTGAACAATTTAGGAGATATGACATCTCCTTGTCTCACTCCACGCTGCAGTTGGATCGGTTTCGAGTCCTGATCCTGGAGACGGACTGACATGGTGGCGTTTTTGTACAAACACTTTATCACCTCAATGTATCGATGGTCAATTTGGCACCGCTGGAGAGACTGTAGCACCGCCCAAGTCTCAATCGAATCGAAGGCCTTCTCATAGTCCACAAACGCCAAGCATAGTGGTTTGTTATACTCCTCGGACTTCTGTATAACTTGCCGCAGCGTATGAATGTGGTCTATGGTGCTAAAGCCTTTTCGGAAGCCGACTTGTTCGGGAGGCTGGAAGTCGACGAACCTGCGAGCGAGACGATTCGTGATGACCCTAGAAAACAGCTTGTAGACATGGCTCAGGAGGGATATCGGTCTGTAATGTTTCAGGAGGGTATTGTCACCTTTTTTGAAAAACAAAATCGCCACGCTCCTGTGCCACGCCTTAGGCGTTTCGCCTTTAAGAATGACGGAATTAAATAGCTTCTGAAGCGCTTTAAGAACCGGTTTGCCACCCGCTTTCAGAAGCTCAGCCGTAATTCCATCATCTCCAGCCACCTTATCGTTCTTGAGCTGTTTCAGGGCCATACTAATCTCGTACAGGCTGACGTCCGGGATGTCGTCGGTGTAGTGTCGGGTTAGTCTGGCTCTAGGGTCATTGGCCAGGCTTACAACAGGTGCGCGTGTTGATGTGTATAACTCTCCGTAGAATTTCTCAAACTCGCCCAAAAAGCTCGGGGTGGAAGTGACGATCCTACCATCCCCATTCTTCAGCTTCACAAGTAGGCTCTGTCGAACAGACAAATCTCTTGCGAACACTTTGGAACCTTTGTTCAGCTCGATAGTCTCTTTAATACAATTTGTATTAATTTGGCGTATATCGCGAGTCAGAGACTTTGAGATTTGTCTGTTAAGGTATTTGATACGCGAAGCGTCATCAGGGGATTTTAAGACCACCTCCCGTCTTTCTTCCATTAGCCGACGGGTGGGACAGGAGATCTTCGTCTGTCCTTTTGAAGGGAGGGTTTTGAAGAACTTGGACCCTTCCGTATGCAGTTTCCACAAACCTGTTGTTATAGTGGTCCACATCTACGCATTCACCGAGGCATTCAAAGCGATTTTGCAATTCGATGTGAAAGCTTTTAGAGTTTTGGAGCTGGGTTGATGCTGGACGGAGCGTAGACTTCATAAATCGAGAGCGGTCGAACCTAATGTTGAGGATCAAAATGCCTCTAACAATACGGTGATCACTTCCGGTTTAAACCGCATAGAGCACGAAGACATCGATGAACGTTTGCCTTCTCGTTGATATTATGAAGTCTATCTCGTTTTTGGTCTCACCATCGGTGCTAATCCAGCTCCACTTGAGGTACAATGGTTTCTTGAAAAAAGAATTCATCACAAAGACTCCTTTCTTTTCCATGAAGTCCATTAGCATCTGACCTCGGGGATTCCGATTTCCAACTCTAAATTGCCCCACTTTCATCTCGTCCGCCTTTCGCATGCCCAGTTTTGCGTTAAAGTCCCCCATGACAACAGTGTAGTGGGTTTAAGAGGTATATGTGTGTCTACTGACGTTTTCATATATAACCTCCACCTCATTATACAGTACGCGACGCAGTACAGCTGATTTTCGGGTCTTAAATCGAAATGTGATGCGAGAATACGGCGTGCAGGACTGTGCGTAACCACATAACTTCGAGTAACATTATATATTTCCGAAACTGCAATGGTATGAGAAAACTGGAACGCAAAAACTGAAACGGCCGCCATTTTGGTTCAGTTATATTCCGAGTACTGTATATTTCTTTGGATACCCTTGAAAGATGTAGTGAAGAATGTTAGGTAATTCATAGGATGGACTCTTAAATCAGCAGTAAAGTGTATGTCTTAAACTACTGTAACTATTATATTAAAATAGGCTTGATCATACAATAAATGGACTGTGATGAAATACTTGTATAAATAATACAGTTGAAATATCACGTTCGAAGATTAAGTGGTCAAACTTGCTATGATCTTAAATGCACGACTATTAGTGATATTTATACTCCAAAAAACACTAGAAGTACCTAAGTCGTGTTAGGTCCACAATCGAAGATATTAGTGATACTAATAAATAAAGACCCGCTTCTTGGGTTTTTATTCGGGTTTAAACCCGTTTAAACCCAAAAAACCCGGTTTTAACCCATTTCCACCCATTGGGTTTAAACCCTCTGCCCATCTCTAGTTGTGACCATCGTACTCTCCATGTCGCCATGAGATCCCGCCGGAGCTCTGTCCGCCGTACCGCAATTTTTCGCGGCAGCGGAGTGGAGCACATGTGGGCGAGGGCTTTGGCTTCCAGATTCCATGGCGGCAATCCGGCAAGGAGGCTCGCCGCCTCAGCAGAGACTGTGCGATATCCCCGGGCCAGCCGAAAGGCCATGAGCCATGACCCTCTGGGACGCGGTCAGGCATCGGGCTGGTCGCTTCCTTAGCGACCGCGCCCAAACCGGTGCCCCGTAAAGGGCCATAGACCGCCTCAGGGCAGCCCCGGCCCGCTCCAGTCTGGGTGCCAAACGGTGCCACCGGCTGTCGAGGACAACTGCTTACCATCAGGCGGGATTGCGGTCTAAAAAACACAAAAAACAACAAGTTCAAAGAAATGTATTTATTTCTTAACGTTAACTAACGTTTGAACGTAAAAAATGCACGAATATGCAGTCGTTTACCAGTTAACCAAGTTATAAATACACCATCTCGTGCCTCTGGTGCTCACTTGAAAGCATGAAATGGTAATTGCTTAACTTATCAATAGCAAAAGGTTTCATTCTGACAGTTCAACAGCTTTCATTGTGTTATCTACGTTGTTGACCAAACACATTTGTCGAACATGTAAAACAATGGATTAGTAATATACTTCAAATTGATTCGGATTGAGATTGATAGTACGCAATTAGGGTGTAGCCCTTTTCCTTATCAGCGATGCGCTATTCCAATGCTGTGAATACTGAACCGAACAGTGCCAAAGCTATCTACTACTTCTGTAAAATAATAAGTACTTATAAAAATCTTAAAATGCAACTCAGAAGTTATGAAAAAGGGTAATTTCAGTTTTGGGATTCCGTACCCATCGTAGTTCCGTCTGTATGTTTGTCACCAAGCTGTGTTGCATAAACCGTGATAGCTAGATTATTAAAATTTGCACAGATCATGTATTTCTTTTGCGGAAATAACAATAAATACTAACAAACAGAATAAAACAAATATTTAAGTGCGATCCTCGTACATCAGACGTGATTGTTATAGACAATGTTATGGAACGCTTCGTGCCGGAGTCCGACTCGAACTTGGCCGGTTTTTATATCAGTTTTATGCACATCCAAACAAACCCCCAAGAGATCTACCATCACGTCCAGGGAGGTGCAGACTTCAGTCAGGCTCCTGTTGCCCGGCGAACTCGCCAAGCACGCAGTCAGTGAAGGCACCAAAGCCGTCACCAAATACACCAGCTCCAAGTGAGCGGGCTATCGGTCGGTGGGCTAACCAAGAGCTCCCGACACTCCCGTTCGTCTCAACGCCGCCGCCTCGTGTCTGTGTCTGTGTACAGTGTCAAACCCAGTGCTTTTGTTCGTGTGTGAAACAGAAGGGCATAAATGAATAAACTATTTTAATTATAATAATACTGATTTAATAAAAGTTTCAATCAATATACAATCGAGCAGAGTTATCAGAAGAACAGAGCTTGGTCGGGTGATCGCAGCGATAATAATGGCGACAAGTGGGCTCGCAAGGCTTTTATGGCATTTCTCCCACCGGAGGCGTCCGGTGTTTGGCGGCAGTGGCGTGGCTGGCTGGTGGCTCGGCTTGGCTGTGATTGGCTGGCTGGGGTGGCGCGATCTGATCGGCTGTGATATCGGCTAGCCAGAGTGGCGCCGTGGCGCGCTGTGGGCGGCAAAGGCGGTGTGGCGTTACAGTCGGCCGTCCTGAAACAAGATTGCTCCCGCAACGGGAGAAGGCTGCGTTAACTTTCAAGTAGATCAATGAGGTCTTCAGTTTCAAGTTGATCATCGGAACTACTGGCACTGTCAGATATAGGCATTGTACTCCAATAAGGCCTCTTAAGGAATCAGCTGCAACCAGGGCTATAAAGGCTTTGTAACCTCTGAGTCCCTCGATACTACGGATTCTATATCTGTCATTGCTCACGACCTTGATTACAACATATGGACCTGAGTAAATGTCGTCTAGCTTAGTGTTAACTTTTGTGGCACAGCTTGTCGGTGCTTGCCGCCAAAGAACTAAATCACCCTTTTTATAGACATGGCTTGTTTTTAGTTTCTTATCAAAGTTGCGTTTCATCCTATCACCTGCTATCCTTAACTGAGCACTAGCTTTGTTGCGTCTAACCTCCACTGGCTCACTATTATTTTTGTCAGTAGTAATATCGCAACGTGGCCTAGAGCTTTTGGCAAACATTAAATCATAGGGCCTATAGGATGTACTTGCATTTATAGTATTGTTGATACCCCAGAAAATGTCAGGTAAGCTGCTGGTCCAATTATTAGCGGCTTCGCTAGGATCGGTGGCACGCAAGGCATTCAATATAGTTCTGTTGGTGCGTTCCACTTGCCCATTGGCTCGTGGGCATGCAACAGAGGTCAAGATATGCCTGAATTGTCTGTCAGTTGAAATTTTTTTTAAATATCTACTCGTGAACGCCTTCCCATGATCACTCACAAGTTTATCAGGGTATCCAAATAAGCTAAATATTGATTTATTTAAGTGTCCTAATGGTTTCTACCGAATAGACTGTTCGAGTGGGCTCCGCAATAACAAATTTAGAAAAAGCATCTGTCAGAACTAACATATACTGATGACCTTTTACAGTTTTGCAAAAGGGACCTAAATGGTCAACATGCACCATAACCATAGGCTCTGTGGGTTTGGAAATAGGGAATAATTTGCCTTGTTTCTTTCCATGTTCTCCCTTACCATAAGCACAATGAAGGCAGGCATTTACATACTTTTGAATAAAGCGAGTCATTTTTGGAAACCAATAATCTTTTTTTATTACATCCATACATTTTTGGATACCCACATGCCCTACATCATCATGGTGCATTTGGACCAGTCTCCATCGCGCTAAAGCTGGCACTACAAGGCGATTACCATGCAATGTTTTTCTATACAACCTATCATTAATAAACACATAATCGTTGGTTATCTCGGTAGCCGCTGATCTATCCTTAAGCTGATCAATGATTCGCTTTAACTTGTCATCCTGGTACTGGACCGTATAAAACCAGTCTGACACTTGCAAGGACATACGCGTATATTGCGTGGATTGACACTCACAGTATCAACTTGGTTACTACTTAAAGCATCTACATGTTTACCTACGATGTACATGTTTACCTAAATCGACGCAATGATTCGACCACAGTGAGCGTTTACTGATTCACACACAATGATTTAAAATTTTTAAATCCTTTAACCAATTATCTAACAAACTGCCAAATGAAATCAAGGAGTGCAAGAGTATGAATAGGTATTTTTAAAACAAAAGTAAAGGATTATGTTATGCAGAATGTAAGTTATACATAACCCTAACAACACAATCCATACTAATATTATAATTGCGAAAGTAACTCTGTCTGTCAGTCTGTCTGTCTGTCTGTCACGCTTTCCCGCTTAAACCTCTCAACCGATTTTGATGAAATTTGGCACAGATAATCTTTAGGCCCTGAGAAAGAACATAGGCTACCTTTTATCCCGGAAAAATTTGATGTTCCCGAGGGAAATCTAAAAAGCGCGATATTACCGAACTACACGCGGGCGAAGCCGCGGGCGGAAAGCTAGTATGAAATATTAAGTAAACTTATAAAGTATAAAATACGACTACTACTTATAAATCAAGAAAACATAAGCATAACTGAACAAGTATTTAAATACATTTAATAATAACTACGCCTTAGTAATACTTACAACATAAAACAAATACGTTATAACCAAAATTATAAAATGAAAAACAAAACTATCACCGGTCTGAGACTATACTTGTTGCATACCTAAGCAGGTCTGCAAAATAATTTGTCAAAAAGTAGATAATCAGTACATAAGAGGGTACCTTGGTTTCTAACTGGCCAGCCGTATTAACTTGTTTTTAAATGCACGGATGGCAGCAGGTCAAGCAACCTCGAGCCTTTATGCTTTAGAGATAAAGTTGAAAATCTAATAAAGAAATCTGACCGATTGTAGTAGCTTTGTGGGAGTCGTCTGTACATTAGAAGTTCTTTCCGGTTGTTTTGTGAATTTAATTATTAAGAGACGGTTGAACTTTATTTTTCAAAACCTCCTTTCTTTACTATGCAATTAATGTAGCAAGCAAATCCCGTACTATCAGAGAGTAGCTCTGACCAAGTACACGATAAGTCCAGCTACACTGTACTATATTTTTATACTACCAGAGTGTAGTCCTAGCCACCCACACACAATATTATACACAACCTACACAAAATATCACAGAGTTGCAAATTGAAAATACAATCGATATTAATACTGTCCCTTGATAAGTTTTACAAATGTTATTTTTAAGCCATAGTGTATTACATTGACGTTATTCGTTATTTCAATCATCGTAACCATGGAGATCGTAACATACGATTTTTTTTATATTACCCTATTTCATTTGGTTTACATAAACATGAAAAAGAATTTTTATGGACCATACTCACTTCAGATAATTCTTTACTTACGAATAACTTCTACATGTTCTCACTGCAGGTCGTTCTGGGGCTCTGTATGTTTGAGGTACAGACAGGATTGTACCAGGTATAGGACTCAAGTTACAGGATTACTGATGCTTATGCAGCGCAGCAGCTCCAACGTCAGAGAAGACTGCCTGATGTCATCATTATGGCTCGCGTGAAGTCAGCGACTCTGACCAACGGCTTCCGATATATCACAAGCTCCAACGTGGATCATGAAAATTACAACAAAAAAAAATTAGTTTTATAAAACCTGAGCCCTGATGAAGAAGCGAAATATGCCTCGGACTCTCGGATTATACTTGCGTCTAATGGTTTTGGACCTGAATATGGCCTGCTCACTATGAGACATACGGTAAGGTTAGCGGTACATGGGCTGTTCACTTGTCAATGTTATTTTTATTTGTAATAAATCTGTACATCCCAAGGCTTGTGTTTTATGCGCAACCACTGTAATTTGTCAATAAAGTTATTAAACTGTCATGATCATATATGTTTAATTTACCCGTCTTGATATCATTGACATAAACTACTCCTCCCAATAGTGCTTACTTTAGCTAGGCTAGTGTGCAATAGACACGCAATAGGATGGCTATGATCATTATTGGCTTATTATGATATTGGCATTGGTTGCGGAAGTTGATGGCAAAGTGTAATTTTTTTTGGCTAACCTGAACGTCCGGTAGTGGTGAAATGATGCAGCTGTCTGCTGTGGTCAATACATCGGCAGGCTCCCAGTTGATGTTTTCAGCGCTATTGTTGATTAGCTTGATGTACGCGAAGGTCCCGTAGCTAGGTAGCAGGAATCGAATAGGTTGACTCGCAGCTCATAATGTTATAGCGTAGTGACGACGTTGTTGTCTTCATCACGCCCAGCAAGTTAACTTGGATGATGGGATGTCCGGGCAGTAGGCACTCTTTTCTTGTTGATGGAGGGTATTTCTTCGTTTAACTCACGCATGGTTTTTTGTGTATCGGTTTTTAAGTCGTAAGGATTTTTCTGGTTGGAGGTGCGTCTGCTGATGTGACGTTATCTTCATCGCCGCTTGTTTGAGATGATTCTTCTTCACGTAGAGATTCACGCCTACTTGCCTTACGTCCTACCCTCGTTGTATCGGAATGATTACGCTTCATAACTTTTTATTATTCAGCCCACTTCTGAGATGAAACAGAAGGGCATAAATGAATAAACTATTTTAATTATAATAATACTGATTTAATAAAAGTTTCAATCAATATACAATCGAGCAGAGTTATCAGAAGAACAGAGCTTGGTCGGGTGATCGCAGCGATAATAATGGCGACAAGTGGGCTCGCAAGGCTTTTATGGCATTTCTCCCACCGGAGGCGTCCGGTGTTTGGCGGCAGTGGCGTGGCTGGCTGGTGGCTCGGCTTGGCTGTGATTGGCTGGCTGGAGTGGCGCGATCTGATCGGCTGTGATATCGGCTAGCCAGAGTGGCGCCGTGGCGCGCTGTGGGCGGCAAAGGCGGTGTGGCGTTACATGTGTCTTGTTGACTGTGGTGCGTGTCAATTGTGTTAGTGTCATCGTATTGTGCCTACATACACACACACACATGTACAGGGGCGTGCACAGACATTTCGAGTGGGGTATGCATATTCACTACCGAAATGTGTGCTTATACAAACATATTTTTGCTTTATACGAATCCTGAATATGGTTTGTTCAGAATAAGCAACTGAATCGATTCCAATCATTTTTACACTATGTATGTTATATTTTTTCCCAAATACATTTAGTCATTGTTGCATCATGGCAACAGCTGACGGAGGTCAACGCCCCGCGTGCCCACCTGATCGGTGGATTGGATTGCATATTTTTTCCTTTATTAAGCGAATCGTCGTGACCACGGAACGCAAAATTTTGTTTACCTAAAAAGCAGACGATATCGATTAACCTTTTGAAAATTTTTTGTGTTTGAAAATGTTTATTTTAAATGTCTATTCAAACTAGACTCTATTCTACCAAAAATTTGGTACTTTAAACAAGAATCCGACGAATCGTATTTAGAGGAGGCTTTGTGAAAATATTTAAATCTGAATATCCATAACCCCAAAACATTTTATTAACATGTTTTGAAAATAATATACACGGAAAACAAAATAATTTGTGTGTATAGCCCCTGCTAACCAGTTATAATTATCATAATACTTTTTATGAAAACAACGTGTGACATTACCTTTCTTTTGAGATAAGTTCAAGTCGCGAACACAACGCCCTTTTACAACTATTTTATATTTTTGCTCAAAACTTAATGTTGAAAAAGACACTATTTTTAGTTTACCTAAACACACATCACCATAAGAGAACAGAGCTCACAAGAATAATTTTCCATATTTTAGAAAGAAATACTTATCTAAAGTAAATAAACGAATTCAATTCAGTTTGCACTCAAAACGACACCCAAACATCAATATTCAATATGGCCACAAAAAAGATTACGTAATTTATTATTGTGAGTCTGGTAAAATAAAAATGTATCTTAACGAAAAACAATTAAGTACGCAATTTGTCAGCTTTTTGAATTGGCCGGATTATAATAAGCACTGCCTAAATCGGTTCATTTTCTCAATGAAATTGCACAGTCGCACACGAGAAGCTTACGCACACATTCAAACAATTTCATTCAAAATACGACCACACACGCTAACCAGGGAGGCATTTTTAGTTCGTGCTTACGTCGCTCTTTCTCCGTGGCGCTAAAGTGACGTGTATAGATGTTATGCATAATATGTGTTAGCTAGTTCGCGCTAGCCCATCTTAACTGTATATAACCGATGCATTGCTGAAGGCGTTTTTCCTCGTAAATGGCGACGCGGTTTCATACGAATAATACCAAAGTGTGGTGATAAACCACCGGATGATCCGGAGTCATATCGGCCTATCACGCTTCTACCATCTTTGGGGAAACTTCTTGAGCGCCTCATCGTTCCACGGTTACTACCGAACGGTCCAAAATTTCATAGTAATCAATATGGCTTCACCATCGGTAAATCAACAGTCGACGCGGCGCTTTCTGTCAGAAGAACCGTTAACCAGTCGGAACACAAAGTACGTGATTGGTATCTTTTTGGATATTTCTGGGGCTTTTGATAACGCTTGGTGGCCTATGCTGTTGTTAAAATTAAAAAACCGCGGTTGCTATAGAAACATATATAATCTCGTTTACTCGTACTTTATAAACGGTTCCGCGGTACTTAAGCTCGGTCATTTTTCTAGTACTAAAGCACTAACCATTGGATGTCCTCAGGGTTCAGTTGTCGGTCCTTATTTATGGAATTTGGGTTTTGATGATTTTCTCGCGATCCCGCTTCCTTGCGGCTGTTCACTTACTGGTTACGCGGACGATGGCCTGCTGCTCATTCAATCAAGTACCCGAGCCGGACTTGAGAACTTGGCCCATACTTGCCTAAATCTAATATCTCAGTGGGGTGATCGTAACCGCCTAGCGTTTGCGCCGCATAAAACCTATCAACTTCTACTAAAAGGTAATCTTAAATCATTGCCTACTATAAAATTTAATAACGTTCCCGTTAAAAAACAGCAATCCGTATGCTACCTTGGTATGGTCTTAGAAAGGAATTTTTCATTTATCGAACACATAAAAATAGTTGGCGAAAAAGCTAAAAGGAACTTTTATGCCCTAACTAGAATATCCAAAGCAACTTGGGGTCTATCATTCCTAACTTTAAAAACTATATATGGAGCTACCTACTTGGGATGTATGTGCTACGGTGCACCTGTTTGGGCCGATAGGGCCAGCATAGGGGCGGCGCGACGTAAACTGCTTCAAAGCCAACGTTTGGCATTGATATTTTTATGCAAAGCGTATAGAACAGTCAGTACTGAAGCCTTACCCGTTCTGGCAGGTGTACTTCCAGTCGATCTTGAAGTACAGCGACGTGCTTCAATGTACTACTCCGCGAGGGTGGAGGCCATGGACACTAACTTTGTTACACGACGCGACCTCAATAGAATTTCTAGATTATTTAAACCTCAGACTGACGTCTGGGAGGACCTCTTATCCGAATGGCAAAGTAGGTGGGATAATTCCATCAAGGGCCGGCACCTCCATCTGTTCTTTCCATCCGTTGGCGATCGGCTGGCTAAGACATGGCTGGAGGTTGACCACTGCGTTGCCCAATTTCTCACAGGTCATGGCAACTTTAAAAGTAAACTGTATTCTTTTAAACTTGTTCCTTCGCCTTTGTGTCAGTGTTCTACATCCAACTGTGCATTTGAACAGTCCGCACATCACATCTTGTGGGAGTGTATTCTTTGGCAGAATGAACGCAATATTATGTTGGATAGTGTACAAGTTACATCCGGAGTTGTTTATTATACGGACCTTGTTGAAACTAGAACTAATTTCCGTGCGTTCAGGCGCTTTTGCCATACCTATTATTGGAATCAATTGTAACAGCAAATACCTACTTAGGACCCATTAACTTGATCAAATGTTATTTCGTGGTGCTTGGCAATCTGGGCTTCTCCCAGTTGCAATAATGTCCCTTTGTGCCGATTGGCCTAGTTCTGTTCTGTCTCCTGCTTGTTATGGAGGGAAGTGGAAAAATATCTTTTTTCTTACTCCTCCGCTATTTTTAGGGTTCCGTACCTCGAAAGGAAAAAACGGAACCCTTATAGGATCACTTTGTTGTCCGTCTGTCTGTCTGTCTGTCTGTCTGTCTGTCTGTCTGTCACCACCCTTTATCTCAAGAACGCGTGGACGTATCAAGCTGAAATTCACATGAAATACTCGGATCTATTGTCCCTTTAAGCTGTGAAAATATCAAACTTCTAAGCCAAGCCAATCAAAAGATACAGCCGATTATGTCGATATTTTCAACAAATTTTCGATACTCGCAAAGGAATCAAAACCTACAGGATACTTCCCGTAAACTCAGAATCTTGAAATTTGGCATGAAGGATTGTCATATAATGCAAATATAGGAAAAATTGCGGAAATCACATTTTTTCAGTTATATAATATAATAAACATATTTTAATAAAATGGAACTTACTACCTTATTTCTCACGAACGAATAAAGTTATCAAATTGAAATTTATACCAAATACCTAGGTCTATTGTCCCTTTAAGCTGTGAAAATATCAAACTTCTAAGCCAAGCCAATCAAAAGATACAGCCGATACGTCGATATTTTCAACAAATTTTCGACACTCGCAAAGGAATCAAAACCTACAGGATACTTCCCGTAAACTCAGAATCTTGAAATTTGTCATGAAGGATTGTCATATAATGCAAATATAGGAAAAATTGCGAAAATCACATTTTTTAAGTTATATAATATAATAAACATATTTTAATAAAATGGAACTTACTACCTTATTTCTCACGAACGAATAAAGTTATCAAATTGAAATTTATACCAAATACCTAGGTCTATTGTCCCTTTAAGCTGTGAAAATATCAAACTTCTAAGCCAAGCTAATCAAAAGATACAGCTGATATGTCGATATTTTCAACAAATTTTCGACACTCGCAAAGGAATCAAAACCTACAGGATACTTCCCGTAAACTCAGAATCTTGAAATTTGGCATGAAGGATTGTCATATAATGCAAATATAGGGAAAATTGCGAAAATCACATTTTTTTAGTTATACAATATAATAAACATATTTTAATAAAATGAAACTTACTACCTTATTTCTCACGAACTAATAAAGGTATCAAATTGAAATTTATACCAAATACCTAGGTCTATTGTCCCTTTATGCAGTGAAAAAATCAAACTTCTAAGTTAAAGCGATTAAAAGATACAGCAGTTTATACCGACACCTTAGACGAATTTCCGTCACACGCTAGGGAATCAAAACCTACAAGCAAAGACATTAAAATTATATTTACAATAGACAGGACATCACGAACAAAATTTTATCGACTTGGTTAAAAGTCGCTCAGTCTAGTCTGCGCGTCAGGACATAATTTGTGTCCACCAAGAATAAACATTTTCTAAGGAAATATGCCATGTTGCGCTTTGTGTTACTGTACATCTCGTTATAGTAAAACGACTGGACCTAACTTCGGAATGTTTTTCTATGAATTATTTATATTTCGTCTGCAATACAAATTTAAAAAAAATCTTAGTTCTAGAAAATTTTCCATTATTGTAATAAGCGCCCTCTATTGTTGAGTAGTTTTACTATTTTCTTGTAGAGATGTAGTAATGTTGTTTAACGATTTAGTTATCGATAATACTTATTAAGATGAATACATTTTGTTGTATTTTATTGACATTTAAAATATAGCTAAATAAACTTAAAATATTACTATATTTCAAGTTTATTTATTATTAACTCTATTTAAACATAATCATATCATATTAATAAACAAAATTGAATGAACAATTACTATTCATTTATCTAGGTTTTTGTTATTTTTGGTTTCCGAATAAAATAATGTCGTAGGGAAAAAGTGGATACGATTTGTCCAGATAGACCGTAGAGAAGAAAATTGACTTCCGTCTCATTCGTCGAAATTATGCTCAATGCATTTTAAAAGAGAAGTTATCTACTTTGGAAAGACTTGTCGATCAAATTTAAAAAAAAAAGAATCGGTACCTTGTATTAGAAATGAAATAGTAAGTTATTAATTTCAGTACTTTTCTACTTAACCGTAAAAATTGGAATAAAATTTACGGTTAAGTGGATAAGTACAAAGATTACATAACTTATTTATAATGAAATATATTCATAAAATATGTAGGTACGTATATGTAGTACAATGATTGCGAGCTACTTTGTGATTTTGAGGATTCCGTACCTAAAAGGTAAAACGAACCCTATTCATGAGACTTCTCTATTCGTCTGTCCGTCTGTCACCAGGCTGTATCTCATAAACCGTAATAGCGAGACAGTTGTAATTTCCAGAGATTGTGTTAGTATTTCTGTTGCCGCTATAACAACAAGTACTAAGAATAAAAATAATAAAATATTTAAGGGGGCTCCCATACAACAAACGTGAATTTTGCCGTTTTTTGCTCCATATTAATAACGGAAACAGATAGACGCTTAAAATGTTCACAGAATATTTGGTTATATATTCAAATTACAAATAAATAATTAAAATAAAATAAATCCTGAAGGCGGGCTCCCATACAATAACCGTGATTTTTTGCCGTTTTTAAAGATAATGGCGTACGAATCTTGTAAAGGTCTTGCTCCAGCAGACTACCATTTTTGTCGTGATTTGGACAATTATCTACGTGACAAGAAGTTTTCTTCCCAGGAGGCAGTTCTGCTTTCACACAGTTTTTGCAGTCTAGATCCTCAGAGTTCTATCACAAAGGCATAAACGACGTTCCTATATATTGATTATAAATGAATTATTTAAAAATTAAAAAATAAGCAATTATTTACATTTTCAGTACTAATCGGCAATTTTAAACTTTAACGCCTATTATATTAAAAGAATTATATAAATAAGAAACTTGTAAACTTGAAATTACCCATAATTATTCTGCTTCCTAATTTTTTGTTTCAAGCTATCATAATCGATAACTTTATATCGAAATGATACAAACCCTACCACAGTTTTTTGCATTGCCATTTAAAAATATTTGCAAACAAACGTGTAAAAAGAATAATTTTGCTAAAAACGAAATGCAAACGAAAATTGCAAAACAAAGTGCGCTTTATGGCCTAAAAGGTCTATTACACTCAAAAATCGCAATAAACTGAGCGTTAAAATAATTCGTAAGCATAAAACATCTAAAATGCCAATAGACAGTGTCACGGTAAATGAATAGTAGCGAATAAAATTCTAAAACAGTTTTTGTTTGTACAAGACAAGTTTCACTTAATTTATTTACTTTTCAATATTTATTTACCCGATTTGAACTATATTAGGGTATTAAATCGGATCTGGTAACATAGACCACACTGGCCACCTACCGGGCAATAGCTGAATATATTTTATATAAACTTATTTCATTTTTACTATTTGATGTCTCCAATTGTCGATCTAATTTTGCTATATTGTACTAGATGGCGGAACTGAGCCATGGGATCATAGTTTTTCTATGCCATTTTGACACATGCCCTCTCTATATAATTATCTTAAATCTCTTTGCCTACAAGGTACTTCCCGTGAACTCAGAATCTTGAAATTCGGCACGAAGCAACGTTATATTATAGTACAGACAGATAAAGGAAAAATTGTGAAAATGATAAATTTGAAATTACATAAAATATTAAAATATTATTTTTGCTTACATGACATAAAATATTTTTTAATAATTATAATCTTACTACCTACCACTTTTTCACATGAACGCGTAGAGATATTAAAGTTGAAATTCATATGAAACACTTCTTAAATCTAATTGCCTCTAAACTGTGAAAAATTCTAAATCAATGCTAGTATTATAAATGCGAAAATAACTCTGTCTGTCTGTTACGCTTTCCCGCCTAAACCTCTCAGCCGATTTTGATGAAGTTTGGCACAGACAATCTTTAGACCCTGAGGAAGAACATAGGCTACCTTTTATCCCGGAAAAATTTGATGTTCCCGAGGGGAATTTAAACAGCGCGATATAACCGAACTCCACGCGGGCGAAGCCGCTGGCGGAAAGCTAGTGCGTCATAAATTGTAAACTGCTACGTTTGTACGCCGGAACCCTCGGTGTGCGAGTCCGACTCGCATTTGGCCGGTTTTTTTAAATAAAATTTTACTGTAATACAAAAATTATATTTTAATACGATTCGGGTGTTCCGAATTAGAAAATTATCAGGGTATGCAGTGCTTATATGCCTCTATGGAGCGCACGCGCCTGCACATGTATGTATGTACTTGCGAGACGCGCATGATGCATGTGCTACGAGCAAACCACGACAAACGCCTGGACGCGCACTCCACGCACACACCGTGGGACCGTGGCAGGAGTAAAAACCACGGACCCCTCCCTACGGACCTGGGGAACAACAAAACATCACCTAATACATAATCATTATGATCATCATCATTCAAGCCGAAAGTCGTCCACTGCTGGACATAGGCCTCCCCCAGGATCTCCAAGACTATCGATCCTGCTTCTCCCGCATCCAGCGGTTTCCCGCGACCTTCACCTAATACGATCCTTACATACTCCAAAAAACCATATTATATCATAACAAATAACAATAAGGAATAAGAAAGAAGATACTCATTATGACGAGATATTAATATCCTTATCGATACTTTTGGTACACATAATATCGATAGTCGCTCAGCACTACGCCACCGATTGATACGCGCGACTCGAGCGTATCGAATACTCAAACGTGTGTTAAAAATGCTTAACGATTTAGTTTTAAATGAATGGGTCGGCTGCTAACACGTGACTGCCATAACGTACCCCATAGAGTATTGCGGTCACGAATGTTGGAAAAGAAATATTATTATGTTTTGTTGTTAGTTGTATGACTGTCTGGAACGGTGAAGGAAAACATAGCGAGGAAAATAATATCCTAGTAATAAAAATTTAAGATAAAAACTTTTTTACAAAAAAAAACTTACCGATTTCCAAAAACCCCTACAAAGTGAAAAATAACTAATTTCGGAAGTCGGTGTCTTTGGTTTTGTATATTCGTTTTTTGACACCGACTTCCGAAATTAGTTATTTTTCACTTTGTAGTGGTTTTTGGAAGTCGGTTGTTTTTTTTGTAAAAAAGTTTTTATTTTACACTTTTTAGTTGTTAAAAGTATTCAGTTGCATCCGGTCAGACTGGAAGCTGACGCAAATATAATTGGGAAACGACGTAATTTTGTTTACTTTAATTTTTACCCGTAAGTATTCCCTCAACTGCCTATGGTCTTCATCATCAAATTTACTGCAGACCATTATTTTAACCCAATGGGTGCAAAGGTCTCATTAATATAAATGAATGAAGTCCAACCACAAAGTAGCTACTGTAAACCGTTGAGGAGTTATGACAGTCACAACCCATCTAGGTGTAAAGTTCTTATCAATACAAATTAATCGAGCCCAAACACAAGGTAGCTGCTGTGAATTGTTGAGGAGTTCCTTCGACTGTCTCCTGGCTCCATCATCAGATCTACTCCAGACCTTTATTAAATTGTAGTGCTTTAAAATACTTAATGAAAATGCTAAGAAATGCACTAGTCGCCTCTGCAATTTTTGAAAGTTCCCCTTGTTTTCTCTGGTCTTCTACCATCAAACCCTGATATCCTTATAATGGGACCACCTTGGGAACGTCTTCTATCCAACAGAAAAAGAATTATAAAAATCGGTTCATAAACGACGAAGTTATGCGCGAACAAACAAAAAAAAAAGCATAGGTATATACGGTCGAATTGAGTAACCTCCTCCTTTTTGAAGTCGGTTAATAAATAATGTGACATGTACCAACCCACTCTAAACCCTGATTACAGCCTATTCTCTCCCACAAAGAGGTCGTCTAGCAGTAGGCATTGACAATATAGGCTATAGATTATGTACTGTTAAAAAAATATTTAAGGAACATTTAGATTTTTAGTCGAAAGTGACTTTTAAAGTGAAGTTGTGAACATGGATTAATTAAAAACTTATCTTAAGTCAAGACTGTTTCAAGAGTTCTTATGAAAAGTCTTTCTGGCAGCCGAACCTTCTCGCTAAGGTCGGTGACTCTGAGTCGTGTATACTCTAAATATATAAATGTAGGATTAAAGGATAAAGGCCTCCCCAAAGCTTTCCACAACGACCGGTCTTGTGCTGCCCGCATAAATCGGTTTCCCGCGATCTTCATCAGGTTATCGATCACCTTGTTTGGGGCCTCCCTACGCTGCGTCTTCCGGTACATGGCCGCCACTCCAAGGTATTGTTAGGTAGTGAAAACTCATCATCATCATCTCGGCGTATAATCCCGGTCGCATCCGCGGCTTTCGCGTTGGAGCCCGGGGTCCGCTGTTAGGTATCGATAACTGATTCTACTAAAGGATACAAAGCGGGGCTGAAGTTACGAAAAAATCCCCCTAAAAAAATAAATATTATTTCGCAAAAAGAGGTAACTTAATACCTGAGCGGTATGCAACCCTTCCGCGGACGACGGGGGGCAGGGCACGAGGCACGTGGTCGCATCGCTTATAATAATACCGTCAAAATGGTGTAGTCACTTTATTAAAAATTACCAAATTTCGGGGAAGTTGGAATTAATTCGCGGGAAAAAAGGTTTTATACATACAAAAAAATTATCTAGATTTTTTGTATATATCGATATGTATCTACAGTATTTCTATCACTCGTGTATACTACACTTAACTATTCAACAGTCAAACAACAAGAACTACATGTTTGATAGCTTCTGATTTAAGGCGCAAACGCAGCTTGCATACCAATGGCAAACTCGTGTTATCAGCCCGACCAACCGTCACCGAGTAAATATTTTTTTTATCTATGCTATTCGTTTAATGGTTGAAGTTCGGGTGTGGTGTTATTATTGTATACTAGCGGCCGCCAGCGACTTCGTTCGCGTGGAATTAGTTATGCTCAGATCCTATTGGTCGCAGCGTGATGTTATGTAGCCTTACTGGATTAATGGGCTATCCAACGCAAAAAGAATTTTTCAAATCGGACCAGTAGTTCCCGAGATTAGCACAAACAAACTCTTCAGCTTTATATATTAGTATAGATGAAAAATAGTTATAACTTCCGTATCCACGTATGGCATAAATCTAATTTTGTTTACTTTAATTTTTACCCGTAACTTTGAAAAATTCCCTCGACTGCCTATGGTTTTCATCATCAGATTTACTGCAGACCATTATTTTATCCCAATGGATGCAAAGTTCTCATCAATATAAATGAATTAAGTCCAATCACAAAGTAGGTACTGTAAACCGTTGAGGAGTTCCCGGAACTGGCCTTTGTATTCATCATCAGCGCTCTTATGACAGTCACAACCCATCAAGATGTAAAGTTCTTATCAATACAAATTAATCTAGCCCAAACACAAGGTAGCTGCTGTGAATTGTTGAGGAGTTCCTTCGACTGTCTCGCGGCTGCTTTAAAATACGCAATGAAAATACTACGAAATGCACTAGTCGCCCCTACGATTTTTGAAAGTTGCCCTTGATTTCTCCGGTCTTCCATCATCAGATCCTGATGTTCTTATCATGGGACCATCATCAAAATGTCTTCGTTCCAACAAAAAAGAATTATCAAAATCGGTTAATAAACGACGGAGTTATCCGCGAACAACCTAAAAAAAAAAACATATATACTGTCGAATTGAGTAACCTCCTCCTTTTTGAAGTCGTTTAAAAAAAGGTTTTGTTAATAAAATTTGGACTTAATTTTCCTTGTTCTTACACACTATTTTCTACATTTCTGTTTTACTTCTCCTTTCGCAGGTCTGCTGGAAGAGTTTTTTAAGAAATAAGCAGCACCTTTGTACTCAATGTTATCTTATACTTATGTATTTTATTGTGCCATCATCATCTCAGCGTTAATCCCAGTTGCATCCGTAGCTTTTCAGCTTTGGAGTCTGGGGTCCGCTTTTACCAGTCTAACTGCTGATTTTGGCTAAACTTCGATATTTTCCGTGAAGCGACTGCCTTCTCGCGTCTGACCTTCACAACCCGAAGGCGATATCTAAGCAAGGTCCGCTTTACCAGTCCAACTGCTGATATGGCTAAACTTCGACATTTTCCGTGAAGCGACTGCCGTCTGACCTCCACAACACGAAGGCAACATCGAAGCATTGCAGTAAGACCAATTGTTGGACTTTTGAGGGCTCCAACAACCCGTAACGACTGCCACTAGATGTTCATATGGCAACCGGGACCAACGGCTTAACGTGCTTTTGGAGGCACGACCAGATCAGTGTAAATATTCATATTCATGCATACAAATACTTGCACTGTGCGGGGATCGAACCCGCGCCACCGCTACGCCACGGAGGCTGTCACCCTTATGTATTTTATTGTGTGTACATAAATAATAAAATAATTAAAATAATATCATATTTTTTTATTTTATCCATTTCCACTGTTCCACCACACGCACAGCATATTTGACCTTCACAATCCAGTTACTGAGTAGGACGATACCCCTTGATAATATTGATAGTTAATCTTTTGGACCTACGTGTAACGACTTTCAACGATTTACCAATGATAGCCGCAATCACGGCTGTCATGCACGGATAGTCTTTAGCTTGGAAAGCACGGTAACCTTTGGTTGGTCTTGATGTTTAATCGATATGTAACGACCCGTGCAGAACCCAAAAACTACAGCTCTATCTCGTTTCGATTCTGGGACTCATCATCATCATCATCATCAACCTCTTTATCGTCCCACTGCTGGGCACAGGTTTCCTCTCATACAGAGAAGGAATGAGCGTAATCACCACGCTTGCTCAATGCGGGTTGGCGATTTCAGACTTAAAGTCCAGGTTTCCTCAAGATGTTTTCCTTCACCTTCAGTCATTGGTGTCCAAGATATACTTAGAAAGTACATATAGCTTTAGAAAAGTTACATTGGTACTTGCCAGACCTGGAATCGAACCCGTGCATTCATACTTGAGAGGCTGGTATTTTAACCACTAGGCCACCACGACTTCGATTCTGGGACTATCAAGATAAAAATCTTGTGTTAATCCTGATTATACTGTATCTATGTGCCTCATTTCATCAAAATTGGTGCAGCCGTGTAGGCGTGGAGAATTATTAAACATACAAACACACAACTCACAAGCTTTTGCCTTTATAATATTAGTGAGATTCGTTTTCTTCTTCTGGCATTATTCCACTTGCCTTTATTCTCAAATCATATCAATTACATCGCCATTTTACTTGAGACCGTGACGTCGTTTTTAACGTCAATACCAATCCATCTAACGTCATATTTTTATTCCTTGATTAGATCAAGAAATAGGAATAACTGTGACGTCAGAATTCATGTTATACGTTGATAACAACGGACGTCTTTTGAAGAAATAAAACCGTTTTACGTAGGCGTAGGAAAAATAAGTAAAATATCTGTGTCTTATAAGTACAGTCAGAAAAAGAGGTAAGTAACCGGGATCGTAGGTTTCATTTATTTATTTTATTTAGGATCTCCAACAAAGAATATACACAAATCATGAAAAAAGTAAAAATGAACGACAATATTATCACGAAGGTCCTTCACTTACAGGCGACCGCAGCATGCATAAAAGAAATTGTAACTAAGCGAACAAAATTAAAAGTTGAAAATATTCATATTCATGCATACAAATATTTGTACTGCGCGGGGATCGAACCCGCGGCTCTCTGCGTAGCGGCCGCGTTCTCTACCGCTACGCCACGGAGGCTGTCAACTGATAGTAATTGTATGTTATTCAATCAGGGTGCTGGTTACTTACCTCTTTTAGTGACAGTACATACGCCTACGTTACTTCGGGGGATGTTTAAGTACCCAAAGCCCTCTAGATATTTTAGGATTACAATAATATTATTATTATCTCTCGGCTCTCATAAAGTAGCTGAAAGTTATTTGCTAATAGCTTTTGGGATTTTTGGGGTTCAGTACCCTTTTTTATATTTATATAAACTAGTGCTTGACCGCAACCCCACTTGATGGTAAGTAGTGATGCAATTGTTAATGTAAACCTTTTTTTATATAATATTCATAGTTCACGGTACGGAACCGTTGGTGCGCGAGTCCTCGCATAGGCTCGACAGCTCGCACTTAGCCGGTTTTAATCATTTTTAGTAATAGGGTTTTTATAAATATATGATTTTTATCGAAATCTAGATTTTTTCACTCACGCGCGCGTCCCACACACGCACACACACTCACACAAACACAACCCTCACACACACGTACACACATAGAAAGACAACCTCACACACACGTACACACATAGAAACACAACCTCACCCCCCCACACACACACGAATACCATATTGTACCTAAATTTACCTGCCTACTTTGTTATCAGTAAACAACCAGCGTACTATATTACCTACATGGACGGTAAATATTTGTTTTCTTACTTATTTAAAGTAATCCATACTAATATTATGAATAGGGTTGTAACGGAGGCTTGTTAGCGGAGGCGGAGGCGGATGCGGAGGCGACGAGTCTCACCTCCGCGGACGCGGAGGTTAACGGAGGCGGAGGCGGAGGTGAAAGTACATATAGAAAAAAACCGGCCAAATGCGAGTCGGACTCGCACACCGAGGGTTCCGGCGTACAAACGTAGCAGTTTACAATTTATGACGCACTAGCTTTCCGCCAGCGGCTTCGCCCGCGTGGAGTTCGGTTATATCGCGCTGTTTAAATTCCCCTCGGGAACATCAAATTTTTCCGGGATAAAAGGTAGCCTATGTTCTTTCTCAGGGTCTAAAGATTGTCTGTGCCAAACTTCATCAAAATCGGTTGAGAGGTTTAGGCGGGAAAGCGTAACAGACAGACAGAGTTATTTTCGCATTTATAATACTAGCATTGATTTAGAATTTTTCACAGTTTAGAGGCAATTAGATTTAAGAAGTGTTTCATATGAATTTCAACTTTAATATCTCTACGCGTTCATGTGAAAAAGTGGTAGGTAGTAAGATTATAATTATTAAAAAATATTTTATGTCATGTAAGCAAAAATAATATTTTAATATTTTATGTAATTTCAAATTTATCATTTTCACAATTTTTCCTTTATCTGTCTGTACTATAATATAACGTTGCTTCGTGCCGAATTTCAAGATTCTGAGTTCACGGGAAGTACCTTGTAGGCAAAGAGATTTAAGATATATAGAGAGGGCATGTGTCAAAATGGCATAGAAAAACTGTGATCCCATGGTTCAGTTCCGCCATCTAGTACAATATAGCAAAATTAGATCGACAATTGGAGACATCAAATAGTAAAAATGAAATAAGTTTATATAAAATATATTCAGCTATTGCCCGGTAGGTGGCCAGTGTGGTCTATGTTACCAGATCCGATTTAATACCCTAATATAGTTCAAATCGGGTAAATAAATATTGAAAAGTAAATAAATTAAGTGAAACTTGTCTTGTACAAACAAAAACTGTTTTAGAATTTTATTCGCTACTATTCATTTACCGTGACACCGTCTATTGGCATTTTAGATGTTTTATGCTTACGAATTATTTTAACGCTCAGTTTATTGCGATTTTGAGTGTAATAGACCTTTTAGGCCATAAAGCGCATTTTGTTTTGCAATTTTCGTTTGCATTTCGTTTTTAGCAAAATTATTCTTTTTACACGTTTGTTTGCAAATATTTTTAAATGGCAATGCAAAAAACTGTGGTAGGGTTTGTATCATTTCGATATAAAGTTATCGATTATGATAGCTTGAAACAAAAAATTAGGAAGCAGAATAATTATGGGTAATTTCAAGTTTACAAGTTTCTTATTTATATAATTCTTTTAATATAATAGGCGTTAAAGTTTAAAATTGCCGATTAGTACTGAAAATGTAAATAATTGCTTATTTTTTAATTTTTAAATAATTCATTTATAATCAATATATAGGAACGTCGTTTATGCCTTTGTGATAGAACTCTGAGGATCTAGACTGCAAAAACTGTGTGAAAGCAGAACTGCCTCCTGGGAAGAAAACTTCTTGTCACGTAGATAATTTTCCAAATCACGACAAAAATGGTAGTCTGCTGGAGCAAGACCTTTACAAGATTCGTACGCCATTATCTTTAAAAACGGCAAAAAAATCACGGTTATTGTATGGGAGCCCGCCTTCAGGATTTATTTTATTTTAATTATTTATTTGTAATTTGAATATATAACCAAATATTCTGTGAACATTTTAAGCGTCTATCTGTTTCCGTTATTAATATGGAGCAAAAAACGGCAAAAATTCACGTTTGTTGTATGGGAGCCCCCTTAAATATTTTATTATTTTTATTCTTAGTACTTGTTGTTATAGCGGCAACAGAAATACTAACACAATCTCTGGAAATTACAACTGTCTCGCTATTACGGTTTATGAGATACAGCCTGGTGACAGACGGACAGACGAACAGAGAAGTCTCATGAATAGGGTTCGTTTTACCTTTTAGGTACGGAATCCTCAAAATCACAAAGTAGCTCGCAATCATTGTACTACATATACGTACCTACATATTTTATGAATATATTTCATTATAAATAAGTTATGTAATCTATGTACTTATCCACTTAACCGTAAATTTTATTCCAATTTTTACGGTTAAGTAAAAAAGTAATGAAATTAGTAACTTACTATTTCATTTCTAATACAAGGTACCGATTCTTTTTTTTTAATTTGATCGACAAGTCTTTCCAAAGTAGATAACTTCTCTTTTAAAATGCATTGAGCATAATTTCGACGAATGAGACGGAAGCCAATTTTCTTCTCTACGGTCTATCTGGACAAATCGTATCCACTTTTTCCCTACGACATTATTTTATTCGGAAACCAAAAATAACAAAAACCTAGATAAATGAATAGTAATTGTTCATTCAATTTTGTTTATTAATATGATATGATTATGTTTAAATAGAGTTAATAATAAATAAACTTGAAATATAGTAATATTTTAAGTTTATTTAGCTATATTTTAAATGTCAATAAAATACAACAAAATGTATTCATCTTAATAAGTATTATCGATAACTAAATCGATAAACAACATTACTACATCTCTACAAGAAAATAGTAAAACTACTCAACAATAGAGGGCGCTTATTACAATAATGGAAAATTTTCTAGAACTAAGATTTTTTTTAAATTTGTATTGCAGACGAAATATAAATAATTCATAGAAAAACATTCCGAAGTTAGGTCCAGTCGTTTTACTATAACGAGATGTACAGTAACACAAAGCGCAACATGGCATATTTCCTTAGAAAATGTTTATTCTTGGTGGACACAAATTACGTCCTGACGCGCAGACTAGACTGAGCGACTTTTAACCAAGTCGATAAAATTTTGTTCGTGATGTCCTGTCTATTGTAAATATAATTTTAATGTCTTTGCTTGTAGGTTTTGATTCCCTAGCGTGTGACGGAAATTCGTCTAAGGTGTCGGTATAAACTGCTGTATCTTTTAATCGCTTTAACTTAGAAGTTTGATTTTTTCACTGCATAAAGGGACAATAGACCTAGGTATTTGGTATAAATTTCAATTTGATACCTTTATTAGTTCGTGAGAAATAAGGTAGTAAGTTTCATTTTATTAAAATATGTTTATTATATTGTATAACTAAAAAAATGTGATTTCGCAATTTTTCCTATATTTGCATTATATGACAATCCTTCATGCCAAATTTCAAGATTCTGAGTTTACGGGAAGTATCCTGTAGGTTTTGATTCCTTTGCGAGTGTCGAAAATTTGTTGAAAATATCGACATATCAGCTGTATCTTTTGATTGGCTTGGCTTAGAAGTTTGATATTTTCACAGCTTAAAGGGACAATAGACCTAGGTATTTGGTATAAATTTCAATTTGATAACTTTATTCGTTCGTGAGAAATAAGGTAGTAAGTTCCATTTTATTAAAATATGTTTATTATATTATATAACTTAAAAAATGTGATTTTCGCAATTTTTCCTATATTTGCATTATATGACAATCCTTCATGACAAATTTCAAGATTCTGAGTTTACGGGAAGTATCCTGTAGGTTTTGATTCCTTTGCGAGTGTCGAAAATTTGTTGAAAATATCGACGTATCGGCTGTATCTTTTGATTGGCTTGGCTTAGAAGTTTGATATTTTCACAGCTTAAAGGGACAATAGACCTAGGTATTTGGTATAAATTTCAATTTGATAACTTTATTCGTTCGTGAGAAATAAGGTAGTAAGTTCCATTTTATTAAAATATGTTTATTATATTATATAACTAAAAAAATGTGATTTTCGCAATTTTTCCTATATTTGCATTATATGACAATGCTTCATGCCAATTTTCAAGATTCTGAGTTTACGGGAAGTATCCTGTAGGTTTTGATTCCTTTGCGAGTATCGAAAATTTGTTGAAAATATCGACATAATCGGCTGTATCTTTTGATTGGCTTGGCTTAGAAGTTTGATATTTTCACAGCTTAAAGGGACAATAGATCCGAGTATTTCATGTGAATTTCAGCTTGATACGTCCACGCGTTCTTGAGATAAAGGGTGGTGACAGACAGACAGACAGACAGACAGACAGACAGACAGACAGACAGACAGACAGACGGACAACAAAGTGATCCTATAAGGGTTCCGTTTTTTCCTTTCGAGGTACGGAACCCTAAAAAATGAAATTTATGGTTAATTAAAACAAAATTTTTATTTTAAATACGTACATTAATAGTAGTATACTTGGTAAAAAAATATTACCTTCTTGTAATGAAAATTAAGGAGAAACAAATTGTGTTTGCCGCATTCCCGCCTCGCACTAGTTGATTCTTGACTATTTCGCTCTCAAACGCGGCCGGATGGTTGTCGAGCGTCGCTGCTTATGCGTTATTTATTTTATAAATACGTAAATAAACCTCCGTTATAACTCCGCGAAAAATTGTGCGGAGGCGGAGGCGGAAGCAAAGATACGATTTCTTGCGGAACTTCCGCAGTAACGGAAGCGGAGGCGAAGCTCCGTTACAACCCTAATTATGAATGCGAAAGTAACTCTGTCTGTCTGTCTGTTACGCTTTCCCGCTTAAACCTCTAAGCCTATTTTGATGAAATTTGGCACAGACAATCTTTAGACCCTGAGAAAGGAGATAGGCTACCTTTCACTGAAAAATTTGATATTCCCGACACTGTTACATGAAAGGAAAGTTTAATTGAATACTATTCTATTCTAATTCTCTTAGTATAGATATTAAGTATACATTAATCATTATTCATTACACAGAATTACTGATCCATTGGCCCGCTAAAGAATATGGACCATCTTTTCTGATCCTTCGAGGCGAAATAAATTGACATGCGAGAAGACAAGCATGAGTGAATTGATCGATTCGATTCGACAAGCGGAAGTTATTGACCGGTTGAATAGCTAGTGCACAGGTTCATATTTTTTAGACGTTTTGAGTATCTCTCGATATCTCGACAAAATAAAACAAAACAATGGAATAGAATAGGGTAATGACTAAAAAAAACTAATTAGTCCGTTAGTCCGATTTCCAAAAAATACTAGACAGGTACTTTTTCTTTTTTCATATAAACAAAAACTGAAGACGACACAGTGTGTTGAAAACTCGTGTGACGTCACTGCACGCTACACTTTTTTCCGAGCAGTGACGTCACCAGCCACCACTCCTGCCCCCTAATCGGCGAACACATTTTTGTCAAATGATTGCGACTAGTTGGGATCGTTTGGACCGAACGCAATCATTTGACAAAAATGTGTTCGCCGATTAGGGGGCTGATCTTTGATGCCTTATATATTTTGTCAAATATATAAAAAAATTTTATTGATTTGATAAAACAAAATATACAATCCAATATTTTTCTATAATCTGAATGACGGACTAAATAGAATCATTTTTTTTTTACCCAGGAACCATCGCTATTACTGACTTATACTCGTAAAAAACGAGCGGTCGTTGAACTACATAAAAATACATCTTTTTTCAGCCCATTACGTCGTAAGAAAATGAAATTAATTCAAAACGGCTGATGTAATTTGACCTTCTTTGAGAGGAGGAGATACAAGTTCAGTTTCTTGTAATGGACGAAAAATTTATGATGAGTTAGCGATGTAGCAAGTATGTTAGTAATTCGGTGTTCTGTCTTGTAGTATTGTCATTATGTAGGAATTGAATGGCTCTGCGGTTTTACTGCCATTCATCTTGCTTAACGGAACTATTTTCAGTTATTTTGAGAAGAATCCTCGGGGAATTCGTAGGGAAAGTAAAATAGGAAGATTTAAGACTTTTTACTTATAACGTAGTACATATCTGTTACGGGCTGCGGGTACTAAAACGCCGGTTAAGGGTTGCGA
Organism: Sesamia nonagrioides; assembly: GCA_017933935.1. NCBI lineage: Eukaryota > Metazoa > Arthropoda > Insecta > Lepidoptera > Noctuidae > Sesamia > Sesamia nonagrioides. The sequence goes on along the minus strand of JADWQK010001414.1, from coordinate 1,222,829 downwards.
AGTTTATTGGCAAAGAAGGTACAGACGATCGTAGGCAATGACAAGTAGACAGTAGTAATAGCTGATGTCGCACCGAAATCTTCTCTTACGTCCACGAAGTCCGTGTCGTAAACACACAATAACACTACAGATGTTACTTCACGTAGTACTCAAAGTTCCCGTTACAGTTGTCGCAGTAGGTATTCTCAATTATCGCTTCTTCTGTCGCTTGTTCTCGTATGGCTAGTCGAATGCAGACTGACTCTGCGCCGGCGTCACGGCGCTATATATAAGCCAGCTGATCGAACATTCCAGATTCGTCTAGACGTAATAATAATAGCGCTTAACTTCGAGGACATTCAGTAAGTACCTACGGTAATTCTCGGAAACGAGTTTCTGGAAATTTCGATGTCGACACTTTGTTGACAAAATTGTTAAGATCTGAAACATTGGATATGCCATCCTAAGTCTAGCAATGCGTTTTTATATTGTACCTTTAAAATGTCTAGATCTTGGGATATAGGGCTTAAAAGTTACACACTGCATGTCACGCGATATTGAACCTTATGCCATCGATATAAGGTGCATTCGTAACAATATTTTATAATTAAGGATAGTAGCGAACCAAGGAGATATCTTCCTGCCAGGCTGAGTTATCGTACTTCACTAGCAGCGCCATCTGCAGAGTTGAATAATTTGTTATCTAACCATTAACATTACACACAAAATTTTATCCAAATCCGTTCGGCCGTTTTGGAGGGGTTAGAAGATAAATACATACACAGATAAAATATAAATATGCATTAAGATAATTCTAACTACACTACTTCGATTCTATCGAAAGGTTGCCTGTAAAAGATCGCTCTTAGCGATAAGACTCCCCATTGTATCACGCTTTGTAAAATCTTTATATTTATGTTCTGCAATCTATATGGTATACCTACCATGACGGCCACTTGTCCCAAGGGTAAGCATTTGGTGTAATAAAACCACTTTAGTCAGAAGTGCTATTAATGATAGTCGTGCTATACGTCCAGCTGGCTTGGTGGTCCGCTTGCTAATGACCCTCACCTCGCGCCTCGCGCCCTTACTTATTTCACTGCTTTATTTAGTTATGCATTAATCATCACACCTACATAATAAAGAGTATCTATTCTATTCGATTCTATTCTACTTTTACAACTAAGTATTATCAGCACATAGTGACAACATTTTTCTTCTATTTTGTATCTTCATTTACCCACGGCAACACTTACGTAGCTAGTACTATACAAACTGACTTTTTATTATATAAAAGACATACAATCTACAGGTCAACTTGATCTGGAAAAGTAAAGCTTGATGTGTAGCCGTATGCGCAATTTCAATACACCTATAAGTACAAATAAATCAATTAGAATTTGAATAGAAATAAAAGGAAAACGAAAAAAAGAAACGTTTATTTGCGTTAATATGATGCAAAATAGAACAAAGAACACAATAACATTTAAAAAAAAAACGTAGCCCTCACTAGAAATTTCTCCTGCATTGTAGGTGCGTTTACAAACATATACACAAACAACTGGTTCATCAAAATAGTTGAGGGTAAACAACCTCGTTACCGTCACCTATACATAACGGTTATCGCTCAGCATTATGCTGCGACTCTACGCAAGACAGAGCCCCAGCGCTGGTTTTCAGGCGCCAACGTAGTGACGTCATCCGGTGCAGCTACTATCCAGCTACCAGCCCCCTAGTCGGCGAACACATATTTGTGAAATGATTGCGACTAGTTGGCATCAGTTGGGATCGTTCCGACCGCCCATTGGTCCGTTCGGCTCAAACGATCCCAACTAGTCGCAATCATTTGACAAAAATGTGTTCGCCGATTAGGGGGCTGGTCTATAAGCCAAGCTAATTGCGTAATAAACTATCAATCACAATCTGCATCATTACAAAGGGTATCTCAAATCCATCGCTCCCTAGATCCGATAAATTTGTCAGCACAACGACGTAAATAACGTAATGAATGTTATTGAACTGTCAAGAAGCCATTGCTCCTCTGACAGTTGTTGAATGACACCACTGTTCCCATATCTTTTTCTTTCTATGTCATTAAGAAAAGAATAGAAGATAAAATTTTAGTTTAATCCTGTCAAATTGAGACATTGTAGACAGTTTAGACGCGATTACAAACATGTCGAGTTAGCAGCGGACTAATTTGACAGGTCTAAACAACACTTTATCTTCTGTTCTGACGCTGAATGTACGTAATTTGGCGTCACCGAACACCTGCAGCCAAATTATACCTGGTCCAGCGTCACGAACTAGCTAGAACCGAGTATACACGATACCACGTCACCGACCGACTGAAGGCAAATATGCCTAAATCAGCTTCACCAACTGGCTGGAGCTGAGTATAGGCTATTTGGCGTTATCGACCGACTGCAGCCAAATATACCTGGTTCATCTCACCAACTGGCTGGAACCGAGTGACATTCGGCGTCACCGGTAAAAAGATTTCACCTCAAAAATTTTAACAAAAGTGAGTTGGTGAACTTTCCTTTCACCACAACATTATCTATAGTACAGTTACGTGGCGTAAAATACTATATACGAATACCAAAAAGACTGAACAGTTTACTCAAAATGAGTAACACATACCTACATTTAAAAACACAGACACGTCAAATGGCAATAATTTCATCGTACGTTCACATCATTATGGGCGATTAGTAAATAAATGTCCTCTCCTCGCTAAGCTTGCGTTTATCAAGCGATTCTGTAGTCTAAATGCGGGTCGGGAATATATACACATGGGTTTTTTTTAGGGTTCCATAGCCAAATGGCAAAAAACGAACCCTTATAGATTCGTCATGTCTGTCAAAAAATCAAAATCAAAGCATTTATTTCAAATAAACCAGTTACAGGCACTTTTGAATTGTCAGAAGGTCGGTCAGTCAATAAGATGAAGCTAGTCGCCCATTCCAAAGAGTAGGTACCTATGGTGAAGAACGGGCAAGAAACTCCATGGACACTCTTTTAAATTTTCAAGCTATTGTTACAAATATTTGATTACATCATTCATGTTGAAATCAACCATGTGAGAACGATGCAGAAATAAATTGAACGCCGAGAGCGTCCATTATGGAAAACACACAAAAATCAATTCAGAAATTAAAATACGCCGTGGCAGCTAAGAGATGACCAGTCCCCTCCGACGGCGTCCGTTCACGAACATGGCGAATGGATCAGCATCATTCAGCTCAACCATATTGAAGGGAACTTAATGGCCTAACACACACGCCACCATCAGCGAGACATTTGAGTGAGCATAACAAACTCTCAACAGCCAGAGATCAAGTCAATAAAAAAGACTAACCCAACAAAAAAATTCCTTACAGCACATTCGTACAAATGTGCCATGCAATTATACAATACTAAGAAATTGAATCTACACAATGCTAAGATAGTTTTGTCCAAGGTTCAGCAGCTCCAACAGTGTTCCCGAATACTAAGTTTAGCTCCTGTGTAGCTGTACAAGTGCCGAACACCTCTGTCAGTGATACAATTCCGTAACGTACAATATGCTTGGCTACATACAGGCTTTGAATTAATAACATAAACAATTACATATTAAAAACTACAAGAGGAAAAATCAGAGAACAATCAGTGTATAGAAATCGGACGCAGCTCAATCCCAAGCCTTTTTGTCCTCAATATCCGTCCGTATGGCACAGCCATTTTTTTCCGAAATTATAAGAGCTATACTGTTAAATTTTGGTAGGATGTATTCTGTGAACCGCATTAAGATTTTGATGCAAAAATATAATAAATATTGCGTGTTCGCCATACTTAGAACTGAAACTCATTTTATTTTTCATCAAAGACGTACTTTTGGGGTATCTATGAATAGGTCTTCAAAAATGATATCGAGGTTGGTCCCCCCTCTAACTTCTAAAATAAGAAAACTAAAAATCTAAAAAAAAAACATATGATGTACATTACTATAACAACTACCAACGAAAATTGTTTTGAACGAGATCTAGTAAGCAGTTTTTTTATTACCTCGTAAACCGCTTAGTACCGCGTAATCTTTCATACAAATAACTTAAATCCTTTAATTTTATAAATCAATGGTACGGAACCATTTGTGCGTGAGTCCGACACGCACTTGGCCGGTTTTTTATTTTTTTTTGAGACACAGTTATTGGTGCTGTCACCTTACTTTGCAGATAAGCACAAAACCTTGTTTCACAGGGTGTGTTATAATAATAAAAAAAACTATTATTATCAGACAAGGGTCCCCGGGAAATTACAAAATATAATTAATTATTTAAATATTATAAGTGTTGTAGGTTCCTAATTACAATTTATTAAAACTTTCCCGTGATTATTCCCACCCAGTGTGCCTGTATGGGACAGCCAAAGCGGGACGCTTTTTTTTTTTGGTTATGGCATCTCGTAGTTGACTTTGGGAGGTCGTGACTATAAGTAGTCCGGTTAAGACCGGACTATCCTCTGGCTGCAAATAAATTTAAAGCCTCCAGCCAGGGACATCTAAAAACTAAGTGACAACACGCTAAGGGTAGCCCTGTGGGGTACGAACCTCAGCTTAGGGCGTCGCTGGAGAGAACAACAAGGGACGGCTGGATCTAAATTTTAGTTCGGTTTGGTTTAGGTACTGCATGTCACGCAATATTGAACCTTATGCCATCGACATAAGGTACATTCGTAACATTGCCCTCTTCTTAGTCGTGTTCGTCACGAGCATGATTTGTTCCATAATAGCGAGTTAGGCGGTCTACATGTACGAAGACTTCAGTGCAACGTCAGCTATATTCTACTTGTCATTGCCTACGATCGACTGTACCTTCATTGCCAATAAACTTCGTAACCCTTAACCGGTATTTTATTACCCCCAGCCCGTAACAATATTAACCAGTTCAGACTTAAGACTGATACAGATAGGTATAAATTCGTTTAGATTTTTCAAAGTGGAAAGCTACGTTAGGATTTCCAGTTACTTTGATAGCAATCCATAATTATTAAGGGTTTATCCAAACTGAGGTTTAAGAAAATATTTATCTATGGCTAATACATTTCATGATTAAGAAGCGACATGCGTTATTTTAATAATGGATTTGGATTTTATTTGTTTAATAGATATAGTTGTTTCACCTACTATTGATCAAAAGCATGGTGCATATCTATCTAGGTATACTCTATACTAATATATAAAGCTGAAGAGTTTGTTTGTTTGTGCGCGCTAATCTCGGGTACTACTGGTCCGATTTGAAAAAATATTTTTGCGTTGGATAGTCCATTAATCCAGGAAGGCTTTAGGCTATATAACATCACGCTGCGACTAATGGGAGCGGAGCATAACTAATTCCACGCGAACGAAGTCGCTGGCGGCAGCTAGTTTTAAATAAATATTTAAACGTCTTAAACAATAAAGAATTAATTCAATGTTAAAATTGAGTGTTAGAACTCGAGGTTCTAACACTGGCGACACTCAGGACGCGACAGACGCGGCACAGGACGACAGGACGCGAGGTTCTCGAAGTTCTAGGGACCGGAACAATTTGCCAGCGGCGGTGTTTCCGTCACACTACGATTAGAGTGTCTTCAAGGCTAGAGTGAATAGGCTCTTAATAAACTAGCGCGCTTTACCATCACAGATCGCATCACTGCTTACCATCAAGCGGGATTGCAGTCAAGCGCTAGTTTATAACTTATAAAAAATAAGTAAACAATTTAGCAAATTATATGTATTTTGCAACTCTAATTATTGTGACCTGCAAATTGTTATAAAAGAAGCGTAAGTAATGACTTGTAAGAACGACACCATTACATTTCATCAAAGAAATGCCAAGCGGCTGGGAAGACACATTAGCAACGAGAATTTGGTGAAAATTGTTATTTTTCAGAAGAATGTCTTATGAGTACGATTTCTGTAGTTAATTGAGATTTTTAGGGTTTATTTTATTGCAGCTCGCCGCCCAGTAAGGACCAGGCCCGAGTCGACGGCGCGTTGTGTTTCACGGCGCCTCAAAGAGATTTCAGCACATCGTGACGGGGTCCACGAAGACCGATGCCTCCTGTGTCAGGGTTGCGGGTTGGTTAAACAAGAAACCGTAGCCCTGACCGTCGCACAGGCAAGTGAAGAAACACGGCTGGATTTTTGTCAGTGAAAGTCTGATTCTGATTGAGACATCCAAAACAAAGGCTCTAAACTAACTACTGTGGATAATTGTGTATTTTTAGGTATAACAGTTGACAAAAATTGCAACTGGAATACCACCACATATTGATAAAGTTGTTGTAAAAATTGATCGTTTTGTTTATGTGTTTAAAAGGATTCGACAAACAACTAATCATGATACGGCAATGCTTGTGTACCATGGCTATGTATCGTCCGTACTTCGATACGGTCTAATAATCTGGGGGAACTCAGTGGAGGTTGTACCTATTTAAATAAAAAAAAATGCATCCGAGCAATCTGTGGACCTCATTGTTTAGACAGCTGTAAGCCACTGTTTCAAAGATTAAACATCCTGCCTTTATCATGTCTATACATTTTTGAAACATGCACTTTTGTAAAAAGAAATTATCATTTATTTGAAAGTCTGTAAGACAGGCCAAATAGCCGAACACGACATAAAGACAGACTTCGTTTACCACCAATAAAATTAAAATTATTTAAGAAAAATGCATAATATATTGTATGTCCATGTCCATAATGATTTATAATAAACTAGCTTTCCGCCCGCGGTTTCGCCCGCGTGGAGTTCGGTTGTATCGTGCTTTTTAGATTTCCCTCGGGAATATCTAATTGTTCCGGGATAAAAGGTAGCCTATGTCCTTTCTCAGGCTCTAGACTATCTGTGTACCAAAATTCATTACAATCGGTTGAGTAGTTTAGGCGTTAAAGCCGGACAGACAGAGAGACAGAGATACTTTCGCATTTATAATATTAGTATCGATTACCAAATAGTTTACAGGAATTACCTTTGACATTATTTAAGAAAATGCTTTTTAAACTTTTATTGTCAAAGAATTACTATAGAATTAAGGACTATTTAGAAGATAAATTGATGGAATTAGGATAATGTAATTTTAACAAAAAATTTGCACGCCATATATGGCAGGATACGCTGGAAAAAATGCACTGTAACACCCTTTATACCGTATTTTAGCAAATAAACATTTTTGATTTGATTTGATTTGAACTCTGTTGATGCCAAAGTTTCTAAAAATTCCGATGAGCATGGTACTCCTTTAAACATAACAAAAATGTTAACGAAACCCAACAACGAGAGATAAAAAAAAAATGTGATGTCCAATAATATGAATGGAATGGAATAATAATTATAGATTTTTTTAAATAAATTAAGAACTAGCGCTTGACCATAATCCCGCCTGATGGTAAGCAGTGAAGCGATCGTTGATGGTAAAGCGCGCTAGTTTATTTAGAGCCTATTCACTCTAGCCTTGAAGACACTCAAATTGTAGTGTGACGGAAACACCGCCGCTGGCAAATTGTTCTAGTCCCTCGATGAGTAAAGAAGAAGCGAAACGCTTCGTCCGGATCGTAGTGGTGTTAACAACGTAAGGATGGAAACTGGCCGTACGACGGTTCGTCCGATGGTGGAACGGAGATGGGGGAATTAAATTATGCAATTCCCTTGCACACTCACCAGAACGCATTCTAGAAAAGACCGAAAAGCTGGCTACTCTACGCCTGTGCTCCAGGCTTAATAGATAATATAAAATTGATGCCAGAGTTTTTAAATATACACTATGGAATGTACATTTGCAGTTATAAACTGATATTGTGGCGCCAATTGGTTCAAAAACTAAACTAATTTTAAGTCAACAAAATAGAAAGAAAAAAATGGATTGAAAAAATTTAGTTTGTGAACAAGAGAATCGGCGCCATCATCATCATCATCATCATCAACCTTTTTATCGTCCCACTGCTGGGCACAGGTCTCTTATATAATTGGCGCCAGTAATTCTGTTATTTTAGGAAATTATAACCTTGTTACAAATATGGTTATCGAGATTCACAGCTGAAATGCCTGAGCAAATTTATTCCACGTAGTTCATGCAATATTTATGCATGAACGTAACTTCCAAGGCCTGAAAATTATACTAACGTCGAAGTAATCATACTAGCACAACATGATTTGCGAATATCATGAATAAATCTAATCCAGGACAATAGGCCAGCTGGCGCCATGCTTCTTTTGTGTAAATTACAACACTGAAGTATTTATTTTATGTAAATATGTTTACGAAAATATAAAGCATATTCCATTTGTGGTCTATCAAATAATAATGTAGGACATATCATCATCACCATCATCATACCAGCATTAATCCCAGTCGCATCCGAAACCTTTTCAGCTTTGGAGTTTGGAGTCCAGTTTACCAGTCTAACTGCTAATTTTGGCTAAACTTCGATATTTTCCGTGAAGTGAATGCCGTCTGACCCCCACAACCAGAAGGCGACATCGAAGCATTGCAGCTAGACCAATTGTTGGATTTTTGAGGGCTCCCACAACCCGTAACGACTGCTGCTGAATGTTCGTATGGCAGCCGGGACCAACGACTTAACGTGCTTACCGAGGCACGACCAGTAGTGCCGTAGACCAATAATGTAGGACATAATCAACCTATAATTTTGCTCACTGTTGGGCCTTCATAATCCATCATGCGCGTGGTAGTAGATAAGTTTTGTTTTTTTTTTTTTTAAATAAACTAATAATAAATTGATAAACTAATGCTTTGCGCCTTGGATAAGCAGTGATGCAATCGTTGATGGTAAAGCGCGCTAGTTTGTTAAGAACCTATTCACTCTAGTCTTGAAGACACTTAAATTGTAGTCGGGCGGAATGACCGCCGAAGGTTCATTGTTCCAGTTCTTCGATGTACGCGGTTTAAAAGACAGTATAATTCATAATTATATCTTTGACTTTTTGGTTCGACGATATAACGGCTTTCCGCCCGCGGCTTCGCCCGCGTGGAGTTCGGTTATATCGCGCTTTTTAGATTTCCCTCGGGAACATCAAACTTTTCCGGGATAAAAGGGAGCCTATGTTCTTTCTCAGGGTCTAAAGATTGTCTGTGCCAAATTTCAACAAAATCGGTTGAGAGGTTTAAGCGGGAAAGCGTAACAGACAGACAGACAGACAGACAGACAGACAGACAAACAGACAGGCAGACAGATAGACAGACAGACAGACAGAGTTACTTTCGCATTTATAATATTAGTATGGATTTCTTGCTTTAACCGAATGCATCAACGGGTGAGACTTTTTTTTTTTAAAGATGTACGGTGTATGGTACCAGGGTAGCACAAAAAAGTAGGAGAAGTCGAAACAATGAAGCTCATTCATCATTATTAATCTAATATTACATGGATGAAGTTTTATTTTGCCTACTTTGAGGAGGTGCAAGGTACCAGGGTAGCACAAAAGTGTAGGAGAAGCCGAAACAATGAAGTTCATTCATTCACATAGGAATGACTGGAACAGGTTTAAAAGGATATCCTATGTCCTTCTCCCAGTTCTTAGCTACCTCCCTACCAATTTTCAGCCAAATCGGTTCAGCCGTTCTTGAGTTATGAATAGTGTAACTAACACGACTTCTTTTATATATATAGATTATCCTAATTTAAAAAGTAGTAAATAAGATCATGTCATATTGCTTTTAAGGCGGAACAAAATTCGCAACGTCAGCTAGAAGGCCCGCTAGCTGACCCGGCGAACTTTGTTCCGCCTTAAAGGCAATAAATATCACATGATCTTATTTTTTAGTTTTTAAATTAGGATAATTAGGGCAGCACAAAAGTGTAGGAGAAATCGAAACAATGAAGCTCATCATCATCAGCCTTTTTTTATCGTCCCCCTGCTGGGGATAGCCAGAGAGGAGAACGACTGAGCGTAATCACCACGCTTGCTCAATGCGGGTTGGCGATTTCAGACTTACAAAAAAAGGCCAGGTTTCCTTAAAATGTTTTCCTTCACTTTGTAATCTTTTTCGCTTTGTAATCACTAATACATAGAAGAACTATGATTTTCTCTACTTTGTGGAGGTGTAAGGTACCAGGGCAGCACAAAAGTGTAGGAGAAGCCGAAACAGTGAAGCTCATTCATCATTAAACCATAATAATTACATCAAAGAACTTTTATTGTGCCTAGTTTGTAGAGGTGCTATGTACCAGGGTAGCACAAAAGTGTCCCGGCGAACTTTGTTCCGCCCTAAAGGCAATATGACATGATCTTATTTACTACTACTACTATTTTAAATTAGGATAATCTATATATATAGAAGAAAGTCGTGTTAGTTACACTATTTATAACTTACAACGGCTGAACCGATTTGGCTGAAAATTGGTAGGGAGGTAGCTAAGAACTGGGAGAAGGATATAGGATATCCTTTTTATCTGAATGAACTTTATTGTTTCGACTTCTCCTACACTTTTCTGCGATCCTGGTACCTTGCAACTCCTCAAAGTAGGCAAAATAACTTCATCGATGTAATATTAGAATAAAATTGATGAATGAGCTTTATTGTTTCGACTCTACACTTTTGTGCTACCCTGGTACCATATACCGTACATAAAAAAAGTCTCAGCCGTTGATGCACGTTTAAAGCAAGAAATACTCTCTGCCGGTTTAAAGTTTTCTAATAAAAAGCCACAAAGCCAACTTCAACTTCAAACTAATATTGTATTGTTGTGACATTTATCATTGCCATTCTCCCATTGCTCTTGTAAGTGAGTTTTATTTTGTCTCCTTTTTGGAGGTGCAGGGTACCAGGGTAGCACTAAAGTGTAGAGAAGAAGTAAAAACAATGAAGCTCATACATCATTAATATTAAATCATTTTTTCCTTACTTTCTCACCGTTTAGACCTACCCTGGACTACGACAAACATTTTAAAACCAAAATCAGCTCAATCGGCCCAGCCGTTCTCGAGTTTTAGCGAGACTAACGAACAGCAATTCATTTTTATATATATAGATTCATATTGGAAAAAAATTTAAAACATTTTATTTTCGAATGGAAATATTTTTTTTAGCATGTATGTATGCTATACTATTTCGGGTTAACGGGAACGCCCTCTGTTAGTTAACATACTGTATTTTTATCCGACTGCAAACAAGATCTCCAAACTTTAATTTAACACACTCATATAAGTAGCCTTATTTGACAGGCATTTCTATGAAACTAAATAACTAGTTCATTATAACACGTCATCCCTAATCGTTCTAAGTTGTGTTGTGGTTCCAGTTCATCGTTACCCAAAACACTGATTACAATAAGCCGGTAAATTAGTTTTATAATTATAAACAAGTGCTTGACCGCTATCCTCCCTGATGGGTAAGCAGTGATGCAATCATTGATGGTAAGGTGCTTTTGTTTATTAAGAGTCCTATTATATAATACTAGCGGCCGCCAGCGACTTCGTCCGCGTGGTTTAGTTATGATCCGCTCCTACTGATCGCAATGTGATGTTATATAGCCTAAAGCCTTCTTGGATTAATGGGCTATCCAACGCAAAAAGAATTTTTCAGTTCGAACAGTAGTTCCTGAGTTTAGCGCGTTCAAACAAACAAAGAAACAGACTCTTCAGCTTTATATATTAGTATAGATATACTCTAAAAACTCAGTGAATATGAAAGAAGACGGCAGTTGAGGGAGGTGATGCAATGTTAAACCCAACATAGACCAACGATGCTGCTCCAGAGGGAGATGGAGACCCTCCATGATCAAACTGCCGACACAACAACATTTGCAACCGTACGGCTTCACCAGACATCATACCGGAACACGACGAATCGCTTGGCGCCAAGACTTTGTCTGGTGGGTGGTAACTTCTGCCGGCAGCCGATGTTATGGCCTACCGCCGAGCAAAATGTGTTATTGAAAGATAGCACACAAAAGATTGGCAGGGTTTATTTGTTGCTTTTGGTTTACAGTTTTTTTTGGGTCGATTCAATGTAACAATTCAATTCTGAAGTATCGGTATAATTACATTCGAACGTTTAGAAAAGTGATGCGCTGTGCAAAAAGGAATGATGTCTGAAAACGAATAAACATGGCAACAAATTCAAGTAAAATAATATGGCAAATAGTAAATCGACAGTACAAAACCACGAAAGACAAGAATAATGATCCAATTACACTCAAAACTAGACAACTCAGCAACTAATAATGCCTTGGACGTGGCTAATATATTTCCAAAAGGTCTGACAATACAGTCCGCATAGAGGCTTGTAATAAAGAACTGGCAATTACATTCTTAACTGAGAGTACAAGTCGGGTAGAGTCTAATATGAATTTTGATGCAGTCACACCTAGAAATTTTCTTAATTAATTTGTAAATAAAATGACCAACCAACCTCTTCGGGTTATGACGAAATTCTCTCAACCATAATCAAAGATAACATAGACTTATTAGTGACTCCACTGGCATCTCTTTTTAATCAATGCATCGAGGAAAATCTGTTCCCTGGGCCTGTAGCCAATATAACATCGCTTCATAGCGAAGCGAAATCGAATACCAAACTAACCAATGGCGGGAACGATTGACTACGCGACGCGATAAATGACGTGGTCAATCGTTCCCGCCATTGGTTGGTTTGGTATTCGATTCGGTTCGCTACGAAGCGATGTTACATTGGCTACAGGCCCTGATCAGTTTAAAATCGCACGCGTGCTTCCAGTTTTCATTTAAAGCACACCAAGCTTTGTTCAAAGGCATATTATTATGTAAATGACAATTTAAATGATAAAAATAGCTGGTTGCTTTAGACAATGTTTGTGTTCTTTATGCAGAATTTGGTTCATCATCTTCTACCTTTTTATCGTCCCACTGCTGGGCACAGGTCTCCTCTCATACAGAGAAGGATTGAGTGTAATCACCACGCTTGCTCAATGCAGGTTGGACTTAAAGTCCAGGTTTCCTCAAGATGTTTTCCTTCACCTTCAGTCATTGGTGTCCAAGATATACTTAGAAAGTACATATAACTTTAGAAAAGTAACATTGGTACTTGCCTAACTTGGAACGGAACCATGTTTCAGATGGTTCCATAAATTTTTGAATAAAATTATTATATTATTTATTATTATAAAGTTCCCAGCGAATCTGGAACGTTCTCGTCAGAAATTAATATTATGAAGATTTTTTTTATGTATTTGTTCATTACGCATTCATGCTAAAACTACTGAACAAACTTGACCTGATTTAGGGCATTGGATTCTTTTTATCCAACCGCTAATAATTTAATAGATGGATGAGGGTGAAACCGCGCACCGGATCTATGTGTAAAATCAAGGTCAAGGCCATCATATAAACTCTGAATCGATGAAATCCTTAAAGGGATGCTATTAATACTACCTAAACTTAGCGAAATCAATAATTCCCCTGACGATATCCCGTAGGTTCCCACTCAGTACCCACGGGGGGCTCAGTGAGGATACTAAATCTTGCCACAACTTATACTGTCTCAATTCCCGTCAGCTATCGTGTACCAAACTTTAAACTGAGTGGTTTAGTTTGTAGTTAACGGTAGTTTATAATTATAAATATTAAGTTTCAATTCCATGGGAATATCGGGACAAAAATCTTATATGGTAGTCCTTCACCCTAATTGCGAAATACGCTATTACTATCAATTGGCATAATTTTGAAACATATTGCTAATTCGTTGCTTCATAATTGTCATGTAATGTTGTTGAACTGTCAAAGTCAAACCCATTGCTATGATAGCGAGTTGCGCAATTACCCTGCGGGTTATGAACCATCGTGTGTGCCAATTTTCATCCAAATCCATTCAGCTTTTTCAACTCAACTTCAACTTCAAGTTTTGATCAATGGCCCCTGTGTAAGATACACCACAATTTTGACCATAACACGTGTAACAAAAAATAACAAAACGAAAAAGACGACCGCGTGAACCGTCTACGAGGGAGATTTGAGGCAAAGTCATGATGTGGCCACTATGCTGCGATATTTCAATAAATATCGCAATAGTGGCCACATCATGACTTTGCAAGTGCATTCAGTAAATAATTCATAAAGAACATTGGTTCTTTATGAATTATTTACTGAATGCACTTTTTACATGCTTTTTATTAGCTTCACTTGTATGTTTGCTTGCTTGTTTGTTTGTTTGTCCGTCTCTAACTCTTTGGACTACGAGTGAGCGGCTCATGTCTGTAAAATGTCCCACCGTTTTCAATACGTTCGTTCGTCCTTTTTTTTTTTTTAACAATGTCGAACTAAAAAGTTGAAAATAAATATAGTTTAAAAAACTAGGTGAGGCACTTAATATACAAAAATTATGGCACAAAGCGTCTCACGCTTTTTTTTAAATTATTTTTAAGTTTTTAGTTTCATGTTTTTAAAAGCATGTTTTTTAGTTTTTTAAACTATATTTTTACTACATAAATCACGCGCTTTTATTTAGTAAACGACACTATAATTAATTTAAAACACAGCCTCCGTGGCGTAGCGGTAGCGGACGCGGCCGCTGCGCAAGGTGGCGCGGGTTCGATCCCCGCACAGTGCAAGTATTTGTATGCATGAACATGAATATTTGTACTGGTCTGGTCGTGCCTCGGAAAGCACGTTAAGCCGTTGGTCCCGGTTGCCATACGAACATCTAATGGCAGTCGTTACGGGTTGTTGGAGCCCTCAAAAATCCAACAATTGGTCTAACTGCAATGCTTCGATGTCGCCTCGGTTTGTGGAGGTCAGACGGCAGTCGCTTCACGGAAAATGTCGAAGTGTAGCCATATCAGCAGTTGGACTGGTAAAGCGGACCCAAGACTCCAAAGCTGAAAAGGCTTCGGATGCGACTGGGATTAACGCTGTGATGATGATGACTATAATTAATTTAAAAGTCCAATGAAAAATGAGCGTGACACTCATCTTAGCTTTCCCGCCAAAAACACCCCAATAGATTTTTCGTGAAAGAGCAATGCAAAAACATATATTTTCTTCAGCCTATAGAGGTCCACTGCTGGACAAAGGCCTCCCCCAACGCTTTCAACGATGACCGGTTCTATGCTGTCCGCATCCATCAGCTTCCCGCGATCTTCACCAGGTCCACCTTATTGGGGAAGAATCAAAGTCACCAAGGCTCAGAGTCACACAAAGGGCAATGGAAAGAGTTTCTCTGCATGTTCGAATCAGAAATGAGGAGATCCGCAGAAGCACCAAAGTCACCGAGATAGCTCTTCGAGTCGCTGAACTTAAGTAGCAGTGGGCAGGGCACATTGATCGTAGAACCGATGGCCGATGGGGCAGTAAGGTTCTGGAGTGGCGGCCACGTACTGCCTACTGGAAGACGCAGCGTAGGGAGGCCCCAACAAGGTGGGCCGATTACCTGGTGAAGGTGGCGGGAAGCCGATGGATGACGCCAGCACAAGACCGGTCATCGTGGAAAACTTTGGGGGAGGCCTTTGTCCAGCAGTGGACATCTGTAGGCTGAAGAAGAAGACTATCAATTTGAATGATTTTGAAACATGTTGCTATTCCATTGCTCCGCATCTTTGAAAAATTTGCTCTCAATAGTTCAAATAACGCAATGAATGCTGTTGAACTGTCAAAATGAAACCCATTGCTACTGATAGTACATATGTTAAGCAATTATCCTGCTGATTGCAAAATGATAATAATAAATGATTGTAGTTTGTAAGCACAATCATTGCGGACATCGAGGTACTGGATCAATTTGCCAACGATGGTGTTTCCGCCTAACTACAATTTAAGTGTATTCAAGGCTAGACTGAATAGGCTCTTAAGAGGGGACTCTAGTGCCGAGAAATTTGGAAAATAGGTATTTGAGGAAACTATTGCCGTCGCGCTGCTTCCAATCTCTCCCGGTAAAGTGCGAAAAGGACAGTTGTAGCTCAGGCTGATTTTACCTACAAAAACGTTGACCAAAAGACGTTTCGTATTCCGCTGTTTTCTTTTTCAAAACAAGACAGATCTCAATTATTTTAATATCAAAATTTAAAGGAAAAGTATACCTACCTATGCTCATAATATAATTTCCTTTTTGCCAAAAACTTATCACGTTTGTCTAATAGTCATCTGAACATCACGGTAAAAATGGGTTATCTTTCGCAATTTTAAAGTATCGTATTTCTTTTATTAATTAAGTTTCGGAAAAAATAAATGATAGGGGCACGTGTAATCACGGTGTGAAATTGTAGAAAAAAATAATTGCTTTATAAGCTATATCCACGAAGAAAACAGCGGAATACATTTTTACAGAGAAAGCACCACTAGAGTTGAAACTAGCGCGCTTTACTATCAACGATTGCATCACTGCTTACCATCAAGCAGGATTGCGGTCAAGAACTAGTTTATAATTATAAAAAAAGTAAATGATAAATGATTGTGACAGAATGAACACTTTAACGCGTCTGTTAGTTACTCTCGTATGCAAATTCCAAAAAACATAAAAAACGTGGCGAGCTACCCTGATAATTCCTTTCCCCGTTCTTCTTCTTCTTCTTCAGCCTATAGATGTCCACTGCTGGACAAAGGCCTCCCCCAAGGCTTTCCACGCTGACCGATCTTGTGCTGCCCGCATCCATCGGCTTCCCGCGACCTTCCTCAGGCCATCGGTCCACCTTGTTGGGGACCTCCCTCCCTACCTCCCGTTCCCCCGCAATGTAAATATTTTCAACATGAAAAAATGTGTAATTTTGACAAAAACCCACAGAGGATGACGTAATTAAGGTCATACATAACATGGGTAAAGACATTAAGCCTCATTGTTGATGACGTATTAGGTCTTAATTATGGGTAGTTTCCTTGACCTTCATTACGACATTTTATAGGCTTACCCTCACCCGTTGCCAAATTGAATTATCCAGCAAATAGTGCACACAAATCGACACCAACGGTTCAGAAACCATAGTCTTTAATGCAATTGAATTTGTAGTTTTTTTTAAGCTATTGCATAGCATTTTTTATCAACTCCTTAACAACAAAGGTAAGAAAATAGTGCATAAATAAAATAAATAAATAATTATAATTGCATAAGATGTTAAAAAAAATCCTATGCAATAGCTTTACCGCGGCAGTCCCCGGGTGCCACACATCTTTTTTAATTGGTTGCCTGTAAAAGATCACACTTAGCGATAAGATCGTCCACTAAGTCACCCTTTGTAAAAACTTCATATCTCTGTATGTAATTTATATGGTAGGCATAATAATATTCTATTTTACACTAAAAGACACTTCGGTTTTGACTTTAATAAAATATTTTGCTCCGGAAGTACGATTTGATGGCCGATGGGGCAGTAAGGTTCTGGAGTGGCGGCCACGTGCCGGAAGACGCAGCGTAGGGAGGCCCCCAACAAGGTGGACCGATGACTTGGTTGGTCTCCAAAGCCTAGAGCATAGGCGTAGAGTAGCCAGCCTTTCGGTCTTCTATAGGATGCATTTCGGGGAGTGTGCGAGGGAATTGCATGATTTTATTCCCCTATCTCCGTTCCACCAGCGGACGACCCGTCGTACGGCTGGTTTCCACCCTTACGTTGTTAACACCACTACGATCCGGACGAAGCGTTTCGCCTCCTCCTTTATACCGCGTACATCGAGGGATTGGAACAATTTGCCAGTGGCGGTGTTTCCGTCGGACTACAATTTCAGTGTCTTCAAGGCTAGAGTGAATAGGCTCTTAATAAACTAGTGCGCTTTACCATCAACGATTGCGTCACTGCTTACCATCAGGCAGGATTGCGGTCAAGCGCTAGTTTATAATATCTTTATATATATAATTCTGCTGTACGTGTGTATGTCATTGAACTCCTCCTGAACGGCTTGACCGATTTAAATGAATTTTTCTGTATGCGTTTGAGTGGCGCCCTGGATGGTTTAGATTCACAAATCAGCCCGGCAGATGGAGCTGATTGCTTGAAAAAGCATGTGATCTCGGAAACGTTGTTTGGACTTCTCATACAGTTTTGTGCTACCCTGGTACATACCTTGCACCTCTACAAAGTAGGCACAATAAAAATTCTTCCATGTAATTATTATGGTTTAATGATGAATGTTCTTCATTGTTTCGGCTTCTCCTACACTTTTGTGCTACTACCAGGGTAGCACAAAAGTGCACCTCCACAAAGTAGGCAAAATAAAACTTATTCAATGTACCTATTATCTAAAATTATTATACAACATTATTTTTGAAGAACGGCAGAACCGATTTTGTTGAAAATTGATAGGGAGGTAGCTAAGAACTGGGAGATGGACATAGGACACTTTTATCCCGTTCCCGTTGTTCCCGTGGGAATGAATGAGCTTCATTGTTTCGACTTCTCCTACAGTTTTGTGTTACCCTGGTACCTTGCACCTCTACAAACTAGGCACAATAAAAATTCTTCCTATTATGGTTTAATGATACCCTGGTTGGTACATTGCAAATCCACAAAGTAGAGAAAATGAAATTTCTGCTGCGTATTAATTATTATTGTGATTTAATGATGAAATATTTATTACAAGCCAAAGGAAAACATCATAAGGAAACCTGGACTTTAAGTCTGAAATCGCCAATCCGCACTGAGCAAGCGTGGTGATTACGTTCAATCCTTCTTATGAGAGGAGAGCTATGCCCAGCAGGGGGACGATAAAAAAAGGGTGATGATGACAATGAGCTTTCATTGTTTCGACTTCTCTCTTACCCTAATTATCCCAATTTAAAAAGTAAAAAATAAGATCGTGCCTTTAAGGCGGAACAAAGTTCGCCGGGTCAGCTAGTACATATATAAAAAAAAAAAAGTCGCGAGGAGCCGATGGATGCGGGCAGTACAAGACCGGTCATCGTGGCAAGCCTTTGTCCAGCAGTGGACGAAGAAAGGATTTTTGATTTTGAAAAGTGTTAATCTACTTTTGTTGTTGACTGTAAACTAATCGTACAGTGGTATTCACGTCACGGCCGCGTCACACAGCCACTTGATTTAGTGCTGGACAGCGTGGGTAAGTAGAACGGAATGATATCTTTAAATTACGTTGTGTATACATTATACAACATGTAATGTAATTAACGCACACCCTCAAACATCAAATCAGAATATTATGTTATAATCATAATACATACACTGTTTTTAGGGTTCCGTGCCTCAAAAGGAAAAAACGGAACCCTTATAGGATCACTTTGTTGTCCGTCTGTCTGTCTGTCAAGACCCTTTATCTCAAGAACTAGTGGACGTATCAAACTGAAATTCACATGAAATACTCAGGTCTATTGTCCCTTTAATCTGTGAAAATATCAAACTTGTAAGCCAAACCAATCAAAAGATACAGCCGATTATGTCGATATTTTCAACAAATTTTGACTCGCAAAGGAATCAAAACCTACAGGATACTTCCCGTAAACTTAGTATCTTGAAATTTGGCATGAAGCATTGTCATATAATGCAAATATAGGAAAAATTGCGAAAATCTCATTATAATATAATAAAAATATTTTAATAAAATGAAACTTGCACTGCTTGAACTTTGTCGACTCGCACTTGGCCGGTTTTTATTTGACATGTTAGCATTGTTATTATTAAATTACTTATACCAACAAATATTGGAGATCGAAGACCTTAACGTTCTTGAGATAAGGTTCTTTTTGTATTAAATGATTAAATTTGTAAGAATACAAATAAAAATGCGATTTTAAAAGTCTGTACAAACAACAGGGTGAATACGACAATAATTTCCGTAGTGTTAATTATTTTTGGAATAATAAATTACCTATATTAAAAATGATATAAACCGATTCAGTTAACGATTCTGAAAAAATTGTTTTCAGGAAATGCGTTAATTACATGTTGTATAAGTAAGGCAGTACTTGCTGCTTCTAATGCTAATTGCACTTGTAGCACTTAACGTTTTTCTTTCCTAGTTTCTTTGCAAAAAACCCGCCGCTGACGTCCCTGATTGCTGAGACGTGTCCTCTTTATCCTTAAGACATTCCTTTACTATTAAAAGCCGAGCAACGAGGTTTTCATAAGTTTGTTTCTCCTCCAGTGCAGATTCCCAAGCGGAGACAAAGTGCTTGTAATCGGCTGGAAGTAACATCAACACTTTTGTTATGTCGAATTTCTCGGAAATGCTTTCTCCCATTTGCTTTAACTGATTCTTCAAATTTTCAAAGCACTGGTCCGTTCGAGTGCGGAGTACTGCAGCTATATTTGAGCTGGTGCTGCAAAATGAACCTGGCAACTCTGGATTTGGTGAAGAGGCTTTTTTTTTTTTTTTGATATGGCATCTCGTAGGTGGCTACTAAGAGACCGTAACTACTTAATCGGACTTTCCTGTGGATGCTTCAATTAAAATTAAAGCCGCCAGCCAGAGGCACTTAAAACTAAATTAAAATTAGGCGACTACGCACTAAGGGCACCCCCCGTGGGGTACGAACCTCGGCTTAGGGCGTCGCTAGAGAGGACAGCAAGGGGCGGCTGGATCGAAAGTTATACTTAATGGTTTGATGACCACGGCGTTTCCTAGTACTAGCTCTGAGAAGAAACGCCGAAACAAACTCAGAGGTCATTGTTGGAACATTATGATAATTACTGGCTCAGCTGCGGCGCGGGCTGGCCTTCCTCGGACAGGGGACGGGGGAGGGGGTTGCTACGGGGAGCGCGTCACGATGGACCTCGGCGGCGAGGTCGGTAGGTCGGTCTGTTTTTGTGTACTGTGCTGGTGGCGCTATTGGCCTCTTGGAGGAGGGTAATGGGGTCTGTGAGGGCATGCCGAGGACGGCGAAGTCGGGAGATGTGAAGAGGCGTGCGAAGAGGCTCATTAGCGACGCAGATTGAGCACAAAACGGTTTCCAAAGCCGGAGCACAGGCGAAGAATAGCCATCCTGTCGGTGTTCTATAATATGCACTTTGGAAAGAGTGCAAGTTAATTGCATGACTTAATTCCTCCATCTCCTTGCCATCATCAGGTGACCCGTCGTACGGCGAGTATCCACCCTAATGTTGTTGACACCACTTCGATTTGGACAATGCGTTTCGCCTCGCCTTTTTAAACCACGTACATCGAGGGACTGGAACAGTTTGCTTGCGGCGGTATTTGCGTCTGACTACAATTTGAGTGTCTTCAAGGCTAGAGTGAATAGACTCCTTAATAAACTGGCGCGCTTTACCATCAACGACTGCATCACTGCTTACCATCAAGCGGGATTGCGGTCAAGCACTCGTTTATAATTATATAAAAAAACATAAGTAAGTATTAAGGAATCCGTGCTTTAAACTATTAAGTTCTGTTCTCTATTATGGGTAGAGACATTTTCAGAATCAGAAGTAAAAACGAAAGAGTCCCTTAGAAAGTACTTAATTCGTAAATTCCGAATGAGCCCGTTTAATTATCTTTTTCGGTGGGGAAAAAACGCAATAGGGACAACAGTGTTAATCGCGGGTACATTCAGTTCCAAACTTAAGAGGGGAGTCTAGTTCCGAGGAATTTGGAAAATAGGTATTTGAAGAAACTATTGCCATCGCGCTGCTTCCAACCTCTCTCGGTAAAGTGCAAAAAGGACAGTTGCAGCTCAGGCTAATTCTACCTACAAAAACGTTGACCAAATGCGTTTTGTATTCCGCTGTTTTCTTTTTCAAAACAAGATAGATCCCAATTATTATTATATCAAAATTTAGAGGAAAAGTATACCTTTGCTTCTATTATTTCTTTTTTGTCAAGAACTTATCACATTTGTCTAATAGTCATCTGAATATCACCGTAAAAATGGGTTAATTTTGCGATTTTTAAGTATCGTATTTCTTTTATTAATTAAGTTTCGGAAAAAATCAAATGATGGGGGCACGTATAATCACGGTGTGAAATCGTGGAAAAATAATAATTGCTCTAAAAGCAATATCCATGAAGAAAACAGCGGAATACGTTTGTATAGAGAAAGCACCACTAGAGTTCCCTCTTAAATCACTTTTATTATACAATATGTAAAGAAAACCCTGTCCGACCCATAAGGATAATAAAGGTTTAAACACTTGACCAAATATAATATTAAATTTTACGTAATCATTCTATTAACAATACTAATGAATTTTAAAATAATCTTTTTTTCCCGCGAATTAATTCCAACTTATCCGAAATTTGGTAATTTTTAAAAAAGTGACAACACCATTTTGACGGTACGCTTATGCGATTCGAGCACGCGTCGCGTGCCCTGCCCCCGTCCCCCGCGGAAGGGTGTTCTACCGCACATGTATTAAGTTACCTCTTTTTGCAAAATAATATTTATTTTTTTAGGGCGATTTTTTTTTAACTTTAGTCCGGCTTTGTCGGCATTAGTAGAATCAGTTATCGGTTCCTAACAATACCTTACGGATTGGACAGGGTTTTCTTTACATATTGTATTAAAGCCACGTGGTTATATTTTACCTAAACCGATGGAACTTTAGATGTGGTTAACAACCTGGCTGGTGCCGTGTAGGCTTAGTATTTAGGTTTATCATCACCGTTAAGGTGATGATTTTGAAGTGAGGTGATGTAGACTCTATACTCAATAATTTATTCCATTCTATAATGTGTACATAATACATAGTTATTTTTCCGGGATAAAAGGTAGCCCATGTTCTTTCTCAGGATCTAAAGATTTACTGTGCCAAATTTCATCAAAATCGGTTGAGAGGTTTAAGCGGGAAAGCGTAACAGACAGACAGACAAAGTTACTTTCGCATTTATAATATTAGTATAGATTGAATCGAGTTTGGATGTCAAGTCAGCTTAAAAAAAAACAGGCCATCAATAATTTCAAAGAAAAGGTTGTCATGATGACGTAATAAACAGTGTTGTCAAAAACTGTCATAATTTTGTATA